>JAWMAG010000011.1:5237500-5907500 GCA_037013455.1 Ceratitis rosa | reverse complement strand
GTGTTGAATTGTTTTTGGGTTTTCATTTAAATGGAACTGTTTTATTTTATTTAATTTTGTTTGAATTTATTTATTATAAAAGAGTAAAATACCATAAGTGACCTGCCGCCTTGAGTAGAAATATTAGACATACGAGATCTATTTGCAACTTACATACAAACCTACTCATGCTTAAATGAGCTTCTTTTTGATTTAATTTAAATTCACTTTCTTCGATTAAGCGAATTGACATAAGACTGCTTACATACCTGTATGTACAAATGTTTGCATATAGAGATGTTAGGGCAATACAGAGTAATTGTTTTGCTCACCTTAGAACGAGAGAAAAATTTACCTAGTTACTTATAACGGATAGCCAATTATTAGTATTAGTTATTATAAGTCATTTCCTTACATCCCAGCATGGAAATATTTTTTTAACATTAATTTTGAAGACAAATAATATATACTGAACTGGCGCTACCCAAGTGTGTTTCGCTGCACCAAAAACTAATATTGAAAACGTGAAAAACCCTAGAATTTTTTATATTAGCATTTCAATATTTTTTTTTTTTTTACTCATATGATTTGTTTATTTTTTAAAGCAATATTTGCCTAAAATATCTAACACATTCCCGAATGGTTAAAAACGAAAATCTTCCACCGGAGTTCTGAAAGGATTTTTTAAAAGAACACTACGTTTCTTATCGGAATTTTAGACATCCGTTTTTCAGTACTTCGACCTGGTCGAAAATTAAGATTCCCAATCTTGTGTCAAAAATCATTATTCTCTTAACTATTGATTATATTTAAAATTACAAAAAGATGTAGTCCCTCGAAAGCATTTTCTGCTGTAAGTCTCTCATTCTCTTCAGTTTAATACCCTCATTAATATCCATTTAACTTACCAATTTACACATTTTCAAATAGGTGGCAGCTCTCCTCAAAAATTTCTCCACCATTAAGCTTTTGAAATCTCTAAATTCCGAAACCCATATTTTTTTAAATTCATTTTTTAAACAGGTGCTGCTGAAACATGTTTTTCATTTAGACTCAAACATATGCAGGTGAAAAGTGGTATAAAAATTTACGAAAATTACCGTTGCAACACCCTGTTTCCCAAAATCAGGATAGCATAATCCGTCTAGATAATAGTCCAAATATTTCGTACCAATTTGGTTGCATTCGGTGAAGTTATAAGCTAAGGCATATATTTTTTATAGGGTAAGTGATGCCACGCCCCTTTAATTTCCACACACATGATAAGCTTGTTATATAAATTTGGTTGAATTTTGTGTAGCCGATCTCAAGCTACAAAGTGGCAAAGCAAATATTTACCAATTTGTATGTATTAGTTGGTATGCGAGGTGCCACAATCACTTTTCGGATTTCGGGAATCATATTCTGTGAAGAGCCACCAGTCTTTCTGCATGTCATCCTATAAGATAAAGTTCCATAAAGATATCAATTACCTATGAAATGTTCAACTTTTTCAGAGGATATAAGCCAATCGACCCCTCCCGATCCCATTCCGACCGATTTTGCCTCGACCTGTGACTTGTCAAGTTTTTTTCCTACCTTTAGGCAGCTTGCATTTGAAAGTATTGCTTGGGAGCAGTTTGCAGGTAACTAGAGGCACACCATTGCCTTATGCAGAATGAATCTGTGTGGTCGTGCCTTGTCTAGATATTTGATCTGCAATTCCCCTATATGTGTTTGAGTCCAGTGATCAGCCACCTCCTGAAAAGTTCTGTGACAGTTCAGTACGATTTTAGAGTTTGTCCTGATCGAGCCACGACCTTTTATTGCTGTCTCACCGCCTTTGAAAATGAAAATTTCTCTCCCTGAATATTCGTTTCGAATGAAATCAGTACTTATTAGATACATATACTGAATTAAATGTAAAAAAAGAATGAAGAGTCTTTATACCTTTCACGATCATATCAAATTTATGATATTTCATTTTAAGATTAAATGTTAATTTTCATATCAATCGGTTGTAAGGGGCTGTAACATATAGTCCACCTATTTCGATAATTTTTAACACCAATATATAGTTCATCAGATGCGTGCAGAAAACCAAATTTTACGCTCTAGTTGCTTTTTGACGAATTTATGACCCAAAATCTGAAATCTGAAAAATCGGTCGTATTTACCTATACTATACTTGTCCAATCTCATCAGAGCCAACCGATAAATGATCGTTTAAATGTACCTATAGCGCATCTGTGTGCCAAGTTTGATTAAACTATCTCCGAGGAATTAGTATGCATGCAAACAGCCGGACATGGCTAAATAAACTCAGCTCGTCATTCTGACCAGATAGGTATAAATTTTGAAGGGTCTTCTACACCATTTTATGCACATGAAAGGTATAATGACGAAATTCTAACTAAGAGTAAGATCATATCGCATAACAGCAGTTCTTTTCATATTTTTTTGGAGCTCCCTAAAGAACATAAATATGTATATGTATGTACCTATGTATATAACAATGAAAAATTCACGAACGAGCCAACTACTTGTAAATATATGTACATACACTAAGTATATTTGTTGTACGTACAGAGGGCGGTAGATGCAATCAAAGAAATCTAAATCAATTACAATCAAACAAAAATAGATGTCCTAATTGGCACTTAAATAGATAGATTTAGATTTATTTTGAGTGTAAGAGAGATTGCGAATATGTGAAAATTACACATAAGTTCATTTTGAATATATGCCGCCGTTGACCTTTTCGTCAAGTGCCTTTGCTATTGTCTGAGGAGTCTTGGAGATCTCGTAATATTTGCCGAAAAAATTCCTCGAAACACAAGTCAGAAGTAACCGAGCTTGGTTTAGCAGTCGTAATTCTAAGTACGAGTATCTTACAGTTTTTGTTGTTCAACAAATCAGGCCATGCGATCTCATGTCGTTGCGTAAGCCAAGTTTCGCTAAACGTGTGAATTTCTGTCACTAAATTGACAGTTAGAGAAATTACTGACTTAATTACTTTTCCGTTATATACTCGTATATATTACAAATATTATCAATAAATTACGTATGAATTCCATTAACTTGGCTTATTTCAAATTCTAAGCAGATTCAATTTAATCCGACAGCGTCAATCTCCGCTGCTTATACAATACATAAAGCCGACATCAAAGAGATAAACATACAAAAGCGATATATGTATCTATTACATAATATGTATTTCTTATTTTGTACAATATATCCTACACTAAATACAAAAACAACACAACTCAAAATTGTTGCCTCTTCTGATGAATTAAGATTTTTTTTAGTCATATGCGCTGCACCTCAGCCATTTAGTATGCATCATTGTGCGCCCACGCGTGTCTCAACTACATTTGCGTAAGACCCATAGACATAATGGGGATGCAAAATTCTGCCTGTTCTCCGGTAAGCAGTCATAGCAACGTATTAAGAAAGTTTCGTCTACCAAACAGAACGGACTTATTGTATAACTTTCACTGACTTCAGGAGAGATGGCAAGGTGGTTATTCCAGAGAGAAACTAATATGGTAGGAGTGTTTCAGCATATGCAGACTCGACCCACTTGTACACGGATGGGTTAAAACGGGACAACAAAGTAGGTAGTGGAACTTGGGTTCTGCAAATCCTTACCACTGCCGGATCACTGATTACGTCAAACGATTCTCGCGGTGAAGTGTATTTGTATTTGCTCCCATATCTAGGCAGCACTTAGAGCCTGGAATCTAACACTATGAAATCAGAGGCCGTAGAACTGCCACAAATCATTAAACGCGATTGCTAAGCAATTCTCTTTGAACTTAGAATGGCTATCAAGACACAGTAGCATGCCAAGTAATGAAATGGCGGATTGCCACTCTCCACTTGTAAGCTCATCATAACAGAGTCCATCATAGATACGTAGATGCGAGGGGACCGCTTGGAACAGGAAAAGGTTGCGGGTGTTTATCTCGCTAAAAAGAAACGTGTTGTCCATATCTTCTTACAGGACATTTTCTTTTAGATAGGCACTGGGCGTACTATCAAATGACTTCTGCAAGAGTTGTTGAGAGGGGAAAGAGCCGAGACCTTAAAGCACTTCCAATGCGAATGTCCCTCACTTAGGAGGATGAGATTGAAGTCTCTAGGGGCGCAACCTTTGAACCCTTGAGTGTAGCTGCGGGTGCAAAGTTACGTCGATCTCTCCGTTTCACTAATTCCACACATTGCTTTGACTAGTGGGTAAGAGCTAAATTGGATCCTCAGTGATATCACAATTATCCGGATTAGTGGCCTAAGTGTGCTGTTGCCCGGCAGCCTAAAATACCAATGAATTGTTTTAGATTCTTCCAACGCTGTGTGCACCTCCTACGAACGACTCATCTTCTGCCCACTTTACCTAGCTTGTGTAAGGTAAAGTTTATTAAGTTCTCTTTTGATTAATGCAAGTTAGAGTGTGGTAAGTCAAGAATCCGCGCTACCCCTCATAAATTACAATGTTTCAAACAATACGAGCATTTGAAGACGCTAAAATGTCTGAGGCAGTCGATGCTGACAACTTCGCAAGTCAGCTTATCGTCCTTAGTCATTGCCTGCTACAGCCGTGTGACTTGGGACCCAAGTAATATTCACAATATTTTTCCGCGATAGTCTGTTAATTTCAGCATTAAAGCGGCTGCCCATTTGGAACTTTCAGTAAGGTTAACAATCTCTAATTGGAATAGAGAGTTGTAGTCATTGAGTTTGTAACTACCGTGGTTACTGAGGTGGATGCAGTGGAACTGTACTCCTGTGTCTGCCTAGCAGATCAGATCGATCGGCATGGATATGGATGTCTTCATTATAACCGATGGGCTTACCTTTCGCCCATTCTTCCATACTCATGAAGGCTTAGATGGGTTGCATCTGACGTCAGGTCATTCCTAGTCGCATTATTTGCTAAGCCCAGTTCTGATATTATTTTTTTACTTCCACATCTACATTTTACTGCTTGTCTCATTATTAGTAAGAAGAAAACAACTTTTATTAGTAGAAAAAAACCTAAAAGCACGCCACCATAACCCTTTGTTCATTCAGTTATTCATTCATTTAGAAAACATATGTACATCTTGCTCAAAGATTAATAAAAAAAAAATGTGTGTTTATGAATCAGTTTCTTACTATGCGTTCTAGGCAAATATTGTAAATAACTTGAAATTACGTGCTCTTATTTGGATACTACAATATATAATTACACACATATTTATGGTAGGCATCATTGGGTAATTATTGTATTACCGACAGCGACTTTTCAGTTGAACGTGCTGATAAACGGCAATTTTTTCGATATGCTACTTTGTAGTTCTTTATAGCAAGCCTTACATGATAATACACTTCTCGTCAGATAAATGGGATACCTTCAAAATATTGTACCAAAAATGTAAACCCCGATTTTAATTATGTAATTTGTATACCTTTCAAATGCATACATAAAATATTATACCTATTAATCACATGAGTGCCAGGAGGAGCAGAGATAGACCCATCAAAATCTATACCCATCGGATCAGAATGACGAGTTGAGTAGATTTAATCATGTCCATCTATCCGTATTTGTACGCAAACTAGTCCGTCAGTTTTTGAAATATTCCCACCAACATTGGTACACAGTTGTATTGTATTTGTCGTAACCGGCCAGATTGGATCACTATAACACTAATTAAAAAGTAATTCGGATCATGCTAGATGGCTTTTATAAAGATGATATTTTGTACTAAAAAAGATAATAGAAGAAGTGTGGACCACTTAACTCAGGAGTGTTTGAGCGCATGTCAAAGATGTACACCAGCAAAGAGAAAATACGTCAAATTCCACAATTTTTACTCGATAAAGGCGAAAACCCAACTCAAAACGGAAATAGTGTTTATGATCCTGATATTTAAACAGTCAATCATGCGCAATTTCGTTGATACCGTTCCGGTAATTTTGATGTAAAAGATGATCCATGGTGCGGAAGACAAATTGACGAAAATGTCGATAAAATAATGAAAATCGTCAAGTCTGACCGTGATACGAACACTGTGTCGATTGCCCAAGAGCTTAACATTGCACAAAGCATAGTTTGGAACCACTTGAAATAAGACTGGATGCATAAAAACCTCATAGACCGAATTTCCATCTGCGAATCGCAGCTGAATCGTAACAAAATGACCCACTTCTGAAGGGGCTGGTGACTGGTATTGAAAAGTGGATGTCTTACAACAACGTCAAACGAAAACGGTCTCCAAGCCAGGAAGGCTTTGTTATGTGTTTGGTAAGATTGGCAAAGAATTATTCACTATGAACCGCTCCCCCACGGATAAACTCTTAATTCAGACCTGTACTGTCAGCAATTGGACTGTCTGAAGGAATCAATCCCCCAGAAGCGCTCAGCTTTGGCCATCAGGAGGACAATTGTGTTTCATCAGACCACACACATCAATAGTGGATCCCCAGGAGCTCCGAGAGCTTGGTGAGGAGGTTCTTATACATCCACCTTATAGTCCGCACCTCGCACCAAGTGATTAACATCCGTTCCGGTCTATGGCGAATGATTTGGCTGGTGAAGAATTGGTCCCAAGAGAAGTCTGTGAAAATCAATTGTTTGCCAATATTGAGAAGGGTTTCTATGAAAGATGCATAATGACATTTCCTAGAAAATGGCAAAAACTTATCGAGAAAAGTGGTGCATATTTGAAATAAATCGGATAATTCTAACTTTGATAAACAAAGTCTTCAATTTAATGCTAAAAATATGGGATTTGTTCAGATTTTTTATTTAGATTCCTAAATTTGTGAAAAAACCATCTAAGAGCGCAAATTATACACTCGTATCTACAAATAAACATAACCTCTTTCAACCGGTTTGTTCAGAAATAAGAATTAATATTTAATCCTAAAATTAAATACCATAAATTTGATATGGTCATGAAAGTTATAAAAAAACTTTGGAATGACCGAAGACAGCTTTTTCTCTTGCTTTATTTAACATACTAAAATTATAGAAGATTAAAAATAAAACATTAACTTAAATTTTCTAATTGAGGTCGTCTCTCGGCAGGGAAAGTCAAGCCATCCGAATATATTTCTGACTGGAAAATCAAAGCTCGTCATAAAAATCCATCGGCTATTCGGAGGGGCTTAGAATAAACTGGACCTACAGTTCCATTTGTTAGGAAAATTTCAAGATGCACAACACAAATAATATCAAAATTATAATAATAATAATAATAATAATAATAATAATAATAATAATAATAATAATAATAATAAATTAAAAAAAAACTCAAAATCTCTGGAATTACATAAAATTCATAGAATTTAGTCAAAAGGATATAATCATACGATCAAAGCCAGAAATTCTATAAATCACATTAGCGGGCGCCCTATTTCCATGACGCATACCGTACGTACTTCGTATAAATACATACAAACATACTTGCATACGCAGAAATGTAAATGCGCATGAATATCGCCAACGTAGGAAAATATTCAGTGCAATGTAATGCAATTATTCACAAAACTAATTACATTCTAAATAAACATACGCAAAAGATTAACAAATTACAATCGCGTATGTATGGTTGAGTAAATAAGCCAATAGGAGAGGCGAAAAAGAAAATAATAAAAATAAAATAATAATAATAAACATACATATGTACATATGTATTTATTTTTATGCAGTAATTTGAATTTATTTACACTATTTCTCAGTTATTTTTCCAATATGATTCTTTGTTTTTGCAAAGCGATCTCAATATTCGATATAAATATGAACACATATATGTATGTAAGTATGAAATCTAAAGCTGGAATTATTAATTTCTTTTTAATTTATTTTCTCCACTTTTTTCAATTCACACGAACTTTTAACAAAAACAAAGAATATACATACATAGGAGTACGAGTGTTCATATGTATAAAACACATGTAATTGTTTAACAGCACTTTGTCAATGAGTAGTTGGTAAATTAGTTGTTATCTTTTATCAGTCAGTGCACATTTCTGCTTGGCCTGACATTGTATGTATGTATGTTACATAGTCTATCGAGTAGCTAGCACTCTGGAGAACGAAAAGCTTAAAAAACACTTTTGAAACGAACTATATTAGTTGAGTACATATTGATAAGTGTTCGTTGCCTACAAAGAACATATCTCGGAAGCGAATAGTTTATAAAAGGAGTGGTTCTTTTTATGTTATACTAGTGTCGCAGCCGAAGTCTGATCCCACCTACAAAATTTTAGGTATAAAAGCTGAAATTTTATGCAACGCTTGTTTTGATTGATTTAATAAACCGTTTGAAACCCATATAATGAGAGTAAGAAATAGGATACTACAGCCGAGTGGTTGGCAATGCGGACTACTAAGCGAAACGTACTAATACTAGATAATTCAAATAAAAAAAGAAAAAAGAACTACCCACGGCCATGCCGTAGTCTTTACGCCCTTCATAAGCCGATTAAATTTGTGGTATATCATTTTAGGATTAAATATTACTTCTCATATCTGAACAAATCGTTTATGACAATGCTGTATCATATATTCCACCATTTTCGGTAATTTCCAATGTCAATACTTATTTGTAGATACGTGTATAGAATACAAATTTCACATTCTTAGATGGTTTTTTGACGGATTTTTGACCCAAAACCTTGCCGGTTCTGACAAATTTGGTTAAAATAACTCAAAAACTGATGGAATACTTTGCGTACGAAAAGACGAACAGACGGATAAGGGTAAATATAGTCAACTTGTGATTTTTATCCGATCGATATAAATCTTTAAGGGTTTATCTCTTCTGTTTCTGGTACTTATATACTTCGGAACAAAGTTAATGTACCATTTCTTATATCTTCAGCTCTTTTTTCATTTTTAGAAGCAGGTAAGTACTCAGGTCTGGACTGTAGGGAGGTTGATTCAAAATAACGAAACCCACCTTATGCAAGGCAACCAACGCAACGCGGCTCCTTTCGTCAATTTGTCTCGTCCTTTTTCTTTAATGGTTTCTTTTAGTCACACTTTTAATAAAGCGTAGTACTATCCAGTTGTGGATATACCTTTATCTTTATAATTGTTCAATAATATTTCTTCTGAGTCCCAAATGGCCGTTACCATGAGTTCCCCAGACGACTGCGACACCTTACCAGGTGCTGTACCCTTTTATGCCACTGTATGGAGTTTTAATTCGACTCAATTTCATAATGATGAAGCCAAGTTTCGTATTCAACTCAATACACCACCTTTCGCTGTATTACAGAACTCCAAAAACACACGTGAACACTCTACGCGCTACTGTTTTTGCGGTGCCGAGAGAATTATCGCTACCCATAATGCGCTGACCTTACTCATGCCAGAATGATCGGGCAGGATCTTAAAGATGATTGTATTGGGTACTCTAACCATTTCTGCAAGTTTTTTCTTCTTTAGTCGAGCTTTGATGAGAACAATTTTTTAAACTATTTGAATAAGTTCTGGTGTGGTCACCTCAATACTCCTGCCCGCCCTAGGGTCGCCTTCCTTGCTTAAATAAGCTGTGCCACTTGTACACCATGGTTTTTGCAGAACAAGAGTCGCTGTAAACCAATGACATCTCATACATTTTGGTCGTAACTGATTTTCCTTGTTTGATAATAGATAGATGATAGAACTTCATAACGGCACGATATTCGATTTTTCCCATATTTCACGACGACAGCATTGTTTAATTGACAATGAAACATTGTTTTTATATTAGTTATGAGTCACTGAACACTCTCTTGTAGCTTATGGATCAGCTCAAATGAGCTTAGTGTCACTTTTCGAACTAGCGAAATGCAAATTTTGTTCAAATACTGTTGAAAATGTAGGTATATATGTATATATAATATATATACATATGTATGTATTAAAGTAAGTATGAAAATATTGCTACATTGTTATTAATAAAATCGTTTTGGAAAAAACGTTTACCAACATTTTCAAAATACAATTCAATTTACATGCATACATATGTATAAAATTGGTGCTTAATAACCGCCAAGTGGATTTTCGTTGAGGAGCTATTTACTTCACATCAGAAGTACACTCAAAGGGGTTAACATTCGCCGCCGAAAATTTATTTATTTTATTATTTTATTTATTTTTTACATTAATTTTCTGTAATTTTTTATGTTGTCAAGCCAGGATCCGAAACCATGACCCACCGCTTGGCGGTATGTACTGTTACTTTTTACTAAACTATTCATTTACAACTATAAATATATGTTTAATTACACTCATTTTAGTTCTAAAATATGCATTATATGTACATATGTAAAATATGTGTATATGCATATATGTATGTATATTTGTGCATATACAATATATTAATTTTGCCGGCTTTTGAGCCGGTTGAAATGTTATGTAAATAATAAAGATTTTCGGCAGTAATAATAACTACACCTAATATACATACATATGTACATACATATATATATAAAATCAAACACACGAAATTACAATAACGCATGGGTACATGTACACATGCATGCATCTAGCATATTGGCGTATTTTTAGTACTGATGACACTGAAAAGTTTTTATTTATGAGTATGCAGACACTGCTAATAGTTAGTAAACTAGGAAAATAGTAAATTCAGAACAATGATGTATCTGCAATGATAAATTCCACGTTAATCAAAAAATTTCAACCGATTCGGTTGAGCAATTGGAAATTTTATCATTAAAGCAGTTATCAAAATTAATTTTACATCGTTTTTACCAGAAACCCGGTATGATGTCGTTAATGTTAAATGATTAGCAGATAATGTTAAATCGTTAACAGATAATGTTAAATCGTTAACAGATAATGTTAAACGTTAAAATTGAAGTGTGCTCTGCTGAAATCAAGCAGCCTATTTAAAATTAATGTTAACGATGAGTTTTTGCGGTTTAAACATTAACATTTTTGTTTCGCCGAAACGAAACAAAATCATTTCGTTAATTTAATTTTTCATATTAACAAAGCGAAATGACATCGTTTCATTAATTTAGCATCTCTGAAGCAAAACAAATCAAAACATATTATTCGTTGGAGGCACAAAAAAAATTTATAAAAGCAAAATTTTAATTGTTGAAGATAAAAGTGCTTCACCATATCTTTAAAGAAAATTAAATTAAGATTGCTTATGGTATCTGTCATCTAAATTTTTTAATAAAAATAAATTAAAAATGTAATAAAATTTTTCAACAGTTTTTATTAAAATAAATTTCTGGTTTAAAATCAACAAAATTTAATAAACCAACAAAAAATAGTTGAAATGACAGTTGCTTCTGAAATCACAACATTTACTCACAATACTTCATGTGGTATGATAAAACCACGTCGCACAGTGTCTCCCCCCTCATATAAGATGTGAGAAAAAATATATTTATTTTTTAATGAAAATTTGCATCTTGTTTAATTTGTTGTTGTTTAGGGCGACAACAATAAAAAAGCAATTTGTTTTTATAATTTTTCAAATTGGTTTAAGTAGGATACGAACCAATGATCATCCACATGGTTAGCACGCACTGCAGCCTTATTTTGATTAATTTTTGTAGATTATACAGAAATGTAGAAAACATTAAATTTTCTATGTGTACAATATATCATATATTCGGAAAATGTGATTTTATGACTTTACAAAAAAATTCCTCATTCTCAAAATGCAAAATATAGTGGATTTTTTGTAAATGTCTCAAAATGATCAAGGTTCATGTTTTTAAATAGAGAAAAAAGCATAATTTTACATATGTACATACATATATATTTTATTCATTCCAAAAAAATTACCATTTCACACGAATAAATGGAATAAAAAAGATTTTTTGGGTATGGCGCAAGTACATTCAAAAAACTTTTTATTAAGTTTTTTTTTTATTTACGGAGTTTTCTAATGAATTTGAAAATAAAATAACGCAACATTGACGTTATATTTCAAAATATGTAATTTTGACAATTTTTTCTGCAAAGGGATTATGCGGATCTACACGAACGCTCCGCCTGTTAATTTTGCATAAAATGTGTCGACTTCCATTGCCTTATAGCAGAATATACTATCGAAAAGTATCAAAACAGTCCCTATTGCAAACCACTATATTTTCGATTTCTGCCTACTGTGGGAGGCACTGTTTGATATCTGACTTAGAAAACGATGACTCTAACCAATGAGCTATGGTCCACAAGACCACTTTTCATGGCCAACTGTCAATTTTTCAAAGTCTCTAAAAATTTTCAGAGTCCCTAAAATAATATAAAGGGTTTTCCAATAAGAGATCTTAACTTGAATAACCTGTTATTCCGGTAGATGTCACTTTTGAAGCTGTAATTTTCTGACATTTGACAAGTAAAAACTACACCAGTAATAAAAATGGAACAATACACGCGTCTACAACGCATTAAAATTATTAGAAGTTCACTATAAAAATTTCATCGAAAAATCAACTTGACTGATGAGCTCCATTTGCACCTCGACAGTCACGTCAATAAGCAAAATTGTCGCATCTGGGGCTCTATAAACTCAAGATTTATTATTGAGAAGCCTCTCCATCCTCAACGTGTAACTGTTTGATGTGGTTTATGGTCCGGCGGTGTTATTGGAAGTTACTTTCTCGAAAATGTATGGACTTCACTATGGAGAGATGACGAATGATTTTTTATGGCAGAAATTGGATGGTACTGATCTGGACAACGCTTAAATTCAACAAGACAGCGCGACGTGCCACACAAGCAACGAAACCATCGATCTTTTTGGATGTCACACATTAATATAAAATTAAGGAATAATGTTACAATTAAGAAATTTCAATAGGAGGCATTATCGCTAGACTAAGGATGTTTTTTAGACGTGTGGTCTTCAATTTATTTTTTTGGAGTTGATCTTTTTGACTGTTACTTGATTTAGACTCACTCAAGAGATTAATTAATTATTTTGAGAAACCATAGATCACTTTCGCGCCATATTTACTCTACTGGATAATGTGCACCCTCAGAGATGCCTTACAGTGCTGCTATGGAGTAGAGTATCGAAAAAATACCCGAAAGAAACCATTAGGCATCGGGCGGAACAATTTGTAGAAGATTGTGGAGAAGGATTTTGGTTTGCAGGCTTACGAAATCCAACTCGTGCAAGAACTGAAGCCGAACGACCATCAAGTTCGTCACACGTTCGAAGAATGGGTCCAAAATGAGGTGGCTACCGATACCAATTTTCATTAAAAAATTTTGTTCAGCGATGCAGCTCACTTTTGGTTTAATGGGAGTGATGACAGTCCACAAGCCATTGGTGAGACGCCGTTGTAGCCTTAAAGTTCACTGTTTCGTGTGCTCATATTTCCATATTTTTTCAAAAATGAAGCCGGCCATAAAGTAACAGTCAATAGGAACGGGAGAGCCATGATCAATGACTTTTTCGTTACCGAATCGGGGGTTGTTGATATGGATGAACTTTGGTATCAACAAGACGGCGCTACATGCCATACCGCCAATGAAACAATTATTTTAATGAAGGAAACTTGTGGTGAACACATTATCTCGTATCGTGGCCCCGTGGCGTGGCCTCAAAGATTGTGCAATTTCACATCGCCGCATTATTTCTTGTGGTATTATGTGTAGTCCTAACCTCAAAAAATATTTCCGATTTTGACATTGAACAATTATTTCTACATATAGAAATGTTGATTTAAAAACTCAAAGCAGTTACGAAAGTATTTCAAATATTCAGCTATCTCATTATAATTATTTAATTAAATATATCAATTAAAGTGCAAGGTTTGATTTTTGTAAGTTAAACGCATACATATTTACACTGTGTTGGTTCATTCTATTTTCACAATATTTAATCTTTAAATAATATTGAATTGGAAATTAATAGTTCAGAACTGAAAATTTTAAATTATAAATGAAATGCCTCGTTAGTTCTGGTAAAACACAAACAAACCCTACAGAATAACAAACAAAATATTTAAAAATACTTACAGTGAGCAATCAAGGTTTGTTTTTGTATTCAACAGAAAATCCAAAACAGCAGCGATTTGTAAATCGGCGAAACAATGGCAAAGAGCGCGTGTAATAACAGATGTTTATGTGACTAAACATACATACTCATGTAAAAACCAAAAACACTTTCCAAAATATTAAGAACACTATTTTCGTATTTATTTATGAATTCTTATTCGCATTTAATTTTATTATAAATTTTACTTGCTTTTAAGTAATAAATTTATTTATTATTATATATGTATGTATATTGAGCACCGAAGAGATTTCTGAACATCGAACTTTGACTTTCTTATCTTATTTACTTGATTATGGGAATGTCTGTCTGTGAGGACGACGCGTCAATGATCGTCTTAAGCAATGCCACTTTTGGTATGAGAGTAAATGCACAAATATGTACGTATATACGGTACTTGTATTTCAAGGCTTCACTAACCGTGTCCTGATTTTCGAAGGAAACTCCTCGTATTGTCACCACCGTTTCTTCTTACACACTTGTCATGCCTTTTCTTTGTAATGCCTACACACGGACGGCAGGGATTTTCGTTTATATTTAGTTTTCGTAATATTTACCGTTCTACCGAAACATGTGTTCTAGACGCGTTAAACGCTTGATAACGACTGTCACGGCTGCCTGTTGCTTTGTGCCTTTGTGTTTACTTTTCTGGCCGCTGGCTTTCGGGAGCGCTTTCTGTGTGACTTTAGTTGTTGTCGTCGTAGCGTTGTCATCGTCATAGTCATCGTTGCTGTTGCCGCTATCATCAACACGGCAGCAATCGGAATTGAATTCTGAATTATTGTATTACAAATGTTTGTTTGTATGTATTGTATGTAAGTATGCCTGCATAAATTGGGGAGAAAACGTGTATGTGCAAGTATGTGTGTATGTTAAGAGTTGTGGATGCATAGTGTAACCGCACAGAAGTGATTCTTTGTGGTGGCGCTTTGTGTAGATTCTTGGGTGATAACCCAGTAAGCAATAAAAGAAAATAAAGTAAAAAAAAAATAAAGTAAAATAAAATATAAAATTAAATAAATAATAAATAATATTAAATAAAACATTATAAAATAAGGTTAAAAAAAAATATTTATAATAAAATAAAATAAAATAAAAATATATAAAAAATTAAATTAAAAACTTAAAATAAAATTAAATTAAATAATACAAAATAAAATTAAATTAAGAAAAATCAAATAAAATCAAATAAAATTAAATTAAATTAAATTAAATTAAATCAAATAAATTAAAATAAAGTATAATAAAATAAAATGAAAAAAAAAACACTGAAATACATTAAATTAAATTACACAAAATGCAATAAAGTAAAAATAATAACACAAAGTAAAATAAAATCAAATTAAATTGAATTAAATTAAATAAAAAAATAAATAAAGAGAAATAATATAGAATAAAATATAATAAAAAATTTAATTTAATTTAATTTAATCAAATTAAATAAATAATAAATAATTATAATTAAAACAATGAGCAAATAAAAAAATATCTAATCTAAAGTAAATTAAAATAAAATAATATAAAACAAAATTAAAAAACTGAAAATAAAATTAAATTAAATTAAATAACACAAAATAAAATAAACCAAAATAAAGTAAAATCAAAAAAAAAAATATAATTAAATTAAGGAAATAAAATTAAAAAAATTAAACAATTAAAATAAAATAAATTTAATTAAATTACACAAAATGCAATAATATAAAATGAAATATAATAAAATAAAATAAATATAATAAAACAAAGTATAATAAAATCAAATTAAATTGAATTAAAATAAATAAAAAATAAATAAAGTAAAATAATATCAAATAAAATATTGAATTTAATTTAATCAAAATGAATAAATAATATTAAAAAATTATTAATTATTATTAATTAAACAAAATAAAAAAATATCTAAGCTATAGTAAAATAAAGTACATTAAAGATATCAAAATAAAATTAAATAAAGAATAACAAAACAAAATAACATATAATCTTATGTTAAATAAATTAAATTAAATAAAAATAAATAAAATGTTAATTAAATTAAATTAAATAAAACCAAATTAAAAAACTGACGATTGGTTAATTATATAATATAAAATAAATTTAAATTTAAAATTAAAAAAGAAAATAGTAATAATAAAATAAAATAATATAAAATTAAATTAAATAAAGCAAAATTAAAAACATATAAAACAAAATGAAAAAATTAAATATAAAAATTAAATTAAACAAAGTACAATAAAATAAAATAATATAAAATTAAAAGAAATAAGATTAAATTAAAAAACTTAATAAAAGAAAGCAAAATTAAGTAATATAATATATATAATAATAATTAAAATTAAATTAAAAACCACAAGGTTAAATAAAATATTATAAATTAATAAAATAAGGTATAATAAAAAATAAATTAAATTACATAAAAATAAAATAAGATTGATAAAATTGAATTCAAGCAAAATATAATGAACAAATTAATTAAATAAAACTAAAAGAAAAAAGAAACTAATATAAGATTAAATTAAATGAAATTTAATAAAACAAGATTAGTTAAAATGGAATAAATTAAATTGAAACTAAATAAAATAAAATTTAAATTAAATTAAACTAAATGAAATAAAAGTATAAATTGATTAAAAAATTACAAATAATTCAAAATAAAACAAAAAAAATTTAAATAAAATGGTACTAAATTTTTTATAATTTTATTACTAAATTATTATTTGTCTACTACTCGTAGTATGATAAACATACATATGTATGTGCATAGTTATTTATATGACGCTATATTTTCTTTTAGACGCGTCTGCTCAAAAGAGATAAGCTTACTTAGATTTTTTCAGACAAACAAATATTCAGCCTCGGCTGAATATGTATGTATGTAATTAATACATTCACTCGATAAAAGCCAACAATAAAACCGGATGTCTTCGAGTAAGGAATCCTTTGATAAATTCATTATTTTACACTTTTTAAATTAATAGAATAAAATTCTCTGTCTGTTAGAAGACTAGTTAAGACGTCTCTTATCTCTTACATTTATGTACGAGTATGTATGTATATGATTAGCATAATCGACTTATGAAGGCCACAAAACTGTAATTATGTTTATTTAATGAGTGCATAAGTACTTGGAAAATATTTAATGTAATATATTTCTAGTACAAATTCGTTAAATATTATTATGCATCTCTTTAAAATTAACTTTTATGAAGGATTATGTAATAAAAATAATGTATAAAAAGCGATCACTAGAAAAATAGAAAATTTCAAAATACTCGTATATAGTAAAGAGTAGTTATAAATATTGTTGATTTTTCGCAATTAATCAGGTTTTTAGCACAGCGCTCCTTGTGAAAGCAGATTTGCATTATTTAAGTATTATGTAGGTACAAATGTGTACATTGGCTTATCAGTAGATTGAAATGAGTTCAACTTGGGGCAAAGGTGTGTATTTGTTCATAGGTATGCATATGTGTTATGCATATACATACATATTTGTAGTTGCAACTATCTACATCTTGTCATAGTTTCTTATGATAGTCGGTTGTGACCGAAGCTAGGATTTTTTTCTAAATTAATTTTTTTATAATTACGCATATAAATACATACATTCTTATAAAACAGATGTGAGAAAAGTTTGCATTTATGTTATTTTGTATTATTTTATTTTATTTCATTACATTTTATTTTATATTATTTTTTTATTTAATTCTATTTCATTTTACTTATCCTTACTTTTCAATTTTATTTATTTTAATTACTTTTATTTTATTTTAGTTAATTTTATTTCTTATAATTTACTTTATTTTATTTTATTTTTTATATTATATTATATTTCATTTTATTTTATTTTAGTTAATTTTACTTCTTATATTTTACCTTATTTTATTTTATTATATTATATTATATTTCCTTTTATTTTACTTTATTTAGTTTAATTTTATTTCATTCTATTTTATTTTATTTAGTTTAATTTTATTTTACTTTATTTTATTGTATATTATTTATTTCAATTTTATTTTATTTTATTTAGTTTAATTTTATTTTATTTTATTTAATATTTTTTTATTCTAATTTATATTAAAATATTTTATTTTATTTCCTTTTTTATCATTTCTTTTTATTCATTTTTTTTATTTCATTTTATTTTATTTTAATTAGTGATTTAATTCGTCACACGTACCAATAATGAAAATCACCTACTCACAACCAAAGAAAGCATTTTTCACCTGCAAATCGACATTCGGAAGTCCATTAAAACAGAAAAGAAATACAACAAATGTTGACACGACATTGTTTACTCTTGCGTTAATAGGTAACTTTAAATATTAGTGTTAATCTGCAGTTGTTATTGGATTATATCAAGATTAGCGGTAGCCAAGTGTCACTTGGTGATGTTGTTGTCTTTCTGTCAGAAAGAATGGAATAGGATAGTTGTGTTGTTATTTTTGTAGTAGCAGGGGGTTGACTTATATTATTGTATAGGCGTGTGTATGAAGAAGCAAATAATTAGGTGAGTAGGGCTTTCACTTCACTCATTGTGTTTTTCGTTCATCACGTTACAGTTACGTAAGTAAATTGAAAAAAATGGAAGTATATGTATACTAATGCATTAATTATATGTAGGCATATTTGTATATACAATACATTTATATGCTTAATTTCAATCACATTTTCTACACCTGCTCACAGGCAAAGAAAGAAGAAGAATTTTGCTTCAAAAATAAAAAAATGTCAAATTGCAAATTAAGAATATCGATCAGCTCTCCTACAGACTCAGAACATAATCCTTGTGATCAAATCAAATTAATGTACCACCGAATGAAGAGTTGTATATCTCCAGAAAAAAGTTATGTCAGAGTGAATATTAAAAACGTTCTTTGTTTGAGAATTTTTTTCCTTTGCAGAATTTTTCATTTCCGACATTTAAATATGTTTCCTACTTCCTAATTATCTTTTTCGGCAGATGGCGCGCTCTCTTTTCTAATCAATTTAAATGGCAGCACCTTTTCATCCAAACTTTTTCTCCTTATAATTATATTGATAACTATCATCAAATTCAAATAAAATTTCGTTAAAACATGATTCAGCTATAATTTCAGCGCCTTACTTTCGATTCAACCTATTTTCATTACGAAATTAAATTCTCACTTAAGCTGTGAAAAGCTTAAATAGACTGGCAACCTCTTAAACAGCTGATGAGAAAATGCATTTATAAATGAAATTAGAAAATATAAGTAGTTTTGTTGAATATGAATTAATTTATATTCTGAACTCTGTTTATAAAATTAGCAAGCCGAAGAAAACAAATTAAAAAACAATTTTTTAATAATCTACACATCATGGACACTGAAAGCTTAGCGCACGCTGTGGACAAATCACAAATGCCGCCGTTGCATCAAAAACGAGTCTTGGCATTTATTAATCACTTTATAATAAATTCATGCAATTTCCTCAATGACTTCGCAATGAAATGTGAAACGAAATTCATTGATTTGGAAAGAAAGATGCAAAAAGTTGAGGCAGCTTTAACTATTATTGAGGCAAAGGTTCGTGAACGTGAGATTGTTAATTTAAAAACCAACTCCTAAAGTATTTCAATCACTTTGCAGCTTTCATCTGTGCCGGATATTCAAGACACCACAACATTTACTACTGCCAATAGAAATGTTATAACTGAAACAACTGCGAAGGATACCGTGGATAAGACTGAAAATAAACAAGAGACAATAGCCATTACGGCTGAGAGTTCTCCAGATTCTACTGAACCAAAAATAGAAGATTCATCAACAGAGGCAACAGGGGTAAGAGCCTGTGAAGATGTGCGCTTTAAAAAGTTCTTCAAAATGGTGCAATTCGGTGTACCAGCTGAAGCGGTTAAAATGAAAATGCAAGCGGAAGGAGTTGAGCCAAGCTTACTAGAGTATGTTAATTCACATAATAATATACTTAATAAATGTAATAATTTTTATACTTTTTAGCACTCCAAATTTGCTGTTAGCGGATGGCGTTATTGCCTAAACCCCATCAAAAGTTAAACTGAAGTCCAAAAACAAGCGAATACATCCGTTTGTACCTGGAAGAGTTGTTACTTCGCCTAAGTAAGCAGACCGCTTATTAATACTTGTATCCACCAACGAAATATGAATGAATATTTATTTCCACACTATTCGTTAAGTATTTATGTGATATATTTAACACCTAGCCTAGATATCATAAGTTTGAAATAAAAAATAAACTTAAATTTTGTTGTTTTTTCTTTTAATTCAATGCTTAAGTAAAAAACATTGCTTTAAACATATCTTCTATTTCTTTACAAGCTACTAGAAAACTATGCTTTCAAACAAAGCACTTTCTAAGCAGCTCAAATTGGTACGAAACAGTAAAACAAAATAAAAGCAGATGGTGTTGTGGAATTGTTTGGGGCGAGTAATTTAGAACTGAATCATTTGTCCCTTGCGTTTCTTGTCACCACCCAACTCGAAATGTTTGCAACGCTTCAGAGGTGTCTGCTTGCGGTATTTGCATTCAGTGCACTCCATACGCAACACAATCTTTTTGGTGGTCTTAGCCTGTAATGGAAAGGAAAAAAAAACATTTAAAAATGTGCTAAGTTTTGCTTAAATAGATATGAAATGTAAATATTTGTACGAATGTTCCAACTTAACAATTGTCTGTGAGATTAAACAATTGCGTATTAGGAGTTTTCAGCACTCAAGATTAATATTGCATACATCTATCCCACCAAAGAGCCTTGTAGTGCAGCTTTTGCGTCACAACGGCAATTCAGTTCTACAAATATGCAAAAAAAAAAAAATATATGTAATTTAGCAACATTCTCACCTTCTTTCTGAAGATGGGCTTAGTTTGACCGCCGAAACCTTGTTGTTTTCTGTCGTAACGACGTCTGCCTTGAGCACCTTTACGCTCCTTGGACTTCTTGTATTGTGTCACCTTGTGTGGCTTGTGGCACTTGCATTTCTTGCAAAAGGTGCGACGTTGTTTCGGCACATTCACCTGAAATTCAATAAGAAATTTTAGTTAGCAATCCTTATTAACACATTTCCAATAGTAAATTATTAGAATCTCGCAAACACTATAGTCAATTCCAAATATGTTTATCCATGTAATTAATATTGAATATAATTACACCAAAAAACTCTACATTATTTATAGTTTCATTCGAACTTTAAATTTTCACATTATGCACATTAATATTAACGATGCTTTACGATTTTAATAAAGAATTTTTGTTAAATTTTCCGCAAACGTACCATCTTGACGATTCTTGTTTGTCAAAGAAAGAGAAAAAAGAAAGGGAGAGAAAATAAACGGAAATGATACCAATGTCAGCTGTCAAAATATATAAACAAAGTCAACAACTGTCACTATTAAGCTTATGAAACATAGCAGCAGGGTTGGTTAGTGGCTGTGTTCACAATTGGGCTATACTAAGACCAGATATTTACAAAATCTGTTAATTTGTTTATAAATATCATTGTACAGCTTTCAAAGTAAGAAAACTTAGCGTCTGTTTCCAGTTTGAAAGCACAGCTGTGATCACCTGATCAATACCGTTCTTCATTTCAGTTGTCATTCTTGGCTATATTTCACTTTTAAGCGCAGACCTGCATTAATGATTTCGACAATAGGTGAAAGAAACCAACTTAGAAGGAAGCAAAATAAAAGGTTACTTCACTGAATGACTGACGGATCTACCCACAGCATAAACGACTATGGAAATCTGAAACTTGGAGTCTGTTCTGCGTATGACATAGTCATCCGATAACGACTTTACGGGACTTTTTACAGTTTACTAGGGTAAACCTAAATAACCATATAGAAACATTATTTACAAGATTCAAAAATCAGTACACTAAGGATGAAATACAGAGCAAAACAATGACACTGAACATACATACATAAGTAGTTCTTTGCCTAATGTTTGGAATATAAATATCATTTTGCCTGTGTCAAAGACCAATCTATTATAGAACTGGGTCTGTAGTTCCTTCAAGCTACCATGTACTCTCTGAGCCACCCTTTGGACTGTGGTTCTGACGTCATTTTTATTACATTTTAATAATAGGCATGTGCGACCCACATTCGATTCTGACCAGTAGATCAAGACACTCTTTCACTATCTTTGATGTGGTCCTGAATGACTTTAGTGATTTCAGAGCTGCTTGGCTACCTGTATATACTTACACAATAATTTTTTGTGGCAAAAACTCTCTTTGTGAAAACCGTCAAGCTCTATTTAATGGCAGACTGAAAAACACTACAGGGATCTGGCAAGCGAATAACGATTCTAGCGCCCAATTTTGTCGAAAATACGCAGCCTCCTATTTGTTTTCTAATTTGGGCTTGGCCGTATAGATGATACCAGTATCTTTATCTACCACCTCTTTATTATTATTCTCTGGAGAAGAAGGCAACATTGAGGGGTGAATAAAAATTTATTTCCAGAGGATTGGGAAAATCCGTATTATTGGAAAAAAATAGAATTTGTTAAGAATGTTGGAGTGATCCTTATTACGAGTGACATAGGGTAGATTCCATCAGCTTGAGTGCCGACTTCGACGCCAGTTGCTTGGAGTAAAAGTCGCATAGACTCAGATGTAGTATAATATTTAGTGCCTGAATTGACGTTGTTCTAAGCGACATAAACCACTAATGATGTTGTTGTTGTTGCCGGGATCGAAAAAATATTCCCCGAAGTAGTTTTGGGGAAAGTTGCGGGAGTGACAGCCCTTGGTAGGATAAAAGTCCGGGTCGTTCCGGTATAAAGACCCGACTGTCGCGGGAACTATTGGATTTTAGTCGCCTCTTACGACGCGCATTACTTACCGCGTGTAAATTCTTGAAACCCTAACCCCTAAGCCACTAATATATGTAGTATAAGCTAGCCACTCCTTGAATTTATTTTATACGCGGCCTTATAACTCCCGTATAAAGCCAATATGTTACTCGAAGTGTTAAACCAAATTTTGGCTCCACAATCCTTTTTCAATTAATTTCACAAAGGATTCTGAGATGCTCAGTGCTCTTAGCGCCTTAATTATGGCTCTTGGCTGAATATTATTGAAGGCACCTTGTAGGTAAAGGAAGTCTATGAGTGTGGAGGTTTTTAATCTCGTTTTTAAGAGAAAATTCGATAGACTAATTGATCTAAATTCTTTAGGGCTAGTATGAGAGCTTTCTCTTGCTTTTGATATAAATATTACCTTGACTTTCCACAATAGAGAAGGAATATAGTTTAATTGCAGCATTCCTTTGAAGACAATTTTAAACTAGACTGTTCCCGGGATTGTTGTAGCTGAGCCGGAAATATACCGTCAGACCCAGATGATTTAAAATGCACAAAACTATCTATTGCGCAGCGAACATTTTTTTCTGAAACTATAATTCCGCGGCTGGATCATACTCAGCAGCATGGCTCACTGTGCTGCCCGGGAAGTGAGTATCCATTAGTAAACCCATAATAAAATGAATATCGCAAAAAAAAAATTGGAAATCTTTTTAGAACCATTAATTATCTATCTCATCATTACTTCAGCAAAGCATTTGACAAGGTCTCTCATCCTTTACTTCACTTTAAACTCGATCTTTTCGGGTTTCCACCTTCCCTTCTCAAGTGGATTTCATCGTACCTGATTGGTAGAAAACAAAAAGTAATTTTTAAAAATTGTACATCACGTGAAATAGCAGTAACATCTGGTGTTCCTCAAGGCAGTCACCTCGGTCCCTTACTCTTCCTTATATTCCTCAAGGACCTTCCAAATATTGTTCTTCATTCTAAAACACTCATGTACGCAGATGATGTCAAGCTCTTTAAATCAGTTCATTCTATTGAAGATAGAGAGCTTTTGCAACTTGACCTAAATAATTTAGTTGGGTGGTGCGATGCCAACTGTATATCCCTAAATTTACATAAGTGCAAATATATGTGTTTCTCCAGAAATCTTTCCAATCCTTTGCCTATATGATACATAATCACAGCGTTGAACAAGTTACTGACTTCATTGATTTAGGTGTCACGATGCTAAATGCTTGTGCTAATAAGGCAAAAGTAGTTTTAGCTTTCACTATACGTTGGGCTAAGGAGTTCAAGGATCCATACATTACCAAATTACTCTTTACCTCACTTGTTAGGCCCATTTTGGAATATCAACTGTATAGTGATAAATTGGATACTGTACAAAAGCAATTTCTTCTATTCGCGTTAAGAAATTTAAACTGGGATGCGAACAAGAACCTTCTTACAAAAGTCGTTTACGGCTCATTAATCTGCCTACACTCCATAGTCGTAGAAAGATGCTCGGAGTTTTATTTTTAGCTAAATTGGTAACAGCTGCTATCAATATCCCATACCTACTTAGCGAGCTTAACTTCACCATCCCTTTAAGATTATCTAGACACTTTAGGCCCCTTTCATTGGGCTCATGCAGAACAAACTTCGAAATGCACGACCTTTTTAGATCTTTGTGTAACGATTTTAATACACATTTTGCCAACATTGATTCCTCTGACTCGCTTTACTGTATCAAAACCTACTTACTGAGTGCTTTAAATAATTAAGCAAATTCCTTCACCTTTTCCGCATGTTATTTAAAGCCGCTGATGAACAAATCTGTAGCTGTAAGTGTAAGAGGCAGGTGTAACCGCGACTTTCTGTCCGGACTGTTACTGGTTTTCGGTCACCGGTCTGTTAGATTTTTTTATTTCCCTCAGACGCGCTGGGTTCATCTTCGTAGCTTTGACCTTACCTCCAGTTGCAGCACTATAGTGCAGCTCTTAAACTAACCTCAAAACACGCTCTTGGCCAAGTTACGTTTTTTATATACTGATTAGTAATATTCCGCGTCCAAAAATATACTTTCATATTTTATTAAAAAAAAAAAAATTATTGAAAGAACATAAAAAACACTGTCCTTCGTACTAACGCTTTAAACTTCTTTTCAATTTAACTAACGCATCGCAAAGAAATTTCATGCAAACTATGCAGAGAGTTTTTAAAATCACCCATGAAAATACCTAAAATTTCACCAAATAATCTCTACGTTTTATTTGTAATACTAAGATTTTAGTTGGAAAAGAAAACACCGTTTCAAAATGATTCATAGTGCGGATATCGTATTAGTATTAGTATCCTTAAAGGATACCGTAAATGTAGATCCATTTTCGTTGGAAATATTTGTAGCCATTGAACGAAGTATTAAATTCCAAATATTCCTATTATAAAAGTACGAGTATATTTATGTATTTTGGTAAAATTTCCAAAGGATATTAGCGAAAATGTTAATCTTGTTTTGACATCCTGAGTGCACACAATACAACATACCTATGTACTGATATACCTACACAGCTGGTATCCGGGCAAACATCACCTACGTGCATACATCCAGGTATGCGCAAACATATACATATGTACGTATTTATATGCACATACTGATGAAAGTGGAAGCATACAGCCTTGGCCAAAAGTATTAGGCACTCCACTAATTACTGAATTTTTTGTTTTAACAAATGAAGTAATGAAGTTTTATTAGTAAAACAGTGAAAATACAATGAATTAGTGACAATAACATTAATATTTATGAGGTCCACCCTTCAATTTAATAACGGCAGCAATTCTTTTAGGCATGCTGCGTACAAGCTTTACACATTCGTCCGCACTTATAGCATACCACTCGTGAATTAAGGCATTCTTTAAGGCAGATCTGGAGACTGTGCAGGCCAATCTAACAAAACAATGTTTTTATCTCTAAACCAACGCATCGTAGTCGCTGATTTGTGACAGGGATCATTGTCTTGCTGAAATTGAACCCCGTCTAAATTAGTATCGCTGAAAATGCGCGTTAACGAAGGCAGAAGAACAGCTTCTAATACATTTATGAACTTTTGACTGTCCATGCGACCCTCGCAAACGAACATTTCGCCGACACCATCAGCAGCCATGCAGCCCCAGATCATAATGCTGCCTCCTCCATGCTTAACAGTGGGTACCACGCAATCTGGATGATATTCTTCCCCAACCCGTCGCCTCACGAACGTCACACCAGGTGTTTCAAATATCTGTAGAAAAGAAAAAATAATGTTTTCATAAGATTTGTATTATGTCTTCAAAATTGCTCTAGGGTAAGAAGCTTTAGCTGTTAATAATTTAAGACGATCTTAACTAAGCTTAACTCGAAGTTTGATTCATCAGACCACAGAACATTCGACCAATCTTCTTCCGTGAAATGTTTTCCTATTCTTTTCTGACAGCCACGGCTTCTTTCGGGCTTTACATCATTTTAAACCTGCTTTCAGAAGTCTTCTTCTAGCTGTTCGATCACTAACTGGCTTACTAAATTCATCCGAAAGGGCTGCTACAAGGGTAGAAGAAGATTTTTTGCCATCCTTGAGAGACTCGCGTATAAGTATTCGGTCTTCTCGTTTACTGGTTAGACGCTTTCTTCCACTTTTTGATTTATTATTGTGGGATTTCGTTTCGGTAAATATGAACTGTTTTTATAAGATTGGTAACTTTTCACTAAATGTAATTTACTCTTTCACTTTCAAATTTTAAATGCCAAAATATTTTATGAACTTCTTAAAAATGACAATTTTTAGGTTTAGCCTACCCAGAGTGTTATGTCTTTTAATATTACACAACTTATACGTTTAATCGACAGTTAAACACCCATATAAGACATTTACAAAAAGAAGTGGTAACTTTGATAGCCACATTTGAGAATATTTGTATTTTAGTGGGGTGCCTAATACTTTTGACCAAGGCTGTATGTACATATTGAAAACAAGCAGAAAATTTAAACTAACTTTCCTTCTGAGAAGGTTTTCCTTTGACGGAAAAACTACTTACTTAGTTAAAGAAAAAGCGGCCGCTGTTAGCTGAGTGATTAACAGTGCATGTTACAATGCGGAGGTTCGTAGGTTCGAATTCTAGTCAGATGAACAACCAAATCTATTATATATTTTTAAATGTTTATAAATGCGACCGCTCCACGGCTGGTAATGTCAAGCCACACGGGTGTATTTCTGACTTGAAATAAAAAGTTTCTCATAAAAATCCATAAGTCATTCAGAAGCTTCTTAAATCTGTAGGGAAACTCTCCAGACGCACACCAGAAATTTGTGCTCACTTGGGCTCAGTATCAGTAAGCTCGAGTCTAAGCAAGCGTTAGACATTCTACTAATATTTACATATGTATATTAAACGCCAGGTGGCTTGTCTGTTTTTCGATTGTAGCTGAGATAACAACTGCGCCCCATTCTTTCCTTTATTTCGCTGTTTGGCGCCAATTGGAAATACAAAGTACAGCCAGTTCCTTCTCCATCTGGTATTTAAAATGGAGTGGAGGTTCCTCTTCCTCTGCTTTCAGCGGCGGGTACTGCATCGAAAACTTTCAAAGATGTATTATTTTAATCCATCCGGAGCACATGAACTATGACAGGTTGGCTGAACTATGTCAATGACATCGCATATCTCGTACAGTTCATCGTTCCATTGGTACCGGTATTCGTCGTTCCCAAACCAAAAAAAAACCATACCGACTCATCAGATGTTATCATCGTCCATGCTTCTGCACCATAGAGCAGAACGGGAATGATGAGCGACTTGTATAGTTTGGTCTTTGTTTGTCGAGAGAGAACTTTAATTTTCAATTGTCTACTCAGTCCAAAGTAGTGCCTCTTGGTAAAAATGATTATATGATGGATTTCAAGGCTGATGTCAACGGTGACGAGGCAGCCGTGTTACGAATGCGATGACTATTTGTTGAAAACAAAAGATATTTGTCATCTTGTCCTCGTTCACTATCACAGCCCCACGCTTCGCTTGCTTATGCTGTCTGGATAAAGCAGAAGTCACGGCGCAGTTGTTGAGGCCAATCAATTGACATCATATCATCGCCGGACGCCAGCGGCTGTGCACTTATTTAGAAGTTTGTGTCTTCTCTACACAGCTCTGCAGCTCCTATTATTTTATACAGCAAGAAATTAAAGAAGTCGTCTCTGAGAGCTCCTTCCCAATCCTGGCGGAGCTTTTGGTATTACTTAACGTCAGTTTACACAGCCAAGTCTGATTGGCAGTTTTTCGATCTGGAGGCAACTAGGCAACTTGGTGAACTTTCTTGTGCTGGAATCTCGTACTACAGACAACCATATATCGGCCCTCGACGAAGTCGATTAACTTCAACCCATTTGAGGATATTCCATCGTGGAGACTAAACTGTTGTGCCCCTGATACCTTCTTTACTCATCCACAATTTTTACATAATTGCGAGGGCCATGCTGAAAAGTACGCTCCTATCGTTATAAAAAGCATCCTTGCTAGCTTCCGACGTCCGACGACGAAATCGACACCAAACTTATGTTCCTGTCACAAGAATCTACTCGTCTGTGCCCTTGTCCCATCAATCTCATTTGCATGCACTTAATTTATATTCCTTAATACGTTTGCAGTGGGGTTTCTTAGCCAAAGCACCTATAACTTTTTATTTCTGTTAGTTTCTATGTGGCTGGTTCCAAACCTAGATCACAACCTCGATTGGCGAGTAAGTTTATATATTGCGCACATTTATAAAGCGAACTGCTTGCTTCAAGACTGAAGCTCCATCGCAGCCGAACCTCTGGTGAACAGACTTCAGCAAACTCTTAGACCTCACATGTCGGAGTGGTTCCACTGAAGCTTCCTCCATTTTAGTCGTTACCAAGGCTCCACACGGGTTGGGTACTGCATCTTGCATAAGGGTTGCTTACATTTCCAGGGTGCGTGAGGTGGATGCAAGAGTAGGAAATGAGTATACCCAATTAAAAGTACCATCTGTCGAATAGTTTCTCAGGTATAGATATGCAATCCAAAAATAGTTCAACCGACATATTTTCCATCCCTCATATTTTGCGACTTTCGATCGTTTCTAACAAATATAACTTTAATTGCACATTTAGCCACTGAATTATGATGAGTTTTGTATGGGTCAAATTACCGTAATATAGAAGATGGGCGTGACTTAGTCCGATTTCACTCATTTTCAATAGCGTCCGCACTTGTGACGTAGCGAATGTATGCGCCAAGTTTCATAAAAATATTTAAATCCTTCTGAAAGTGGTCGAAAATTTGGCCTCTCAGTTGGAATTTATTCGAGCCATCCACGGCAGTAGCATTAAACTAAATGTGCTTTATTTCTTCTTGAGAACCAACGATAGATATCATTTCGTTTCGCTAACAAGAAAAATTAACCCAACGAAATAAAATCGTTTCGTTTCGGCGCCATGTTATCGGAACGAAAAGAAATCGTTAACGTTGAAGCCGCATAAACTCATCGTTAACGTTAATTTCAAAATGGCTGCCTGATATGATTTAACAGCACACTTCAATTTTAACGTTTAACATTTTCTGTTAACGATTTAACATCAACGACAGCTTTTCGTTTAGGTAAAAACGAAAAAAAATTTTTTTTTATAACTGCTTTAATATTAATATTACCAAATGTTTCAACCGGAACGATGATTTTTCAAATAAAGTGAAATTTATCGTTGCGATGCAGACTCGTCTTTGAACTCCTCTAGTTGTTAATAGATTTTTTAATTCAAAATCAAATTATAATTTTTTATACAGCACGTTGTTATGCCTAAGCGAACCGTTAGAGGACTACTGCTACCATTTTAGTTCAAAATTGAAAAATAAGTATCTCACAGGCAGAGAATTAAATGTTTATTTCTTAAACGATTTTCATCAAACAAACAAACACACTTCATGGTTTTTTCTAGAATTTCATATTTCAACATTTAATAATTACCTCCCGTGCTCTCGCTCCTTCAAGCACACAAAAATACGTTCAAAGTGTAATCCACAAAGAGCTGACATCTACATCTGTACAACAGAACAGCAGTGGAAAGACTACCCAAGGTTCAATACAACAAAGTGTTCACACGACTCGCACGTGAATGCTTTGGCTGCCAAGAGCGCTACACTCAAGTCGGCTGACTTTATGCGTATCCACGTACAATAACAAAAACACAATCACTTCTAGAAATTCAAAATATGTTAATACACTAAGATATTTGAAAAAAAAATATGTACATATGTATTTATATAAGAATAAATTATTTATAGCTTATATTGCTGAGGAAAACATGAAAAATTTTTATTTAGAAAAGTTGTTAAAAACCATAGTTAATTGTTTAGTCATTTTAGTATTTTATGTTATTTCATTGGCAATATGCCAGGTGTAGAGCCACATTTGCTTTGTACAATATATTGCAAAAGCTGCTCAGCTTTCAACTAAAGTTCTCATTCGAAAAGCACTTTTACACACAAATAGGGTTGCCATATACCTATATAAGTATGGACATAAAAATATTGTAGTAACAATATGCATATGGTGATCTTATTTGTAGGTACATTTTACAATTACTGAAACTTCAGAATAAACCTTCGTTTATCAAACAGCGACACATCGCACATTGCGTCCAATATTCGGTCGACCGAAAACGTAGTTGCAGCTGTGGAGCAGAGTATCGAGGAAGACCCGAATGAGTCCATCCTGCAGCGCGCAACAATTGGAGCTGTGCCCATGTACTCTAAGGAAGTTTTTGCGGAAGAAACTTGGTTTGCGAGCTTACGAAATCCAACTCGTGCAAGAATTGAAGCCTGAACTACCGTTAATGGACCCAAAACGTGATGGCTACAGATATTCACAAGAGAATTTTGTTCAGTGATGAAGCTCACTTTAATTTGTTCACGTTAATAAAAAAAATTGTCGCATTTGGAGTGTTGAAAATTCACAAGCTATTGTTGAGACGCCATTACATCCTCAAAAAATCACTGTTCGGACTGCTCTGTTGGGAGAGGAAATGATTGGTCTGAATTTCTTTACAAATGAAGTTGGCCACAATGTTACAGTTAATGGGGACGATATAGAGCTATGGTTATTGACTTCTTCGTGCATGAGGTGGTGAATGCTGATGTGGACGACTTTTGATTTCAACAAGACGGCGCTACATGACATACAGCCCACGAAGCCATCCATTTATGGAAGGAACATTTTGCAGAGCGCATTATATCGCATCGTAGGCCTGTGACGTGACTTCCAAGATCGTGCGATGGACTACTTTTGTGGAGTTTTGTGAAGTCACTTGTCTAGGCAATAGTTTGAATAGCCAGACGAAAATTGATTACAGAGGTTTTGTATATTATGAATTCCTTCCATCCAAAAAAACTGTCAACAAGGAATATTATTTAAGTACTTTGCATCCTTTGCTTGAGGCTAACTAAGATAACTAAACGTATTTGCAACACAAGAAAGCGTCTAACACTGTGTTGATTTTTCCTGAGTTTTTGGCCAAAAGTTCAACTCGTATTGTTCTAAAACCACCACATTCGACAGATCTGGCAACAAGCTCAAAATACCGCTTCGGGGAAACCCTTTTGATCGAATGAGGAGATTTAGGAGAATTGAAGGTCATACCGACAAGCGGGAGGATTACTTTCTTTGTAGATCAGCAACGGCATTAAGGTAAAACTGTTTAAATGGTCGTATGGTCAGGGATTAAATCTATGATCCCTTGGCTCGTAGCATATTATCCTATTCTGCCGGTGGATTTTTATTTGAAGCTTTTATCTCATGTCGAAAATACACTCGCTGGCTTGACATTTTCTGCCGAGGGGTGACCGTAATTAGAAAAGATATTTTTCTATAATTTTGTAAATTGGTCGGAGCAGAACTCGAACCCTGCCTTCCCGAATGGTAGTCTACGCTGCTAACCACTCGGCCATTGCGCCCGCCATTCATTAGGTCAGATTTACTTAAAAAAAAAAGTGTAAATTTACTTTTAATGCATATTTCTCTCAAGCAATGCGATGTGTATGTATATATGGCAACTCTATTTCAAGCATTTCACTAACAATTCCGGAGGTCGCTTTTCCGTGCTTATACGAGCACTCTGCTCTGACACCAATAAAACAATATGAATGCACATACATACATACATACATGCAAATGTTTAAGTATACAGACATTTCAGAGAAAATAAAACTCTGAAGTGTAATAAGAATAGGTGAAGAAGGTGAAGATGATGGACAGAACTCATTCACCTACTCATTGTTTGCGTTTTAAAAATACAACACACACACAATACATGTACATATGTATGTAAGTATATATATGTATAGGGTGTACACATGTAATTAAACACATATGCACACACATATGTGTGTAGACAAATAACTTTTTGCCGCCATTACAACACTACTACCCGCCTGCCGTTGGTTAGCGGGAAGCCAATTCTCGATGGATATATTAAATGCCAGGAAGTACTCTTGTAAGCAAAGACTGTTGCAAGCGATTAATTTGTTTAGGTCTTTGCATAAATAAGTATATATTCTTACATGTGTATGTATGTGTACGTACGATATGATGTAGCTTCAGATCGGCCCAGAACAAACAGAGCTGTCTCCCTGTATGTACATATGTATGATGTCTACATGTAAGTCATACTCCATAATTTCATATGTGGGCAATCATAACGCTTTTATTATTTGCTTCTGTTTGTGAGGTTTGATTTGAGCGGAAGAGGAAAGAAAATTTTAACTATCTTTTGGAGTGCAAAAATTGAGGAGCTGATATGAAAGGTAAATTTGGTGAATGAAATCACTCATAAAGAGATTTATAACATTAGATGGCATGAGGGGAAGAAATACAACACCGAGATTGAACTTTTTGAAACCAATATAGGAAAATCTATTTTCAAAAGATTCCTTATCTAGGTCCAGACAAAGGACAAATGCTCTCAAACGTATTTCTATTATTATTTTTTGTTTTTTGTTTTTTTTTTTTTAATCTGAAGAAGAAGTTCAGCCAAGAGCAATTTTCTATTAAAATACTAACGTTGAACTCTTTACCCACCTCAGCGGCAATAAGCTAACCTGACATCGCTTCTTCAGTGCATACCATTGTTTGTGATACCTAATGAACATTTGCAGAGCTCTTTGCATCTTACAAAATATCCTTCTCGGATTTAATGTACCATACTTTTAGGCGGAAAGTTTGAGGTTCACTTCTTTAGCGTAGGCTCCGTTTACGCTTTTATAAGCGAATTAGTAATAGCCTCTCGGTCATTTCTACTTTTAGCCGTTCGGCAACAAGTGAAACTAGATCCTTCTCTACCTAAGCCTTTCGCCGGAGTGGAGGTCTTCACATTCCTCTGTATCTATCACCTGGTACATAGAGTACTTTCCTACGGACAATGTGACCTAACTAGCGTAGTCACTGCCTCTTACTTCGCTAAACTCTGTCATTATAATACAGGAGCGTATAGTCTTTACGAAACCGCCTCCGAAAGGCTAATGGATTTTTCTGAGGAGCTTTTGATATATTTTTAAAAAATTTCGGATGTTGGTCCGGTCAGGATTTGAATCCATGATCCTCCGCATGGTCTCACTCTAATAACTGATATTCCGTTTTTGTCAAAGAGAGGCGACTGCTTTCATAATAAACTTTTTTTAGTACTTTTAGGTTAAATAAGTCTTCGGCTCTTTAATTACTGCCGCACATCACTCACTATTCCTTTTGCTAAGCATATACAATAGTAATAATACTTCTATAATGTTTGAAAACCATATGTATGTACAAATGAATGTATTAGTATAGAAGGTTTCAAGACCGGAGCAAACCGTTATAGAACCTAGAGAAGTGATCTCGCTACTGTTGCCTAGAGTATACTGAATTTATGAAGGGAACACTTCTGAAATCTGCGATGATGATGGAACGAAGTGAAGGCCGATAGATGGAGGTGGACCTTCAAGCGTAACCTTCGACGGCACGAAAATAAACTGCATCTATACCACTATGAATGAGTTTGGTATTCCCGAAAAGCTTACCTTGCTAAGGAAGTAAAAGTCTGGGTCCAAATTTAGGTTACTCATCATTCCAGTCCTGCTTTACGTTGCGGCAGCATAGAGAATGTCAACGTCTGGAGTTTTATGGTGATTTTGTTTCTGTGTGCGTTGGGAACAACAAATACCACAGCCGTGGGAACGTTAAGCTGTACGATATATACAACGATATTGAAATAGTTCAGCGAAGCGTCTACGCTGACTAAATTGTCTGGTCCGGATGGAGCCACCGGTGGAAGTAAAAGAACATGGCTGTACTTAGTATTTCCAATTGGCGCCAAAAGTGCGAAAAGAAGAAGTGAATGTTGTTAACTAGTACAACAGCAAAGAAAATGAAGAAAATTAATGTATTTGTAGATTTACATTTCGTCTAGATCTTCTACGCAGCCATTCGAACGCTTCGGCTATTCCGCTTTCATTAGTTTATATTGATCCATTCCTTTTGGTCAAAGCAAGCACATAAATATTTGCGGTGATTTTGCTTATAACACTATACATACATATACATATGTATGTACATACATATGTACAGTCGTGCATAGGGTGACGAGATAGCAATGCAGCTTTTGTTATAAAGAAAGATGCATAAAATTGGGAATAATTACGAAGAAAAATATATGCATATGTATGTATGTATGGAATTCCATATTGATTTTTTTATTACGTTATTAGGTTTATTCATCGCTTGAACGAGACTGATTTAGGCGACTCCCGCGGGTTAGGGGTTCAAGAGTTTTCCCTCGGTAAGGGATGTCTGCATGTTCACGCGATAGTCGGGTCTTTATTCCGGAACGACCCGTATTTTTATCCAGCAAAAGACTCTACCTTAGCATTTCCCAAAAGCTACTCTGGGGAATATTTTTGCTGCTACAAGAACAACATTTCTTTATTAACGCTTTAAAACCGCCTAAACATTTTTTGGCTTTAATTTCCAATGTACGTCTGATTGATTTTTGTGAGAAGCTTGCCAGAGGTACACTTGGAGATAGTGACATTATTAGCCTGACCATACCACCAAGTGTTTTTACCTTTTGGCTCATAGCATTATCTGTCCACCTTCGTGACAGGAGCTATGAAACATGCAACCTTTCTTAAATTTATATTCCTCAAAGCAATAAATGTGTCCAAAGGAATTCCCACTTTGCATTTTCTTTGGTATTCAGAGGCAGTAGTGGCTCCTCCAATCGAAATTGTATAGAAGATATTGAGATGGCTTTATTGGTATCGTTTATTCTTAATCTGAGCGATCGTTTTAAGCTCTTCTCAAAATCCTCTTTTGAATAAAGTTCTTTATTTTCCTCATTTGGTCACCCTATAAATTTGCGCTTGCAGATACAGGGTAATTCACCTAATGCTATGCAAATTTACTTAATATACTTACATATGTATGTATTTCATTAATTACTTTTTACCTATTGACACCTCTTACTATACGTACCCTCTTTCTGTCACCGATGGCAATTCGAATTATCCATTAAATAATAATAAAAGTATAATAATAATTTTTACAACATGTGAGTATGATCAATTCTAATATGCATACACATTTACATATGTATGTATGTATTTACGTAAAAAATTATTTTTCAAATGAACATTTACGCATATAAGTAGGTACATACGTGTATGTATGTATTTGTCAAACGCCCGAGAGATATCGATGATTTGTCACCGCGAGAGTAATTAACATAATAAAGAAAAGTGTAGAGGCACAGGGTAAGGCCAACAAAGGTGTACATTAAATATTGTGCATATCCATATACACACGCACACCAACACTTATGGACATTAAATAACAACAGCTGTCCTTTATCAACCTTTACTTACCTACATACAAACCTACCCATCTCGTAATTCTTTACAACACCCTCTATGAGGAAGAAGCATACGAACGCAAGTATACACATACATATGCGCATTTGTATTGTATATGCAAAGGCAAGAAATAAAATAGCTATAACGAATATGGTTGCCAAATTGCGATAAGACATTCTAATAATTTCTAAAACAGTTCCGCCAAAAGAGGTTCTGAAGGTTAAAGGGGAGTGAATAGAGAGAAAAGGATCTCCCAAGTTTCCTTATAATAATTTTGTATAGCCTTAATATATTCTTAATAAATAATTTTGAGTCGGCGTTTACCAATCAATGAATAGAGGTCACTAATATATTTTAAATTTAAAAAACTAACCAAATCAAATTAACAATGAATCTTGAAGCCCTTTCCGAACTAAAAGTGCTCGCTTGACTTACTTTGAATGCTAGCGTAATCAAATGGGCGCTTTAAATGCTGTCAAAGTTTTGGCCAAAGCATTAATCATGGTTAAAATCTCTACTCACAAAAGCACATAGAACTATTAGAAATTAACAGTACTCCAAGTGTTTGGTCTCTTTTCATACTTTCTAGTATAATTATAATCTGTTTTGACAGGTCTCACATGTTAAAAATATTGGGCCGCTACCTCACGTGTGTCCTTTCAGGTTGCAGTCTCCTCGCTTAGCTTCGAGAAGGCTGGACATTTTAATTAATTTATATATATGTATAAAATTGGCACTTCGTAACCGCTGAAGCCATTTTCGACCAAGCTCCTCCTCTTATATGTGGTGTGCGTCTTGGTGTTTTAACAACGAATGGAGGGACCTACAATTAATTCTAAGCCACCTCCGAACGGCCGATGCATTTTTATGATAAGCTTTTCATTTCATGCCAGAAATACAACCTTGGCATTCCCTGTCGGAAGTGACCGCAATTAGAAACGTTTATTTTATATAATATTGGATGTTGATCGAACCAGAACTCGAACCCTGACCTTCCGAATATTAATACGCAATGCTAACCACTCGGCGGCTATTGCGGCAGCCAAATTCGGTGTATATCCTATTTTTTTAAGAAAAAAGTATCCCAATCGGATTATGTGGCAATCGATTATGCAGGTTTAAATCAATGAGTCATGCCCCCTTATCTACCCGTATGGTTAAAATTTTTTTCCCAACTCTCGATTGGATCAATGACAAGCTATACCCTTTCCCTTTTCGAACTAATCTGTATGAATTCAGAACCCTCTTATTTGTCAGTAAAAAAATATAAAAATTCATTGGCATCCCTATCGATCACAGTCAACCACAAAGTACCACACATACCGGCAAAGTACAGCACGCGCGCTTCCCTTAGCTATCCAGCGTTGCCTCTGCCACAAGCTGTAACAACTAGCTTACGAGTATATAGAAAAAAACAGGAGAAAGTCAAAATGCTGTGTTGAAATTGGACTGTATTGAAGTTAAAGGCATTTCGAAATGAATGATTCGATAGATATTTGCTGATATTTAGCATTTAGTAAGTAATTTTTAAAGAGCGTCCGTGAACCGTGTAGCTTGGCCAATCCCTCTTTGGATTTAAATGCAACGCTATAGCCACATAACCGGGGGTGGAGGTGAAAGCAGAGCTAAGTAGTACTCTTCAGATGAAACCAAAGCCACATTAGGCTACATGAAGGGAGTGAGCGGTTCCGGAGGGCCTTAAATGTGACCACGTAGCTTACGGCTGAAGCAGTACGTATTACGAGCAAAAGATAAATGGTTGAAATTTACATGCCTCTGGGGTACTTTTGCTGTAAAATTATTGTTGGATAGAGATTTCTTCCATAAGGTGTTATCCTTTGCGCACAATCTCGGATGTAACAAAAAAGCCAGTGGTTTTTAAACTGTTTGGTTGTTGAAATTTGTGAAAAAATATCAAAACAAATTGAATAATTCCGAACAAAATTTGGTAAATAAATTTATTTTATTACAAAGACAAAAAACAAACATTGTTATGAAGCGAAATTTTTATTCTCTTTTCTTGTACTTCTTTATTGAAGTAGAGTCGTACTCCGGAGTTGAGGTGTTCCTCTAGCTCACTCGCCTCATCTGGTTTCAGCATCAAACACGCTTCTGCACCATGTTGCAGGACGTGAGTGATTAGGGACTTCTAGAGTTTTATATTGTTTTTCGTCGTGAGAGGTCATCATTTTTCAATTGTCTAGTCAGTTCAAGGTGGTCACTAGTTAGACGTGTTTAACTACGACTTCTAAGATATGAATGTCAACAGTGAGTAAGTACGCCGACTGTTTAGCAAAATGATATATTTCATCTTGTCCCTCGTTCACTACCAGACCCATTCGCTTTACTTATTTATCAAGAAGATTGTACCTTTTCGAGCATTCGGTTGAAGAAATCACATGACCGTCGACCTGTCTGAAATCCGATTTACTACCGAACGGCTCAAAAAGGTCGTTCCCAATTCTACCTTGGATCGAATATGGGTCAGAAATGATACAAATTCAAGGAAAAAAGAAAAGATGTACATATAAATACGATCGTCATTCGGCAGAGCATGTCAACACCGCCGAGTGAATTTCTGACAAGACATAAAAGACTCCTCATAAAAATTCATCAGCCGTTCGGAGGCGGTTAAGTACAAATTCTAGGTCCTTCCAATTGTTGTAAAAACATCAAGACGCATACCAAAAATTGGAGTAGGAGCTCGATCGCAAATCCCACTCTGCGGTTGTAATGCGCCAGTTATGTATATATGTATGTACATATTTACTCCTATGTATATACACGTATAATAATTAATAAATTACGTACATATAAACCTTTATATTGAAAGCAAACACCAATATGAGAATGTGAAATTTAATAAAGTTACACATACACATACTTTTTCTAACATTTCCATACATACATACATACATCTGTGCAAAATTTTTTTAAGAAGTACTAAAAACTTTATGGGTTTCTGTTCTCGGCCTTATCAATGCCTAAGGGTTACCGAAAAAAATAAAAATTTACTAGTAAACAAAATTACTAAATCAGACGCGCAGATAACACAGCATTTTGACTTTAATACCTCGTTTGTGTGCACAAATACATGCATATCTATGTATGTATGCATGTCGTCTTCCGAATATTTACACACATACATATTTGTACACTCCATTTTGCTGATATTTTACGACCACCGAAAGAAGGCAAGCCGAACCATTAACTAAAAGAAATAACAGCATTTATTGAATATATGTATCTACAATTCTTGCGTTGCTACACAAATTTCGCATGTGTGTGTGTATAGGTAAGTATACCGGTGCCTGAGCACAGATTTGCAAAATTGTTAGTGCAAATATATATGTATACTCGTACAAAATTTATTGTTATTCTCAACAAATGTTCCTCTTCATCCGACTTCGCTCATATTAATGAGAGCACCCAAAGTGTAGTTCAACTTATGACTTATCAAAAAGCTTTTAGATATGAACAAAAATTATTTTATAAATGCTTATTGCAACACACATACATACATGTGTACATACTTGAAAGGAAACAACAGTAAAACCACGTTAAAATTATGAACACGAGTATGTCTCGTTGAATGCATACATACATGCATACATACAAATATATGTATGTATGTACATAGGTATAATGAATCGTCTTCGTCGTTAAGTTTTTTGATGTTCGGACATTGACGGCAGAAGTGTTCACGACACAGCGACAACAACGCGAACAACAAAGATGTATAAGTATAAAAACGATGGCAGTAATTAGGTGAACGTTTCGCTAGATTACAGGTGTTTACGAAAATATGTATCTACTAGTAGAGAATAAACGATGGATGTGAAATGGCGGCTGAACAAAGGTGCTGCGAAAAATTAGCTCACTCGCTCGTTCGTTCGCTTTGTTACTTTTTCAATGTAAAATGATGAAATAGCGTGAATTTGCATTTGTGGAAAAATTTTAATAAAATTTATGTAAATATTAAATTTTAATGGGAATATGCATATATGCATATACATATGTTTGTATATACAAATGAATAGATGTCTATGTATGTACATATAATTATTTCAAATAATATAATATTTTGTGTTAATTTGGAAGTAAAAGAAAAAAGCTGCTAAATTAGAAACAAAATCCAACAACAGCAATGTTTAATAAAAATTAGTAAATATGAATGTACATATGTGTGTATATTTGTAAAAATTTTCGTATAAAATATATCACAAGAAATGGTACAGGATAATTTGAATTAAAATGAAAGCAAGTAAACAGTTATAGCCTTCAACATACATACAAACAAACAGACATGCTTACATATGCATATATGTATATACTTATGTATGTACATATGTATATAATTAATAAACTTTCTCACCCCATTTGATAACGTTATTTCAAAAGCTTATTTTCAACTGAAATTTCGCTTATCAGCGATTTTATTAATTTGTTTATATGTTTAGTTATACTTATATTCGTATACATATGTATTCGTATGTATGAATACTTATTTTTTGTTTATACTAAATGCATGTAAAGTATAAATACATACATACATACTTCAAAAACCGCCAAAAACATATACATACATACATACATACATATGTATGTATATATGCATGTACACATATTAATATTATTTACATACAAAGCGGATACCTTTACTCGTAGCAAAACAACTTCGTTTGTATCGCTGGCTGATTGTCTAACTGCCGCAAACAGAAACGAAAAACAGTCTAGATAAGCAACAATGCAAACGTCGTTTTATTTTTTTGTTTTGCTTGCTCCAGCCACAGCTGCAATGGGCGCAAATACTACTGTGAGGACTTGATATAATGAACAACGTTAAATAAAGTGTCAAGCAAAATAATAGCAACGCTTTAAATCTATATATACATACATACATATATACAAAGGTACATACGAGTACATATATAATTGGCGCTTTTATAAACGCTGAATGTTCTCTTGTCTCGTCTTGATGTTTTACCAACAAATGGAGTTCATTCTGCGCCGGCTCCGAAAGTCCGATGGATTTTTATGGGGAGCTTTTTATTTCATGTCTTGAACACACTCGGAGGGCTTGATGTTAGATGTTTTGATGTTAGGACTCGAACCGTGGTCTAAGGGATTTTAGTATCCAATGCTAACCACTCGACGATTGCGGTCACCAATATTAATCTCTATAAATATTTATATAAGAGACTTTGTTTTGAATGACTGATAGATCAACACACAGCTCAAATCTCTAATCGTAAAAACATGAAGCATGAATCCTGGAAGGTGACGGTATCCGATAAGAAAAGATTTTCCAGGAAGTGAACCTGGGCCTGACCTGTTCAAAATTTGAAAAAAAAAAAAAAAACTTTGTTCTGAACTACTGACAGATCAAACCATAGCCTAACCCACTGAACGTAGAGACATGAAACTTTTTCTATGCATAACGTAGGCATTTCGATAAAAAACGATTTCCTTGAACTTGGTCCTGGGAGACATCAATTTGCAAAAATTGTATTTATGGATTGATTCTCTTGATTATTGAAATAGAAAGTACTTCATTTGCCTATGGATAAGCCTTCTTTTCGGGAAATGGATCAAAAAATCGTTTTTGGGGTTAGATTTACTTGATAGTTGGAGGACAAATAAAATTTTTCCTTTGGAGACATAATATTGAAGAGCGCGACTGTCGTTCATCAAGAGTCTTATTAAGGAAACGTGGCCATGTAAAAAAAAATGTCAAGCTGTCAATAACCATTTCGGTCTTTGCCTTGGTTTCGTCCTCACCTCATTCGGAAGGTCAGGGTTCGAGTTCTGGTTCAACCAACATCTAAATAGAAACCATAGAAAATAAATTTGCATAATTGTGGTCGCCCCTCTGCAGGGAATGTCAAACCCTCCGATAGTATTTCTGACAAGAAAATCAAAGCTCTCCATAAAAATCCAACGACTATTCAGAAGCCGCTTAGAATAAACTGTAGGTCCCTGGAAAAAAATTGAAGGAGGGGCTCGGCCGAAATCCCTTCAGCGGCTACTGGCGTGTAGGAAGTTTTATTTCTCAATTATGCAAATCTGCATAGTTGTTAGCAATGTGTACTATACCTCGGGGGACATATGTGACTCAAATCCTAGCCAGACAAACCTATAAAATTAATAAAAAAAAGAACCGGTTTTCTAAACTAGGTCACCGCTCTTCTCTTTTAGTGAATAGAAACTAAAAGCTTCTTATAAAAATCCGCTAGCACTTCAGTGGCGGCTAAAAACTGTTTCTAAAACCGGGATCCTAAACAGAACCTCAGGTCCAGGTTCTCTCCATAAATATTTCTACACCCATCTGGTTGACGTTTTGCTGTTGTTATTCTTGTGGACAAAGTCATCCATCCACAACATCATCTGTCGATTTTAATTTTAAAAGCGGTTCGCATAAACCACACCTTACTGTACCGCGCAATTTTACTTAATGAACGTCAATATCCTTTTCCCATGCAGTAACCTCACCACTACGAAGTAGGGAATTTCGTCAAATCAACTTAATGCTCACTTGATTTCGATATCTTTGTATTTAATTTCGATTTTATTGTCAATACGTATGTATGTGTGTATACATATATCTAAGAATTTTCTATTTGCGTGCCTAGAAGACCAAAAAGATGCTCATACTTACTTCATGCATACATATTTACACATGTTAATATGTATATATGTATGTATATAAATTATACGTAAATTTCATCGTTAGATCATAGTCAAACGACTTTCCTGGCTGGCGTACAAGTGAATGTAATACTCCTCCTACAATTCTTTTATGGTTTTCTGCTCAAACATTTACATAAATATGAATGTAAGCATGCATACTTGTAGGTTTGTATTTGTAGATACATATGTATATCCGTTTGCAGTCTACTCGACTCACTTAATGCTACGTGTGTAAACGACGCAAAGTCGGTTTTGGTTAAAAGTAGCAGCTCATATCATTCTAAATCATTTTAAGCAGCGCTTCCCAAACCGTGTGGTACAGCACCAACCAATTTCTCCGTTTTAGTTATCCTCTAATAAATTGTATCTCATTTGTGTTTTTAACTATCTCTAACTATATACTTTTGTCTTTACATTGCTCTGCTAATATCCATCTTTAATTAGTTCTATTCTCCCTTATCGAATATGAATGGCTAAAAGAAAAAAATTGCAAACAACTTTGCAGACCACTGGCTTTTGCCTCAAAATATCATGCCAACAACTTTATACATACGTATATCTATAAAAAAGTGCAACCACAACGAATGCCCAACAACGCTACCTCTGCTTTATGCCAGTATCGAAACCAAATGTAGCAAGCCATAAACATCATACATACATACATACAAATCTACATAGTATCTATGGTTCATACATTCTCGAATTCGTAGCATGCTTTTTGTAGAGCACACAACGAATTGTGATGCCAAACAACAAGCCAGCCAGCCAATCTACAAACCCTCCAAACTGCCGCCTGTTTACCCCACAAGCCAGCCATTGCTACCTAACACACACTACTGCCTGATTCATCTACCACTCACGGTCGCAACGGTCCACTAATCGACGCCGCGTCAGCCTCACCAATAAACAACACACTCACCGTCCGCACAACAGACGGTGTAACCAACGAAACGACTAATTTTTGTGTCATACCTATCGAATGCTAGGCAAGGCACAAGGGACGCGCGGCAATAGCTACGTAGTACAGCTTACACCGTACCGCACCGCACCGTATGCGCTTGCTACCCTTGGAATGCTACTGGCACAACGATAGAAGCAATTTTCAAATTTACCGCCAAACGACACTACACTGTGCCGTGTCGAGACTGTACTCATGAAACCCAAGCAGCATTTGTATGGAAATACTCAAGAAACCCTCTAAATGAGTCACCAGCGGTTTGGGTTTTATTTGAAATGATTTTTAATTGATACCAAAAAATAGAGGACATTTTAAGCTAAACATTGATATAACTCAAGGATCGGTGGGAATAAGGGTTTTGACAGGATCCATCATTAAAGTTTTTTAGTAAGCAATGGGGCACGCATTATGCGGATCCATCAATTGTGAACACATCAGCTTTGCTGTGGAGCAGACGCTTTTAGTCGCAAACGGACGCTCAACGAGTACACATCTCGGTGGTTGAAAATACCCAGAAAACGTTACTGAAAAACGCTCTCAACATACTTAAATATACATATTGCATAGCAATATAATACAACATCAGCAGTCTACAGCAGCTAAAGCCACAGCTACTACCTAAGCGCTTTTTCTGTTGAAAACTGCCAGCCAGTCAGTCAGCCTGCCCGATTGATTGTATAGTCAGACGCCACAGCGTACACATTGCTGAAGCACACAAGAAAATCATATAAAGTATCTATCATCTGCTTACCTATAGCTCTAACTAGCTGCTAAAGGCATACGCCATTGCTTTCACATTGGTGCGATAGAGAAGACAAGTTGCTTCATTTACTTTAACGTACATATATTGTCCTCTTCGTCCTTGTCGTTGTACTGAATTTTTATAATTTTTTGTCTCGTCGTATACCTTCGGTAGACCGAGTATTGTTGTTTTTGTGTCCCACTGTAGATACAGATATATAGATACATTTACGTACAAAGTATCTGCCTACTGCGAACAGAACAGTTCGGTTCAATTGAGCTGAGCATAGAACCAACGTACATCGTCGCTGAAATAACATTTAGAAGTTAAATACACATCGCATTCGACAGTCTCGAACAGTGTGTCTGTGTGCTTCGTACTGAGTGGATCATCGTCGCAATTTGTACGCGTCTTGTGTTTAAAGCGAATAAAATAAATTTGTAATATTACAATTAAAAAGTAAAAATAACCGCGCACGCAGTTATATAAGTTAAAAAAAAAATAATAATAATAAATTAAAAGTTTATTCACTTTATAAATAAATCCAATACAAAACAAATCAAAGAAAATGTCAGCCGCCACAGAACAAAATAATGGTGATGTCGCTGTTGAGAAAGTTGCCGCCGATGCCGTTGATGCGGCAGCAGCCGTCAAGGAGGATCTCAAAAAACCTGCCGTCGATGAAAAAGTAGCGGCCGCCGACAATGGTACAGCGTCGAAAGGTGCTGATGATGAAGATGCCACCGATGCCGCCGCACCCGTCAAGGGAGTGAAAGGAACAAAACGGCCTGCCGAAGTAAGTACAAATTAATTCATATTTATGCATACATACATATGTATGTATATAAATTTATAGCAATAAATTAACAAAAAGTTAGTTCACAATCAGGATGCGAAAGGACGAAAATCATACATACATATCTCAAAAAATACGTAACTACAGTGACCGTTTAATAGTCTTCTGTTTTAATGCAAAAAATTAATTAGTGCTATAAGGCGAGCGAGAGCAAGCTCTGCAATAAATTTGTTTTTCTACGCTAACAAAGCTCCGTAAACTAGGCTAACGTTGTATATCTGTATGTGTGCTACGTCAAGTACTCATATACCTACATACACGTATGTACATATATGCAAAGTACAGAGAAGTCGAAGCGCTTAGAAGATAACACATAGTAGCGTGCGGCGAAGGCGAGGACAAAAGTGTGGAAGAGAGGATAAGTAGTGATTTTGACAAGACGTTTGACAGTAGGGCTATAAATGTTTTCGCGCCTGATTACTTTGTCGTGCTTATTTTGGAGAGCGAGCTATGAATATATGTATGTACAAACAAAAGCATTAAAAATTCAAATGTTTTTCGCCGCTCGATAAGCGCATTTGTTGTTCTTGAATAGGTAAAGGAAAGTCACATTTTATACAGTACAGTCGCTGGGCTGTAGGGAGTTTATACAACGGAACTGTATGATTTCTATACCCTGGCGTTGTCTGAATTTAATATTTAAGTCTGCAAGTACGGGCCGAAAATCGCTTCAGTGGCTATAAAGCGCCAATTATGTGTATACATATGTATATTCAAGTATCAAGGCTATTCGGTAACTGTAAGATGTCCACATCTCCAAGAATATCCTGTATTAAGCAAACATAGCTTTGAAAAATTATAAAAAATCCAGTACAATAATTCCAATAATAGCTGATTCATTAAATATATCACATTAGATGTACATTTGTATGCGTTGTGGTTTTTATTTACAATGAAAAGCGCACAAATAGTTGTAAAAATCCAATATTTCAACTTGTTTGCCAACAATAGCGCACCAATGTTACAAAAGCAACGATAATTCCGCTCACCAATTTGATAAAACACATAAAAATAACAATATTCATGCTATATTTGTATGTCTTTTATATATGTGTATAACCACTCAATAAAAAAATTTAAAGAACATTCTAGAAACGACAAAGGTGGTACATACATATGTATGCATGCAGGAGCAGTTGAGCATTTTGACTTTATGCATATGGAATTTTTGGTAGCTGAAAGCAGTAAGCAGGAAATTGCATGTAATCCTTGTGCTATATACACATAATATGTATTATAGATGTACATATATTTGTATATATGTACTTAGACGCGCGCATTTCAACTGACAACAGTGTTGTTCCTTGTTCTCACATGCTTTTAGCATCCGCTCTACAAAGCATTCAAACACGCTACTCTCGCGCTCTCTCTTTCTCGCTACTCCCACACATGCTCTCTGGCTGTCATATCTGTACGTCTTGTCAATAGCACGTTTTGTATTGTATATTTACGCAATTACTCCTTCCACAGCCTAAATTTCGACTATATAGTACTTCCTGTACTTTGTTTGTTTTTCGACAAGCAGGACCATTTATTGTACATACAGATATGCGTCTCTGTTGTAGCGGTCGAATGATGGTCGTTTGGGTGTTCTCTTGGACTCCCTCAATTTTGTAATTGTTTCCAATAAAATTAAATGCAATGGCGCACACATTAGGCACATTAATGATACGACTTTGTGGTTAGAATTGACGTATGTATGTTGTGGAAATTTACGTATTTTTCTTTGCTACCTACAAAACTACATATGTATATACTTCTTATTTGTTAAAAAAAAAACATTATTCATATAAATAATTTGTTTGATAAGATTGAAAATACAAAATAATGTTAGCTACTAAACTAAGGATGCGCGGGTGTCAGCGGGAAAATCAATACTTTCTCCAACAATTGTACGTACACCTACTAATCCCTACGCAACCAAGCGCGCAAACGCCATACTTGTAGCCCTTTCCACTCGCACCATTGACACTGTTTTTCTATTTTCTTCTTTCTTTTTTTTTGGCTCAAGTTGTTGTCTTTTCTCTTCGTTGTTACCATATAAATTGTAGGTGGGTAACCGAGTTGGTATGCTATATTACACAGCAGTTAAAATGGTAAAGTGCAGAGAAAATATTTCTCTTTTTTTAAGATTATTTTGGTATAACAGGGACAGAGTACAGCAGTGCGTGTAGGCGTTTAAGTACGCAAGTAGGGCGCATACTTAAATGACACTGTGCTAAAGGCTTTAAAAGCTAATTAACTAAACCCTTATATGCTAATCATCTGTAGTCAGGCATATACGATTTCTTACAAATGACTTTCATATCACTAGCAATTCGTGCTAGTATACAAATGTATATGCATAGGTAATCTCTCAAAGCTATATTGATCGCTTGTGATTTCATTAGTGATGTACCAGCGATATTTGTTTAATTAATTTTCTTCCCAATATGCAGACATACTCTGTTTTCATTTCATTAATGCAGTTTGTTACATTCCATTAATATTTATGGTATATGTAAAAATAAAAAACCATTAAACAATTTGTTTTTGACGTTTCTGTACCTTTGCCGTACCCCGTGCTGACCAAACGATCGTAAACTGGCAATATTTGTTAGTTCATTTCATTTGCTCAAGTGAATATATTGGGTATGTATGTGTTTGTGAGAAGGTTTGCCGGCCGGCGTAGCAGAGATATGACCGATTGTACTCTCTCAACTGACTTTTCTTTTTTCGTTTGTACGTTATCGCCTGGCAGTTTATTTTCGTTATAGAAATGTTGTGATTTATCCTCTACCTTATTTTACTACACTCAAATTGTTTTGTAATCAATAATTTGCTTAATTTGAAATTTCGTAATTCCAAGCTTTTTGCTAAAAAGCTTTAGTTTTGTGCTTGTTTCAATGTATAACTTCGATTTGATTTCTATTTGACACTTCCAACCTTTCATGACATCTCTTTCGAGTTTTGTTCTCAGATTTATACTTGATAAGCCTATTAGCTAGCTTTCTAATCTTATTTTTCTAGTATTTTTTTTTTATATATGTACCTATGTACTTATATACTTACCTGTAGTGTTTTGGCTGTTTTACTGAGAAGGTATTATTGCATACTCTGCCTCTGCTCTCTCTCGTGCTAATCATTCATTTACTGTACTCTCTTTTGTAGCGCTTATTTAATAGATACACTTGTTTACTTGCTTTTGACGTCTATGTATATATCTCAAAAGCGAATAGCCCAGTACATTCTGTAGCTACTTGATGAGCACGCGGTAGGCAGAGACATCAACAAAAATGCAGAAAATACAAACAAAAGCACATAAGTGGATACATAATAAATGATGGCATTCCATTCAAAATAAAAACAAACCTGTTATATACAACCATTCATTATTTATATACTCACATTTGCCGTACGTTTAGTTGTCTCTTTCGCGCACTTGTTTATGTATGTATATTATCGCTGTCACTTATCACCGCACATTCGTGTGAATATCTGGTACGCCGGTTTTTTTTTTTTCTTTTATTCTCGCAACGTTGCTTTTATTGAGTGGGTATGCTTCTGCTACTGGTAGATTGTTATTAACGCTTTGTGAACCTTTTTAATTGTTGCCCGGTAAGCTTTTGTCATATTGCCTTTTTCTGTTATATTTCCATTGCAAGAATTTCTTCTTTCAATTACAAAATTATTCGACATATAGTTAAGATAGCTGGTACAGGCACACAAATATAATTACAGAATGTTTGAAATCAAGTAATGAATCATTTTTTTCCAAGAAAATACTAAAATCAGTTGAAGAAAAATTAGGAATGTTTAGTTGTTGAAAAAAGTAATATGTAAATGAGTGTAAACTTACATACTAACTGTCCATATATACATACCTATTGGCTATAAGCATTCTTAACGATTGCTTGAGCTTTTTAGTTTTTCCCAGTAACGATGTCACATCGTTTTGTTAATATGAAAAAATAAACTTAACGAAATGATTTTCTTTCGTTTCGGCGCCATGTTATCCGTACCAACTCGTCGTTAACGTTAATTTTAAAATGGCTGTGCTAGCTATCATATTAACAGCACAATTCAGTTTTAACATTATCTGTTAGCGATTTAACATCAATGACAGAATTTCTGGTTTCTGGTAAAAGCGATATAAAATTATTTGTCATAACTGCTTTAACGATGAAATTTCCAAATGTATCATATTGCGGTGTAGCCTTAGTTTTTATTATTGTAATTTAAAAAAAAATATAAATTCATACATTAAAAATCCTGCAATTCTTATGAGGCTGTAAAGCTTTTGTCAGTAAATACCATTTATAATGAACAAAAATATGTAGAATGAGGCGCGCTAAATATATGTATGTATATTAAAAATTTCTTTTTTGAAATTACCTCTATATAATATTTCGTATATACGATTAATTTTTTTGACTATTGCAAAAAACTAAAAGAAGTGGCAACACTGATTTCTATTTCTCCTTATGCGCCAATTCTTCTTCATATTGTATTTTGAATCAAGCTTCTAACATTTAAAAATTTTTCAATTCATTGATGGAACAGGTTTACGCTCTTTCAAGGTCACATTTTTTTTGTACACTCTAAACTTTCGCACAACTAAACGTTCGTAATAGTTTTTTTAGTACAAAAAAGCATGCTGTCTAATTTCGAAAAATCGAAGTCACCTAAATCACATACCGCCAAAATCGGGCATGAAATTATTGCATTCCAAACGTATTTTCCCTTAAATCTAATGGAGTTACATATGGATGTGCTTATACATATTTACATACATACATATGTATGTGAATCTGTTTTTTTCTGCGTCTAGTGTTTAACATCAACAATTGTACAGTTGGAAACAGCAGCGGCGTGAGCAACTTATTTTTACACGCTGTCACTTACCTAAACACGATTTTCCAACAAAGAAAAAGCGTTTTCTAGCTACTTCACACGCTATAAGCGTATGCGTGTGTGCCTATGTGTGTGTTCTTTCCTTTCAATTGTGCCATTTTGCGCTATATTACAGTCTATACACACTGCAATACAATTATCACGCTCTGTATACATATGTACATATATATGTATGTATGGGCGCATTTGAAAAACATCGATTACATGCACCGGCGACGAACTATTGCTATTCTACTCATTCATTCACTGGTGTACTCTACAAATATGCTGCCCCTTTTTGGCCGGTAATGTCCGACGGCTGCCTTGCGACAATTTGCGTTCATTGTACTCGTACACATTTTTTTTTATTTGTTTTAACCATTTATTCCCTCTTTGTGGGTTATTCTATGTTTCTCCCTTTTTTTCTTTTTTTTTTTTTTTTTTTTTTTTTTTTTGTTACTGACAAGTTATGTTCCACGCTGTGAGAATATGTACTGGCTTCTTGTAAATCAGCGAAGAACGTGCAGAATTTTATTAGCATCTATAGCGCGCGTGTTTGTGTGTGTGTGTGTGTAAAAAGTGCCGTCCGCTCTTCCCCTGCTGCTAAAGCATCGTGTGAGCCGAAGTGAAGCGAATTCGTAAATTTCCATCATTTCGCCGCCATTTCTATGGCAGGCTCTTGTACCCACGCTGTTCTAATGGGCGCTGTACTAAAAACGTTTTTTTTTTTTTTTGTTGTTTCGAACACGTCATGAGAACGATGTAAATATCTGATGAATGCAGCAATTATGGAAGCTTAAATATAGTCTCTTTGGGTCTCTCTCAGTCTCTCCGTCTCTGTCTCTGCCTATCTGTTGTTGTTTGTGGTCTGCTAATGCAATGCAATAAATTACGAAAATTACATACAAACGAAAAACTGAAATACATAGCAGCTGCTAAATTACGTACAGAATTTTCAAATTACCTACATACAAACATTCATTTGTACGTTGTACGGTACGATATGCCTACTTTTGCCACCATATGTACACCACTTCGGTATTTCCGATGTTAGTTGCGTTGTTCGCCTGCATTAAGACTGTTTGACGCTCTGCTTACAGCAGATGGCGTACGCCGACATCAACTCTGCCGGCCGTTATCCGTTTCCCATCGCATTCACAAGTACAGTTTACTACGACGGCAGCTGACGATTGTCCGTTGTGTTGAGCAGACATCGTCGGCGTCATTTGTGTTTGTATTGCTTGACTTGTTTATAAAGTAGCGTCATGTTTTCTTCCATTTTAATTTTTCAATTATTTACACTGGAGGGTTGACGATTAACGTTGCCGCTGTTTTCGTCGACCGCCTTCGTGCAGCTGCACAAGTGAGAACAGTTTGTAATGGCGGCGACGGCGACGGTGGCGGTGGCAGTACAGCGTTGAGAATGGATGATTCAACGAATAACTCATGAGTTTTTATTAGATCACTCACTAATGTGAAAAATGAACGCGTGACTTTTTGAAAGCCTATAACGGTACTTACTATGCCTATTACATTAAATATTTATGTATATGCTATATTTTTGGCATTTCATATGACTTAATTAATAGGTAGTATTTATATATGAATGCGTCATTTTGGTATGAATCAAACACATTGACTTTTTATAATAAATAAAAAATAATAAAAATTAAAAAAATAATAATAAATTAATAAAAAAAAAATATATATAAAAAGATTAAAAAAAAAAATAAAACATAAAAATTAAAATATCATAATAAAAAGATAGTAAAAAATAAAATAAAATATAATAAAGCAGTTGTATTCACATGCAATTAATGTTGGAAAAGATTTACATAGTATATGTACAAACTGTAGTAAAGTTTTATAAGTTACCTTCAGTTCTTTCCTCAACTTGCTTTTTATTCCTGATCGTGAACGAAAAATAAATAAAATTATTTTATTTATAATTATTAGTATATTTTATAGAAAACTAAAACTAACCGGTGTTTTAAATTTGTAATTTTTGCAGGCAAAATCCGCTGAATCAAAGAAAGCCAAAAAGGAGAAAGCTGCTGACGCTGATTCAGATGAAGACGAGGTCTTAGAAGAGATCATCGAGGGTGACAGCGAGATTGAAAGTGATGAGTACGATATCCCCTACGATGGTGAGGAGGAAGATCTCGAATGTGACGGTAAGTTTCTACAAAAAAAAAATATATATATATACACATATATATGTACATATGTAAATATGTAGTTATATAGAAAAATCAAAATTTGTTAAATTATACTTACATTTTAACTAATTACATCTTCTTTTTATTGCTCCTTCTCTTCGCAGATGATGACGATGATAATGATGACGGCTCTGGCTCTGATGATCAGGCGTAATAATAATATAGTAGTCAAAAACCATTTAAATTAAATATAAAAAATTTAAATAATGCAAGAAAACTTAAAAAACAGTAAAACAAACAAAAAAAATGTAATAACACAAAACAAAAATAATTATGATGATGCTGATGATGATGATGATGATGATGATGAAAGAGGAATGAAGTATATAATTATTATGTTAAGAAATACTTTTTTATTTCTTATTTTATTTTAATTGTATTATGTGTAATTTTTTTTATAAAAAAATAAGAGATATGAAGAAGATGATCAACAAAACAAAAGGCGAAAAACCCACAAACTGCATAATTTTTTCCTTTACTCTTAAGTCTTACGTACATACATATATTATCATTTAAATATATATATATATATAAATTATAAATATATATACATATATATATATATATATATAATTATAAAAGAACTTAAACGTAATGATGAAAGAATGAGTTAAACAAATAAAATTTAAATAATTATAAAAATAACAATAATGAGATGAAAATGATGAACACAAATTACAACAATAGCAATTAGAAACGTTACAATTGAGTAAAAAAAAAATACAAAAAACATGAAAAGTATTTAAATAAAAGAAAATTATGTGAAAAAAATTCGAAATTTGGTCAACTTTATTTGAATATATGTACATGCAAAAAACGCAACGAAAATGTTATTGGTGGGGGTTTTTTACTACGTGTTAGTTGCAGTTATTAAAAAATTTAATTAATGTGTTAACACATTTGTCGCTTAAAGAAGTTATGCTGTGAGAATTAAAAAAAAAAAATTGTTTTATTAAACAGCAATTTTATTGAAAGTTTATTTACAGTGTCTTACCATGGCTAAAAAAAAAGGTTCAATTGAAACACATATGTATGTATGTGTGTCTCACAAGCAAGATGCGCGTACATAACTGGTAAGTGTTGAAGTGTTTATTGTGTGTATGTACATACATATATAGAGTTAATCTGTAAATTGAGCTTTCCTTATTGAATATGATTTTATAAACCGTGTTTTTAAACTAAAACTTTGGTTTCGATGATTTTTATTTTTTTTATTTAAATTTTTAAGAATTAATGCATGCCATATGCATGTTAATTTAATTTTTCTACATACATATATAAATGATAAATAAAACTTAAGTGGTTTTTTATATAAGGCATTTTTTATTGTTATTTTATTATTTTTTATTTTTTTTGTTCAAAATATCTAACCAAAAATATTTATAGTTTCTCTCACTATTTTATTAAATTATGAAACAAGTAGCAATATGTATGTATTTAATATTCAACCAATTGCATGTATACAATTTACAAAAAAAAAAAGAAGAATAAACCCCTTTACATACCCTCCTACACAGTATTGTCATGCAATAAATATAATTACAACTCTATTAAATGCATTTGATACCAAAAGTATGTATACCAACTTATTGATTACATAGGTGTAAACTAATAATAATAGTTATAAAGTATCAGAAAGAATATTGAACAAATAAAAGACCTGGATAACTAATGTACTTTCATATACGAGTATGTATTTACTGACACTAATTCTACTAAAAGAACAAATAAAGTTACTAATTTATATACATACATACATAAATTGTATTATATTAAAAGTTTTCAGATAATATGTTAATAAATAAATAATATTCTTATATTAAGAAATAAATAGTATACCTACTAAGAATTTACTAATACATAAAGTGGTTTTACCCTATATATACAATATATGTATGTGCAATAAAGCGACATATTATATGTACATTTGAAAAACTCACTAACTTGTAGTTTCATTGTTAATATATTTATTATATACATATGTATATAATTACAATTAACCTCAAAGATCTACACACTTATACAAATTTAAATATGTGTGTACATACATACATACACACATCTTCATGTTCATAAATTTTTATGATTAAGCGAAAAAATCACACATCATTCTAAATGCGCGTCTTCAATATTAAACATAAGAACGAGAACGGTTTCATATTTACATATATTTGCCTAAATTACGTTGTTCGCTCTCTCTTTCGTTATTCACGCCTGCAACTCATGTTGAATTACTTAATTGGCAACATAAAGAGAACAAATTGCGACTTTGCTAAGTATATTTGATTTTGAAAATTTTCATGTTCTTAGATGGGTTTTCGATGGTTTTTTTAGCCCAAAATTTCATATCTGAACACATCGGTTGCGTGGGAGCTATATGATATAGTTCACCGATTTCGATGATTCTCGGCGGCAATGTTTATTTGTGAATACGAATGTATAACACCAAATTTCATACTCTTAGATGCTTTTTTGACGGAGTTATGACTCAAAACCTCATATCTGAACAAATCGGTTGTATGGGAACTATATGATATTGTCCCTCGATGTCGCTGATTTTCGATGACAATGTTTATTTGTATATACATACATATGTATAACGCATAATTTCATACTCTTAAACTCCTTTTTGAGGGAATTTTGACCAAAACCTCATATCGGAAAAATGGATGTATGTATATATTATACTAGACCGATTTAAATAATTCTCAACATCAATGTTTTGTTCATTATTTGTGTGCAGAATACCAAATTTCACGCTATTAGTTGTTTTTTTATTACAAATTTATGATTCTAAATCTTAAATAACTCCAAAACTGAGAGAACAGATGAAATGACGGACAAGGCTAAACCAATTTATCTCGTCATTCTGGCCCGATCTGTACAAATTTTAATGGGACTCCTTTACTTTTCATGTACATATGTATATGAAAGGTACGTATAAAAATTAATTTTATATATTTAATTACGGATAAAATAAATTTTAGACATTTTTTTAACGAGCAAAACCAATAGCAGTTACATATCTTAATTATGATTATTGTGTATACGAATGGAATACACTTACAGCGGCGGACTAAAGTCTACATACGATCCATTTTTTGGGAATTCAACCCGTCCTATAGCTTTCACAGAAAAAATAATGATGCAGTTTTGTTTTAAATTCAAGTATATAACAAAAACTAAAATTTCTCATTTATTCAACATTAACTTTCAAAGTTATTAACAAAAAATGGAAAAAAGGCACTGACAAAAGTGAACATACGATTTTTTGCTTAGCTATTCTAGGTAATCATATTAATTTTAATAACTAAGTTAATATTTTGTTGGGCCACCATGCGCATCGATCACCGCTTGCAAGCGTCTAACATTGATGGTGATGAGTGCAACTGCCGCGGAGCATAATACAGCAGCCAATCCTTTACAATTTGCGCTGTGTGCTTAGGATCATTATCCTGTAGAAAGATCCAGCTCGAGCCAAGGCACAGTTTGTCCACAGATAACTTCAAATTATTTTCCAACATGGTCTTATACTCGAAGCGATCCATATTTCCTTCAATAAAGACCAATTTACCCACCCCAGACGCTGCAACTGCTCTCCAATCCATGACACTCCCACCACCATGCTTTAAGGTCGAAATAACGTGCCTGGGATCCATGGCAGTAATGGGTTTTCTCCAAACTTTTGCTCTGCCATCGCATCCAAATATGTTATATTTTGACTCATCCGTAAATAGCACGCTTTTCCAGAACTCATGATCCTTCTTTAGATGCTTTTTAGCGAACTCCAACCGATGTGCGCGGTTTTTCTCGCTTATGAGAGGCTTCTTGCGAGGAGTTCTGCTGTAGAATCCTTCGTTGTTAAGAGTTCTTGTTATTGTGCGTAAGTGCACAACAATTTGGGATAATTTCGCTAGCTTCTGGGCCAAATTGGTAGCATGTACCTTGGAATTTTGGCTTACTTTATTACGGATGAAAGAGATGTCCCTATGGGTAAGCTTCTTTGGACGGCCACTTCGCGGCTTACTCTCGAACGAGCCCGATTCTGCAAGTTTTTATAAATTGTTTGCACCGTCGCTTTTCTTAAATTTAACAATTTAGCTATTTTGCCGAACGTTTTCTTATCATTTCTGTGTTTTATAATCAATTTTTGCACAGCCACCGGGATTTCCGTTCCTGACGACATTTTAGCGATTGTATTTCTTTTTTCAAATGATGGAAAACAATAAAGATAAAGCCAAATACCAAGAAAAGTATAGAAAGAAAAAAAAAACGGTACTTAACCGCTGAAAACAATAGCTGAAGTAATAAACGAAACAAATTAATGAAACGTATGTTCACTTTTGTCAACGGCTTTTTTGAGTTTTTTGTTAATAACATTGAAAGTTAATGTTGAACAAATATGAAATTTTCGGTTTTGTCTTACAATTAAATTCAAAGCAAGACTACATCAATACTTTTCCTGTAAAAACTATGGGACGGTAGGGATTCCAAAAAAAGGGGTCGTATGTAGACTTTAGTCCGCCACTGTATGTATGCAGGTACATACATACACCTATATTCGAGCACACCAGTGGTTAAAATAATCGCAATGATAAGAATCTATTTATAAAAACTTTATGTCCGATCGGCACTATGCTTATAGCACTTGTTGTTATTTTTGAAAAGTGTAAAAAGATTTATTATAAAAAAAACTTGTAAAATCAACTTCAGAGAGAATAATTTTAATTTTTCTTGTTTAAAAAAGGCTACTTTCGTGGTTTCAAATATTTTAGTCTCCAGTGACATATTTTTCCGCAGTTAAATATGCGGATAAACTTTTGTCTATAAGTTATACAAAAATAATTTTAATATCGCATGCTACAACAAAGCCAGCACGAACAAAATTTATATATGGAGGTACATACATACATATGTATGTACTATGTATGAGATAAACACAATAGCAATAGAAAAATGAACAACCCTCAACTGCAGATATACATATGTGCCTACATTTCTAGGTATACTCGTATGCTCATATGTAAGTATGTAAAACACATATAAAATTGTTAGAATCACAAATCCTGCAACCCAAACAGGCACCCACTCTTACATCAGCGGCCATTAGAGAGTCAAAAACAAAGTAGCAACAAAAAGTATGAAACTCATTGAAAAGCAAATGGGTTGGCCCGTTAAATAGAACACCGAACGTGTACATATGTAAGTACACCGAGAGCTTGCGTCAATAATCAATCGATACACACGCAAATCATTTCTGGGTGTTACTAATGCGCGCATTCAAATCATATACATATGTACATGTGTAAATATGTACACAAATATGTTTTCAAAGTATCATTAAAAACAAACTTATAAACATGCATACATTGCGTATAGTCTTCAAAAGGGTAACAACTCAAAACAATTAGTAAAATATAAAAAATGTATAGTAGAAAGAAGAGCGCATCATTCTATGGAATGAGCTGCGAACTTAAACTGTGCCATAAAGTGATATAGAGACATCGGTTTCGATATCCTTGTCGCAAACCTTTCAGCAAACAGACTACTAAAATGAGTTATGATGAGGACACGTAAATGATGTGGCTTTTACGGAAGCATGATTGTTGAAATCTGCGCTCAGTTTAATCAGGTTTATATACCACTCTGGGTGGAATTGTTTTGGCCTCAGCACGATTATTTTTTAATCTTAGTCAATTCCTTGACTGTAAGGTTTGGTCTAGCGGGGCAAAGTTGTTAACGTTGACTGTTAGTTCGACCAGCTCACCCCGAAGCCCGTTGTCAATATATGTAAATACCGACGTAAAATACACAAGATCGTCAAAGGGTGGGTGGAACGTTGTAAAAGTTGTTTATGACCTTCCCATACAGTTTTGCCAATTAGGTCACACAGCTCATACGTGTTACATGGATTTATCTTTCTAATAATTCATAGATGTAGCCAATTATACAATTAGTCAAGGCTTTAAGATTTTATTAATTTCTTAATTCCTTTTATGAAAGGAATGTTATTAAATATGCTAATTTTTATAATACTAAACTAGAAAACATATATACAATAATACACTTATATATTCAATCCTTTCTTAATAACTTCATTTCATTCAATTCAAGTTGTTGTTTCTGCAAAAATATTTCTTCTCTTCGTAACTTTTCTATCTCATAATTATGCCTGCGCTGTTCTTTCAGTTTATCATTTGTTGACTCATTTAGTTTATTAACTACTTCAAAAATGTCTGTCAGTCCAGTCCTAATTTCTTTCATGGCTCGCAAATTTTCATTTTGCAATTTTACATTTTCCTGGAGAAAGTGTTGTACTGAAGCCATCATCGATGTTTGTTGTTTTACAAGGTTCACTAAAACATCGGCCTTTTTCTCATCTTCTTCGCAATGGGTCTTGTTACTTTTCTTAAAATTATTATCCTCTTCATTTTCCGTGTCAATTTTCACATCAACCGCTGTGGAGTTACATATGGCAAATGGCCGGACAGTTATGCGGTCAACCGCCTTTTCATAGTCGTTGCTCTTATTCTGAAGTATTTCATTAGTTGTATCAAAATTTATTGGACTTTCGTCATATTCGTTATCTGGCTCATCGATCATCAACTCTTCTTTAATCACATTGGTGATACTGTCAGAAAGTAAACTCAAATCTTCTTGAATTTCCGAGTTCGTATCAAAATCAACATTGGTGTCATGGTTTAAAAATCCACATATGCGTGCTAATTTGTTTTCGGTAGCTGTTAAGGGAACTTTTCTACATGGAATGTCATCTTGATCTGCACCGTAAGATTCATTTTTTTCTTGGAAAATTTTCCGTTTCACCGATGATCGCCAATCGAACCAAACCTACATGAAAGTGTTTAGTACTCTGTACTTCCCCTGTGTAGAGAGAAAAGTAGAATGTGAAGCGTTTACTTACCTTCTTCCAGCGTTCTGGTGGTTTTCTTGGTGGACCACGACAATTCAGGTTTTTAGTAAGTAATTCCCACATTTCATTTCTCGTCTGTTTGTTCTGCTTTAAGCCACGAGCGAGACCAGCGTGTTCCTCCATAAAATTAACCATTATGAGTTCTTGTGCGCTATTTTTATGTCTGCCCCTTTTAAAATTGAACAACAAAACTATTAAATATTTAAAAATTCATATTTGTAGAAAAATTTCACTTACATTTTGTAAATACGTATTTAAGTACGTACTTTCTTAGAAAAGTAATGAATGTCAATGCAACAGAGTGGTTTAAAATCACACATAGTTCGAACGATTTGATTTCACTTTTAAGTTCGAATCTACATGAAAATGGAACATGTAAGAATAGAACCAATCGTATTGAATAACTTGTTAAAAATTTTCATTTTGAATAATTTAGAAATTCCATAAAATTTATAATAGTTGTTTAACATTTCAAATAAATAATTTAACTAAAAAATTTAAATTACTTTCAGTCGTTTCCAGCAAACTGGTTGAAATGTTTCTCTTTTCATGTTTTTCTTCCTGTAATTTTGTCTACCCTGTAGTTTTGACAAATTCATGCTTTGTTTTGGTTTTTTTTTTTAGAAATTATCGCTATGAAAATCCATAAAACTTGTGAAAATACGAATTTCTGCTGAGACTTTTAAATTTCGTAATGGATAAAGACTCAGATAGCACCGTGACATCATTGGACGAGAATACAGAAAATTTCTGTACAAATCCCACACGTGATATATTAGCGGAGGGTATTCTGAACTTATTTAAGCCCTCGGTCGAGAAATTGGATGAACACATACAAGCAACCCGTGCTTCTCAAATAGAGTTAAAAAATCAGTTGGACGCTCTTTCAACACAACTGGTGGAAATTGAAAAAGCTCAGAACAATATACCTGAATTTTCTAACAAAGTTAAAGAATTGATAAACGTGAAACACAAGGTAACAGTTATAACAAACATTCTTAGCAGTAGTCAAGATCGTTTGACTGGCTTATACAGACTTATAGAAAAAGAACAGCGGCGTAGGCAAGCTCTTCTAGACTCGGCCATCAGCACTAACATATCCTAAAAAACTTAAAATGGAAACACCCTTCACAGACCACCTTACGGCGACAGATTACGAACAAATATATGAACCGGCAGAAGATTCCTTTCTACTACTGGATGCCTTAGAAATTGAATTAACATATATCAAAAGCCTACAGCCTCAAGTTTGTTTAGAGATAGGCCCCGGCAGTGGTATTATTGTAACTGCCTTGGCTAAGGAGTTGAAAGGAACCCTTTGTTTAGCTACCGATATAAATCCGCTTGCTTGTAGCGCGACGAAGAAAACGGCTAAACATAACGATACGTGCGTTGACAGTGTAAACTGTAACTTGGTTGACTCATTACGTGAAAAGTCAATCGATTTACTTGTATTTAATCCACCTTACGTGGTAACCACAGACGAAGAATTAAAAAATCAGTCGTTCATTGGTACACAAGCTTCAAACAATATTGTGTACTCATGGGCGGGTGGCGTCCACGGAAGACGTGTCATCGACGAGCTAGTTAATCGCTTGGACAGGATATTATCCGATAAAGGAGTTTTCTATTTATTGGTGTTACGTGAAAATAAGCCAGATGAATTGATACGAAACTTAAATGAATTGGGTTTTTTGGCAATTAAATTTATTGAAAGGCGCATTCCTGGAGAATATTTATATATTTTAAAAATAACCCGAAAATAACATGTTCAGATTTTTGTTATGATAATTAAATAAAAAAGTAATATGCATATATTTGATTTCAACTATGCTATAACAAGCATGAAGATTACAATATTCTTCCATTGAATTAGTTTGCGATAGCTTTATTTGGATTTTGCAATCCCTAAAGACAAGTTTGTAATTAAACAAAATATTGTGGTTTCCGCATCGTAATGCCATGATCAGCCAAAGCTGGTGTGAGGTCTTCAACAGCTAAGGTGTAGCGACGATCCTTGTTCGGTTTTTTATCCTGAAAGTGTGTGTATTACAGTATTTACAACTATATGAACACTTTTATTTTTATATACACACCTTGTTTGAGCCGTGTCCACCAGAGTGTTGACTACTTGTACGTGTTTTACAATGCTGCAAAGCGTCGTTTGCAATATCAGATATGAATTTCTGAGCTGCAACGGAAATTATGCGTACTATGCGTGGATCTATAGTTTCGAAACCAGCTTGATTCAAATAACGTGCAGTCAGTGCATCCGGGACTGTTGGTATATAATCCTCCATTTGATCTAATAATTCCCCAAGTGCCTCACCTGGTGGTGGTGGAAGCGGTTGTGAGTCGTCTTGTTCAATTGGCGGTGATGCAGGCGGGGGATAGTTTTCCTCGTTACCAATAACCATTTTGATGTCAAAAGTGAGATTGTTTACTTGCAACAAATTAAATGTATGTTTACTTCGTCAAATGTTTAGCAAATATTCAGTAGAAATATGGAAATGTGAAAAATGTTGAAAACTCGATGATTTTGTTTTGTATCGACTATTTTGTCCCACTCAGGGTAGTTATCAGTTACTAGAGATGCAACGATACCGGTTTAGCTTATCTTCGAAAAAACAAAATCTAGTCGGTTTCACCTTTCAAATATGGTATATATCTATTTTCAATTCTGTCAAATAAGCAATTCTGCGTCGGTTTCTATAACAGCCCTGATTATTTTTTATTAATATATTTTTATAGACACGAATTGTAAAGTGTTTCACTAAATAAACCACGATAATTCCTCAATTACTTCCAAATGCCAAAAATAGTTGTTCAGTTTTTCTTTTAAATCCTGAGTTTATTTTCTCTCTTGTAAACACACAGTTTATACCGCTTCACTTTATGGCGTTGTTGTCATAACCAAAGATGACTAGATACGAAACTCACTCAAAAACACTCAAAATACAACTCTGAGCGTTCCCCCATCTCACATTCTAATGTTGGCAGCAGTGTCAGATCGGGGAACATTCAACAAAATGCACCAGTACCACTATGTAAATTAAATGTATGTTTACTTCGTCAAATGTTTAGCAAATATTCAGTAGAAATATGGAAATGTGAAAAATGTTGAAAACTCGATGATTTTGTTTTGTATCGACTATTTTGTCCCACTCAGGGTAGTTATCAGTTACTAGAGATGCAACGATACCGGTTTAGCTTATCTTCGAAAAAACAAAATCTAGTCGGTTTCACCTTTCAAATATGGTATATATCTATTTTCAATTCTGTCAAATAAGCAATTCTGCGTCGGTTTCTATAACAGCCCTGATTATTTTTTATTAATATATTTTTATAGACACGAATTGTAAAGTGTTTCACTAAATAAACCACGATAATTCCTCAATTACTTCCAAATGCCAAAAATAGTTGTTCAGTTTTTCTTTTAAATCCTGAGTTTATTTTCTCTCTTGTAAACACACAGTTTATACCGCTTCACTTTATGGCGTTGTTGTCATAACCAAAGATGACTAGATACGAAACTCACTCAAAAACACTCAAAATACAACTCTGAGCGTTCCCCCATCTCACATTCTAATGTTGGCAGCAGTGTCAGATCGGGGAACATTCAACAAAATGCACCAGTACCACTATGTAAATTAAATGTATGTTTACTTCGTCAAATGTTTAGCAAATATTCAGTAGAAATATGGAAATGTGAAAAATGTTGAAAACTCGATGATTTTGTTTTGTATCGACTATTTTGTCCCACTCAGGGTAGTTATCAGTTACTAGAGATGCAACGATACCGGTTTAGCTTATCTTCGAAAAAACAAAATCTAGTCGGTTTCACCTTTCAAATATGGTATATATCTATTTTCAATTCTGTCAAATAAGCAATTCTGCGTCGGTTTCTATAACAGCCCTGATTATTTTTTATTAATATATTTTTATAGACACGAATTGTAAAGTGTTTCACTAAATAAACCACGATAATTCCTCAATTACTTCCAAATGCCAAAAATAGTTGTTCAGTTTTTCTTTTAAATCCTGAGTTTATTTTCTCTCTTGTAAACACACAGTTTATACCGCTTCACTTTATGGCGTTGTTGTCATAACCAAAGATGACTAGATACGAAACTCACTCAAAAACACTCAAAATACAACTCTGAGCGTTCCCCCATCTCACATTCTAATGTTGGCAGCAGTGTCAGATCGGGGAACATTCAACAAAATGCACCAGTACCACTATGTAAATTAAATGTATGTTTACTTCGTCAAATGTTTAGCAAATATTCAGTAGAAATATGGAAATGTGAAAAATGTTGAAAACTCGATGATTTTGTTTTGTATCGACTATTTTGTCCCACTCAGGGTAGTTATCAGTTACTAGAGATGCAACGATACCGGTTTAGCTTATCTTCGAAAAAACAAAATCTAGTCGGTTTCACCTTTCAAATATGGTATATATCTATTTTCAATTCTGTCAAATAAGCAATTCTGCGTCGGTTTCTATAACAGCCCTGATTATTTTTTATTAATATATTTTTATAGACACGAATTGTAAAGTGTTTCACTAAATAAACCACGATAATTCCTCAATTACTTCCAAATGCCAAAAATAGTTGTTCAGTTTTTCTTTTAAATCCTGAGTTTATTTTCTCTCTTGTAAACACACAGTTTATACCGCTTCACTTTATGGCGTTGTTGTCATAACCAAAGATGACTAGATACGAAACTCACTCAAAAACACTCAAAATACAACTCTGAGCGTTCCCCCATCTCACATTCTAATGTTGGCAGCGGTGTCAGATCGGGGAACATTCAACAAAATGCACCAGTACCACTATGTAAATTAAATGTATGTTTACTTCGTCAAATGTTTAGCAAATATTCAGTAGAAATATGGAAATGTGAAAAATGTTGAAAACTCGATGATTTTGTTTTGTATCGACTATTTTGTCCCACTCAGGGTAGTTATCAGTTACTAGAGATGCAACGATACCGGTTTAGCTTATCTTCGAAAAAACAAAATCTAGTCGGTTTCACCTTTCAAATATGGTATATATCTATTTTCAATTCTGTCAAATAAGCAATTCTGCGTCGGTTTCTATAACAGCCCTGATTATTTTTTATTAATATATTTTTATAGACACGAATTGTAAAGTGTTTCACTAAATAAACCACGATAATTCCTCAATTACTTCCAAATGCCAAAAATAGTTGTTCAGTTTTTCTTTTAAATCCTGAGTTTATTTTCTCTCTTGTAAACACACAGTTTATACCGCTTCACTTTATGGCGTTGTTGTCATAACCAAAGATGACTAGATACGAAACTCACTCAAAAACACTCAAAATACAACTCTGAGCGTTCCCCCATCTCACATTCTAATGTTGGCAGCAGTGTCAGATCGGGGAACATTCAACAAAATGCACCAGTACCACTATGTAAATTAAATGTATGTTTACTTCGTCAAATGTTTAGCAAATATTCAGTAGAAATATGGAAATGTGAAAAATGTTGAAAACTCGATGATTTTGTTTTGTATCGACTATTTTGTCCCACTCAGGGTAGTTATCAGTTACTAGAGATGCAACGATACCGGTTTAGCTTATCTTCGAAAAAACAAAATCTAGTCGGTTTCACCTTTCAAATATGGTATATATCTATTTTCAATTCTGTCAAATAAGCAATTCTGCGTCGGTTTCTATAACAGCCCTGATTATTTTTTATTAATATATTTTTATAGACACGAATTGTAAAGTGTTTCACTAAATAAACCACGATAATTCCTCAATTACTTCCAAATGCCAAAAATAGTTGTTCAGTTTTTCTTTTAAATCCTGAGTTTATTTTCTCTCTTGTAAACACACAGTTTATACCGCTTCACTTTATGGCGTTGTTGTCATAACCAAAGATGACTAGATACGAAACTCACTCAAAAACACTCAAAATACAACTCTGAGCGTTCCCCCATCTCACATTCTAATGTTGGCAGCAGTGTCAGATCGGGGAACATTCAACAAAATGCACCAGTACCACTATGTAAATTAAATGTATGTTTACTTCGTCAAATGTTTAGCAAATATTCAGTAGAAATATGGAAATGTGAAAAATGTTGAAAACTCGATGATTTTGTTTTGTATCGACTATTTTGTCCCACTCAGGGTAGTTATCAGTTACTAGAGATGCAACGATACCGGTTTAGCTTATCTTCGAAAAAACAAAATCTAGTCGGTTTCACCTTTCAAATATGGTATATATCTATTTTCAATTCTGTCAAATAAGCAATTCTGCGTCGGTTTCTATAACAGCCCTGATTATTTTTTATTAATATATTTTTATAGACACGAATTGTAAAGTGTTTCACTAAATAAACCACGATAATTCCTCAATTACTTCCAAATGCCAAAAATAGTTGTTCAGTTTTTCTTTTAAATCCTGAGTTTATTTTCTCTCTTGTAAACACACAGTTTACACCGCTTCACTTTATGGCGTTGTTGTCATAACCAAAGATGACTAGATACGAAACTCACTCAAAAACACTCAAAATACAACTCTGAGCGTTCCCCCATCTCACATTCTAATGTTGGCAGCAGTGTCAGATCGGGGAACATTCAACAAAATGCACCAGTACCACTATGTAAATTAAATGTATGTTTACTTCGTCAAATGTTTAGCAAATATTCAGTAGAAATATGGAAATGTGAAAAATGTTGAAAACTCGATGATTTTGTTTTGTATCGACTATTTTGTCCCACTCAGGGTAGTTATCAGTTACTAGAGATGCAACGATACCGGTTTAGCTTATCTTCGAAAAAACAAAATCTAGTCGGTTTCACCTTTCAAATATGGTATATATCTATTTTCAATTCTGTCAAATAAGCAATTCTGCGTCGGTTTCTATAACAGCCCTGATTATTTTTTATTAATATATTTTTATAGACACGAATTGTAAAGTGTTTCACTAAATAAACCACGATAATTCCTCAATTACTTCCAAATGCCAAAAATAGTTGTTCAGTTTTTCTTTTAAATCCTGAGTTTATTTTCTCTCTTGTAAACACACAGTTTATACCGCTTCACTTTATGGCGTTGTTGTCATAACCAAAGATGACTAGATACGAAACTCACTCAAAAACACTCAAAATACAACTCTGAGCGTTCCCCCATCTCACATTCTAATGTTGGCAGCAGTGTCAGATCGGGGAACATTCAACAAAATGCACCAGTACCACTATGTAAATTAAATGTATGTTTACTTCGTCAAATGTTTAGCAAATATTCAGTAGAAATATGGAAATGTGAAAAATGTTGAAAACTCGATGATTTTGTTTTGTATCGACTATTTTGTCCCACTCAGGGTAGTTATCAGTTACTAGAGATGCAACGATACCGGTTTAGCTTATCTTCGAAAAAACAAAATCTAGTCGGTTTCACCTTTCAAATATGGTATATATCTATTTTCAATTCTGTCAAATAAGCAATTCTGCGTCGGTTTCTATAACAGCCCTGATTATTTTTTATTAATATATTTTTATAGACACGAATTGTAAAATGTTTCACTAAATAAACCACGATAATTCCTCAATTACTTCCAAATGCCAAAAATAGTTGTTCAGTTTTTCTTTTAAATCCTGAGTTTATTTTCTCTCTTGTAAACACACAGTTTATACCGCTTCACTTTATGGCGTTGTTGTCATAACCAAAGATGACTAGATACGAAACTCACTCAAAAACACTCAAAATACAACTCTGAGCGTTCCCCCATCTCACATTCTAATGTTGGCAGCAGTGTCAGATCGGGGAACATTCAACAAAATGCACCAGTACCACTATGTAAATTAAATGTATGTTTACTTCGTCAAATGTTTAGCAAATATTCAGTAGAAATATGGAAATGTGAAAAATGTTGAAAACTCGATGATTTTGTTTTGTATCGACTATTTTGTCCCACTCAGGGTAGTTATCAGTTACTAGAGATGCAACGATACCGGTTTAGCTTATCTTCGAAAAAACAAAATCTAGTCGGTTTCACCTTTCAAATATGGTATATATCTATTTTCAATTCTGTCAAATAAGCAATTCTGCGTCGGTTTCTATAACAGCCCTGATTATTTTTTATTAATATATTTTTATAGACACGAATTGTAAAGTGTTTCACTAAATAAACCACGATAATTCCTCAATTACTTCCAAATGCCAAAAATAGTTGTTCAGTTTTTCTTTTAAATCCTGAGTTTATTTTCTCTCTTGTAAACACACAGTTTATACCGCTTCACTTTATGGCGTTGTTGTCATAACCAAAGATGACTAGATACGAAACTCACTCAAAAACACTCAAAATACAACTCTGAGCGTTCCCCCATCTCACATTCTAATGTTGGCAGCAGTGTCAGATCGGGGAACATTCAACAAAATGCACCAGTACCACTATGTAAATTAAATGTATGTTTACTTCGTCAAATGTTTAGCAAATATTCAGTAGAAATATGGAAATGTGAAAAATGTTGAAAACTCGATGATTTTGTTTTGTATCGACTATTTTGTCCCACTCAGGGTAGTTATCAGTTACTAGAGATGCAACGATACCGGTTTAGCTTATCTTCGAAAAAACAAAATCTAGTCGGTTTCACCTTTCAAATATGGTATATATCTATTTTCAATTCTGTCAAATAAGCAATTCTGCGTCGGTTTCTATAACAGCCCTGATTATTTTTTATTAATATATTTTTATAGACACGAATTGTAAAGTGTTTCACTAAATAAACCACGATAATTCCTCAATTACTTCCAAATGCCAAAAATAGTTGTTCAGTTTTTCTTTTAAATCCTGAGTTTATTTTCTCTCTTGTAAACACACAGTTTATACCGCTTCACTTTATGGCGTTGTTGTCATAACCAAAGATGACTAGATACGAAACTCACTCAAAAACACTCAAAATACAACTCTGAGCGTTCCCCCATCTCACATTCTAATGTTGGCAGCAGTGTCAGATCGGGGAACATTCAACAAAATGCACCAGTACCACTATGTCAATAAAAAAATCCATTGTTTTTGTTTCAAAAGAAATTTGCTTCAGCAGTAAATATTAAAGAAATTGTTGTAATTTTATTCTTAAAACTTAATATAATTAAATATTTCACTGTTTCTCAATAAAATATTTTAGTGAAATTGTATTTAAAGACGTTGTTGTTTGTAATAAAATACCCAAATTATACCTAAAAATCCAAATAAGTCATTTTTCTATCACGGTGGCACTGTTCAGAAATGTTATAAAAAATGAGCATTTTTGAGCGCTCTCACGAAATAAAGAGTTTCGTATCTAGTCATCTTTGGTCATAACCGAGTTTCAAACTCAACTGAATATGCTGCGGTGTTGGCTGCAGCTCTTGCATAACGATTTCTCGCATACATCTCTAGTTAGTTCTGTTTGATTGATCTCGACAAGGAACATTAAATACACGAAATCTAAAACATTCTTTAGTTATCGGCCTCTTTTCACCTTACATTCGTACTTGGCATTTTCGTTACAGTATATCTCACGAGACACCAAATTAATTTGAGTTGGTCATTTATTATTTAAGATTTTATTTGAAATGTATAGCTTCCCATCAACTGTAAGATTTTCCTCTCCCCTCTGTGTTTTACCTCCTCTTCAACAACATGTTTTAGAGCTCGAGTACCGAATGTTCTGTTATTGCAAGAAATTAGCAGACCTGAATACGAGCAATCGGTGAGGAATATGAAGTCAGTTACAAAGTGAATTCGTTGGTGACAACACTACTGACAAATGAAAATTGTCGAGTGTGAAAGTAGTAAAATAAGTGTATAGTAAAGTGAATGGTAATTAATTGAGTAAATTCTTTGCAATTAAGATATTGTACAACAAATTTGGTGACTTATTAATTTTTCCAATGATCGAACTTGAAGGATTTAGGAATCATCGCATTTAGCGAAAATGTTTATAATATTTTGCCAAACTTTTACTGATAACAGATTTATCAGATTTCGATTTTTATTTGCTAATATTTGGCTCGGATGAATGGCAGCCCTGTCTTTGTCATTAATACCTTGGAAGTTACTTGACGCTTATTTTTGTTAAGTCAAACACAAAAACGGAAAGAAAATAAACAATTTTTTATTTACGTACATATTGAAGAAATAAAATGATCGGTACAAATTTTGGTATATATCGTCCCAACTCTTCGAGTTCAGGTGTGACCGCCGCGCCCGAGGAAAGAGCCGCTGTTCAACAGTTGAGCGATTTCATGCTACAACTGGAGGATTACGTGCCCACCGTCCCTGATGCAGTGACTGCTCATTTTTTAAATTCTGCAGGTTTCGAATCAAATGATCCTCGCATAGTACGCCTTATATCAGTGGCTACACAAAAATTTATTTCTGATGTGGCCAATGATGCGTTGCAGCAATGCAAAACTAGATGCAATACCCAAAGTAATCTACCTGGCACACACACACCGGTAAGTATAGATATGAATTCCACAGTGACCATTATGATGAATACATAAATACCTGTGTTTTTACAGGGTCAGAAACCTATAAAAGATCGCAAATACACATTGACTATGGAAGATTTAGCACCTGCACTCGCTGACTACGGCATAACAGTTCGCAAAGCACAATATTTTCCCTGAATGTAGCTATGGAGAGGCAACATTTATTATCATGACTTTTTATTATATGTTATATTCACATGAAATACAGTTTAAAATATAAATGAGTAAAATTAATATACATGTTATTATTATTTTAGCAATTTAGTCTTAACTATTTTTATATTACTGCATTATGATTTATTGATTTATATTTCTTAGTTAATGAAAAGTATGCTAAAGTAATTACTACGTTTGTGTGTGATAAAATACATGATTTGAACGAATATACCAATAACTGAGTTTTTCAAAAAAATACTTCCAATTCATGAATTTGTAAATCCTGTGTAAAATACACTGCAATTATCGTATTTGTGAATTGAAAAAATCATGAATTCGAACGCATAAACGAAGTAAGGGTAGTTGATGTTACAAGGAATATGTTTGTCTCATTGACACTTTATAAAACGTAAGAGCGATGTTTTGCTTCCACCTGCTACCTTAAATGCTAATGCTGCTGTAGCTAATAGAACAATGTAGTTTGGCAATAGTGTAGCTATGTACAATTCATTTGCATTAAGCAATGTGATCAGAGAAACAAAGAGATGAGTGACAACAACGTAAACTATGTGGAAATAATTATTTATATCAAATGCATTGAAGAAGATAACGCTCCAGAAAGTGTGTAATAATATCATGGCAAGTGCTTGCGTAGCCGAGGTTATTAGGAAAATATCTGAGCCGCCTTTAAGTCCCATCGTTCCTGGACCGGACTGTAATTCATAAAACAACAATATTTCATTTAATAGAAAAATCTTTAGAAATTCATGTCAGATAAATCACTCACCATATCTGCAAGTAGATTCACCATTGAAAACAAGCCTGATATGATGCCAAATCCAAGACCAGATACATAAGCTAGTATATGTTTGTTTTCGATTACGCCCGGATTTTCGGATACCGCTTGAAGACCTTGTTCTGTACGTCTCAGTATACGATAAATTATATATCGAAAACTTTCTTGAAATAATACTGAAAATATGACACCAAACCAAAGGTATTCTCGTAATGGCACAAGAGCAAACCAAAGTAGGGACGATGCCAAGAGCGATAGTAGCCAAAAGAAGGCTGCTGCGATGAGGATAATGATACGAATTGAATCATTTGCTATTGTGAAAACAAACATTGCAAACGGTGTCCCGAATGCTATGAAAGCGCAACCAAAGAATTCCGGAAGCGTCATTTTCTTTATAAAAACGGTAACAACAATAATAATTTGTGAGATTTACTGCAAAAATAAAAATACACCCAAAACACTTTAATCAGCAAATAGAACTGTTAACCAAAAGGGTATTACCAGATAGTGAGAAAACTTTATTGACGTACACGTATCGGTAATTGCGAATAAAAATAAGTAATGATGCAAATTAATTGACTACTTGTAGGATTTTTTAAAAACCAAAAATAATTTCATGTGTTAATTATTAATGTATTTCCAGTTATAAGAAACATTAACGATATTTAAAGACTTACGTTTCTTTATAAAACTATCGGTAGCACTGGTGGAACTAAATAACGTACGGTCTTCGGTTAGTATTGCACTTTCATTCACAACTATTAACACGGATTATATATTAGTAAAATCAAGATTAGACAAATAATAAATAATATAAACAAAAGTTCTTTGACCGGGGAAGATACATAAAAGTAGTTAACATTTTAATAAAAAGAAGTAAGTGAAATTATAATTATAATGATAGAACAATATACACCATCTGTTAACTTTTAATTAACAACAAAGTAAATATATAAATTGCATTGCGAAAACGAAATATGAATACGCTTCACAAAGCATTTGGAAAACGCGTCTGCAATTTCTTCGTTACCCAAAGAATCCAATATTAGTCATTATGGTTATAAATATATGTGTATATAAGATATCTAAAAGCGTTCATATATTTGAGGGGAAATGAATAATCTTTTGTTTTCTTACAGGCGGTTTTTATTGGCGTACAAAAACAGATTAGTAAACACTGCAAGGGAAGGGCACAGTAAGCAGTTAGTAAGCTTTATTACGTGCAGTTTGTATGTTGTTTCTGAATTAGAAGCTAATAATAATAATTGAAATTTTCTTATAATAAATACATTTTATAACTTAATTATCGTAGAACTTTGAAACAGATCTCTTTCATAATTATTCATTTTCCATATACATTTTATTTACGCACATCTATGTGTGTATGTAGATATTTATAACAAAAGTAATTAATTATAACTCTACGTTCTTCCATAAGTGCGTGCAGCAATGGCGAGAAGAACACAGATACATTCTGTAGAATTATCCGACAATACAGAAGAACTTGAGAGCCCCGAAACTATAGAGTCCGGTTCCTTGGCTATACAAGATGATTCTGTTAAAGAGCCTCAAAAAGGTAGGAAAACAATTCTTATTCACATTGTACATATGTCCACTACAAATTAACTCTTTGTTATATATTTGCGCTTAGATTTATGGGAGCGTCCCCAACCTACAGCTGCACCCGTTTTACCCGATGACGGTTCCACTATATTACGCTTTGAAATTCAGCTAGCACGCATTATGCCTCCTGATGGCGAAGATCTCAAAGTAAAACGTTATGTTATCTACGAGTTATCCATTCGTCAAGATTCATCAATTATAGACCCACAGCCAGCAAGTATTCAACGTCGTTATACGGACTTTCGAAATTTGTATAACAGCCTTAAAAAAGAATTCCCAAGCAAAATGACTACGATATATTTTCCGAATAAAGTGCTTGTGGGAAATTTCTCCACTGATTTAATCGCCGAACGTAGCGCAGCATTTGAATCATTCTTAACACATGTCGCCAGCTGTAGTGCATTACGCGAAACGACAGCATTTTTAAATTTTCTACAAGATAGTGAGCTAACCAAGGCATGTCTGCTACTCGATGAGCGTCGCAATGAAATGGCTATACCTTTATTAGAGAATTGTTTCCGTTTATTAAATAAAATTTTCATGGATCGCTCACGGCCAGTACTACTAATTTTGTGCCGTCTGGTTGCAGCGTGTACCATGTCACCGGTGCCACATCATTCGGCCGAGCGTTGGGCATCATTAGCTTTGAGTCGTTACGATACGCTGTGTGACATAGATCTGCTACAATTGTACATTCCCCTATTGCACACATGCACACATCTATGGTGAGTTGAAATCTTATTGAATTATCCATTTGTTGATAATAAAGAATGATTACCATTGCTATAGGTGGCAGCGTGGTTTGGATCAAAAGCCCATAACTGATCGACTGGAGGAAATGTCGAAAAAGGGTATAAATACAAAAAGTGGCCCTACTCTTATACAGGCCATACACAAGTTGGATCCACGTACAGAAACAATATAAGTTACAATTTGGATTTATTCATATCCATACGCATAAATGTTTACATAGTTATGCATACTACTAGCTGGTACTTGGTACACTCATCCGTGCATGATTATTTTTCAGTAGTAAATAAGTCGAAAAGTGCAATTGTTTACAAAGTTACCAACGTGGATCATTAAATTATTGCAGGCAATTTTATTATAACGACTACTCGGTATTTACTCAGAATCGAGCATACATACATACATAATTAGATATATATATATACATACATACAAGCGATAATTTCAAACAAATGTGGTTCATCTCGAAATAATTTATGTTTTATTTATGTATACATTAAAAAGATATCGTGTCAATTGTTTTAAACGAATTTATATTATCAACTATTTCTTATATTTTAAATTATAAAAAAGTAATATACATTTTAAAGTATTTTCTAACGCAAACATTTGTTTTCATTGTAATAAACATATCGTTGTTTTGTACATGTTTTGTAGAAAAAACATTTATATATTAACAAATATACATAATGATAACCATAATCGACTCGTAAATATACAAAATAAAATCGGATATATTTTAAGAAATAATTACGATAATTTTAATAGACGATCTTTATTAGACATTGTTTCATTTTTACTGGCTGGTTTTGTTTTGTATTTGTTGTGACATCATCTATCGACCGTATAAACACCATATAAAGAACAGATTTGTTTACAAAATTGGCGGCTAAACATTTGTGACGATCAGCTGCAAGCTAAACAAAAAAAGTTCACATACAATACATATGTACATAATCATTTCACTAATCATGGAGCCCTGTATTATTGAGTTTATTGGCGAAAAATCAACAATTGGAATCGTACCTAATTTTTCTTTTGATCCGTTGCACCTGATATCGGGAAGTGTGGGACCGTTCCGCGCTGGTTTGCCCGTACACGTGCCGCTATGGCTTGGTATACATTTGCGAAAACAACAGAAATGTCGCATAGTGCCACCAGAATGGATGGACATAGAGTTACTCGAAGAGATTAAAGAAGCTGAAAAGAAATCAAAGTAAGTTTTACTCCAGAAAGATGGGTTGATTATGTATCTATCTCAGTTTAAAATAAATCATAGCTTAATATTAATGATCCTTTATATGTTTTAGGTTCTTTACAAAGATGCCCAGCGAACACTATATGGTTGAAGCACAATTAATCATGAGCACAGCGCCGGACGATGTACCGCGCTGTGAAGAGTTGCGCACTATAATCAAAGATATATTTGACATACGCGAATCAAAATTGCGTACATCAATTGATGCATTCATCAAGGGTGAGGGTACTTATGCGAAGTTAGACAATTTGACTCTTTTGGAGATACATACTGTACGACCAATTCTACCTCATTCCTTAGATCATATTGCGCGTTACCAACGAACAGCAATGGCAACGCAACGTGAAACCTCCTCGCTAGGTTTGAGCAATTCCATGAATACGAGTCACTTTTCACAATAAAATAAATGGAAAAAATATATATTTTTTTATAAGGGGGGTTTATAAGGGGGGGTTTTTTTTATATTTGGATTATATCTGCACAGTATGGCATCTACAATCAAAAAAATAAGTCAGCTGTTTATATATGTGTCTGTGGTGACGTTCTCTGTCGGTGCAATCAGTGCAATTTTCATTTTTTACAATATTCAGTGGTATAAATTTGTTAAAAATTTCCAGCAACTGGGATTTAAAATATAAAATGAGTACGAACACGTTTGAAGTGGGCAACGATGCTCATGATATCAACAGGCCCACAAGCACTAATCGCATCCATTTTACAAAAGATGTAAAGAATGCAATCGATAAGGTATGTCTTTTAGAAAAACAATATCCAGAGATATACTAAGTATGTTAATCCAGGTGCTAAAGACGGATGATCCAATGGATTCACCGGATTTTAATACCGTCGATTACATTAATCAGCTCTTTCCTAATGAACAATCGTTGGTGAGCATTGATGAGACCATACAGCGTATGCAATGCGAAGTGTCCCTCATTGATGATAATATACGTGCGGTGGTTCGTGGCCAAACTAATACTGGACAAGATGGACAAATGGCTTTGACCGAAGCTCAAAAAGTTATTACAACATTGTATGCGCATATAATTGATGTAAAAACGCGTGCAGAGAAAACAGAGGAGATGGTTAAAGAGATTACTCGCGATATAAAGCAATTAGATTGCGCTAAACGAAATTTAACATCCGCAATAACGACGTTAAATCACTTGCACATGCTTGTGGGGGGTATTGAAAGTTTAAATAAATTAATTGAAAAGCGCTTGTATGGCGAGATAATTAATCCATTGCAGGCAATCACAGAAGTAAATCAACATTTTAAACAATATTCTGATATTGACGAAATAAAGGTAATATATATTATTATATTATATATATTTGTAACATTTTTATTATAAAATATTTATTATATTTATATAATAATATAAATATATTTATATTCTTTATATGTTTAATAATTCAGAATCTATCACAAAATGTGGATAAAATTCAAATAACGCTGGCTAAACAAATCACAGAAGATTTTAAAGATGCCTTTTCGCCTAAATCAACTGGCGCTGGAAGTGCTGGTAACAAGCAACGTTTAGGGTTAAATCAATTAGCGGATGCCTGTAAAGTGATTTCTGTTTTGGATCCCAAAGTTAAAAAGGAACTTCTTAAATGGTTCATCGGTATGCAAAAATCACTATACCGTGGGTAATTTAATTTATTAATTTTTTTTCAATTACATAGCACAACAACTGGAAGAATACATACACCTTTTCCATGAAAATCAAGATATCGCTTGGTTGGATAAAATTGATAAACGTTATGCCTGGCTTAAGCGGCACCTACTTGACTTTGAGGATAAATTCGGTGCTGTCTTTCCGCTTGATTGGGAAGTCTCTGAACGTATTACCGTCGAATTCTGCCGTCTAACACGTGAACAACTCACACAAATCATGGCTAAACGAAGCAATGAAATTGATGTGCGTTTATTGCTTTTTGCTATTAACAAAACACAAGCATTCGAGCAGTTGCTCTCGAAACGCTTCAGCGGCGTAACATTAGGTGCTGAAAAAGTCACCACACCAACAACTTTGAAGGTACTACCGGAAAATCCTAACGTAGATCCGAATACACCAGCCACAATTGGATTATTTCAAGATCAAATTGGTAGTTGCTTCAAAGCACACCTAGACATTTACATTAAGAGCATTGATCGTAATTTGGCAGAGCTAATGGAAAAGTTTGTCGAAATGGCTAAGGAGCCTTTAAAAGTGGCCGAATCGAAAACTACGGTGTTTTCAAGGTAAGCGCAAAGTGGTTTCTGTAGAAGTATTTGGTTATACATTCTTTTATCTTACAGTTCTGCAGACTTATTTGTATTTTATAAAAAATGCATGGTACAATGCAATCAGCTAAGTAACGAACAACCTATGTATGAGTTAGCTTTGGTTTTTAAAAAATTTTTACGTGAATATGCGAGCAGAGTATTGGAGTTCAGTACGCCTAAATTACTTACGACCACTGCATCGATTGGTGAGTTCAGTGGAGCTGATATAATATCTTGGGGCATTATAAAATGTGTTTTTTTTTTCAAATTGCTGTAGGTAAAAGTATGTCCTTACTCACGCGTGATATGCAAAATCTCTCCACTGCTGCAGGTCAAGTTTTTCACAATTTCCTAAAAGAAGGCGACACACAACGTTTTTCCCGCGAAGATTTAATACAAATATGTTGTGTTCTTACAACGGCAGAATATTGCTTGGAGACTGTGCAGCAATTGGAGGATAAGCTGAAGGAGAAAATAGCAATAGCTTATGTAAACAAGTTGGATATGTCGGAAGAAAAGGATGTGTTTCATCGGTAAGTAAGAAGTCATTTCATATACATATGAACATAAATATGAATGTTTAAGTATATCCCAATTAATTTGCTTTATAACCACTCGCAGCATTATTTCGAACTGCATACAATTGCTTGTGCAAGACTTGGAAGCAGGTTGTGAACCATCTCTTCAGTCTATGTCGAAGGTACAATGGCAGAATATAAGTAATGTTGGCGATCAGAGTGCCTTCGTTAGCAGCATTTGTGCAAACTTTAAGCAGACAGTGCCAGTGATTCGCGACAATTTGGCCACATCGCGTAAATATTTTACACAATTCTGCCATAAATTCGTCAATGCATTCATACCGAAATATATTAATGTTCTCTACAAATGTAAGCTCACACTCTCCGATGGCTCCAATAATGTCTTAGGTTGCGAACAACTTTTACTTGATACGCACAGTTTAAAAACAGCACTACTGGATTTGCCTTCAATTGGCTCGAGCGTCAATCGAAAGGCGCCCACTAGCTACACCAAAGTAGTTGTCAAGGATATGACACGCGCCGAAATGATAATTAAAGTGGTAATGACGCAGGTACAACCGCCAGCGCATTTTACCCAACAAGTGCTTAAGCTATTGCCCGACATTACCATTGCGGAATATCAGAAAATCCTCGATATGAAAGCTGTCAAACGTGTGGATCAATTGCAATTAATAGATTTATTCAAACATACAGCATCACATGTGGCTGTAATTGGTGATGGTATATCCGAAATAACATCATCATCGACTGAGGACGATGCAGTGCAGACACATTCAGAGTTGAGCGTTAATGAAAATCAGGAAGCCGGCTCATCTTCAACGAAAGGCCTAAACGTTAACGAGGAAAGTGGCGGAGCAGCTGCTCCAACTGGTGGTGTTACCTCCACGCCAAAGCGTGCATTCATCTTTAGTGTTGGCAGCTTTACTGGTGGTGCAGATAAGAATGCAGATGGCACATCGAATAGTGGTAGCGATCGTGGACGCATACGAAAGCTTGAAAGCTTATTGAAAAAACGTTTGCCATAAATTCAAAGGCGAGCATTTACTTTAAGTTAATGACTGTAGATTTTTACATTTTTATTTGTCCACTGTTTAGTTGTATTATTTTAATTTTGTTTGAATTTCGGTATTACATTCCATTTTGTTTTTTAAACATATGTTTACATATTTATATATATATATATATTATGAAATTTACCTTGTCCTTGCAGAAAATGAATAAATTTTGGACATTATTTACACATTTCCTCCTTGCTTTTATTGTAAAGGAGTGGCAAACTTATGGTGACTGATGTAATTGAAGAATAAGAAGAAAATTGAAAATTTTAAGTAATAAAAGGAAAAACGAAAATTCATGAAGAATAGGCATTAGAAATAGAAAAATAGTATGCTATGAGAAAAGTTAAAAAAGACCAAATTGTGCGCTAGTTCGCTTTATGTTCCCTACTTACAACCCACAAACTTCTTCATACAGCCTCATTCTGTATGCGCTGTAAGTACAGAGTACATTTGTCTCTGAACTAAATTAACCAAAAAGTGCAATATTCATATAAGCCAAAATCTGGATAAAACAAAATAGTTTCGTTTTTTTTTTATTTTGTTTATTTAACATAGAAATTTCAATGTTTTATTTTCACATTTACATTTTTAATTATTTAAGTTAACCACCAAACTGAAGAGAATGGGTTCCATTTCTTTTGATTTGCACTACTAAAAATAAACTACATGTTATTACTCACTAAAAACTATAGTGAACCAGTTACATATTAAATTTTTTAATGACAATTTTATCATAAATTCACACAAATATTCAGTGTTTGCTTTCAATACACAATTCATTTTTTTTTGTGAGTGAATACATATATGATTGCTTCCTTCTATTTTAATTTTTTAAAGATTTTATAAAATAAAATCTAATTTTAATTAAATGGTCTAATTAAATATAAGACATTCTAGCCTATTACAGTTTAGGTCGTCGACATTTAAATAATTATTTTCAAATATTGTTGATGTTCCACATTCATGACTGGAAAAAATGTGAAAACCGAAGCATAAACCTAGACATTATGAAGATGCGGTCGGGTCGACAACCCAACCATAATAGGGGATTACATTTATAACTGCAGTATGGTCAGTATTCCTTAAGACCGATTTCAAGAAGTAGAACTAACAACATTATCATACGTACATATGTCTGAGTTTTAAAAATTTTTAAGTTTCATTAAATCAATAAAAGCAAATAAAAATATATATACATATGTATATAAATACATAATTTTCCTGATATACATACATTTATACTCTTGTATATTCGTATATATATATTTATATATACGTGTACATATAAATATAATAGTATTGACCGTGTATGTATTCCATGTATATAATAAGTTGTAGTGTGATTTACACTTCTCAGTTTCCATGTTGATCCTAAATTAGCGATACAAGCGTGTGAAGCCTTTCAACGCAACCGTTATTGTTTTAGGTGTGTCAGCACTGCAAATAGTAAAGAGAGAAGAGAAATAATTAAAATAACTGTTAAATTGGCATATCTATCAAGGATTTTTGTTAAAGCTTTCATATGCATGCATACATACCCCAATAAAGCGGCAGTGAAATCATTCAATTGTTGTTGCGTTGCCGTTACATAACCACCACTATTGCGGTTCGGTAATGCATCTAAAGCTGTTTTGATGTAAATCTGCATTTGTTCATTTGTCACAACCAATTTCAATTCATATATGACATCCGCCACATCGGGCAACATATACGAATGCAAGCTATACACAGATGCGTGTATAAGATTAACAATCAATGCTTCGCCATTTTGTGCTGCGATTTCTTTGACTAATGGTCGACATTCGGGATGGCGTTGATTCGAATTTCGACCCCATTTCAAGAGATTGCAAAAGAATTTCATCACTGAGGAATTGGCCTCCCGATGGTCGAGTGTGCAGGCTAGTAGAGCACATTGGAAAATTGGTGTGACGAGTGTGCTTTGTAGAAAGGGTACAGGACAGCATTCGATGAAGCGCGAACAAAGTCTGAAGAAGTCATCAACGGTATCGGGGTTATTCTTTAAACCATTTTCCACTTGCAACATAATGAAAGTGGGTTCAATATACGCTTTTAGCATTTCTAACAGACCTATATTAAAGAATAGAAACGGGTTATTAATCAATATTACATTATATTAAAAATATATAGCAAATATGTGCTTACCTGGTATACATTCGCCAGCCTTTGCGAATTCATCGACCAGCACTGAACCAAGATACAAGCAACAACTATGATGATGTAATGTGTATATACAAATCATTTGCTTGACCAATGGTTCGACCAAAAACGCCGCTCGTTTGTTCACTTTACGTACACTGTAACGTATGAATCGGCAAGTACGCTCCATAATGCGCACATCCGTTTGATATTTATCCATAACTTGTGATATTAATGGCCAGGCGTCGGTGAGTATTCGCACAGTGGGATGTAATTCATTGTTGGCGACATCGGGATCCGTATGACGTATAACTGCACAAGCGCGATCAATCCAGTAAGCGGGATCGCTGCGTTCACCTTTGCGTATTGTTGACAATATTGCAGACGGATTCTCAACCATTACCGCCAAAGGTTGTAATTGAAACGAGATAATCTCTCGCATAGATGACTCGAGTTGTGTTCGTTGTAGGCGCGAAAGTATTAACGAAATACCTTTTAATAGACCAATTGCTAAGTCGTTATTGATTTCAAAACTATCGAGCATCCGTGCAATTTCTATGAGACCACTAATGTGACAAACCATCTTCTGGCTGCAAGCTGAGCAGATGGAAGAGAGTGCTATCGCTGCCGCAGCAGCCAATCCGTTTTTTTGTTGCAGTGAATATAGGAGGAAATTAAGAAGGGATTGCAATGATTCCGGAAAACTATCAAACCAGTCACACAGTTCACTTAGCAACAATATCGAAGTATAGCGTACAGCAATGTGCGTATTATCTGGTAGATTTACTATAGCCTCCACAACTTTGGGTATAACTTTATTTTCCCCGCTGAAAATAAGAAGAAAACATATATATATGTATAAAAACGAATAAAAACGGAAAAACAAAACGAAATCTTCGAAAAATTTAATACTTACGGTACTAAGTTTTTGGCCACATTTTGCATAATAAACAGCGCCGATTCTGTGGACTCCCAAGTCGCATTTGGTGCTTGTAATAAAAGGAACATTTGTTTGAAACAGGCGCTTGAGCCCACAATAAAAGCCACATCTTTGATTACATCGGATACTTTGCGTCGGAAATCCTAAAAATGTTTTTATTATTAATATATGGTATAGCTTTACATACATAAGTGTATAAGAGTATCACACATAATTTCTACTTACATTGAAGCTTTCGTTCTCATCAATAAGCCCGTCATGATCAGCTTCCATCTGTGCGTGGCGGTAAAGCGCTCCCAGCAATCTCTCAATGTGCGGCTTAAAATGACTTATTAACGTATCATTATTCCGACTAAAGAGATCTTCGCTTAGACGATACCAGAAAATAAAAGTAATTTCTGCTACTTCGTAATCAAAATGGCCCACACACAATAACACCAAGTCGATACCTTTAACAGTGTAGTGCGGTACATCATCTTTTGAGAGCATTTTATGCAAGAAAGACTCACATAACACAGTAAATATGCGACAATAATTGATTGTCTTATCGATATCTTCACGTGCAACACTGATATGATAAGCAGTTTCAAGCGAGCAAACCGCATTAAAAATGTGTGCTTCCATTGCCGGATCTAAGCTGGAACGATCTTGATTAGCCTCAATGCAACTGAGTAAAACGCACAAGCATTCAGTACATGTGTCATGTAATTTTCTGTCTGTTTCACCACTACTTAGTAGTTGAAAAACTTTATGGCCTACTGAATTTTCAGTGAAATGGTGTACTGGTATAGCTTGTGTAGACACCCAAGCACTGAAACAGCGTATAGTAGAATTTACGAGACGCTCTTTCTGTCCATCAGTGTGTTGTGTGCACATACATAGAAATTCGAGTACTTTAGGGGCTGCAGCATCTAGTTGCATATGTATCTCCTCCCGTCGATTAGCACCCAAACGTAAATAACGAGAATCAATCTCTTCTGGTATGAGTGTGAGAATCTCCAGTAACGGCCATACAGATTGTGGCTGTGGTGAAAGCATATAAAGTAAGTCAATAATTGGCTGTTTCCAAGCTGCCATAAGTAATGCCAAATCAGCAACAGCTAAACTTAGTTGGGTTACAATTATTGTATCGGTTTCATCGGTTATTTGTCCGATATGGGCAATCAATGAATCGCGTAAAGATTCATGTGATGATGGTGGGAGTTCATAAAATGAATTTTGAATTTTGTTACGCATCGTCTGTGCTGCAAAATAGCACGAATGTAAATCTCGTTTCTGTTGCAGTAGCTCGTCTGCAATAGTCCATGAAAATATCTGCAAAGAACGATGTATTCTTATTAGTATATAATTTTCTGAAGCATTAGATATTTTATTATTGAAATAATTGATAACTCACCGACTTTTGGAATTCTTCTAGCCATTTGTTAGCCTTCTCCTTCTCCTTAGGGTTATTGTTGTGAAAAAGGGTACATATACCCTGATAAACTAACTCAGCGGTGGGCGCTGTCTCCATGTCTACGTCAACACTTGACCGTATTCACTTAATAATTTATTTTATTTATTCAATTTTGCCTTGAAGTTGTATAAATAACTCAAAAATAATGTCTTTACACTTTTTATTCACAACTTCGGCTTGTCTGAAGCAATAATAAAACAGCTTACTAATTCTTCACTTTTGCGTAATGCAATGGAACCGAACACAGGGTGAACGTAATTCAATTGGTAGGGTGCGCAGATTTGCTGTAATTATTTCTTTCAAACATTCAGAAATTTAAAATTATGCTGTATATCATTAAATTTTTAGTTTGAGCTATTCGTACACTAGTGCGATGAGTTTGCTGTTCTGAAGCGGAAATAATACTAAAAAGGTAAAGAATTCGATGTGCTATTTATACTAAGTACAACAATAAAAATTACAAAAATGAATACGACCGGATTATCGCGGCTTAAAACTTCTACAAAATTTTAGAGAAAAGAAATTATTGCAGGTAGTCAACTCTGCCTAAAAAGTAAAATTCGCAGATTTACCCTTTTTAACCCTTTTAACGCAGGTAGTCCCTTTATTTTATGTAGAAACTAAAACATTTAATACAAGCAATTATAAACAATAAAAAAACGACCCGGAGTCTTATCTATTCAAGGACTGTCACTCCCGCAATATTCCCCGGAAACCAATTCGTTGAATATTTTGTGGTTACAACAACAACAACAACAACAGTAAAAAAAAATTAATATATACATGTATGAACAATATACATAATATTGTTTGTTTGACTAATGAGTTTGAAAATAATAATATAAAGATGCTGAAAAATTTACACTTATTACATCCATACAAATTTCACAACCATCTCTTCTTTGTTTGACGCCATAAAAACAATAGCTTATTAAGAAATTTTATAACTGTGAGGAATTTTGCGCATTATCAACTATGGAACTGTATTATATGGTGCATAGTTTAATGAAAATTGTTTGTTGGCTTATGCCGATGTGTCATCTGTGCAGAGCCCGTAAATTATTTTACGCTCTTTGTGTAGTCAACAAAACTCCAACAACAAACAACAAACAAAAAAATAAATTTACGTAGATCGAAAAAAATATACCATCACACTCAGCAACCGGCTGTTATAAAAAAACTAAAATATTACCAAAAATTTTCAGTAAAAAGTTCAAATAACTTCTGTTTGAAAATGCTGCAATGCGAAGAACTGAAGGACGATGAAGGTCCCTCGAATACGCTGGAACAGTTTACAGAATTAGCACAAGTACTCGAAATGATCGATACAATGAAAGCCTGTGATGCGCCAGGCTTTGAAAAAGATTATGAGCAGTATACGGAGGTTTTGTCGAGGTACGTAAGAACTTTAAATTAGAAAACATAATTATTTAAAGAATTATGTAAATATATATTATTCCATTAGATATCAAGAGCAACCGCATTTGCTCGATCCACACTTGGATGTGTTATTGGAGCGGCTGCTGGCAAAGGTTCGTAACAGGGCGTTGTCAGACGGTGAAATACATGCCGCCTTTAAATATTTGTATATTATTAGTAAAGTACGCACCTACAAAGTTTTGGTAAAATTTTTGCCGCATGAATTGAGTGATTTGGAATTTGCATTAGAAATTCTTGAACGACAAAATCCACAAGAATATAAGCACTGGGAGACGCGTTACATGCTCTTGCTTTGGATGTCTATATTAGTTTTGAATCCCTTCCATATGTCACGTTTGGATGCATATGCCACCGTAAGCAATGAATCAACTTCAACTGGTAATTGTGTTGACGCCGCAAGTAGCTTGCTGAATCATACTCATGGGAAATCAAAAATGGAGAGAATTTTTGATCTCTGTCAATTGTATTCTGCCACAAATGATACGTGCAGTAACATAGCGGCATATTTGGCAGCAAAATATTTAGTACGCGCTGATATAAAAGACGTTTATCTGGAACGTTACTTTGACTGGGTAATGAGTCAACATCAAACGGAGACAGGGGATGCTAAATTTGGAGAATTAGCAGCAATCTCTGCAATTCTGAAGCATGGTAAGCGCGAGGATCTCCTGCCATATGCAGACAAATTACTGAAATGGATTGTGGGACTACAGTACAAGGATAGTAATGATTTTCTAAAGTACAAGTGTTATATTAAGATTGTACAGCGTATAGGTTTGGTGTATTTGAAACCACGGTTAGCAGGTTGGCGGTACAAGCGTGGTAAATATATTCACATTAATTATACTAAATTTTATTTGAAATACTGTTAAATAAATCCTAAATTTCCAGGTACACGTTCATTGGCAATGAATTTAAATAAGACTACTGAATCTACCGCTGGTGAGAATACAGGCATTAATGACAACGATGCCGAAAATGAAGGCCTTGATGGTGAAGAAATCATAGTTCCCGATGCTATTGAGGAAGTAATCGAAGAGCTATTACAAGCTTTGCGTAGTGGTGGTAGTGATATACGTTGGAGCGCAGCCAAAGGTATTGGACGAGTCACAAATAGACTCTCGAAGGAGTTAGCTGACGAAGTGATTGGCTCTGTTATTGATATACTAAATCCGCTTGAGCCGCATGAAGCGTGGCATGGTGCCTGCCTTGCGCTTGCTGAACTCGCCAAACGTGGTCTACTTTTGCCACATCGCTTGCGTACGTTAGTACCACTTTTAATGCAGGCACTATTCTACGATGAAATGAAAGGTTACATGTCAGTTGGCCAGCACATACGCGATGCCGCTTGCTACATGTGCTGGGCATTTGCACGCGCTTACAACCCAGAGGATTTTCAACCTTTCGTAGAACAAATATCTTCCGGTTTGCTAACGGTAGCCGTATTCGATCGCGAAATAAATTGTCGACGTGCCGCTGCTGCTGCTTTTCAAGAAAGTGTCGGTCGTTTGGGAAATTTTCCCCATGGCATTGAAATCTCAACGGCCACTGATTTCTTTTCCGTGGGCTTGCGACAAAACTCATACTTGAATGTAGGTGATTACATAGCACAATTTGAGGAGTATCAGAAACCATTGATCGATCATTTAGTAGAGAGAAAAGTAAACCATTGGGATACGACAATACGTGAATTGACAGCAAAAGCTTTGCATAAGCTAACATACCGTGCGCCTGAATATATGTCCACAGTGGTGTTGGGACAACTTTTTGCCAAGACTGAATCCATAGATATCAATACGCGGCACGGCACTGTGTTGGCTATTGGTGAAATAACTTTGGCTTTGAGCCAGTTAGAAAAACAAAAAGATGGCAATAAATGTAAAAGGTTGCTCTCCAATCAATTGTTAACTGATCTCAATGAGCTGATGGCTAGTTATGCACGCCGTGATATGTTTCGCGGTATGAGCGGTGAAATTATGAAACACTGTTGCACGGATTTCATAAGAAATTGTAGCTTGGCGCGCATTGAAACAACAACGGTGTGCATAGGTAAGCAATTATTTAAATAATTATTTGAAAATTAATAAATTTGGTGCTTTCCAGAATCATGGCAGTACATCATAGACAAATGCTTGCTAAACAAAGCACCAGCCATACGCGAGGGTGCCTCTGCAGCTTTTGCAGAAGTCTGTCGTTCGTATTATAAGGGTGACGAGCATGCTGTGGGCAATGCTGAAATTATACGTTGTTATCTAAAGGGCGCCGAAAACAACATGGAAGAACACATACGTATGGGTTATATAAGCGCTTTGGGCGCATTGCCTGATTTCATGATCAAAGCCAACTTGGATGATATACTTGAAAGTCTGATTAAGCATTCGCTTACACCAACCCAGGCTGTTATCACAACGGGTGAGATGTTGAACCAACATGAGAATTTGGCAACAGGTACTTGGAGTGAAGCGCGACGGGATAGTGTTAGAGCTCTCAGTAATGTAGTGCATACAGTGGGATTTGATAGGGAGAGCAAAGGTAAATATTACCAATTAAAAATACGTATTTTTACTTAACTTAGATATTTTATAATTAAATATGCACGCTAATTTTCGTTACCTTTTACACAATTATATATAGTTTCTTTTGGGAATCCCCAATACTTCAATAAAGTGGTGGATTGTTTTCTAAAAGCTTTGGATGAATACACATTAGATAATCGTGGTGATATTGGCGCTTGGGTCCGCGAGGCAGTCATGACAGGTATTTTGAAGTTATTTGAAATTCAACAAAATTAATTATTATAACACATTTGTGTGCTTTTTTTCGTTCTAAGCAATCTATGAGCTTATCACAAAATGTCCGAAAGATTTACTCCAACCAGAGCATGTGCATAATATAATACTGGGCTTCATGCAACAGGCTGTTGAGAAAATAGATCGTACGCGTGGTCTTGCCGGTCGTCTTTTCTGCCAGATAATTACCACCACACCACGCATTCCGCACATACGCCACCATGACCGTTTACTTGAAATATTTCCTGCTGATTTTAATAGCATATTGTGGCTTTTCGCCGATCAGACATTCCCATTATTCTGTTCCTTGCTCGAATCGCCCGAATACTCACAGCGAGTATTACTCGGGTTAAGCGCAAGTATTGGGCAGTTGACTGAATCTTTGGTGAGTTATGTGTGCATTTCTTTTACATAGGTATATTGTGTTATTTTGTTTTATTTTTGTTTTTAGTTTTTTAATTAAAAACATTTTTTTTTTTAATTTTTTTTATAAATTTTTAATTTTTTTTTTATAAATTTTTAATTTTTTTTTAATTTTTCTTTTAATTTTTATTTTTTAATTTGGTTTTAATTTTTTTAAATTTTATTTTAATTTTTTTAAATTATTTTTTATTGCTTTAAGTTATTTTTAATTTTTTCATAAAATTTTTTTATTTATATTTTGTTATTGTTAATTTTATTATATATTTATTTTTGTTATTGTTAATTTTATTATATTTCTTTTTTAATTTTTTATTTGTTATTTATTTTGTATTATTTTTATTATTTTATTTAAATTTTTTATTTATTTATGATTTACTTATTTTTCCTTTTATTATATTTGCAATTTTTTTTATTTCTTTTCTATTTTTTTTAAATATAATTTATTTTATTTTTATTTAATTAATTTTTTATTTTTATTTTTTATTTTTTATTTTTATTTAGTTTATCTTTAGTTTTATTTAATTAATTTTTTAATTTTTTTAGCTATTTTTTTTTTTCTTTAAGTTGTTTTTTTATTTTTTTAAGTTATTTTTTTTAATTTGTTATTATTTTTAATTTTTTATTTATTTTGATTTTATTACATTTTTTTATTTATTTTGCTTTTATTGAATTTTTTTATTTTTTATAATTTGTTCATTTTACTATACATATTTTTTATTTATTTTTTATTGTTGTTATTTTTATTAGATAATTTTTTTAATTATTTTTTTTTTGTTTGTTGTATATTTTTATTATTTTATCTATTTTATTTATATTATATTTTATTTTTTTTTTAGTTATTATTTGTTTCCTTTTCTTTTTAATTATATTCACAATTTTTTTTATTTTATATTTTCTATTTTTTAAATATATTATTGTTTTTATTTAATTTATTTTTTACTTTTAATCAGTTTATTTGTTATTTTTTTAATTTTTATTTAATTTATTTTTTATTTTTATTTAATTAATTTCTTATTTATATTCAATTAATTTTTTAATTTAATTTTATTTATTTTGTATTTTTATTTAATTTATTTTTTATTTTTGTTTAAATTATTTTTTATTTTTATTAAGCTTTTTAAATTTTTTTTTTTAATTTTTTGAAAAATTTTTTTTAAAATTTTTTTTTAATTTTTTTTTTTAAATATTTTTTAATTTATATTTCACTTTTTTAAAATGAATAAATAAATTTTTTCTTAGATAAAATACTCCTCGGCAGCATTATTTGAATTTTTACGCACACATCCTTTAGAAGTACCACGTTTATGTAAGGAAATAGTAGCCAATTTCCAAGAGAATGTCATGAATGAGCGCGTAACATATCCGATGCTGAACTTTTTGGATATTTTAATTAGCTCAGGTTAATATTTTTACCTTATTTACCTTTTCAAATTGAAATTTATTTATTAATATTCCCCTCATCTTATTAGGCACCATAAACGTAGTTTTATTGGATGAGACAAATACTTTTGGTGAAGACATCTATCGCCTGCTGAATCTGGAAACTAAGGGGCACAAGAAACTTTACAAACTTGTATCGAGCATAAGTGTCTATTGCCAACTGGTGCAAGTACCACATCTTTACAAACGCATTCTATCTAAAATGTCGATATTCCTCGGTCTCACCCATGTGCATGTGCGCAAGACTAGTGCGACGAAGTTATACGAGGCGTTGGCATTGCACGGTGATACTTGTGACATTCCCGAAGAAAATATGGATGAGATATTGAATTTATTATCTGAGACGGATTGGGGATCACCGTTGATTACCGTGCGTCCCATACGTAATCAGCTATGCGAATTGATGGGTATCAAACCGCCAGTTAGCGGGGTAGCAGGCGTAAGTTCCGATGCGGCCAGTGTTGCTGATGTGGGTGCAAGTGGTGCATTACGTATTAGAAATTAAATTATTGTGTATATGACATATGTGGTTATTCCTAAATCGAATGATACATTCATGAGCCACAATGCGTGTAAGGAAAGTCATACTTTCACGTAAAGTATTCGAAAATTTTCCTTTTTTTAACTAATATATAGATTGAGGTTTAACTAATGAACTACGGAATAGGCTATTGAATAGTTTATATTGCTAAAAATTAATTATAATACGTTGCCTGCGAATAAACAAAAAAGAAAAATAAATGTTGCCGCTTCTTTTTGGTAAATCACACAACAAAGTTTTTTTTTTTCAAAGGATTTTGTGTAATGAGAAAGAAAAAGAAATATGTTTCCAGTATATTATTAAGTCCTTATACCAAAACTCACTTTTCGAAGTGGTGAAGTTAACTGGTAACATGGAATAAAAATAATATTAAAGGAATATAAAAAAAGAAATACCCAAAAGCAGAAGGGAATCGTGTAAAATGTAAACCCAGCGGAGAAGGGTAAGCCCATAAGGTGTTGTTAATTATCCGAACCATCCCCACCCAAGGACTGTCATTCCCGCCCTACAAAAAAAAAGAAGAGAATTAGAGCTTTAGGTATGCTCTGGAGCTTTCTCGGGTACCAGTGGAGCTTTAAATAATATCTCCAACGAAGCAGTTATGAACGGCGGAGTGGAATGACAACAGACTTTTACGTGTGTAAAAAGTTGCTAGACTCTATCCCCTTAGTTTATGCACTATTGCTACTCTTGGTTATCCAGCCAATCTTGCTAAAATAAATAGAACACCATGCCGAAAACGTTTGGAAAGACACAGCGGATCGGTCCAATTCGCAAAACGGGTGCCTTAAGAACTACTCCACTGACTGCACTCGAAAGGTCAACTTTGTAACGAATTCTGCTAAAAAGTTCGGGTACAGCTCAGTAGACAAGGTAAGGCCTGGTGTATAACTTACAAACCCAACTGTTTTATCTACACTAAAAGGTGAAGGGATGGCGCAGGCGCGTGTAAACTGGCTGCAAGAATCTTTGACGCTTCAGACTAGACTATAATTAAATAAAACAAACAATTATAATTTTTTTTAAGTTTTTGGCCTTAAAGAGCGTTTAATTGTTTTCGCATAAAAATTTTAATGATATTTTGAAAAATATATATGTATGTAATTAGAAGAGTTCTTCAACTATTTATTATTAGTTAGTAAATGTGTAAATGAACGAAACGCATAGGCAAATACATATATATTTTTCATTTTATATGCTTATATATGTATGTCTGTATGTTTATAGAATGCTTAAAAACTATTCAGACACAACTGAACTTAGAAACTAATGACTAATGCTGTTTGTTGCAAATTTACATAAATATATAGTATACTTTATACTTGTTTTTGTAATCATATTCAACATTTTAGGGAAAAAATGTAGCATAACTTGTGATATTTGCGAAATATAAATTTTTTCTTTTTCAAATAAAACCTAACATTTCAACTAACGAATATTTACAAAAAAAAAATGTAAGAAAAAAATTAAAAAGTATTAAAATTAAAAAAAAAAAACTTCAAATAATAGCGATTTCAAAAAAAAAAAATAAAATTCCAGCACATTTATTTCGCACATATTTAAAACTAACCTAAAAATGTTTGAAGATCTTTTGAAAGTTTTTTTTTTTGCTAAAAATCGATGAATTTCTCGAATCGGAAATTGCATTTCTTAGTCAAAACAAAAGACTTGCGACACGAACTTGCATTTCGCATACAAAATTTACAGGTAATACATTTACTTGAGAGAGTTTCTCATCGCTTACTTTGCTAATTAAAATAATGTTTTTCTTGCTCTTCTTTTTCGTTTGCATTAACTTTGGTCTGATTTCGTTGCTTTTGAAAACTGTGCGAGTTTGTTTTCGCAGTGCTTAGTAAACTTACTTAAATATACATATTCTTTTTCAAATAAAACTGACTTGTGCTTGAACACGTAACGAAATGAAAATCTTCACTTTTCTACAGTTTTTCTGTTTCTTTTCTCTTCCTTGATTTGCGTGCTTGCACGTAGTGTAGCTTCATAGTCTACGCACGCGAAGCTGCAGGGATGAAAGCCCACAAATTTTACGCTCATACATATACATATATGTCCACTCGAGCTTACGTGTATATACTAACATATTTTCCACTTGAGACTTGAGCTGGTTTTCGCTACTCGCTTTTGTCTTTTCGACGCACTTACATAACACTAGCAATTACTTTAAATACACAGTATTTATTTAAATAATAATAGAAAAAAAAACACTAGATTATACCGCTGCACCAGAATTTATACTGCCACAATTTTGCTGGGGTCCACCTTTACACGCAGGAACACCGTATCGTCCTTGATGAAGGGTCGTCTGTGCAGCATTTCATGTGAAATGAAACGTGGAAATCCGAAACCCAACTGATCTGGTTCATTCGATGGCCGCTGGAAGTTCTCCCATGTTGGATCGGGCACAAACGACTCGGCAACACCACCTTGACCCGTTTGTGCGCCCTGCTCGAAGAGCGTAAATGTGATGGAGTGTGCGAAAGGCCATTTCAAGAGCGCATCATATTCACCAGGTAAGACTTTAATATAAACCGAAACGTGTGTATTCTCGCCTGGACCGTTACCGTTGAGAAACATTGAAGCTTGTAGCTTATAACCGTATTGTGAGGTGTAGAATGGTGGTGAGACTAATTCCAAGCCATCCTTGCTGCGTGCCTCTGTCATCTTCGCTGACCAATCGGTTATCTTCCACAACAAGGTGCCTGTATAGTTGATGGATAATTTCGAGACGGCGGTCTTTAACATTTGTATCTGTTGTCCCTGACGTGATGAGAGCGAGACCATTAGAGACAAATGTGAAGCGGCATTTGCCTCCAAATGCGCTTCGAGCATGTGTCGTGGACCCTTGAAACGACAACCAGCTTCTTTAAAACTACACGCGATGGCGAGTGCTTTGCATTCATCACGCAAATGTGCTTCCATATCACCGCGTGCAATGGCACCGACATCGCAACGCTGCGGACATGTCAATGGCGCGCGTGGACATTGTGCCACATGTAGTGGCAGTGTGTCGCATGAGAATTCACGTGCACAGTGTACACAACGACGCAAACGTTTGGCACAATCCTTGGACTTGTGCAGCGTCATACGACCACGCAGTACACGTTGACCACACTTGGCTTCACAGTAGATGGGCTCCTGGCCGCATGTGCCGGCATGTTCCTCCAGGCCGGCACCGGAGAATTCACTCTGACAAAATTCACATTTCGTACGGCGCATGTTGCAGGTGAACTGTAGGTGATCGGTCATCATGATGCGTGGTATCTGAGCGCCGCATTTGTTGGGACATTGTGTGGCGTCGTGCTTGCAGACGTTCAAGTGACCCTGGAAAGGAAGAGAGAAGAGAAAAAATAATAATTTAAATATGATTGAAACATAAAATGTGTGGTGACATAAATTACCACTAACGCCAAATCATGGCTTGTCATAAAATATTGCTAGGTTTAAACTTTAAATCAACTTAAAATGTAACTAGATATAAAATGTGAATAAAGACGGAAACTGCCAAGAAATAATATTTGGTTTGACATAAAATATGTTTTGAAACAATATATGGCTAGTCATGAAATATGTTAAGATATTAAATACGGCTAAACAAATAATATGATTGGATATTAAATATGGCTAGACAAAAAATTTGACGAGACTTAAAATATGGCCAGACATAAAATATGGTTGGACATAAAATCTGGCTGGATTTGTTATAAAAATACAAAAATATTGTTAAAAGAATAGTGCATATAGTGGGTACACATACATATGTATGTATGTACATACATAAGTCTTGTTCATCAACAAATGTTACTAGACAATACTACAAAGCGCTAAGCTACTTAGTTTAGTGTAACTCGGTTGACTCTTAAATATTATTTTAATAACAAGATAATTAAATAACAACACCTTTTGTGAGTTTTTCTTTCTATTTTGTTTAACTCTCCTTTTCTAAAAACAAAAAAAAACTTCACCTCAGCGGCTGACCTTAGTCTCATTCACTACTAAGAATTCGTTAATTCACAAGAATTTTAACTAGTGCTGCTTTTATGAATGAACACAAAAATCATAAACTTGAATATGTTGACGGTTTTGTTTTGTTTAAATTTAATGAATCTTCTAATGTATCTAATAAAGAAGAGTCTAACAATAGTTAGGCTTAAATTTTTTTGTTTGTAAATCTGGCGGACTTAAAACATGCCTTTTGAAAGTATTAAACTAATGAATGAAATTATAAGTGCTTTGAATTCGTCTACCTGTGCCTCGGTCGGTGTTATGAACTTGTTAGTTGAAGCGTCTTAAATATAATTAGTTTTTAATTTTGTTGTATACCAAGAAATTTTATTCAATGGAAATGAATATGTTTATGTTTTTTTATGTTAAGCTGTAATTTAAACTTTTTTACAACTATTTTCTTTTTCTTTTTCAATATTCATACACACCTTCAGTTTCCGCAGCTCATCCGACCATTTACAGCCCTGTTTGTGATGTATACAAAAGACGAGCGAACCCATAATGGCTTGTTTGGGATCGGGGCCGGGATAGATCTGGAAGTAAATGAAAAAAGAAAAATAATTTCTATTAGTTAAATGATGCTAAATTTGTTAAATTATTAAAAAAATATATATATTTTTCGAAAATAATTTTAACCCTTCAATGTAACTTGCCTCAACAACCTGATATTCGCCTTTTTTGCTGAAAATATTTCTAATACGCTTCATCAATAATTTTCCATTTATTTTATATACTTTAACTACACTTCGTACGTTCTCAGACTGTCATAAATTTGTTATAAGCATTGACATTTATACCCCGTCTTGTTGATTTAGGCGCGTCAGCTTAAGTGACAGTTGTCACCACTAACATAGATTGCCTGGCGACCTGTTGGGCAGTTAAATTACAATTTTATTTGCTCTATCGATGACAAACGCTGATTAGGTTGGATGAGCATTAGCCGTGCGCAGTAGGCAATGGATTTAGTTATCAGTTTGGCTGCTTCAATATTGGAAAATTCGTTGCATTGTACAAAAAAAAAATAAATATAAAACAAAGCAAATAGTTTTTAAAGGAAAACAAAAATATGTACGTTAGAAAAAAAAAACAAATAAAATGCAGCGATAAAGTCATTTCATATACATATACTAAAAGGCGTTGAGAATACCTTTGTTATTCAACACGTTTGTATGTACGTGTATGTATGAATGTACATACTTTATATACAAATACACGTATGTGTGACTTTTTGTATTTTGCAGCCAGCATGGAGTAGAATTTGATTTCAAGGATTTCATAAAATTATCTTCGTAAGTTTTTTGGGTTATGCATTGTCATTTTAGAAATTATTCTCACATTTTTACTGATAATTCGTACTTTCTTATATTTTATTATTACCTTTCTAAATCTGAATTTTCTCACTCCCTTATTTTGATGTATTTTATTTAATTTAATTTTATTCTATTTTACTCTATTTTATTTAATCTTTTTTATTATTTAATTTAATTTTTTTTACTTCATTTTGTTTTAATTTGTTTTGTTCTGTTGTATTTTATTTTATTATATTTTACTTCATTTTATTTTATTTTATCATATTTTACTTCATTTTATTTTATTTTATTTTACTTTATTTTATTGTATTTTATTTTATTTTATTTTATTGTATTTTATTTTATTTTATTTTATTTTATTTTATTTTAATTTTTAAATTTTATTTTATGTTATTTAATTTTACTCTATTTTATTTTGTTTTATTTTATTTTATTTTATTTTAGTTTATTTAATATTATTTTATATTATATTATTTTATATTATATTATTTTATATGACCTTATTTTATTTTATTATATTTACTATATTTTACTTCATTTTATTTTAGCTTATTTAATTTTATTTTATTTTGTTTTATGCTATTTTATTTTGTTGTATTTTACCTTAATTTATATTCTATTTTTTTTTTTTGATGTTTAAACCCACTGTTTACTTGTACATACTCGTACATACATTTATGTATTGTATATGAAACATATTTTATGCAAATTACACCCTAGCTGTTATTAAAGAAGTGTCCACAATTGCATTTAAGCCACTTACATACAATAACTTCAAGCCGGCTGCTGATGTTCCCCTTTATGTAGTGTAGTACAAGTAATCAGCATAATTGTATGTTTCTGTAACATTTTAGTTAACTTATTTATGAGTACGCAAGTACAAACCACTTTAAAGAGTACGCCAAATGCAAAATGTTTAAAAAAAAATGAAGCTACTAATAGAAAAAACACAAAATGAAATACAACCAAAGTAAATTGCAAGCTCATGCTTTAAGTGCAACTGTTTTTTTTTTTTAACAAGGGACGAAGAGAAACGACAGTTTCATTGAGTATGCAACGTAACTCAGAGCAACGAGTGCGCCAACAGTACTATGTAATGCTGTGTTCTACAGTGCAATGTAATAACACGAAGGGCTGTGGTACATAATGTAAAGCATAGCAACACCACATCCGGTTGATTATAAGGCATGAAAAAATATATAAAATAAAAATTGGATAAAATACCATCATGAGCACGCGAATAAAAGAGGATTTACTATCAGAAAGTATTGTCGGTCGGACAGCTGTTTAATGGATAAATATTATTAAAAAAAATGCGGGTGATTGTGGCATGAAAAGCAGAGTAAAGACTTTTTGCTGATATCAAAAAGAAAAAGAAAACGTTGCACTTTTACTGATGTCGGCACTGCGTGAATAAAAAAATGCGTAAAAAAATATGGAAGGGTAAAAGGCATTCATAGAAGGAATCTGAATTGCGTACATACAATTTCTTCCACTTCTGAGTGAATAATTAAATGTGCACCGACCTTTTTATATACAATACACACAATTAATTTGAAAAAAAAAAAAAACAGAAAAGAGTGAAAGCAAAACTTTGCTTTTGAATAGTTACAAGAAGGTCAAACTGCAGTAGAAGATCTATTTGCCCTTGTAAACTAAACTTTTGTTGCATTGTATTATATGTGCAATTATTGCTTAGTTGCTTAGTGGTTGTGAGCGCTTGTCGCCTTTTGTCGCCAGCGAGTGACAAACATTTCCGGTTGCCTTTTTTAATTGACCTTATCTCTGGCCACTGTAGTTGTGCTAAGGCGTAAAAAGGGCCCTAAGAAATCGCTTAGTACACACATATGTATATGTATGTATGTAGCTCCTTCAGCAGAAAATGGAACCAAGTGAAACACAAGTATGTATGCAAGTAGTATGAAGTGAGCGAAAAAGTTGGACAGTCGCGAAGGGAATTGTTGTGATAAATTGTGCTGCCACATGACAACAGTAAAACTGAAAAGGCGCTACGCACATAATATGTCTGTACCTACATAGTATATGTACCTATGTCTGTAGATATATCATTGAACAAATGCTGCATGTTGGTGCTTATAAAATATTGTTGCCCATATGTACATACATACATACATAAATATATTCAGATGTACATACATATGTACATGCGCGTATGCTTAAATCTGCCAAGACATCTTTAATTAACACATTTGCCAAGATAAATTCATTTATGTACGAGTATGTATGTACCAATCCATAAAAGCGGAAGTGCAATAAAACTATTGAAATGACTACTGATAACACTTAGATTGTAAATGCTGTTTACGATTTTTTTAACTTCTGCTTAATAATGCCAATAAAAGTTTATAAATTAAAATAATTTGACAAAAAGCAGTTTAGTGCGATAGTTTCGTGCAGCAAATTTATGCATTTAAATACCATTTTAAATGTAAAATGTAAAAGGTCAATTTCAACTGTTAACATATTGTGGGGGAGATTAGTCATGTTAAATTAACAGCGCTATGTAATATTGCTGCCCAGTATTTTCATGTTATTGGTAGAGTTGTCAGATATTCAACCTAAAGAACATGCTTTTGAGAGATAAGTGTTTAATTATTTCAGCGAGTGTGGCTTGTAACATAAATAAATTATAATAAAGAAATTCCTTGAACTATTTTACAGTATTGTATTGTAATAAAATACAAATTGCTTAATATCAAGCAGCTGCATTTTCGACTTATTGACATTTCCTACGTAAATGTAAATACATACATTTGTATATTTGATTTGATTTTCAATTAACATAAATCAAAGCCAAGCAAGGCTAGCGAAGCAACGGTACATCACCACATTTGTAACACGTGTGCTTGCTTATCTTTGTTAAAGAAGCTTCTTTTTTTTAAATGGTTTATATTGAACTTCCGTTGGAAAAAAAATATACTAAAGGAAAGAGTGCCACAAGCTAACAGAATGTTTTCCTTCTTCTTACGGAAAGACAATATATTTTATTTATTTATGTATGTACATACATACATGCATACATATACAAACGACAAATTTGTTTGCTTACTTTATTAGTGTTATCTTCAAAAAAAAAAAAAAAAAAAAAAAAAATGTTGTTAAGAGTACAAGGGTATATCGAGCAACAGAATAAAAATTACCGCAAAGGAATGTGAATTTATGTTAATTTGTTTGATCAAAGTTGCTTTGGTCTCCCTTTGTGGAGTGTGTTTGCGTTCAAATCCCTGCAGCGGAAATCGAAACAATAAGTTGGTTTGACTTTCCTTTTCAATAAAAGTAAAAAAAAAATAAAAATAAAAAAGAATGTTGGAATAAAAATATACACATATTCATAAATATAAAATCAAAGCATTATTAATGCAATAAAGCTTCAAAAAACCCGCTGTGGGCATTTATCCTAAATTTAGTAATTTTCTTTCAGTGCTTTCAGACACAACTGCATACTTTACTTTATAAATTTATATTTCTAACATATCACATCTCCTACCGCTTACACCTCATAGGCTCATATGAAAATGTACGATGGTGCTGTGCATCAGTAAGTGGCACTTAAAATGAATGTTGCACCCTTTTTAATAGCATGACAGACACTCGATTTTATTATTAAAAAAAATGTCTATGGGATTTGAGTGCAATAGGCTCTTAAGAATGTGCGGTCACATATGATTAGTCGCATAAGCACATATATACATACATAGGTACATACGTATCATATCAGCGCTTCATATTACGTCCAAGGGACCCATGCAAAGCTTCATTTGCTTGACTGTCTGCCACTTCAAAATTTGTCTTAATTCTTTGAGTGGGTAATTTTTAGAAGTCTTAGCTCTGCATATGTTTGTATTAAGAGCTATACATACATAAATTTAGCATGAAATTTTATTTTATTTTATTTTTTTGACTTTAATGACTTGTCAGTGTAATTTATTTTAGAAATTATAATATAATTTGTTGCATTTGTTTTTTTTTTGTGGTATCATATTCATATATGAACTTGCAACAAATTAATATGAAAAATGTGCACTTGAATCTCCAAAAAAAAAAAAAAAAACAGTCAAAGAGAAAGGCGCACTATACTAAAAAAGAACCACAGAGTTTTCTTTTTGGTTATTAAAAGCAACAAATACAGCGAAAAGCATGGAAAATTTTAAAATACTTAAAACTGAAAATATTAAAATATTCTTATGTTACTCAAAGATTTAAATACGATACAAACTGTCTCCCAGAAAGAAGAATGAAATTCTAAATAAGTTTTGTTTTATTTTAAATTGGAGAACTTCATAATTTTTCATAATTCGTAAATGTATTTTTCCTAAAATAAATAAAAAATGAAGAAAAAGTGTTTCGAAGACATTTGTATAGAAACTTATGGAAATGTAAACACATGAGAAAATAGACAACAATGCAATCAAAAATTTGTGTAAATTTTGTTATGTACAGTCGCTTAATTTAGATATTTTTTTTATAAAAATATATGGAAATATCTAATACTGAAGAAAATTGGCAACGGTGCAAGCAAAATTATCTGTACATGCATCTGTGAAATACGTATATAAAAATAAAATACAATTAAATTGTGAAATTTATAGAACGATTAAGAAAATTGGCAACAATGTAAGTCTAATTTTCTATAAATTTTAGTCTATATATATATAAATAAAATTAATATGGAAAAGCATGTCAAAAGCATAAGAAAATTGGCAACAATGCAATCATACATTTAATTTTAGCACGCTTAGTGGCTTACATAATGTAGTTATTTTATTAAAGACTTTTAACCAAAAAAAAAGAAGAAATTCAAAGAAATATATAACACTCAAGAAAATTGTCTTGCATCGTTGTCAAACAAAAAATTTTGTCAATTTTAGTTCAACTGCTTGTACGATTTAGGCTTATTATTGTATTAAATGTTCTTATTGTATAAAAAAAAAAATGAAAATTAATGGAAATTTTAACACTTGAGAAAATTGGCAACAATGCAATCAGACATTTAATTTTAGTATGCTCAGTTGCTTATATAATTTAGTTACTTTATCAAACTCTTTTGATTAAAAAAATATGTAAATCAATACTTAAGAAAATTGGAAACTGTGCAAAGAAAATTTTGTATACATTTTAGTTCAACTGATTATATAATTTAGGTGTATTATTAAATGCTCCTATTGTATAAATTATAAATTGAAACTTTATGGAAATTTTAACACTGGGGAAAATTGGCAACATTGTAAGCAGTTGCTAAACTGTTTACTTTGATACTTTGTTAAAGATTTCTTTAATATTAAAAAAAAATAAATTTATTTAAATGTCAAACACTTGAGAAAATTGGCAACAATGCAACAAATAGAAATTTATGTTATGTTTTATCTAATCTGAAGAGCATCTGGAATTTTCATTTTACGATTTTAATATTATTTTCTTTAAGCTTTTCATTTATTATTTTACTCCAATTTCCTCTCTACCAACGCATAACATTCCAAGATTCTGTTAATTGCAAAGTAAATATTTTCGGAAGTAATCCATTAAAAATGTTCAGCGCATATTGGGCGTTTTTAAGGTGGTCCATGTTGATGTGCCAGAATAACAAACAGATGGAAGCACACTAACTTATGCTATAGTCAACAGCCCGTGCTACTTTGGCGGTTTTTGTGATTTCGAAAAATTTATATTTTGTGAAGATTATTATTATTTTTGAGCTAACTTTTTTTCATTTGTAAAGAAATGGTGTAAAAATTGTTATTTGCTAGTTAACAAGTGGAGTAGGCTCAAATTTCTATGTATTTAATTATTTTACAAGCAGCTAAGGGCAGTAGCCAGGTATTTGCTTACACTTTTATTGTTATTATTACATTTTGTTCGTATTTCATTATTTATACACATATTTACATATATTTTTAGTTTATTTCTTCTTCGCTTTTTTGTTTTGTTCGAAAATTTCTTTTTTTGTTTTCTTAACCATGTTAATTACTACCGCAGGCGTCCTCAGCTGACGCAACGCGTTTTGACCACTTAGTGGTAATTTAATTTAATCAAATATTATTTACTAAGTAATTTCAGTTAACTTGTTTTGTTTGCTTTGTGGAAAATCTTCCCACACTCGTATTTCTATGGTACATATATCGTTAAAAAGTTGAGGTATCAAGTGTGCGGTTATTAGTGTTTGGAGGGTGTTGTTAAATAAACTCGTATAGATTTATGTAGATAATTATATATTAGTTAGTACACTTTTATGTATGTATATTTGTCCAGTAGCTTTATATGTTATTTTAATAAATTCTAAAAGTTTTAAATGCTGCTAATTAAATAAGCATGTCATTTCCGGCGGAAGTCGCAGATTCGTAATAGCCGATTTTCGCTTTAGCATAAATAAAAATGGAAATATTAATTGAAATTGAAGTAATTAAGTATGTAATTTAGCGTTAAGAATAAAGTAAGCACACGTTTGTATCATTTAAATGTAATTTAAATATTAAATATTTTAATTTATAATTGTTGAAAATATATTTTATATATATATTAAAAGATTATATACATATTAAAAGATAAAAAAAAGGAAAATTCTAAATTTATGCATCAATTGTAAAAACTTTAAAATTTTTCATACACTGAAATCATTTGAAGCTTAATAATTTCGATATATTTAATTTTTTTATACACTTTCAATATTTGCCTTGAAATCTTCACGCCTTTTATTTGTATTTTTGCATTATTTTCGTATGTAAAATATAATTTATTGCTTACATTATAAGTTTATTTTGCTTTAAAATAATATTTCATGAGAGAAAATTTGAAATTTATTACGACCATAACATGCAATTTATTTTTAAGTTTTTACTTTGTTGTTGTAAAGATTTTTTTTAGAATTATTTGTACATTGCCTAAACTAACCTGCCACAATTCTTGCATGTACATATATTATTTCTTTATTTTTTTAACATACATGTATGTATGTATATTTGGATTTATATAGTTCTTAGTACGAAAAGTATGTCAGCAATCGTTTCTGCGTAGCTGGGTAGTTAGCCTTGGAAAATCCACAGTGCAAAATATTGCAGTTAAAACGAAGCGCCAGGAAAAAAATTGCAAAATTGCATACAAACATATGTACATATGTATGTAAGTATATATACTACATAAAAATAATTAAGAAAAAATCACAATGGCATTGTAAAAAATTTCAAATGTTTGCAGAATTTTTGTTTGTGGTGAAAAAGTTAAGATCATACAAGGTAAGATTAAACAATTCTAAGAAATACAAAACATATAAGAAAAGCTATTTCTGAGAAAAATTTTATTCACGGTAATTTTTTTGCCGACTGAGTAAATATTTAATAAATTTTATTAATTGTATAAAAGTTATTTAATTAATTTCATGAAACAATTCGTATTTTTATTTTTCATTATATCTTGTAACTATTTACATTTCAATGTATGGCGAAATTCACACTGAACTAATACCATCATAATTAAATTATTTACTTTTATCTTTTGCTTTGAAAAACTACCTGTTTTTGATTTTTCTCACACATTCAATTCCCCGTTGTCAGCATAATTGCCAACAAGAAGAATGAAATAAAAGGAAGTCTAAAGATATGCAGCTGTCAATGCATGTTAAATGTTTTGGCGCTGTTGGAGTTACAGTGTTCTGTTACACTACACTCTGTAGTTTACATTTAACTTGTTTGACAATTTCATTTACAATGCTTGTTGTTGTTTTTGCTTGTGTTAATAAGCAGGTGAGTGCAGTCAAAACGGCAGCTGTCGCCTTACTTAGCTATGTATGTACATATATACAATACATTGTCAGCAACCTGTGTAGTAGTATCAGCTGCTTCTTTTTTTTTGGCAAGAAAACGAGTATGTAAGTCGTATAACTGCAATTGCACTCAATGCTCTCACAGCATGCATTAACAACAGAGTACACCGCATGTACAATACAAAGTGACCGACATGTTTCGACATGCTAGAGCTTGGGATTTAACTATGAAAATGAAAAGCAGAAATAAAAAATAATAAAATAAAACAAAATAAATGCACATAAATTGCATAGTTGTAAAGGTGAGGCGTAGATAATATTGTGATGGTTGTTGTAGCAGCTGGAGTCTGAGAAAAATGTGCGCAAAGTTAGTTTACGTTAATTTTGATTATTATAAAAAATACAGTGCTTGTTAGTTAGATGTCTATGTATGTATGTTTGTTTCGCTAGTGATATAGGCAACAACAACATAAAAGACAATTAATCACTAACTGTTGGTAGCATTTCATTATTGCAATAATAAACTATAATAAAAATTGCGGCACACTTGTTCTTATTGTTGCTTTATGCTGTGTGCGCCGCTGCTGTAACTACTAAAGTGCTTGATCAACCAGCATTTATTTATGTACATACATATGTATGCATATATCGCGAGCAATTTTTTATACTATTATTTTTTTTTCTTTTTCATTTAAACTCAAATAAAGGCTATAAATGAATCAAAGAAGAGGTTACTCTCTTATGCCATTCGCCTTTGTTACCTGCTACCTGCCGCTCTGTCGCTGTTTTTGTATGCAGTTACAGATCAACTGCTTCACTGACAGCAGCAAGTTGGTGGTTTAGTTGCTTCCATTTATTTTTCCATTTCATTTTGAGTTTTGCAGCGACTTTATTTCGATTATGCCAGTTTCTTGCGCTTTGGCTGCCTCCAATGAAAATCATTTTTTTCTTGTTTATTTTCGTTCTTGCATTTTTAAGCGTACATCTGTACATATACACATATTTATTTTGTTTTTGTGCATTTAAGCGAAACTTGTTTGTGCCGCTACTCTTTTGCTATACTTTCTGTTCGCCGATTCGTTTATTTTGGACTTTTTAATTATTATTATTTTTTTTCTTTTTGTTGCGTTGTGTTTGCTTAATTTTTTTTTATTGCCGGTTCTCTTCGCTGTGTAAATATTTTTCTGCTTCATCAGTAAAAAAGTTTAATCGGCTTTTGGCAGTTCCAGCTTTGCGTTTTGTGCTTTTCATGATCAGCTGTTCACGAATAATCGTTATAAGCGGATGCTGATATTTAAGTTTGGTAGTTTTTCAGTTTTTCTTTCCTTGTGTTTTAAATAAATTAAATTTTACCTTATAAAAGATTCCTGGCAATTCAAAGAGAATTTAAATAGTTTTCTTCTAATTACTGGCGCCAGAGTTAGTTCCTTTGCTTTATACATACATAGGTACATAAATATATACATATGTATGTACATATTCGTAGGTCAGTGCATCACCCTAAGCATAAGTTAATGTATTAAAACTCGTTTGAAAATTACACCTAACTAAAACAGACAAATAAATTAACTAATAATAGGTAGCACAGCAGACAAGCCTAACTACCACACAAAAAGGCAAATAGACAATAGCAGATAAATACTAGTATGTGGCTCTAAGGCAAGTAACTAATGACATGAATGACACGACGGAGAGTAGGCGCTTGAAATACCTTAAAACAGGTAACTGAATGCATTCAATTCGAGTGCTAGTGTATTCCTTTCGAAAAGTCAAGACAAAAACAATAAAATATGATTGAGCGCCGAATAGATTGAGCGACGACAATGGAGGAAGTGCAAACGGATTGTTGTGAAACGGAAATGACATTAGTGCGTGTTCTAAACGCATTGCGCGCAGACAAACAAGACAATTTTTCCACCAACACTTTGTTGTGCTAAGTAGACATGAGGCAAAGATCAGGCTAGCACGAAAGAAATATGTACATATATGTATGTATAAGCATACAAACATATGTACATATGTTCAAAACACCCATGAGCCGTTGCGAGCCAAAAATTATTAAAGTAAAAAAAAAAAAATACATACATACCATACATATAAAATATATGTAGAAATAGGAAATAAAGCAAATAACAAGCTGCAAACTATGTAATTGAAAATTCTTCGAAGGTGCGTTGGCTACAGCTGCCCTTTTGCAGTTATTTTCCACACACACATATGGTATACAAAATTAATTTCAGTGTGATTGCTTCATGCCTGGTTTTTTGTTGTTGTTGTTTTTTTTGTGTTTTTTCATCTACACACTATATTATTCCGTATACAACATATGCATACAAAATGCATTCTTTTACAGTTCATTCACTGCAATGGTGGCAGCACAAGTAGCAGAGGCAGCAGAGACGGTAGCATATAATCAGCTGAAGTTAATGGCCTAGTGCCTTTTACATGGCCGTAGCTACTCTTTTGGTATTTAATTTTTATTTTTATAATTTTGTTTGTGCTTTGTGTGATTTGGTTGATTGGTTTGACAGGGAAAAATACATATAAAAAGTTATATCTATATATATAAACATACACATATTTATTATATGCTTGCAGTTTGCTCTAAACAATAGTTGTTATTGTGGCCGTTGCTTTTCATTATTTTTTGTATTGGCCATGCTTTCCAGATATTTTGCTGCAATTTTGTTCTTATTATTTAATTAACGGACTAGAGACTCTGCTCTCTGTTCTCTGTTAAAGATTGTTGCTGTCATGTATGTTGTCTGTTGTCTGTTGTCTGTGTCATAAACATTCTGTGTAGGCAAAATTTTAACATATTCTGTTCGATGTTGGTGGAAAATATGTGAGTGCGTTAGGCCTTACTTCCTATGATTGTATTTATTTTTTCACTTATTTATTAATTTACTAAATATTGTGATTTAATTATGAATATTTAAATAATCAAAATAAAAAAATGTATTTTAGATACACAATTTAATTGATTTCCCGATATATATATAATTTTGTAGAGCTGATCTGATGAAGTCTCGTGTCTATGGTACGACGGCTCAATGAGTTTTAATGGCATGTAGATATTCTTAGGGGAAATATATATATATTTTTTAGACTGCTGGTAATGAGCTTTTGGAAGAATCATCGGGGTGGAGTAAAACTGTTTCTGCGCCAAACTCTCAATTTTTATTATTTTTATTTATCCTGTATACTCGTACAAGTTGCTCAGAGAAAGAAAATAAAACCTGCCTATTTCCTGAATACCTTTAAGGAGATCTCACATACGTGTATATACATATGTATGTATAAAATGTACATACATATGTACGTGTCGGAAAAAGTTGATATCACCCATTGGAATGCGTCAAGCAAAGCAATAACAATTAAATACAAAAGAAAAAGTGGAACTTGCTTGCCTTTGCAAGGATGAATCAATGCATATACCCGTAACTTATATATGTACATATGTACGTGTATATACATAGTTATAAACTCTTTCAGTGTTTTAGTTTTTCACACTACGATTTTCAAGTCTCCTTTTATTTTTCTTGTATTACCTGCCTACAGCTGTTTACCACGTAAACATAGGTGCATATGTATACATAAACATATATACTCGTATGAATGTATGCATGTTTTGTTGTTCAACAACTTTTCAATTTGTGTTATTATTATTGTTGTTGTTATTGTTATTGCCATTTAGTTGTTATACTTGCACCTCTTGGCGGCGACATTTGAATGTTGTTTGAGTCATTGTTGCTGCTGCTGCTGTTGTTATTGTTGCCTTGTTTAACAACCATCAGCCACTAAAAGAATGTGCAATACGGCACAGGCAAGCAAACTTGTTTCCCACAATACAAATATACACACAAGCGGAATGGCACACTACGCTAAGGCCAATAGTGAGCTGAGTGGCACAAGTGAGCAGCAGGTTGGCATAGTGCAACGTGCAACATTGCATAATAAAAGTTAGTACATATTTACATACGCACATACATATATTTTAAATGCAGATATGCATGTATTTGCGGCTATATGCCTTGGTTTGTTTGTCTCTCGACTTCCAACTGACTAACTAACTGCCTGACGCCACCAGCGGCATTTTGCTATTCATTTTCATACGACTCTTTGTTGTTGTTGTTGCAAATACATAACTGTTGGCTTTTAACTGTTGCGACTATGGTGTTTGGCATTCGTAGATTTGTAGAAGATGTTGCTATTGTTGTTGTGTTGGTGGTGATGGTGCATGTTGGCTTTTTGTGTGGCTGCTGCTGGCTACGGGCCAGTATGCTAACATTCCATAACGTCTATAAACTTTGGCATTTGTGGTGCAACGTGCCGTGTGTGTATGTGTGCATGTGTTTGTGACTTTGTGTGTACAAACGACCTACACAAATCTGCAAATGCGCAGATCAGATATTTTTTGTGGTGCATAGGAAAAATTTGGAGGTTAGAAATCGGTAGACCAGCGCAAGAATGTTGTACTCGGCGCCTACTGAGCTGTTGCTGAACAAGCGCTAATTATATTGACAATTTTCACTCGTAGCCACGCGGGCTGGTTGTGGATCTTGACCTCACTGTATAATCTGCTTTTCATACAGAGTTTAAGTTGCTCGAATGGCTACAGAAGCCTTGTGGATACCTTGTGGTGAACATTGTACTCGACCTGCAGAACCTATGCCATTTGCATCATTTTCATCAGCTCTCTTCCTGTGAATGTCGTCATCAGAATTTTATCAGCGCCCTTAGTATTCGTCTGCTACCACGAGAGACCTATGTAATACTACTTCTACTTGTCTAAATTCAACCCCGACATACCCTATGTATATCCCATTTTCCTCCGATCTGAATACGTTGCAGCAAGTCATTGTCTGGACCCTCTGTCGAAGAACCTCAAAAATATCGACTATCTTCTCTTAGGCGGGGTTATCTAGTAACTACAACAGCGGCATCAACCCTAATATTGAGCTCTGATTGATTCTTATTTCCCTCTTTTACGCTCCAGCTGATTGGTTTCTCATTATAGCGTATTAAGTATTCCAGTTGAGTCCATTCCTTACTTACCCTTTGTGTTTTACCATTCAGAATGCCAGGGTTCGACTACTGGTAGGAGGGTCCACTTGTTGGGTAAACATAAAGACGCACCGCTCTAATCAGAGCATTTATTAAAAAAAAATTCGAGTCGCTTATTTTTTTCCTACTGGGCTTGCGTATCATGAAATTTGTGTTATGGCTATGCAGCATCGTCTCATACCATACACTTGCATACATGTAAACATACATACATACATATGTAAGTAAGTACTTGCGAAATCGACACCTTGATTAAGCATTTTAGAATGTCTTTTGTTAGAGGGTTGGGCACGTAACAATGCTTGTCTAGTTTGTTAGACAAAGATTTTGAATTTGCCACAAAATGTTTTATTCTTGTTTAATACATATTGGGCCTAATTGATGCCTCGAAATAGTTAGCTTAATACAAATTGTCTTTTCTTTTTTTAAACAAATATACAAACACGTAAACAGTATACAAAATTGCTCTTTATGCCTCAATGACTGCACAGGAATCCATTTTTTGTATTGATGTCAAGTACAAATGCGCTGCTGACGAGACAAACATAACGGAGGCAAAGCGTAAAAAAAACAAACACTCGCACAGTCATTAAATTGAGTAGAGAAATGTCATTCTAACTGTAAACAGCAAATACAACTTCCGCTCAAAGACATTCATTGGCATTTATTTGAGACTTATAAATTCCTCAACGGCAAAGTGTTCGCGATTGAGATGAAATAAAACTCAATAGAAAAAAATATTAGAATTCAAAGAAAGTTTGCGCCGACTATCATCGACATTGTGGCAACAACAATGAGTGGTGCGGTAGCAATGTCAACGAAACACATGTGTGCAACATGAAAAACCACATTTCTTCTCATTGCCACCGGAAACTTGAAAGAGGTATGCACCGAAAGCAACGAATACATCGCGCCACATGTATACATGTATGACAAAAAGAAATGTTTATTCGAAACAAAAAAATTTGTATGTTTGTATGTATGTATTTATATTAAAAAAATGTGTAAAAAAAACTTAATAATAACAACAAGACACAAACTTGTCTGTCTGCTTACTTCTCAGTCTACAATATCAATAGCGTGATGACATCCTGTAGCAACAGATTTTTGTTTACTCCTACGAGAGCAGTTGACAAACATGTGAATGGGACTACGTGTACATACTCTCATACATTGGTACATACATTGAAGTCTACATATCTACATATTTTTTTATGAATATGCAACAGATTTACTGCACTTTCCTTTTTCTCAATTTCAATTCCATATGCTTCAATCAAGATCTATGCACCTATATACTCCTTTATACATACGTGTACATATGTACAAGTGTTTAGAGCAGGCTCAGATACTCGTCGGAGATTGAAACATGTGTCGTCAAGATGGTGTGAAAAAACGTGCCACAAGTGTGTGAACAGTGGCAAGTTTCAAAGGAAAGCAACGAAATTTGAGTAGAAATGAAAAAAAAAAGTTTTTTCTTGCATATTATAATTTTGTTGTAAGGTGTTAGAAAAATTAATGATCGAAACAGATTAAATAAAATTTAAGAATAAAAGAAAACTAATTATATTATATTATTTTATTAAGAAAAAAGTCAAATAAGATATGTACCTAAACAATTTTTTTAATTATTATTTTGAATATTTTTTTGAAAAGTTATAACTAGCAAAAAGTAAATAAATATTTATATTTTTTTTAATTTGCGAAAAAACAAAATTTTATAAGGCATTTCAATTAATATTTGGCTCAAGCTCTATTTTCCAATTAATATAATTATCAACTATATATACATAAATTATTTAATATTGTTATTAATTTTTTATTATTACATTTTTTCATTATTACCAAAGTTTTTATTATTCAAATTGTTTTCATTTTTTATTTTTTTATTTCATTATTTTATTTTTAGTATAATTGTTATTATTATTTTTTCATTTCTGGCGATGTTTTATATTATTTATTATTATTATTATTTTTGTTTTTTTTTTTTGCATTTAACACTGAGTACATTTTAATTGCGGCTCATAAACATTATGCTTTCATTATTTCATAACAATCTATTTTTTTGTGAATAAATGCAATAAAAATAATCAAATATTTGACATTGAGTGACGCAAAAACTAACAAACAGAAGAAGTCGTAATTTTCTTGCACTTTACACTTTGCCATTTGTCACAAAAAATGTAACATATATGGTACACATGTATGCATATGATATGCATGTACACATACGTGTATACATATAAAATAATATAATTTTTTTTTTGCTTAATTTTTTCATATAAATATTTGTAGTATATTAATTTGCTTGTACAAATAGGTACATAGATATATATAGTATGTACTTACTCAAGGCGAAATCGTTTAAGTGTAATTTTATATAATATTATGCATTATTTAAATTGTTTCTGCAATTAATTTGTGCGCTCTTCCAAAGGTCAGAGAAGTGCGAGAAAAATCATTAAAAACACATAATAGCAATTTGTAATATTAACAGCCCATGCCCAACACAAACAAATATTTAAAATTTAAAATGGTGTGATTTTGGCGAAAAAATAATAATAAAAAAAATTGAATATATAAAATAAAATAAAATAAAAATAAAATAAAATACAAAATAAAATAAAATAAAAATTAAAATAAAAACAAAATAACATAAAACAGAATAAAATAAAACAATCAAAATAAAATAAATTAAAAAATAAAATAAAAATAAAAACAAAACAAAATAAATTAAAATAAAATAAAACAAAATTAAAATAAATTAAAAAATAAAATAAAATAAAACAAACTAAAAAGAAATAAAACAAAACAAAAAATATATAATTAACTTAACTAAAATTGGAAAAAACTTGACAAAATAAAATCAAATAGAAAATGAAATAAATTAAAAAAAAATTAAATAAAAAATAGAATAAAATAAAATAAAACAAAATAAAATAAAATAATGTAAAATAGTAATGTAAATAAAATAAAAAAAAAATATAAAATAAAATAAAGTAAAGTAAAGTAAAGTAAAGTAAAGTATAAAGAAAAAAATAATAAAATAAAACAAAATAAAAAAATTTAATTAAATTAAATATGGAAAAAGATAAAATATCTAAAGTATTCAAAATAAAATAAAATAAAACAAAACAAAATAAAATAATGTAAAATAAAATAAAATAAAATAAAATAAAAAAAATAAAATAAAAAAAATAAAATAAAGTAAACTATAAAAAAAATAATAAAATAAAACAAAACAAAAAAATTAAATAAAATTAAATATGGAAAAAATTAAATATCTAAAGCAATCAAAATAAAATAAAAATTTAAATTAGCTTAAGTAAAAATAAAATAAAATAAAGTGTGAAATAAAATAGAATATAAAATATAATACAATAAAAAAAAAAACAAAAATAAAATAAAATAAAAGCAAAACAAAAAAGTGAAAATAAAATAAATAAAAATAAAAATAAATTAATAGAAAAAATGTAAAATAAACGTATTTAAAAAATAAATGTAACTATTAAATGAAATTAAAAAACTAAAAAAAAAACCTCAACACAATGACGCAATACTTACAAACAATTAATTCTTTGCGCAAACCTTGCTAAAATCATGATAAATTAATCAAGCACCAAGCGGATTGCAGAAAATGCATATAAAATATGATAATGATAATAACGATTATAGTACATACATATGTATATGCAGACAACCGGATGTGGTTTGTTTCAGGGCATTACACAGCGACGAATTTGTTTAAAATAATATTTCATTATTATAATTTTATGTATTTCATTTCGTTTTGAATTCAGCAACACTAACAAACTAATACCACAAAACACGCAAAACAGCTGTTGATATCCGAACGCAAACTATCAAATTACTTAGCTCCTATGCAAATTGAGGGCAGCTGTCAATTAGCGATAAAATATATGCACAAACATGCACACCTACACCGAGGTATGCTTATGTGAATATGTATATAAATATATTTTGTCTACTCGCATTTATTTCATATTATTTAGTTCGGCAAAAAGCATAATAAACGCCCGAGATAGAGATAAGCTAAGGTAAACAACGGGACTTCTACGCGTGGCCTAAATAAAAAGAAATTTTTATTAATATTGGGGGAAAGAAGACTTTGTAAACTCCTACATACATATGTATATTAGAGTTGGACTATGGGAATGTATTGTAGTAGTTAAAAGCAGGATTTCATGTTGGGGGAGTTAAGTATGGATGAATGTATATATTTGACCTAGAAATGTGTTTTAAGAAATATGGTTTTGGGAGTGTTTGAAATGTAGGAAAATATTTAATTTAATTAGTGGAAATTAAGTGCTTACGTAGTAAGAGAAATTGGTTTCAGAAAAAAATTATGCGAGTTTATTGTCTTAAGCAAAGAAGTAAATTAAAAAAAATTTTCAAACGCCTCAAAATTAGTAAATACAACAAATGAGGAAATTATAAAGAATTTTTTATTAACTATTTATTCAACACTAATCAGTTACGAAAATCAATTATTTATTTTCAAAATTTTGTTATCACTACTGAAAATTTCATGCACCAATGCAATTGTCAATAAAGATTAAGCAGACATACAAACATATGTGCAATATGTATGTTGGAATTGTATGCTGCTACTGTACTCAAAATTAAAAATAAACATATAATCCATAAATAAATCGTAATATGTAATATGTACATGTGTCCGTAGTAGCAGAGATGAAAAAATCATATTGGAAAATTAAACCTTTAAATTCTTTTTCACCTTTTTCTTTGGTCTTCGATTTGTATTTACATTGAATTATAAACAAACAAAAAAGATAAAAAAATAATTTTAGTCTAAAACATGCACATGTGGTATACATAAACAACAACTAAACAAATGCATTTTATCTAAACAAAACATGTGAGAAATCTTGAAATATACCATATTTATTGCCTTTTTTGTTGCTGTCGCTGTAATTTAATGCCAGACAAATATGCCCAAAATTAATGTAAATAATACCAACGACGGAATCGGAATTTTGGTGCGCTACTGTTGAAGTAGCTGTAATGTCATTATCGGACTTGAAATGTTTGTATTTGTATTCCGCATATTTGTTTTTAATTTAAAAGAATTCGATCGAAGTGTAAATAAAGCCATTTGAAATGAAGTAATGGATAATAGTTTAAATATTTAATAAGTTGGCATTTGATGGGAAAAATGAGAGATATGTACATATGAAGATACAAAAATTGGGCGAGAGATGCTTATTTATTAATTTTTTATTATTTTATGTATTTTTGTTGTCGTTTTTCTTCACTTTATCTTGTTTAAATTTATTTCATTATATTGTAATTCAAATATATTTTATTTTATTTGATTTCAATTAATTTAGTTTAATTTGATGAATTTGCATTATTTCCTTTTCTGTTATTTTATTTTTTTATTTTCTACTATTTTATTTTATTTTTTTATATTATATTATTTTAATTTATTTTTCTGTATTTTAATTTTTTCAATTTTGTTTCATTTCATGTTTTTTTTATTTTATTTTGTTTTATTTTATTTTAATTAATTCATTTTGCATGATTATAATTATTCTTTTCTTTTAATTTTCCACCTACTCGAGATAGTTAGTTGGCCGTGGCATTTTTGGCACCCATGTAAATCCAAAGAAGGCTCAAGAGAATGAGTCAAACCGCATAAATACGGTGAAATTATATTCTTGTTGTTGTTTTTTTTTACAACAAAATTACACATCATTTCATAAATATGCGAATGCTATTTTTTCTGACAACTCATGCTGAAAAATATGTAAATATATATGTAGGTATGTGTATGCTTATCTCTGCGAATGTCTGAGACAGATTTACAGCAAAAATCACTGTGAAATGCTGATGGAACTAATTGGCAATCGTTAAGCTTGAAGCTCGACGTTGCATTCAAACCAGAAAAAATTAAAGAATATAAAAATTGAATGCATTCTTGGCACCAAAACGAATTCCCAGCTCAGACCCATTTGTTGATGGAATGCATGAGAATTCGACTGACTGAATTCTTGACCCGCTATGTAATGTTGTAAAAGAACAACAACATGCGGGTAAGCTTCTTCCATCTGACTAATTTCTACCTGACGTGTGATTTTTGATTTTTTATTTTGCTTGAGTTATTCTCATTTCTTTTTTATTCACTTTAAAAGTTTGCAATTTTTTTTGATTTCATTTGTTTAATACTCACAATTTGCTCTAGTTCCGTGATGGGCAAATTATGTTTGTTGTTACTGCCATGGCAATTATTATTATTATTGCTGTTGGCACTGTTGTTGCCGCCCATTGTGGTGGGTGAGGGTGCTGTCGAATTGGAGTGTGAAGATGACACTGTCGATGATGAGGAACGTGATGTTGAACAATTGCTGTTGTTGTTCGTTGCGGTCTTATTCCTTGGCGGCGTGGGTGGTGGTGCGGGACTAGTGGTATTTAGGTTGGTACAATCTTTTGAATTGCGATTTGGTGAGAGGCGTGAAGGAAAACTTAGGGTTTTCGTCCACTGCGCCAGACTGCGTACCATTTTAGAGAAGAGCAAATCGAATTTATTTTGAAATAGTTTTTAAATGAAGTTTTATTTACACAACACTTTTTACAAAAGTAAATCTCTGATTTTCTTTAACAGTTTTGGTTTATTTAAATATTTCACAACTTCTATTATTTTTTTAATAGATGATGGGATTTTTTGTTAAATTGACCTTTGGTTATTTTTTCATTAATCCAGTCGCTTAAATGTTATTTCTATTTTTTTGTACACAAAATAATAATAAAAATAAATTTTTATTGCAGTATTTTTGGGTCATAGAAATATTTTCATTTATTATTTTCTAATCAATGTGCTTTATCATCGAATTATTCTCACTTAACACACGCACACTGAGGGTACACACATGTACATACGTTAAGTCCACAATTTCATGTTTGCACGAAATTACACTTTAACATTTTTCGTATCGATGCACAAATTTCCAAAACGAACCGTACGCGTTAAAAGTTAATAACGTAATGAACTGAAGTGTTGCACCAAAACAGCAGGCAAACCAACGACAGTCATTTGAAGGCAGAGCGCATAAATGGCAGATGGCCGCAAGCAGAGAGCCACAGCTTACATGGTATGACAACAACAAGGCAGCGTACCATTTGGATTGAATAGCAGCGCTGGTTAACATTGTTGTTAACAGTAGCAGAGTGTGCAGAACAAATAAGCAGCACCACCAGCAACACCAACAGGAACATTAAACTCTACACTACAGCGCCACCCAAGCAATGCGCGAGAGTGAATAGAATATAGAGAGTGGTTTAGAGCACACAGCGCGAGCGCACATGCTAGTTTAAAATATTGTGAATAAACGGTGGTTTGCTTTTATTATTTTTTTTATTTATTTTTCGTGTGGGTAAAGAGAAAATGTGTGAAAAATGTTGTTTTTCAAGTTATTCCTACGTTAAATAGTTGTTCGGTTGTCCATTCGATTGATCAGCTGAGCTGAGTTTTGTTGGTATGAACTCACATCGGGCTTAAAAGTATTGACTTGACATTATTCTTTCTTTCAGCTGCTTGGTTGTTGACTATATACTAAATTTGTTAGGGTTTGACCGGCTTTTTATTTGTTTTTATTTTTGTTCTATTGAAATTTGAGGGTGTGTGCGTTTAGGTTTTCTTTAACGTTTGTGTGTTGAAAAAATAATTGACTTAAATATTTAACCAACACATTTTCGGGATGATATTAACGAGAGAGTGTTACTCCAGAGTAATAATCGAATATGAAAAAAAATAAGAGCAAAACTGACCACAAATTGCTTTAAACTGGGTGAGAAAATGACCTCCCTTCTTTTATTCACAATATCGGAAGCCATGATATTCATTATCAAAGGAAGCATAAGTTTTTCTTCATAAATTTCAATAAAATGAAAATATGCGATCAAAAATACGAGCACTACGTTGAGTTGTTAGCAGAATTCGGTTAACTGAAATGTAATTAACCTTAAAAATTTTGGCACTAATGAAACGAATAAATATGTATGTAAACAAATAAATCGTTTTTAAGAAATAAACCTACAAAACAAACTTTAAAAAGGAAGTTAATTAAAAATTTGCGCTTTCATTAACAGCAGAAGAAATTTTTGACGTTCCGACGTTATATAACTTTCGCTCATTTATTTGCACTGCTCCAATTGTCAACGGAGTCACTAAATAAAATTTCAACATTTCTGAAAGTCAAATAAACATTTATATATATGTATGTATGTATGCACATAGGTATCTGTGAATATCTTCATTTCAGAAAACCGCTGTAAAGTATAATTAATAAAAAGAATGAAGTGAAAAGATCATAATAAAAATTCGAAAGACTGACAGCACTGGCGTGGATTAAACATCAACAGCTTTAGTTTTAGTGGGGAGAGCGGGTGCGCACTTCCGTTCAGACATTCCAAAAGATAACTTCAGTATAAAATGTAAAGCGAAAGAGTTATAAATACACATGGCATATACGGTATGTACGTTTAAATATGTATATAAAGAGATGCTTGTATGTATTTATATAAAAATAAATAAATAAATATTAAATTTTATGTATTTTAATACATTATATAGTTAGGTGGGCGCGTTAGCTGAGCGGTTAGCATTGCGTACTGCCATTCGGAAGGCTCGGGTTCAAATCCTGGTGTCGTACTAACATCCAAAAAGTTATAGAAAATTAATTTAAATAAAAAATTGAGCTAAATTTTTCAGTTTCGGTCGCCCCTTGACAGGGAATGTCAAGAATCGCGAAGACGCGGGATTGCGCGGCCGGGAAATTGCTCTCATAATGAAGTCATATTCACTCATGTTGTGTGGCATGTGGTATCATCTTGTTGAAACCACATACTGTCCAAGTTGGGTTCTTAAATTGTAGGCCAAAAAAAAGTCGGTTATCATACAACCATAACGCTATGAATTGACAGTGACAGTCCCGCCATTATCATTTTCAAAGAAGTAAGGTCTCATCACACCTACGGACTACAGAGCACACCAGGCAGTAAGTTTTGTTTTGGGTATAATGACCTCTCTTCAATTATTTGAGGATTATCGGAGCCCCTGATGCGACAATTTTGTTTATTGACGTATTTCTAGAGTGAGAAATGTGTCTTATCGCTGAAGAAATTTTTGTTCGAAAAATTGACGTCCACTACTTGTTGTTCGAGCACCCAATCAACGTATCCACGGCATTGTAAATGGTCGGCTGGCTTTAATTGTTGTGTGAGTTGGACTTTTTGTGGATGTAGAAGTAATGCCGGTTCCAAAATACGCCATACTTTGCCGTAAGAAAGATCCAGTTATTGAGAACGTCGAGAAATAGACACTTTCGGATCTTCGACTACAGTAAGTGAAACCTTACAGCAGCGATATTTGAGCTGGAACGGAGAAGGCGATGTGCTCAAGCTTTACAATATCTCTAATCGATCCAGTCTTTTTAAATTTCTTTAAAAGTTTACCAATTGCTTAAGTAGTATGACGATTATGGTCACCATTTTTTTTACGTATTTTAAGGCGTTGTGCGGTAGCGATCCATTTTCATAATTTAATTTCTTTGTTTATTTGATTTTATTACTGTATTTTATTTTAACTCATTTTATTTTACTTTATTTTTTATAGGATTTTTTATTTTACTTTACTTTATTTTATTTTATTTTATTAATTTCATTTTATTTTATTTTTATTTAATTTAATTTTATTTTTTTAATTTCATATTATTTTAATTTATTTTATTTTATTTTCGTTTATTTTGTTTTTTTTTTTTTATTTTATGTTATATTTTATTTTATTTCAATTTATATTATTTATTTTATTATATTTTTACTTTATTTTATTTTGTTTTATTTTATTTATTTTTGTTTTATTTTTTTCTTTTCTTTTATTTCATTTTGTTTTATTTTAATTTTTTTATTTTATATTATTTTATTTTTTTCAATTTATTTTGTTTAATTATATTTTTACCTAATTTTATTTTATTATATTTTTACTTAATTTAATTTAATTCAATTTAATTCAATTTTATTTTTTTAATTAATATTATTATATTTTATATTATTGTATTTTATCTTATTTTGTTTTATTTTTTATAATAGGTAATTAAATTTTTATACATCAATTTATCCTATTTCATTTTCTTTATCTTACTTTTTTATTTAATTTTGTTTTTGCTTCAATTTATTTTCTTTAATTTTGTTTATTATATTGTATTGTTAAGTAAAATGTATTTTTCAATTTAAATCATTACTTTTATTATTATTATTTATTTGCTTTTTGTTCCAACTGCTCAAACAGCCGGCATAACTAGCCCAGATCGGTGATCAATCTGGCAGCTGTCTACATGCCTGTTTGTATATACATACATGAACCACAATCGGATAGCATATGTATAAAGTTATGTCTCTACTCTGCCCACCTTTTTGGTCGAGTGTTGAAAGTCGAAATCGAAAAATTTGTGATAGGTAGATATGCCATGAGTAACATGGAGAGAAAACAAAAAAGCCGCCTTAAAATTAAAAAGAAAACAAAAAAAATAAAATAACAACAAAAAAGAACAAGTCAGCACAAGCTGCCACACACACACACACACACCACATCAACAACATCTTGCTTATGTTAACCCGGCTAAAACATGCCGAAAAACCTGGTCTCAACGGCCTTGCCAAGGTTGAGTGAACAAAAGCAGTACGGAGAAGAAGAAGAAGAATAAGCAGCAGCAGCAGCAGCAACAGCAGCAATAAGAGAAGATGTTTATGCTCGTAAGTGAGTGCCAGGTAGACTGGAGTAAGAGTCAGAGCAAAACTGAGTTGATGAAGCAACGGGCACTTTTCGTATAAAACAACAGCAATAACAACAAGAAAATCAACTTATTTTGGTTTGTGACATTTCTTTGGCTCAAACTCAGCTGCTCAACTTGGCTGAAATTCGAGCGTATGTTCGTCGATCGCTCTTAAGTATTATTTGTTTTTATTGTTGGTATTATTGTTGTGACTGCTTTTACCGCGTTTTGATATGCTTGTTGTTGTTATTATTGTTGATATTATGGCATTTATAGGGTTTTATGTTGCGTCGCCGTGTATACGTAAATAGTACGTGTGCGGCATGTCGAGTGCTGCCAATTACAGCAGCAGCAGCGGCAGCGGCAGTGGTAGGAAGCAACAACAACTAGCAAGCGTTAGCATCGAGAAAGCAAACAATTCATGGCTTAAATAATTAAAAGCGGCTTACATTGAATGGCGGAGAATGAATTTGTTTTTGTTTTTTTTGTTCACACATAAATTTTTTTTTCTCAAAAACTGTGTATATAGTAAAATGTGTGTATAGTTCGATATGTTTGTGTGCATGTAACATAGAAGAATCATAAAAAAATCCCGAAAATGAGATCATTAGCGGAAGTCGATATGTCTGTTGGAGAATATTTTAAAGTGTTTATATGTGTGTATGTAAAGAAAAAAAAAACAGAAATATATTAATTGGAGAATCTAGGAGGGATTGAAGTTGTTGTTGAAGTGAGACATATGTATGTATGTTACGAATATTAATTACTGAAAATAATTCTTCAAATCGCTGTATAAATTTGATAACCGATAGCTTAGAATGCTCAACCAGCTCCTTGGATGCAGTTTTTGTAAAAGTTGAGTGGACGAAAAAAATTGTCGATGTGACTGCCACACCGGGAACGAAAGCGTTGATTAAGTGGGACTTTCAACCTTATCGCATGAGTGCCATTCTTACGATGATCAGTTGCAGAAGCCGCGACTTTGTGAGCCTAAAAACATTCACTACGATACATACAGGCCTAGAAACATATTGAACCTTAGGTCAGCCATCTAAGTGCGACTAATTTTGTAAAATGAAATTTCTGGTCTAAAAAAAGTCAGAATAATGTATAAAACATCTAAGTTAAGGACCATGATAGATGACTAGCAGTCAAAATAAAAATATTTATGTCTATTAACCGAACTAAATGAAAGGCTCTGAAAAATTCTCAAGTTGTGAGAGACTAATAAAGAGCCTCTGTCAGAAAACTATTTTAGCAATTTTCCCCTAAGCTTCGCTCTATCTGCGATGAATTAGCCAGCATCCAGAGACTTGGCTTCATCCAGTCATTGTTAGGAGTCAGTGTGCAGAAGACTCAGGATCTCTTGCTGGTGTCAATCAAGAGTCTTCGATGGACATTCTCTTAACCGCTATAAAGTTCTCTTTCATCACTCAGCATCTTACATCGGAATTTCAGCTAAACCAGTCTTCCTATGGAGAAATGAATGTCAGGCTTCCAGCTGACTAAGAGCTGAACTTTCATAGTTTCCTGCTAGCCGAGTTAACAACAGCGCATCATTCCTTACTTCCAAATACCAAGTGAAGCTAGATTCTTCTCCATCTGATATTTTCAATAAAGTGAAGGTCTTCCTTTTCCTCTGCCTCAACCGGTGAATATAGGCATCGAAAACTCTTAAAATAGGAGTTTTCTCATAAATTTAGACCACATAACCTTGATAGAGCAGCCGCTGTCGCCGTATATCTCGTTTTGCTCACTGTTCCATCGACCGTGGTATTCGCCGCTCCCAACCAGTAGAGAACCATAAATCTTACGCAAAACCTTTTTCCCGAAAACTCCTAACGCCGACTCATCAGATGTTGTCATTGTCCATGCCTCCGTACCAATAGCAGAATAAAGAGATTTTCTATAAATTAAAGTGTTTCTAAGATCCCAAGACTAGTCTTATAATATATGAAATAACTAGCGTGTTTTAATCGCTCAATTGATAATCGGCCGTATTATTCGTTCAGTTTGTGGTGTGCGCCTTTATGGTTTCCCCAATAAATGTAGGGACCGCCTGGAAATTTTATGACAGAATACACGCGGACGTTTTGAAATTTCCGGCCGGGGGGTAAGTGCAAACATTTTTCGGCGTGCTGATCTGAGCAGAACTCAAACCCATAACCCGCCGTATAGTAGTACGAACTGTTACACACACGGCTGGACTGATAATAAGTCATACAAAATTTATTTTCTAACACCCAATCTAAAAACTCTAAGAGTATTTGAAATTTAAAAAATCTTACAGTCGGTCCTGCCAGTCATAAGCCATGTTGGCTGAATTTACGAACAGCAGAAAAACCGGATTTTATTTAGAAAATTTTTTTTATTGAATTTTTATTGTGCTCCATTTTCATGCGGAACATAGCTAATTTTTGCACCTCGAGTAGGTTTGTATATATGTATTTTGATTGTATTTTCTTATAATCTAATTTTCCACCCCAAATGCTTTGCTATGGTGACATTGACTGCCCCAGAGATTCGCTCAATTGTATTGTGTTTCGTTTTTCATGTTTTCATTTATATGTGTAAACCTATTTTTTGCAGATTTAATTTTTTTTTAATTTTTTTTATTTATTTATAAAAAGGACACATTGCAATGAAGATCTTTTGATATTTTTTTTTGTTTCCTGTGACAAAGGGAGTTTACTCAGATGAAACATAATTTTTGTTCCAATTTGTTTAGTAATTTCTTGATTTGCGAATTTTTAGGACCACCAAATAGAAGTTGAAGGTAAAAATCTCAAATATGTGTGACTATTGAAAAAATAATAAGAGAATGTGCAAATAAAATGGAAAATTAGATATTTGAATAATAGATTTTTATTCAGTTTTATTGAAAGAATATGCTTTATGTGGAGCCAATGGTTTTATTTTTGCTTTAATTATTTATTTGATTTATTTTTCTTTTATTAATTTTATTACTTTTCCTTCGCATTTCTAATTTTGTATATCTCAAAACATTGTGGGAATTATTGCAATTTAATAAATGAATGCGTTGAATTTTGCTATTTCTTTGCAACTTTTACTGACCTCGCTTCAGTGACCTTTGCAAACTCATCCACTTGCACATGCTTAGATGGTATGGTAAATATATTAAAATTTTAACGCAACTCACGTTTGGCGTTCGTTCATTTATAACAAAAAAATGGATGAGTTTTATTCGTAGAATAATATAGAAAAAAGTCTAATTAAACTTTCATTAGCTTGGGAAAAATGCAAATCAGCTTCAGTGGTCACTTTCGCATACAAAGAAAGATACCATATTTTGATATTTAAATATATGTTCTTATGGATGCACATAAGCTTATGTATGTATGTATATGTAAGTATATATATTTATCTAAAATTAATTGTTATGTGTGCGCAAAAATGTTTTATTTTCTTTTGTGAGAAAATCTCGTTTCATTTGGGTCATTTCGCAAATGAAATTCTTTTCTTTCTTTTCAGAGCAGAGAGGCATGAGAATTTTCAAAATGATGTGCTATTTAGCAAAATAAAGTGATAAATGTTATTAAAATATATACATATATTTTTTCATTTATAATTGATCAAATGTGTCCTAGATAAGAGTTTACGAAACATTCGAGATTTGCACAGATCTACAACAAAAATATGGCCACTCGGTGGGGTTCACACTCATAACTCCCCGCAATTTCAAATAATTTTTTAAAATTGTTTTAAAGTTAAAAAACATGGTATAGTGAAGATTCTTCCTTTTGTTCGGATAATGCGAAAGATTATAAACACACTCCAATAGGTATTCAGATATTTGTTCCATCCCTCGTGAGACCGATATACCATAATCAAGGGAAAGGCATTAAATTACGACAAAGATGGTGCTGTAATTGAACCCGATGACCAATAATGCATTGAATTTAAACGCTCCAGCATTCCGAAATAATAGTTTACATAGAAAGAGTTAAATGATTTGGACTTGAATTTTTTAAAAAACGATGCTGAGTTTTTGCTAATATTGTACATAGTGTCTTCCTTGGAGGACCGTTTTTGACTGGTACAAGCAGTTCACGACTTCCGGCCTTGAGCCAAGTGTCCTCTGGGTAGCCAAGAACATCCGCTTGGTGGCGAGCTAAAGTGAGAAGACGAATTCACGTCGTAGTTATGCGCAGAATTAGTGACCCATTACATGAAAAATAAGATCCAATGAAAAAGCAACTAAAGCCTCAGATGAGAGAACTTCATTTTAATGATGACCCCCGCAAGCAGTTTAAGGATCACGATTTGAGATCATTCATTTGGAATGTCCGAATTTTCGGTATCTTAATTGGGAAGTTGCCGGGACAAGGACGGAAACGATTAAGTCCTTTTTGAAATGTACTTTACTGGACATATAAAAGCTCGCAAATTTGGTGTTGAATTTGTGGTGGAAAAGAGAGAGTACTGGCATTCACTCCGGTGGATGAACGTCTCGTCATGATCCGCATCAAAGCAAAATTTTTCACAATATCGCTGACTTGCACCGACGAACCGATAGAAGAGAATTATGACATTACCAAGGACACTAACTATGAGTGTTTAAAACGCACCAATAAGCGCTGGCCCGTCACGATGTGAGCATTGTGCTTGGCGACTTCAAAATCCAAGAGAGCAATGAAGTTATTTTGGTACAATAGTTGAGAAATTCAGCCGCCATGCCAAAACATCCCTAAATAGGTTGATGTTTCCGCACAAGAAAATCCCACAAGCTACATGGCTGTCATCGGAACGCCCATCAACAAACACTAGGAAGGTTAGACGTCGAAAAGTTGCAATCTCAACAAACAGTCGGGCGGGTTTCTACTTGACTTGCACACCTGCTTTCTGAGAACACTCAACAGCAACTTGATATAAGGTAGCTGTGGAACGGCACTCCAAACTCCCTACGTACCGCCGCTACAGAAACAATTGATTTTTCGGCAGAGCCAGAAAAAGAGTTGGTACGATGAGGAATGTCGAACTGTGGGGTGGGATAGGTAGGGGATACGCATTTGCAGACAAAAAAAAGAAAGATGCCGAAATGCGAAAGTGTGAATAGGTTGAGATAGCAGAGGACTTCAAGACCAGAGCATACTGGTCAATGTAGAAATCTGTTGACCGATGTGCAGGGCATACTTTGTGTATGGGGGAACCCTTCTTCAACCTGCTTCAAAGCAGCTTATCGGCTGAGCTATTGCTATTGGCTGCTGAAAAGCAAGCATCAGCTTCTTGGTCGGACGAAAGTATGAGCGACGAACGGAATCTAAGTGTGCTCTGCCCAAGTCTGCGCCAATTCTCTTGGGAAAAGCCTGCTCAATATCGTACAGCGTATTGTGTGAATAATTAAAACCTACCATCAATGGACTGAAGGGATTTTGTCAGTATGGCTGTAGACTTGGTAAATCCTCCATTGACCAGATATGTGTCAAATCTAAGAAAATACCCCATTTACACCTGCTTTTCATCGATTTTGGAACTACCCTCGACAGCTCGAAAAGGGGCTGCCTCTATGCTGATATGTCTGAAGCTGGTATAGCTGCGAAACTTATATAGTTCTGTTAACTGACGCTGTACAAGACCAGAAGCGCAGAAAAACCTGACAAGAACCTTTCCGAGATAGGTCACATAGGTCTAAGGTATTCGATGCATTACTCCCTTATGGGAGCAGAGGAAGTAAGCAAAACGGTTGAAAAAAGCAATAAATACAAAATAGAACATTTTAATGCAACACTTATATTAGTAAAACACAAAACAAAAGAACGCAAACAGTAGAGAAAAACAAACAAACATTGAACTTCCTAAAGTAAACAAAAATATTTATATTTGTATATTGATAAAATGATTATCGTGTATTTATTCGTAACACTCTCAGGCATAATTTCGCAGACAGAACAAAGGAAAAGAAAAAAATTTAAATTTCAGATTAAAAATTAGAAACAAATGCATATAGATTTTTGTGAAGAGAGTAATTACAAAAAACATATATGTATGTATGTATCAAAGTTTAGATTTGAGAATCATATCAAAAGTGTCCAGGCCTCCAAGCGGACAATCGGACGAGCCGAAACTCCAATTTTGTTTTGTGGACATTGTGATAAATATGTAAATAGATTTAAAAATAGCTGTACTTTACATTTATACATACATACATACGAAAATTTATACATACACGTATTTAAATATTCAATTTCTTTTTTTATTTCGTTTTGCTGTGTTTTAAAGTTCACAGATTGATTTGGAAGGAGGTGATAAGGTCACCCATGGGAAATTGTAAAGTTTTGGGTTTGCTGATAAATATTGTGCGACTCAATTTATTTATTTGATAAAAATAATTAAGAAATTAGCATTTTATATTTATGCTTATCGTGTAAAATTGATAGCTGGGCTCTGCGTTTGACAATAAAGTGATTTTATTAAATGGAAGGGTAAAAGATATTGTGAAGTATCGATTGAAGTTCTGAAAATTTCTGAAATGGTATTGAGAGTTTGCTTCATCAATGCCAATAACTGAATTTGAGAGTGGGGTTGAGTTGCATATGTAGTTTTTCAGCTTATTCAAACCAGAGTTCTCAGGGGCTCTAGAATTTTTCTCTCTTAGATTGCATACAAAAATAGTTATTCGAAGTATTTTCGGCCATCGAAACTTTGCCTTAAATAAAAGTTCAAAGGAGTTTATTTCAACGCAGCAGATAAAGTCACATACCTACATCACTGTTGTGCCTTTTGAGCTTCACTCAGCATGGAGGAATGCACAGTATACTGTCTTGAGTCAAAGGTAATCTCTAATATTGGTTTTTGGATCTTTTCGAATAGCAAATTAAATTAAATTTTATTGTCATGGAAGAACCAATAAAATCTAAACACTATATTAAGTGTTTCTACAAACTGAAAATGCTTGAGGTTTCAACGAAAGCAGTTTGGTATTGCGAAATGGGACTCGATGGGTTGATATTTATTAAAGGGTAATTTATTTAGACATGTGGTTTTCAAGAAGAAATAACATACATATAATTTAATGGTTTGACCAAAAATTTCACTTTATTATAAAGATAAGGATTTGTCATTCTGTTTTTAAAATAATTTCAGGCAAGTGAACGTCATGGTTGGCTCGTATAAACTTTAGCCGAGTAGCACATATTTCGATCACTTCTTGTAGCAATCGGAACCGTATAAATATTCCTTTCCAAATCGTCAATCTTCTCGGCTAAACTGCGTAGACATAACCCCCACATAAGCCCACAAAAAATAGTCCATCGGTGTTAAATCGCAAAATCTTAGATGCCACGTCACAGGCGTCACGACGTAAGGTAATGCTATGTCGTCTTGTTGGAAGCAAAGGTCGTCCACATCAACATCCTCTAATTCAGACACGAAACATGCACAGACATTCATAATGGCTCTATAGCATTCCCCATCGGCTATAATATTTATGGCCTTTTAAAGTTACAATATATGGACCAATAATTCCCTCTATCCATAGATCACACCAAACAGTGATTTCTTGAAGATTTAACGTCACATATTAAATTTATTGAGGGAACACTTCTCCAGCCTGCTGAATACCAGTGAAAACGGAGTAACCGGCGATAGTGAACCCGAAACCTCAATCGACGACGATGGAAAAGACGTTCCACTACCTGACCATGAAGAAGTTAGAAGAGCAATCACTCGCTTAAAAAATAACAAATCCGCTAGAGCTGACGGTCTACCGGCAGAACTATTCAAACATGGCGGTGAAGAGTTGGTACATGCATCAACTACTTTGCAGAATATGGTCGGACGAAAGCATGCCGACGATTGGAATTTAAGTGTGTTCTGCCCAATCCATAAAAGAGGGGACCCCACAGTCTGCGCCAATTATTGTGGGATAAGCCTCCTCAATATCGCCTATAAGGTCCTGTCGAGCGTATTGTGTGAAAGACTAAAGCCCACCGTCAACAAACTGATTGGACCTTATCAGTGTGGCTTTAGAACTGTTAAATCAACCATTGACGATTGACCGGCCTCAACGCCGCTATGTCTGAATTAGGTACCCTGGAAAACTTATACTGCTGTGGAAACTGACGTTGAGCAACACTAAATGCTCCGTCAGGATCGGTTAGGACCTCTCCGAACCGTTCGATACCAAATGAGGTTTCAGACAAGCATATTCCTTATCTTTTGAAACCTTTATGTCGATGCTGGAGAAAATAATATGATCTGCTTAGCTGTATAGAAAAGGTACACTCTAATAGAGGATCTGCTGGCGTGTACCGATTATACAATATAATATTAACATTATTGACCTCAATCGCGCCGTAAATACTGCTTGGATGAGGAAGCAAAGCGTATGGATCTTGTAGTGAACGAAGATAAAACGAAATATCTCCTGTAAACAAACAAGCAGTCATCGCATTCAAGACTCGGCAGCCATGCGACCGTTGACAGTTATAACTTTGAAGTTGTATATAATTTCGTCTATCTAGGAACCAGCATTAATACCAACAACAATGTCAGCCTTGATATTCAACGCAGAATCATTTTTGCCAACAGGTGTTACTTTGGATTCAGTAAGCGGAAAGTAAAGTCCTCTCTCGATGAAGAAAGGCCAAACGCTACACGTCGTTCATCATTCCCGTCCTGCTATAAGGTGCGGTGGCATAGACGATGACAACATCTGCGTGAGACGGTGCTAGGACTTTTCGAGAGAGAGATTGGTCTCTTCTCAGTTGGAAATACCAGGTGTAGAAGGATCTGGCTGTACTTGGTATTTCCACGCGCTGTAAAATACATTTAGTTATATACATGTGGTATATGTATATAATTCAAAAAAATCTCTGACCTTTAATATGATCAACCAAAGTCTCATTAATAAATCAATGAAAATCATGCAAAGCACTAAAAACCAGAATAAGCAACAACAACAGACACATAAAAATAATGAAAGTGAATTACGCCCCCAGAAGTAATGCTCACATGCTGCCATCTGTTAAGCGATATCAGTAAACTCGCTTGTCGTAGATAAAAGCGGTCAATGCGCCACAATGGCACCAACAAAATGCCACAGATGGATGGATGGAGTCGTCACATGGGTGCTCAGCACACAAATTGATGGCAGCTGACAGCACCAGCACACAAAATCCCATAAATATACCTAGTATACATACAGACATATATTTTTATATGACTCTACTGGTAGTTGAGCAGAGCGAAGCTGAGTTTTCTACGCAGAATCAACACTTTTGAACCGAAGCTTTAGTGACAACTGCGTGCTGAGCTGAAGCTGTCAAGTAGCTCACAGATTTCGCTATCAATTTCGCATTTTTATTTCAGTTCTACGTTACATGTACATACATATACACATGCATATGTGTGTACGTGTAATAAATTGACATATTTTATGACGCTAAACCGCACCACTCGCGTGTGATGAGGAGAAAGTTTCTCGCTTATAAAAAATAAAAAAGGAAATTAATGAAATGGATGAAATAGAATAACAGAGAGCTTAGATGGAAATTACATTTAAGCCATCTTTGTTAAGCTGTAACTTAAGCCAGCTACGGTGGCTCACGCCTAGAAGTCAAATTGAGGTATTTTTTTTAGTAAATCTACATTGTTTTGAAACTTTGTCATATGACTTTCCTTTCAGCTACTAAAATTGGGCTGATTTTGAGATTGGGCGAGGGTTACTTCTCTTTTGCTATCTTTTCTTCATTTAGAGAGTTTTGAAATGTTATGTTCTTCGGGCCGTAAAGTGTATATTCGATGTGAAGTCCCCCAGACAGGAACAGGCTGGATAGAGTTCAGCGATCGGCAGCCATTCTCATTACGGGATCTCTAGACTCTATTAATAGCAACGGAAACTTTTCTCATTTTTCTCCCCCTGGATCTCTATGACAAACTAAACGTGGTTTAGCCTTGGAAATATCGCCCACCAGAGCACTCACGGGCATTGCCTTTCACAGTTTCCACCGTTGTTGAACTACACCACCTCCACTTACTGTTTTGACAACCTCTTCTCTACAAGAATCCCAAACAGGATTGCATGGGATAATACAACTGCTCTGGATTAGAGTGATATAGCCATCTTCATGGTTGGTTCTAAACTCGATGAAAGGGTAGGTTGTGGTATTTCCTCACTACCGCTCTCGACCAATTTTAATTTGAGATGGCTTGACCGCTTGTGTTGACCGCAAAAAGATCAAGAAATCTAATCCTCCTAGGCCGGTTTACTACGTATATCAATACAACAACTGGTATACTAACTGGACAATGTTTGATGGAAGCTCATGGTAGCAGATTGGGATAGTTTTCGAATAATTTTTGTCGAAGCTGTAGAGACGAAGAAGAGGAGGAGTCTATCGAGCCCTGTCCCTTTCACTGTCCAGCGCTATACGATATAAATACCTAGGGTACCACTTCATTAATTGCTTGGCTGACGTAGCAACGGCTGGTATGGAAAGTAACGATCATGAGGTACAGGAAGTGGTTCCTATATCTCAGCAGATGAGAAGTATACCGCATCAACTCAAGCTCTGTCCCTTTTCTCTCAGCGATTGGGGTACAGAGGTGTCGTCTTCACAGGAAAGAGATGCAGCCGGAACTATATACAACTTTGACGGGCTCCGCAAGAGATCTTAGATTACTCACGCAATTTCTATAATGAGGAGCCCAATACTCGTCGAAACGACATATCATGGTGGATTGGCATCTGCCCTGGCCTAGTAAAAATTTCGACAACAACTTGAGATATTAAGCTAAGTTAGGCCGAACTTTTTTGAGGTCTCCATCGGAATCCGAATGTTCTCGTTATCCAGCTTAGCCACTAACTTTTAATTCCCTGAATGAACGCATTTTGTCCGATTGGTTGGTTGGTTGGTTAGTTGAAAGAGGGTGGTTAAGGACCTGACCGAAGGCGGCCCCACCTAAACCATTGAGAAGGCGCCACCGTGAACGAATGAAGACAGTTCTATTGTGTGTGGTGTTGTTGTAGAGGCTAGGTAATCCAGAAAGAGCTAGCCGTCGAGCAGGACAAACGTTCGAGTCTGTATAAGTTGAAGTTGATTCTACTAAAGAGAATTGATTCTACCAGGTGGAAGTTGGTTCTCTGGTCTTGGTCCGATAATGAAATTCACTGGAAGAGAGTTGATGTTATTAAGTGACGTTCAAGATCTGTCGGTTGTTGTTGTTGTAGCGGCTTTTCCTATCCCGCTTAGGAACAGACGAGTTAATCTTAGTCACCGAGGTCATGTAATGGGAGGTCCAGAAACGTACTGTTCCGACGGGTTCGGACCAAAGGGAGTGGGGGGTAAGAAGTGTCGGGCTAATGTAAAGAGGGGGTTAGTGGGTACTCGTTATATGCTGGACATACGATAGGTATATCAGGGTCGAATCTGGATAGGTAAAAGTTTAACCTGCTGACATATTCGCGGCTAAGTTCAGGAATCTCTATCACACAGGTAAATTCAAAAAACTTGCTCGGAAACTTTGACAAAACTAGAACTAGAGAAATAAAGCGTATTATACTCTGGATGACAGACGATACGGAGCAAAGCAAATTTATAATGAAATGATCTTCTCTTTTCCCTTTCTTTCACCGTACTCTTCGAAGACGTGCAGGTATTAACATATTGACCATACAAACAAATAAACAGAGGTTTTATAAAAAACCTCCACGATTTGTTCGTCTCAATTTGATTAGAGGTGCACCTCCCTCTCAGTTCTTGGAAGCTATTAACAGTCATTTAACACCAAAACGAACCTCAGATAGACTTTTCACTTTCCACAACTCAGGTTAGTATACGAAATTTCGCTCGTCTTATTTATATTACACTCATGTTTCGGCGGCGTCCTAAACGTAAATATTTGTGGACTAACAAAAACACAAGAAAACCCCAGAAAATCCCAATGCTTAGAATGTCATAAAGCGCAAGGATATTCGAAGCATTGTGTACACACTGGACAAAAAACCACGAGCATGCAACGGAAGCAGGTGCCACACCAAACAGCAAGACATGACAACAACAGCAACAACATAATCGTAGAAGACGTCGAGGAGGTGGAAAACATGAACTCACGACAAGTTGAGTTTTTGTGGAAAATGAGAGTTTGTTGACCAAACCAAGTCAAACAAGCAAGAACTCCCTTGCAGACACACATACATACGAGTACATACATAAGTACATGTGCACTCACTAACTGGACCGGCATGGCCATCCATTAGATATGCATGAGGTGTGGCTGCTTGTACAATACATACTCGTACATACCTATGTAAATGTTACATAAATATTCAAGTAGCAACTGCAACAAGAAAACGCTTGTAGTAACAGACGTCAGACAGATCAGAACAAGACTGAGTGTCGGTTGCAAGAATGCGGTTGCAGTGGACATTGCAACGGAAAGACAAGGGCAAGCACCGCATACCAGGCTTATGAATAAGCTGAATACAGTTTAAAGCGTTGCGAGGCTTGAGATTTGCTGGTATTTGGCAATACTTTGGCATGTGGTAGCCTGAAGTGCCTGAAGTGCTGATTGAGTTTTTGAAGTAAATTCTAGTAGCGAATTTTATTAGTCATTAGTTGATTCATGGACAATTTATAATAATTAACAAATAAATGCCAAAAAAATTCAGCTTACATGAGGATAATATGGCTGCTCAGGTGAAGTAAAAAGTAAAGCATAAGTTCATGCCGGTCCTTATATGATTCCACTCAATCCAGAAGGACCCTGCAGTCTCCCCTCAATCCTTAAAACCTGTCAAGTGATGATTTAATGACTGATTTGACCAAAAGCTCAAGGTCCTACATTACAAGAGCAGGCCACATGTGTACGGAAGGATTTCATTCCACTCCGTATTCGCCGAAACCCCAATACCGGGCTCCAGAACACACAGAAATTGTAGGGAATGAAATAACTGACGAGCTAGTTGGTAAAGCAGGATCAATTTCCTTTCAGGACCAGAGCTCTTCCTTTCCATAGACCCGCACATAAAAAAGAAGAGCTAAGAAACGAATAAGAAGCAGAAGCAATAAGAGACAGGTATTGGCTTAGAAGAAATGAGAATAAGCAATCCAAACAACTAATGAAAGCCCATAATACCAATAGATATGTATGAGAATAAGATACAAATTGTAATAGGATTGGTTGCAAGACACTGCAGGCTGTGTATCAAAAATGGGTATCAGCGCAGAAGAAACATCCAGATACTGTGAATTGAGGCCGGGAATACCAGCTATATTTACTGCTGTAGTGCGAAGCAATTGCCAGAAGGAGATTCAAACACCTCGTATTCCACTGGATCGTCAAAACCAATCCTCATCTAATAGGGTTGCAGAGATACTTAAGGCAGCGGGATGCAATGTGATAAGAATTAGGGAGCATAACAGACCAAAGGTCTCGGTGCACGTGCTTTCATCTATCTATATAAATATTTACCCGCTAGCGAACAGAGGGTATTCCCACCTTCCACGAAATTTTACTCAGTTTTAACTCGAACTGTGTTCTGCTTAGCAAAACACCAAGATCCATACTTATATCATTCATTATTGACATAGATAGACTAGTTAGAGGTGCTAACAGGCATATAGTGAATAGAATTTTGACCTTAAGTTCAGCCTCGATCGATTCGTTGAGAAATTGAGTGCTCCTCTCTCCTAGAAAATTCTTCACTACTAGGCATCTTGTGAACTGTTTTTGAGAGTGAAGAAACCTTCTGGTGTTGGTTCGAAAATATCGTAATTTCCTTAGTGGGATGAAGTCAAAACTCTCGTTTTAGCAAAGCATCTAGTTTCATTGGTATTGACAGACGTGTTTGCAATGAGTCCACTCAGGGACTTGAGTTTGATGTCAAGTGAAGTAGGTCGTAATGAGCCTGATAAGTTTAGTCCAAACAAAAGCCACGCTTAAAACCTAAGTTAACCTCTTGGTTCAATCAAGCTGTTGAATTAATACGATAGAGAGACTCGATATCTTACAAAAGATCTAGAAGGAAACGTGTTTTTTCAACAGGATCGAACCATAGAGTAAGGAGTGTGAGGTGAGTAGATCTCAGTGAACTTGTAAGGATGAGTGATAGTATGACTACTGTGTGGACCACATCTTGCGGCAAAGTGCTGGTTATTCCTCCGAAAACTTTCCGGGTTGCTCCGAAGATCAAACTTAGCCCCACGTAGGTCAAATGATCTCCTTCCAGCTGAATTACAGGTGGCGGAAGATATCCTGTCCCCACTACCATGCTAAATCTACTAAGCCCCACCGTGGACCAAGGTTACGGTAATATTCAATATAAACGGAGCCTGAACTCCCTTCTTCTAAAAGTGTTTGAAAGGCTGTCGGACATCTATATACGCCAAAGGTTACCGCGCAATAGACTCTCGAGGAAGCAACACGTCTACACTTAAAGAAATCCCGTCAGCACAGAGCTTCATGACATAGTTGGATGCAGTGAAAAAGGACTGGCATACAGCACAGTACCCGCTTGGCGTTTTCCTAGACATATTAAGAGCTCTTTAAGAAATGGATCTCAAACAACATGTGGTAAGGCTCGTGCGATTCCTCCTGAGGAACAGGATCATCTACGCTCAGATGGACAATGTCGGTATTATCAGATAAGCCACAAGAGGTACCCCTCAGGGGGAAGTCTTCATTGTTATGATGCCGTTAACACGCTGATTCGGCAAGTAGATAGCATGGGTTGTGACGTGCAAACATCCGCCCACGGTTTTGCCCTAACACTGACAGGGAAGCACCCGCAAATATTAAGTGATTTACTCCGAAATACGCTAAAGATAGAAGGTGCCAGGAATCCGGCCTGGATATCAATGTAATGGAGAAGTGCACTGTAGGTCCCTCCATATTTTGGAAACAATGTTGAGACGCACAAATTGGAGGACGAGTTCAGCCAAAAAGAATATAAATATTCAGTGAATGCCAAGTTGCATATGGACCGATTGCACCGTCTTTAAAGGCTATTTTTAAGTGGTTCCGAAGATTCCGGAGCGGACATTTTTCCGTAAAGGATGAGTCCCGAGAAGGTCGACCAAAAATCTTCCACTGATGACATCGCTGTAGCTCTGGTGAAGTCTAAAATTGACGAAGACCCACGATTAACACAAGAAATAATTAAGTAATCATCTGGGATATACGAAGAAATCTTCTCGATGGTACCACGAATTTTAAATGAGGCCCAAAAAGAGACTCGAGTGCATTTTGCTCAATTTTTCTAAACAAATTCGAAAATAGTCAGTCTAGCAACTTTGTGGTAAAGTCATTACTGCTGACGAATCTTGGTTCTATAAGCACGATCAGCAATAAAAGTAACGATGTCAGTTTACTTCCCCCGATCTATAATCGTAGCTTCTATTCCACTGTAAAAGGGTCAGACGGTAGCTGCAAATTGGTACACCGAAGAGTGCTTACCCAAAGTTTTCAAAAATTTGTTAGAAAACAGGAAGAAAGAGGACAACAGGACAATCTCTGCGATCGATTAAATACGTCCAGCACCTTATTCCCCTCATATAGGCCCTTGTGATTTCTGGTTATTTCCAAAAATTAAAAAAATATATTAAAAGAAAATGTCTTTAATAGCAATGAGTAGATAATTAATACGGTTAATGCTGAATTTGATAAGCTTTAAAAGCAAGATTTTGAAGACTGTTTTCAAAAGTGGATCTATAGGCTTAAGAAATGCTTTGAAGTCAACGGCGATTATGTAGAGAAGATGAAAAAGAACAAAGATTACGAATAAATACAAAAGTATTTTTATTTAATTTTGTCCTGGTCAACTTACCGAACTTTTGTTAATCCCCTCGTATATATATATAATTGCAACAATGATTGGCTTGACTTTGAATATGGAATTAACTCATGCTCTATGCATAATGGTCCAAAGCTCCCAGAATATTTGTGTGCTTAGGATCTTGGACATCAAAAAATTTCCAAACTTTTTGTTGTAAAGCGGGCATATTTCAAGAAGATTTTATATTTCAACATTAATAAGACACATTATTTTAGATATATGTATTTATATTTGTATGTTATTATTTTCATTTTCACTCTCCATTTTTGGCTTGAGCGTGTCTAATTACTTAGCGGACATATTTCTGCTACCAAAAATAACTAATTAACAGCTTCCAATTAGGCTTAAGGTGTCTACTATGAGCATTGGATACATAAAAAACTAAAAAAAGAAGAAATACCTACTTACATACGCATGTATTTATGTGTGTGGTATACCGAATAGACAAAGCGCATGGGGTTTTCCAAAAAACTCATATACAAACTCAGACTCCAAATAAACCTGTCACGAGTTGAATACGCTTTGGGAACAAAGCGAAACAAATTTGCACTTAGTGGGGGTAAAGAATATGGAAATTTCAAAGAACGTAAAGTGGAAAGGAAGGAGCAGTGGAAAATAGAATATTTCGATTGGAAAATGTCTAAGGTGACTTGTGGAGGCGTTGATTCTAAATCACTAGATGACCTGCTGTTAATATGGAATGCTGACAGGTTTCTTCTACTATTTTTTCAAATTGTTTTGAGAAAACCCTATGTGGCTTCAATGTAGGTAAATATTTGGTAAAGATAAGAGAAAATGAAATGAAAACTATTTTCTTGAGATAAATACATGCTTAGTTGACCTACCGCAGCGTTTAGTGTTGGAAAAAAGGCCACGCATAGTTGCACGCTTTGGTTAGGGTTTTAAGAAAACAATAGCAGCAATTACAAAAAAAAAAGAAAAATTTAAAATTATATTTTCTTAGGCTCAATAATCATAGCAATTACCCAACAAAATTAAATAGTAAAATTCCCTGCGTAGTAATTTTCCAACCGCTGTCAATTTGTTGATAAAACAATACTACTAAATACCTTTAATTTGCCTATTAAAGACACCAATTTTTACTATTTTTTTTGCTTTTTATATTTATTACATTTGTAAATCTGAATATTTAATTATTTTCTTTTCTAATAAATTTTTATTTCTTAACATTTTTATTTTCTTGATTTTTTTAGGTACTTGAAAAAATAATTATACCTCAAATTTGTGTGAAAATTCTGTGAGAAATCGAGTATATATATGTATGTATATGAACAACAAGTACGTGCGCTTATTTAATGGTAATTAATAAACAACAATCATATTTTCTTACGAAAGATTGGTGATTTCTTTGACATGAACGTAAATAACGTGACTTTTTATTTTTGGTAGAGTGATCGACGTATAAACACACATCTTCATGGTACGCTCGTGAAATACAGTGGCGGATAAGGATATAGGGACGAATTAGTGTTATAACTATGTACGTATAAGAAATTTAAATAGATTTGTGTCTGTTTATTAAATGTATTTAATAAAGTTTCAAGTTGTTTTTTTTAAGATATTTATTTAATTTGTTGAATTACAAAAATTATTATAAGATAAGATAAGATATTTTTTTAATACTTCTATTTTTATAAGATTTTTTAATACATTTTTTTTACTATAATTTAGAGATTTAAAACTTAAGTAAATTTGAAAAAAAGAATTTTTTTTAGATATATTCTTATGAAAACGAAGTCATAAACCTTTCGCAGTATTTAGTATTTCTTGTTGGCAATGTTTTTTTTTTGTTCTTCTGTGGGCTCTAGAAGCAGCAGGCTACTCTTTGAGCTTATTCTGGAGTATACCTAATAGAACTGGTCATACGAGACGCAGATTTCTCTCAAGTCTACCCTTGCTAACTTAAGAGTTTCACCTTGAGCTTCGTTTATGGTTATTGCGAAGAATAATTTGATGGGAAACGGTACTCTATGTGAACACCTCCCTCAAAACTTATACGCCCGTGTAAACTGATCTTAAGTAATATTAAAAGCTCCGTCAAGATAGGGAAGGACCTCTACGAGCCGTTCGATTACCAAACGAGGTTTCAGTTTGGGTGATTCCTTATCAGAATACTTCTTTAATTTATTGCTGCAGAAAATAATACAAGCTGCAGAGCTGAATAGAGAAGGTACAATTCTGTAAGAGTGTATAGCTGCTGGCCGTGAGTTCTGCTTTCTCCAGACTGGATAAAGAAGCGAAGCGGATGGGTCTGGTAGTGAACGAGGGCAAGACGAAATATCTCCTGTCATCACAAAAAACAGTCATCACATTCGCGACTTGGCTCACATGTCACTGATGACAGTCTTAACTGCGAGGTCTAGATAATTTCGTCTATCTTGGAACCAGTATTAACACCAACAACAATGTCAGCCTGGAAATCCAACGCAGAATCACTCTTGCCAACAGTTTTGCTACTTTGGACTGAATAGGCAATTGAAAAGTAAAGTCCTCTCTCGGCGAATGAATACCAAACTCTTCAAGTCTCTCATCGTTTCCGTCCTACTATATGGTGCGGAAGCATGGACGATGCCAACATCTGATGAGTCGGCGTTAGGAGTTTTTGAGAGAAAAGTTTTGCGAACGATTTATGGTCCTTTGTGCATTGGCAACGGCGAATACCGCAGATGATGGAACGATAAGCTGTACCAACTATAAGATGATATTGACAAAGTTCAGCGAATGAAGAGACAGCGGCTACGCTGGCTAGACAATTTAATGTATGAAAGCACTCCAGCTTTGAAAGTATTCGATGCAGTACCCGTTGGTGGAAGCAGAGGAAGAGGAGGACCTCCACTCCATTAGAAGGATCAGGTGGAGAGTGACCTGGTTTCACTTGAGATTTCCAATTGGCGCCAAACAGCGACAAATAGGGTTGAGTGGCGCGATAATATTGATTAGACTATAATCGCGTAAGTGGTGCCAACGCCAATAAAGAGGAAGAAGAAACGGCACTCTCTTGAATTCGAAGGGATTATTTGATGGTATAAGGGGAATTCTAGAGATAAAAACAGATTCTTCATGAAAACAGCGTGTATGTATGTACCTATAATCTGCGCTTAATTAATTTAATATGTGAGTTGGAAGACCGGATATAAACCGATTCTCGGTTCCTCAAGTGGACTCTGTTATGTTTCGTGAGGCTCACTTTTTACACAGAAGGTCATAAGTGAGATTGTTTCACAGCTGTAGCTCTACTCATTTCTGAAGCGGATGGTGACTGGTGATGAAAAGTGGATCACTTACAGCAATGTCAAATGAAAATGGTTGTGGTCGAAAACCAGTGAGCCGGCATAAACAGTCTCCAAGCCAGGATTGATGGTCGGAATGGTTTTGTTGGTTATTTGGTGCAAAGAATCATCCATTCTGAGCTGCCCCACTACAGCAAAACTCTTAATTTGGACATGTACATCTAGAAATTGGACCGTCTGAAGAATCCAATCACACAGAAGCGCCCAGCTTTGGCCAACAGGAGGGGAATTGTGCTTCATCAGTACAATGCCAGACCACACACATCAATAGTGACTCGCCTGAAGCTCCGAGAGCTTGGTTGGGAGGGTTTTATGTATCCAAATTATAGTCCAAATGTCTCACCAAGTGATCATATTCTAATCCTGTCTATGGCGAATGATGTGGTAGGTGAAGAATTGGGTTCGAGAGAGGTTCGTGTTTCTAAATTGTTTGCCAATATGGATAAGGGTTGCTTTGAGAGAGACAAAATGACATAACCTTCAAAAAGGTAAAGTTATGACAAAAGTTTTCATGGAAGGTACTACAGGACGATACGGAATAGTCGTATTAGTTAGTTAGTTAGTTTAACAGGTTGCTTGATCACATAACCTAGATCTCGGGCACTTAGGCCTATTGGCAAGTTGTGATATCTACATATGTTGCCCCTACTAAGGAGATTCCTTCATCTTCCAAAATATTCAAACCATTTGGTGTGTTTTATAAAATACAGGAGATTAATGATTCCTACCGATGCAAGATCTGTAAAGCAATCGAAGATGAAATTTCCGAGAAAACGATAACGCACCGCACTGAGAGCTGTGGAGTGACAGAGGTGGTGTTCCACAGATCTCTTCTCATCCCTGTGCCTCTAGCTGCGGTAGCAGTCGTTTTAGAAGCCGCCCATCCTTGTACCATGTGCCCGCATAAAAGAGTATCCGGTTATTACGCCGGTTTTTATGCTTATGGAGGTCCGGTTTAGAGGGAGTAGAGATTTAGTTATCTCGATTAATGGTCAGATTTGTTTTGTCACACATGTACGTGGTTTCGTCTGCTGTTGGTCCTTCTGGTGACAGCTAGCCTTAGCAGATACTTTGCCGAAGAAAGTAGTATACCCAAGTCATGTGCAGAGTTTACTGTCGTTAGGACTGTTCTCTTTCTGGCCAGTTCATCGGTTACGCAGTTCCCTGGGATGTCCCTGTGACCAGGGATACAAACAACGGACGTTTTGCGTACAGTCGAAAGTTTGTTTAAGATCTCTCTGAATTTTATTGCCACCTTCGAGGTTGTATGATTGCATTGGAGAGACAATATATATTGTCATAGGTTGGGTTAACTTATTAGAAACGAGCAACCATGAAGCGGCTTTCGTAATAGCGGTTAGTTCCGCTTGGAAAACGCTACAGTGGTCGGGAAGTCTCTTACTTAATTTTATAGCAAACGGGTCAGAGTAAGCTCCACAACGTACTTTGCCATCTAGTCTAAATCGTCGGTGAAGATGGCTACGAATCTAAGATCCAGAACTGCTGCCACTCGTTAATGTCAGGAATTTTTGTTGAGAGAGTATTGTCGAAACAGAAGACGGAGTGGGAATAGTCGTATTAATTTCCGATTTATTGTCTCTTTTTCTGTTCAAAAGAAGATTCCACCATTTTAATAAAATTATATCTTTTACCAACTTTTTTTTTGTGGCTTCCCGATTTCCGTTTTGGCCACTCAGGAGTATAATTGTTCATATTAAGCGGTCCATTGCTGTCACCGTAATTTACATAAGCAAAAATACAAAATTTTCTAGGAAAGATTTTGGTAGCCTAGTCTTGAATTACATACATTATGAAACTGAAGAGAAAATCGAGTGACTTTAATATATGAGTAGCTTAAGACCAAAGTTCGTTAAACGAAATACAAAAAAATGAACAAAAAATGTTAAGAAAGATTAACACAAGAAACAATTTTCAAAACTATGCCTAACAAAATTCAAACTAATATTCCCACTATGATATGTGGGAAAACCATGTCATGTATGTATGTATGAATGTATATATATACACCTTTTTACTCAGACGTAATTAGTATTCCACACACCGTCTATGTAATTTTCGTAAAAATTGTCAATAAAAACGCACAAAGTAGCGGCGACCTTTCGCTTGACATGCGGCAAATAAAGTAAATATGTATGCCTGTATATACGTGTATGTACACAAGTTTTCGAGTACAAAAGAACATGCTTTCATACAGCCGCTAAACTTGAAGACACGGTAATTGAAATACTGTAATAAGACCGTAATAAGTTGGCTTTTCACTTTTTTTGTTTGTTTTGAAATAAATTTGCATTAGAAAACAATAGCAATAAACTTAATGGAAAAGGTTAGAAAATCCCACGCTTCATTTTGTTAAAAATGCCTCTACGCAATGCTTATAATATTTTCAACAGAATATCATTGGAAAGTTCCCCTCTTGGATTTTATTTTTATTTGTATTTTTATGAAAAAAAATGTATTTAAAGAAAACGACATTAAACTTAAATCTGGAAAACTCAAACGTTTATATGAATTAATTTATAGTGCATAATTAATTATATTTTTTTTTGAATTTCATGCTTAAATTGGGTTCGGTTGAGCTTCACTAATCATTATTGGGAAGCATTTTTTGTAGGGATACTTTATCTTATAAGTACATAAGCCGGTGGTTGCTCATAAAAAGTATTAAATTTCATGGCAGTCATACCAACTGCCGGAGAGTCTCCCTCCCTGTTTCTATTAGTTAGGTATCCTAGTGACGATATGAGCCTGACTCTTGAAACTTCTGTTACGTTATTGGCTGGAGTGGATTGCAGTCTTGCTTCTGGGTACTCAGACACAGTCGCATCAAGGAAGCATGAGCAACACTTGATACAAAGGAAAGCATGAGTGCAGCCTTGGCTCACAGCTGAAAGAGAGGAGAAGGGACACTTCAAAGGAGCCATGCCGATATATTCGATTTAGTAATTCACTGAAGTCAGTCTAACTGCAGGGTTTGCTCATCAAAGGGGTGACTGCGAGCGGATGTCAGTTTTGAAGGGAGTCTCTCGCTATATAAATGTGTCCCAATTAGCACCCCTCGCGCAGCGCTGTTGAGTATACCTGGAATGTCCTATTTCCTTAATTGGAAAGCCGACGCTACTTGGTTGACGTCTCAGGAAATGAAGAGACTGAGATCATCGTCGTCCAGGAGTTCCCATGGTTGTTAGAGGAGCTCAAAAGGATTTATTATAGTGGCCATATAAAGGACTGCAAATTTGATGTTGGATTCGTAGTCAGGCACTGAGTCCTGATATTTGCCACGATCCGCAACAAAGCGTAGTTTTTTTGACGTGTACATATATGTATATTATCTAAAGAATGTGCTTTCTGTATATCAGTGGGAATATCTAGATTTCATGATGAAACTTGCTTAGGGTCTGAGGCTAATCTACTTCGCCCGGTTCCGAAGCATGCTAATCATAACCAAAACAGACAGCCAAGAAATTTTCTAATCGACTTGCACTTCAGCTTTTTCGTCAACAACTTGGTATACGGGAGCTGTAAGGAGCTTACCTACCGGGTATTCAATAATATCGTAATAATATCGACCGCAATACCAATAGTAAGGGAAAATACCGAGCGCAGAAGTGGGAAGAGGGACACATTTGCGGTGACTTGCCGTTTCAAGACCGGAACACTTCCCCAGCCTGCTTAATTGCAGTGAGGAAAAATTAACAGGAGGTGGCGAACCCGAAACTTCAATCGATGACTGTGGTGTAGACGTTCCATTACCTTAATATGCTGAAGTTCGAATAGCGATCGCCCGCATGAAGAATAACACAGCGCCGGGTACCGATATATTACCGGCCGAGGTATAACAATACAGCGGGCAAGAACTGATAATGTGTATGTATCAGCTTCTTTGAAATAAAGGCTCCTCTTGAAAAAACCATCAGCCGTTCGGAGGCGGCTTAGTATAAACTGTAGGTCCCTCCATTTGTTGGGAAAACATCAAGACGCAAAACCACAAATTGAAGGAGGAGCTCGGCCGAAAAATCGCTTCAGTATTTCATATATAAGGCATTTTGTTATTTTTCTTTGGATTACTTTTTCCTGTGGTGGGTCCCAAACCCTACGCCTAACCTCAGGGTTATTCGTCTTCTCAGCTTATCTCGTCTCCAAACCGATGTTTGTTGGTTATTCAGAGGACATTTGGCATAAGACCGGAAAACGTGAACTGCTTGGACCATATGTAAAAGAATTGCGCCTGGCAGCTCACAGGCGCATGACAGTTTAAATCTTGATTTAGTGGCGTGAACTTCTATATGTTGACCCATCCAAGCAGCGAAGAGAATAACCGAATGGCGCGCTATGATTGACTCGGCTATAATCGCGTAATCGGTGTCGACGCCAATGAAGAAAAAATCTGATATAAGGTCCTCTCTAGCATAATGTGTGAAAGGCTAAAGCCCAGCATCAATGAATTGTTTGAATCTTATAGTGTGGCTTTGGACTTAGTAAATAAACCACTGATCTAATATTTACCATGTACGCAACCGTGGAAAAGAGATGTGGGAATGGTACTCAGACATATCACCTCTTCGTCGAATTTGGTATCACCGAGAGAATTGTTCGTCGAGAGGGTATTCTAATGCTGAATTCCCTAGTCAGTAGCAACTGTTGACAAAATTAAATCTGCGATAGACGACGACGAAATTATTTGCGACTACAAAGTTCTGAATGTCACTGACACTAGAATTCACATGCGCATGGGCTAACTATTTGTTTGATGGCAGGAGATATTTCCCGTTGTCCTCGTTCACTATTTAGACTCATTGGCTTGGACTGGAGAAAGTGGAGCTAAGACCAGGTCTGTAACGGAAATTGTAATTAAGATCGACGAATCCTTTTCTCTCTCTATACTGTCTTTTTCATCGTTTCTGATCCCTTGATATGACCTTAGGAGGGGAATCATACCACGTTAATTGGCGGAGTCTGTGAAATACCTTCTTCGTGGATTGGGCTTCATTCTTTGACTCCACGTACACTTCACATGAAGTCAAAAAGATGTTCAAAATCGAAAAAAATAAAAATTTCAAGTAAAGTCCATTGGAATCTCTTTGTTTGCACCTTGTATAAAGTCTTTCATCATCCAACAGCGGAAATTACTAAAACACCTAAGACATCGATAAATCTGCTAAACAATAAAAATAAATTTACATAAATGACATTTTCACAGACACATAAGTGAGTAAACATAAAACACAATCCATGCCATTCCATAAGCTCACATGTATATTCGTTTATAAATTTGTCTAAGAAAACAAAGTGAACAATCACTTCCAACCATTGTCATCGTCATCATCATCACCATCTCCATCAACATCAACATCCACAGCGTTAACATCATTATAGCCATCGCCGTCATGTTTTTTGCACTATTTTACTCTTAACCATTCACTTGACTCACTCACTCACTTACTCACTTTTACACTCACTCAACTCGCTTCACATCATTTCGAACTCTGCGAAGTAAGTGAACGAACGACCTCTGTCAAGGCGACCTCGTTTACTCAGGTGACGAAGGTGTTAAAACATTGCTGTGTCGGCATATTGCCTTTGACAGCAGCGGTCGGCGTTCGATCTCCATCGGTGTTGGTGTGATGAATGTTAAGCTGTTTAAATGCTTGTTTACTCGTATTTACGTATGTATGTGTGGAAAACAGATTGGAGATTATTATTTGTGCTCTGCAATTGTGGGCGTTGTTGTTGCGATGGCAGTGTTGGTGTTGGATTTTTATTTTTATTTTTTATTTTTAGTTTCAAGTTTTATTAATGTAATTAAATATTTATTAATAAAATATTTGAAAGCAAAAACTATTATTTATTTTTAACAGTATTCATTCTCAGCCATACTAGAAACTTCGTTGCTAACTTTTGCTTATAGGTTATAAAGCTTTTTTAGTGACGTCTTCGTTAGAGAGACCATCCACCAAGAAAAATACTTAAATGGACTGGGAGTTGATTCTTCTTCTTTACTACCTCCTTCTTCTTCTAGCAACATTGCGCCATTCATACCTTCTTTTTGCTGTTTGGCAACAATTGGAAATACCAAGAACATCCAGGTCCTTCTCTACCTCGTATTTATAACGTAGTTGAAGTCTTCCTCTTCCTCTGCTTCCTTCGGATACCGGAGCATATAACTCGTCGCGGTATAACTCGTACAGCACGTCGTTCCATCGGCTGAGGTATTTTCCTTTAAGCAAGACTTTCTCTCAAAAACTCCCAACTCGTTCTTTTTGGTTATTCATAATTATGAGTCTCAGCCACGTAAACCCAAGACAGTTGAGAGGGAAGTGAATGGACGGTTACATATCTCCATCTAGATAACTTCGGCAATGGTGATCCAGTAAAGTCCAGAGTCTCAACACGTGATCGGATAATGCTTTCCGCCTCCGACCACAACTAAGTGTGAACACGATTTGTGGTCCACTTTTGGGCCAGGAGGCTCTCACAATAGTACACATGGAAACAACCGTTGAACTGGTTTAAGGTTGCCATGGGAGCACCGAATGAAGTAGAATGGTGGTATCCATATCCGCAAGCCCAATTCTGTTACTCCGTAACGAAGTAATTTTTGCTTTAAAGTAAGTGGACGCAGACACAGAAAGTGGTGGTAAATATTCCGTTATCCTTCTTAATTTATTATGAGTGAGCCCAGGAAGGTAATAGCTGCTTCTCTGAATGAGTAAATACCTCTCAAAGAGACCACTCTACACCGCTTTCTTAATAATAACAACATCCGCCTGTAATGTTCTGGAATTCTGAGCCCGGCGTGCCGTTCTTTCTGTCAAACTTCGACAAAGCTTAGCACACTTCCCTGTTAGTGACTCTGCCCCATGAGTTCTTCTGTGAGGAAATTATGTTGGGGAGGAAACCATTTGGCGGTGTTTCAAAGGTATGGTGACAAAACTATTCTTAGAAATATTTAATTGCTGGCGAAACGCTGGTGTGGAACCCGCTAGAAATGCTGTGCCGAGTTTGGCTGCCAGATGTAAGATTTTTAAAATCATCGCATGATTTGATATTTGGCAAACCGTGTGGTACAATTCATGGATTTCTAGCAAAGCAGGTTTCTTCTTGTCGGCTGCAGTATCCGAAAAGCATTGCGTACTCACACTCGGAGGGCCAGGGTTCTAGTCCGACCAACATCCAAAATTAAAAATAAATAATAATTTTTCTAATTACGGTCACCTCATTGGTACAAATGGCAGGAAATATGAATCCCTATGAGTGTATTTCTGACATGAAATAAAAGCTCGGTCGGCCGTTCGGAGGCGACTTCGAATAAACTATAGGTACCTCCATTTTTGGCAGAACTGAGTATCAAAGGAGGAGCTCGGCCAAAAATCGCTTCAGCCCATTATATAGATTTCTTCTGAACATGAGAAATATGGATTGTCTGCCAAAGCTCTCTCCTGCTACGGAACATTTGAAGAGCTCACGAAGTATTCCAATTTTAATATCTTATTATGACCATTCGTTCCCATTTCCCAATACACACAAATACTAAGGAGACCATGCTCTTTAGCGAGCATCAATTGTTGGTGTCATCAGCAGAAATGTTGAGTTATCCACCACAACCAACACCAAGAAAATGATATCGCGAATGGAGGGTGTGAGTGCGTCAAATCAAGCGCATCAACTCCGAAGATCATCAAGCCAACTTTTAAACGACTATATAGAGTTAGAGTACATACTAGAGACTATAAACACACCACCAGCGCCGAGCCGAGCAAAATGGTTGACCAAAGATATGTAATACGTCAAAATGAAATAAAACAACAAAAAATAGTGGCAGCTGTGCGGAAAAAAATACCTGTAATTGTTCGGAACAAATAAGGAGTGTGACAAGCAGCCAGCAACGAAGAATAGACAATTAAACATTGCAATAAAAGAAAACGAAGTGTGTCGTAGCGCAGCGCGGGAGAGAGAAGGAGCGACTGAGGGGGGGGCGAAACGCCAAAAGGTGGCAGCCAGAAATGAGGGACAACCAACTAAGACATTGGCGTCGTTGGCTTACAGCCACAGCAGTGAAATTTAGACCTGCTTTTATTTCTTTTACATATTTAGTTAAATGGACATATGTACATATAGGTATATATATTTCTAAGTATGCGTGCAATAACAACAATTATATTTTATTTGAAACTGCAAACTATAGTCTGCACAGACGTTGAGCTGACCACAGTAACCACGAACCATGAAGTGGGCAGCAGCAGCCTTACGAGTGTCTCTTTGTTTGCGGCAAGTGCTTAGTTGATACTTAGAAGTTAATGTGGCAAGCATCAGATGCACGCACGTTGAACGTTGAACGGAGCAAATATTGCAATGCTGCGTATGGCAGTCACTGGCCTGCTTATAAATCAAACATCTGCCTTCCTCTTTGGTTTTCTACTTCTTACTTCTTTGTTAGACTGTTTGTTGGTTTGCTGGTTTGCTTGTCTCCTTTAAATGCATAAAATTACAAAATAATTTCGCATTGCGTAGCTGGAATGCAGCACTAGTGTTGAAATAGGCTTATACCCAGCCACTGTACTGGGTGGAGAAGGTAGATTGGCTGCATTCTTCCAAAAGCGAGTGAAGCATAGCAATATGCACACCCCAAGTCCTAGAAAGGCGTGGCGAGTGGTTTTAGCCAAGTCTCTCTGATCATTCTTCGCACCTGCTTTTCTCAGTGTCTGCTCATTCTTCAGTGTAAAAAAAAAGCCGGGGGAAAAAATTGAGAGATCTATATAAGACTTATACGAGTATATAATTATTTTTTGGGTCTCGGGCTCAACTATTTGTTGGAGAAAAATTGAGATTAACCTTCACGTCTTCGAAAAGTTGGGACGAACGGGACGTTGTTAAATTGATTACGGTGGCCGTGATATCAACTACAATGAGCAATACAGCTTAGATTAGATTGAAGTAGTTCTGGGGCAGCAGCACACTTAAACCACTGAGCAATTCATGTATCTTTGAACTCACTATTCCGTTGAGGTCTCTAAAGGTTGCCCTTGGTTACTTTAACGTACTACTCCAAGGTGTGTGGCCATCGCAAAGATTCTTCCTCCTCTCTACAACTTCTGCAAAAGTCGTCTGGTACACTTAACCTCTCTGCGTGCTTGCCCACTAGAAAATGCTCGTTAAGATGAGCCATAAATATAGATATCTCCTCTCTTATAAGTGTGATGATCGCTCGCTTGTGACCTACTTCTATTCCGTGTTGACTAGGAATACCCTAGCTACATGGCACCCATTGAGAGCTTACAAATGAAGAACGGCAAGTTTAAACTTTTGTTGAGAAAAGTGCAAATTCGTCCACCAGTTCATTACCCGGTATTTCACTGTGTGCAGGCATCTGCACTAGGTTGAGAGAGATCTGGTTCGATATTACGCTAAGTGATATGCGGCAATTGTCTACTGGCCTGTGGCCTGGCTATCCGGAGAGATTTATATACTATTTTCTGAGATTGGGATTAGACAAAAGCACTACAATGATCCGAGGAACGGAGGGATTTCCTAATACCAAGCTCCAAGAAGTACATTTTTGGTTTATGGTGATAGTGATAGTGACTAGATTTGCATAACTATCAAGACCGACTTATGTATATACTTCGAGAGCCTACACCGGCACGTATAACGATGGCATTGTGCGACGGCGCATTAGTTGTTTGCCAACAAATCCGGTATTTTTTGGTCAAACCCGGTCAATTTACGGTCTACGGTCATCCATTCTTTGAATTTTTTTTTTATGTTTTCGTCAGTGTTCGATGTCGATGGTCATCATCGTTCACGGACTCACGGTCACTTCTGAAACGTTAGTGCGACTGATAAACCACAGTTTAACCGCGTGGTTAGCATTATGTACTGCCGCTCGGAAGGCCCGGGTTCAAATCCTGGCAAGATCAACATCCAAAAGTCATAGAAAACTAATTTAAATAAAAAATTCATCTAAAATTTTCTAACTCGGTCACCCCTCAGCAGGGAATGTCAACCCCTCCGAGTGTATTTCTGACATGAAATAAAGGCTCCTCATAAAAATCCATCGGACGCTCGGAGGCGGCTTAGTATAAACTGTAGGTCCCTCCATTTGTGGGAAAAACATCAAGACGCAAAACCAAAAATTTGAGCGTCGCACGGTAGTGATTCCGGGAACTGTTTGATCAAGGTAGTAGATATAAAAGGGACTCATAACCGGGAAACCACAACTATTTTTTAGGGACTTAGAGTCTTAAGCCAACCATGGGAATATTACATGACGGATACTCACTTGGATGGGATGATATTCCCTGCCGAGGGCGCGACTACTTTTACAATATAAATTGTCTAAAATTTTCAGTGTTGGTCTGGCTAGGTTTAGAACTTATGGTCTGTCAACGCTACCCTCTTGGCTACAGTGGCCACCAGAGGTGAGCTGTCCGAAGGATTTGACAACACTGGTTCCCTTAAATTAGCTTCACAAAACACAAAGAAATAGCTGGCATGTAATGGTGTACCTTGTTAAGAAGAAGAAGAGCTACAACAAGGTAAAAGTGGAAAAAGAAGAAATGGAAGGAAAATCGAGCTTTTTCGAGCACATTAACTGGGCACGTTAACTGCATTAACTAAACTTAACTGGCTGAAAAGAGTTTCTAGTCAATGGATTAGCTAATCATCGGTTCTGACCGCACTCAGTGCGCACTTGTTTGCTTCTTCCCACAAAACACATTGTTACCACATACAGACCTGAGGCCTGCGTGTGTGTTGACTATTTGGCTTGTGACCATCAAGAGGTGATGGCTGCGTGGAAGATGCCACATGCAACAGCTGAGCATAGTTAGTTGGGCAACTTGTAATAGAATATTAACAACAACATATTATGTTGCATTTGTTGTAAGCACGCAGCGACGCACGCTCACGCCGGCAAATGTTGCAACTATTTAATGCGTATTTTTCATTTTAGTCTTCACTTCAAGACATTCTGTTTTCATCTTTAACAATAAAAGAGACACAAACAATTTTATTGCGCATTTAAGTGTACATAAATTATGTGTAAAATGAGTTGTTGGATTTTTCAAATAATCATATTTGGGGATTTTCAACAATTTTTTAATTAATTTTTAATTTTGTTCAAATGAAAAAAGTAAAAGTCAATTTTTGCTTTCTTGTTTCCCATTGTTGTTGTTCTTAATTAAATGAATATTAGCCGAGTTCACCGAAGTAATAGAAAAAGCAACCGCTTTTATGGAAAACCACATGACTTTTTCAATATCACAATCATGTCCCATTGGGACATTTCCGTCTGAAGAGTCGTGGGTTTGCGAGGATTAAGGGCATAAAAACCGAGTCGCTGAGGGAACTCAAGCAGATACTGGAAAGTGCATGTTGGAATTGTTTAGAGGATCGGAAAAGAGGTGTAGGAATATGTTATTTTAGTTTAGTATTGTTTGGCATTTCATCATGGACTCTTGTTCTAAGTTCCAAGAAGATCCGACGTTTTCAACCCAATTTTCGTTCAGCGATGAGGCCCATTTCTGGCTCAATGGGTATTTAAACAAGCAAAATGCCGTATTTGGGACGAAGAGCAACTTGAAAAGGTTCAAAACCTGCCACTTCATCAAGAAAAAACTACGGTTTGGTGTGGTTTTTGAGCCGGTGGATCGTAACCGTCAATGGCGACCATTATTGCGCCATGATAACCAACTATTTGATGCCTGAAATTGAAGTTCGTGATCTCAGCGACATTTGGTTTCATCAAGACGGCGCCACTTTCCACACATGGCATCACTCAATGGATACATTGAGAGAACATTTCGGTAAGCAGATAATTTTACGATTGGCCATCAAAATCGTGTGATATCACACCTTTAGACATTTTCCTGTGGGGATATGTAGAGTCTAAAGTCTATGCGGACGATTCCGCTTCGATTCAGACCTTGTAGCAAAACATCACGCGTCTTATTCGTCAGTTACCAGTCGAAATTCTCGAACGAGTCATCGAAAATTGAACTCAAGGGATAGACCAGCTGAGAGGCCAAAGTATTTTCTTTCCATTGATAATAAACCTTTCCCATTAAATTAGAATTTTCTGTGCTTTTTTTTTCTTTAAAAAAGTAGGAAACCTCGAAATGGATCACCTTTTATAATTCGCGAGAGCAATTATGAAGGAAAATCCCAGGAATTGATAAGTATGTAAGTGTTTTCTTTTTTGAAAAAATGTGAAAATTCCCTACTATTTCGTCCAGACTTCCTTTACTCTGCGAATAGTTTACTGCGGTCTGAGGCGACCGCAATTAGAAAAATTAATTTTCTATAATTTTGGATGTAGGTTGAACCAAGATTCGAACTGTGATCTTCAGAATGGTAGTACGCACACTAGAGCAACAATATTCTCCTCTTAATTCACAAGCTGCTTGGAAAGCGAGTTATTGCACTTGAAAAGCTTAACTGAAGTGGCACTGAAAGAGCCGTCTAGATTCTGGAAACAAGAGATGAGCTCTTGGTAGAAAACTCTCCAATCAAAATTTCCAATGCATTTCAGTCTATTCGTGGGCTTCAGGGACTCTATACAACCGGATGAAGCAATGGTGATAGTTAAGAGTTTCTCCGGAGTTAAGTAGTGATTCTTATATGCAGACATAAAGTGGAGTTCTGTGTCCATACCAGAACCAGCGATTTACACTGTGGCACACACAAACAAATCAACCATCTTATGAAAACATCTTTGAAAATATCATTAATCCAGATTCCGCGTATAAATTATACACGCCCATCCGTAACCAAAACCTAATTCCCTTTTTTGGATCATAAGCAAGTAACGCAAATACCAACGTGTCTCAGTAACAATTAAAAAGTTATGCTGAATTCCGCATGTACATATATGTATGTATATGGTGTATCTACGCGTATGAATGTACATAGATGACATCTGCCTTAGCGATGAGCGCCAAAAACTTCCTAATCAGCCTGTCGTGGAATGTGTTAATGTGGCATGCTGCTGTGGCATTACACATGTAATCAACATACACACACACACACACACACGTACCCAAGAGTCTTGCAACAAAGTAACCTGGTTTCAATTGGATCGATGATGAGCCGAAACGAAAAGGAACCATAGAGAGGGGGACAGATGGTTTTTAACCTGCCTATAGGTATTGGCTGTTTCTAAGTACTTGTGGCACATAAGGAATTCTTCGGGTTCAAATAAACATACGCAGTTGGCACGGCACGTTTGTATAGGCAGGAAAAATTCCTTGCTGTACTTACACATCCGTAATATTACAGTTTTTTCTATCAATTCGTCCACCTTCGCTGTCTGCTCTGCGGCTGCGCTGCTGCTTAGACATTTAGATATTTAGCCGTAAATGATGAAGTACTCGCATCTCGCTAGAGGTTTCGGCTAAAGTCCGTCGCCACATATCAGACTTGTACATACATACATATATGTATCGTGCTCTAATAGTAAGAAAAAGTAAGAAGAAAGAGCAAGAAGGAGCGCAAAAATGTTGAGTGTTGAGGGGAAAACTGGATATTGACAAGAGCAATCACAATTATCTACGCTTGTCTCCATTTTTGGCGTCATCACGAAGCAGATGTGCAGCGTTTGCTAAGTGCTCTATGTCACACAGAGGAATACATATGTATGTACGCATAAGGAAGTGGTCATGTAAGATGTAATATCCTATAGGAAAATCTACTATATCCGAAATTAAATACTCTTTTTAAGATATGCGAGTTAGAGATCTCGAAAAAAGAATGCACTCCTCCGTAATATAGAAATTCTAACACTGAAAAATCAGAGTCTTTACCTCTGCTTCCAATTAGAAGAAGTTTTCTCTGCATTTCGTAGGTGTCAGCAGGTTTATGCCCAAGATCTAAGTCTCTATTCAAAGCGTAGATTGCAGAAACAGCGTTTCTACCCGCAGCTTGTCAGCTTATTATAAAAATGGTTATTCCTTCCACAACCTAAACTCGCAGTGGTTTCCCACGAACAAACAAAAAACTGCTCGGTCTCCTAAGTAATCTTCGCTTCGGTCCCCAAAAACTTACTACCGAGCTTTTCATACGTTCGATTTGTTTGTGAGTACTTTTCAAAGGGTAGGCTCCCCCAAACAATCCGTTTATAATATGGCAATACTGTGGCGGTTCCCACAGGCTTAGAAGTTAAATATTTGCTATCGGAGACTTTGTTTCTGTCATAACGGTCGAATGCCGTAGGAGGAAATCCCGCGTCTTCCTATAAATAGCCTAGAGTTCTGCTTAGAGAAACTCCCGAGGGCTAACTGTGAGATTTTATAGTCAACTGTGATCCCTGACGGCCTTTTTGACAAGCTTCAACTCCCTTAATTATGAGACACTAGACTTCAAGACGGTAGAGTGGGAAAAGGTTACCTGGAAATCAAGGGGAATTGCAATCTGCCCTCCAGTTATCAAGAAGAAAAAGAAGAGCAGTTTTTGAGCTAATTTACAAACAGTACCTACTGACCAGTCCTTTAATGTTAGCTTGGACCTTAGTTGTAGTTGCAGTCCATTTATACTTCGAAAGCAAAGACCTTCACGAATAGAGGGTTGGGAAGGGTCGGAGCTCACATCAGGAATTCAGCAGTCTCTTTGAAATATTCCAGATTGTTCAGACCACAAGCCCAACAAACGCTTAGTCTCCCTGAGCCTGTTGGGATCCTTAGCACTAACGCGGTAAGACTCTCCTCTTTTGCTCAAATTTAAATTACGTTAAAGAATCTTAAGAATTTAATTGGCCATCTTGAGTCTTTAACCACGGCGAGGGATAATGTACATACATATAATATGTATATGTTATGTGCCTATATTACTTATTCCTACAGAGTATGTGTGCATTTTACATAAATGGATTGTAAATACATTAACAGCTCCTTTAGTAGCGCATCATTTGAAGAAACTTTATACTGAAAGGTTCAATGACAGGGCAAGGAATTTTCACTGTGAAAAAAAAAACACCAACAACATCTTACATAAACAATGGAAAATTTATTGAAAATTAGAAAAACTTTTCTTCTTTGGGGTTGTTCAGCTGCTGAGAATACTCGATCTATTTGTAGCACTAACCCCAAGGAGTTTGTGTAAGGACAAAGAGCAGCTGCTCCTGAGAAGACAATGTGCAGCATAAGGACGAGGCGCACGGCTTTGGAGATGGGGTAGCTAACAACCGGCTTGCTTCAAGATATAAATGCAAGAATGCGAGATCAATTCGCTTACTGATACGAGTATGTTTACTACATACATATGTATATACACTTTTGTTTGTTTCCGAAAATATTTTCGTTCATATTGTTCGATGTGTGCATCCACATAGGTGCGCCTTCGCATCAGTTTTCCGTCAGATTTAAAAAAATATTCACCGAAGTTCTTTTCGTTTTTCCTTTATACGTAAGTCTATATAGTGTTTACTTTATGCCTACATTCTATGTTTGTATGTGTAAGATAAACATACTGAGTGCATAATTTATTGCTGTTCTCAAAAGGCTGGCAAAAAAAGGAATAAAAATAATGAAAGGAAGAAAAAGAAATTTTGTACCTACATACATATGTACGAGTATATGAAATCTGATGCTTATTGCTATGAAGGAAGAAATTTCATATTCATACATACATACCTACCTACAATACATATAAAAATTTATGCTTGTTAATGCAAATGAATGCAAAGTTTTGTCATACATGTTCTTTAAGGGGTTATGCCACTCTAGAGACCGAAAAAATAGGTGCTTTATGTGCATTTTTTTTAGAAAAACCATAGTCAATTAAAAATATAATATAAGAAGTTTATTATACATCTTTTTAGGTGTAAAAAAATTATTTCTTATAAATATTTCTTGAAGAATGGTGGCGCTGTAGCGGTCGTCCTTCGACTCCTCTATGGTTCAAGGGGTACGTGGCCGAACTAACTGCTCCTGTAAATTTTGAAATATCTTGAGTATCTAAATTTTTTTTTTATTATATATTACAATAGCTAAAGTAACACGCAGGATTTTTTCGATATATTGATTCATGATCAAATGGCGCACTTCTAAAGTTAAACTTTCTAATTTCGACTAAAAAATCATCAGTTAATTGTTAATAACAAATGAACTATATAGAATAAAAAAAAAATCCTACGTGATACCTTAAAAAATGTATTTTTAAAGATGTGTGTCAAATTTGAACCTAATCGGTTGGAAATTGTACGAGTTGTTGGTTCGGCCAACTCGAAAAATGTAGTTTGAAGATAAACGCGTTTAAAGTTTTAAGTTGTACCGTGTGCGTACCGTGCAGCCTTGCAAGGAACTTCGAAAATAAATTATTTAGAGATTTTTCCGAGCCATAATCCTGCAATATGTTATTTCTGAGACCCTAAGGAACTATTTAAAGCAAAAGAAAAGCGATTTTTTGAAAATCCTAGAGTGGCATAACCCCTTAAGCTTTGCTCTTTTATGACTTCTATACAAATTAATAATAATAGTTCAAACATATGAGACGAAAGTAGAACAACCACTTATTTTTGTAGTTGGAAAATGTGACAACTTTTCTTTTGAATTCGCTTACGAAATATGTATACCATATAAGAAATTACCACTTTTGTTCATTAATTATTCTTTATTTTTTGTATACATAAAAAGTGTTGAAGGGTTAATTTCAATACTGCGTAATATATTTGCAAATATTTACTCACCTCTTCGTAGGTATTTTCCCGTGAATTTGAATGCGATTGTACGCTGCTGGCAATGGAACGACGAAACATTTCACTGAAAGTTGGAAAAAAAAGATTAAAAACAAATGAACAAAAGATTAAGAAGTTCGTTTCAGGTACTGGTAAGAAATAGAAGAAATCACATTTCATAGGTAAAATCATATAAAAAATAATAATAAAATAAAATAAAATAAAATAAAATAAAATAAAATTAAACAAAATTAAATAAAAAGAAATAAAATAAAATAAAGTAAAATAAAATAAATAAAATAAAAATAAAATAAAGTAAAAAAAAAATAAAATAAAATAAAAATAAAATAAAAAAATAAAATAAAGTAAAATATAATAAAATAATATAAATTAATATAAAATAAAATAAAATAAAATGAAACAAAATAAAATAAAATAAAATAAAATACAAAAATTAAATAAACTTTAAATAGTATAAAAAACTGAAAAATAATAAAATAAAATAATATAAACTAAAATGAAATGAAATAAAATAAATTAAACAAAATTAAATAAAATAAAATAAAATAAAATAAAGTAAAATAAAATAAAGTAAAATAAAATAAAATTAAATTAAATATAAATTATTAAATAAAATAAAATAAATATAAAAAAAATTATGTTAACATTGTATAAAATAAAAAAAATTATAGATTTAAATTAAATTTAATAATATAAAAACAAATAAATTAATTTAATAAAAAAGTAAGAAAAACAATTAAAAATGTGCTATAAAAATTGCAATAAATTATAAAAAATGAAATGAAATAAAATGGAAAGAAACTAGATTAAAATAAAATTAAAAAATTCAATAAAATAAATTTACTTTGATGAAATGAAAAGCAAAAATTGCGAAAAAAATTGAATGAAAAAAGGTAAATAAAAGCAAATAAACAAAATAAGAAGAAAAATGAATTAGATAAAGCAAAATAAGGTAAAAAAACGCGGTACTGTTTCAAACTCAAATTCGGATATCTTCAACCATCATCGAGCAATTTTTGCTTTAAGCTCTTTATTATCTAGACCTTTGGTAACGGTGACGGAATCGGTTACTAGTCGAAGTTTCTTACCAAGCAGATACGAGTATATGCGGAAGCGATCTAGTATTTCAACAACGCTTAGATCACTTTTAAGCAATATCGAATATCTATCTATCTACAACGAGCTTAGTGTTTTAACCTAAAATGACTCTAAAATGTACAGATGGAAGAAGCTTGAACTCTGAGGCAAGTTTTGTTTGATTGTGCGTTACCGGGGTAGACAATAAGCATATTAGAAAGTTCTGTTCAAGATCTTGCGTTTTTATCCACTAAACACATATTTTCCAAAAATTTAAGAATTTTTTTTGCTCTTTCAGGAAAGCTTTTGAGATTCTACTAGAGTTAGTTTTAGCAGTTTTTTATTATTTTTTTAATTTTTTCCAAACATTAGTTTAAATTCAAAACAATTTTTTTCCCTTTTCTTTAATATGTATCTTTCATATTAACTTTGAGCTGCCTTTAGCGGTTAGAAGTGTTGATTAATCAAATCTCAACAATTCATTAATCTTTAAAAATTTTATTGCCTACCAAATAAAATATTCTACCATAATTAATTGTTAGAGTTCATATCACAAAATCATCATCATCATCATCATCAAATACGTGATATCATAAACAACAATTAAGCAGCAACTAGTATAACACGAAAATAAACAGATAGAACATGAAAAAGTAGAAAAGATGCAGAATCAAAAAATACCGAAAAATAAACAGTCATTCAGCCAAGCGTTCACCGACCGATTCGTACAAAAACCATTTACACGTTACCGAAAATGGCAAGAAAGACCGATGTGGAAATTTTTGGCGCGGACAAAAAAATTAAAATGAACTTTATCTTAATGCGTAAGAGACGAGCATAAAATTCAACTGACAGAGAGATAAAATAAATATGAAATTTAGTACATGAAACAAATAATAAAAACTGCATACCTTAAACGTTGACAAGGCGTAGGCGCTGGGTTGGTTAGATTAGACCTTGATTCGTTCAGATTTGTTGTAGAATTGCTTATTTGTTGCTGATTGTTGGGCATGTTGCTCATGTTGTTGTTATTATTTTTGTGGTTGGTCGAATTCATTTGTTTGTTGTTGTTGTTGGTGCTGCTTTTATTATTTTTGTTGTTGTTAGTTTTATTAATGCTGTTGGCGTTGTTGTTGTTGTTGTTGTTGTTGTTGTTGTTATGATGTTGATGATTCTGTATGCCGCTAGTCGTGTGGCTCGAATTTTTATGGCCGAAAGCCATCGCCAATGACATTTTTCAACTTCGAAAATATTTTTTTTTTGCTTGAATCAGGTGTTTTGAAGTGTGCTTGAGTTTCGATTTTTTTGTTGTTCGATCTTCAACTATTATGTTCTAGAAATTCACTATTCACAATTCCAAATACCAAATATAGTTATTTCTTTATTAGCTTCATAGTTTTCAGTGGCTTTTAATTTTTTTTTTTTGTTTTTATTTTTTTGTTTTTTTCCTTTTAATTCTCTGTGGGCTGTAGACACGCGTTGCACGCTTCAAACGTCGAGCGACAAAGCGATTTGTTACACTCACTCACTAACTATTGTTGTTGTGATTTGTGTGATCATTTTTTTTGTTGTTGGATTTTTATGTTTATTATTTCAGCTTAGTATTTTTAATTTGTTCGCTTTTAATATTGCAAATTGTCTTTTTTTGTTGTATATTTTGTTTATTTCTTTTTTTATTTGGTTTTGTGGAATTAATTTGTTAACAAATCTCCATTTTTGGCGCACTTTTATAGTTTATCTTTTTAATTGTTTATTTAATTTTGCAAACATGCCATTAAATGATCATTTATGTAGGATTATTGTTGGTATTGAAGGCTGAAAGTAAAATATTTGCAAAAATTAATTTCGTTTTTTTTTTGTTCGCTATAAAATATTGTGAGCTCTTTTATGGCACACAGCATTGTGAGTTAAAATTTATTAATATTTTTTTATTTTCATCTAAACTTGAAGTGTTTAAATTATAATGTTTGTAGTTCGCTGTCATTTTTATGGGGGAAAATGTCCGCTATAATTTTTAATTTCATTTTTATTTTTGAAATCACAATTTAGCGGCTCAAAATTATATAAATATTATAATATATAATTATATATACTCGTATTGATAGCTACTGCCTCAACATTATAATGATTCTTGAATCAATCGGATTGCTATAAGACAAAATTCAAACCTGTTTTCAAGTGATGAACATTTTATTATAGCGGCCACATAAAGGAGCGCAAGTTTGATGTTATATTTTTGGTGGAACAGAGATTCCGTTGAATGAATGTCTCGTCACAATCTCTATTAAAGCGACCTTTTTCAAAATATCGCTGACTTGCGCCAATGCCCCGACAGAAGAGAAGGACAATGTGACCAAGCATATCTTTTATGAGCATATGGAGCAAACTTACGACTTTAATGACCGGGAGAAAAAAGTTTTGGCGTGCTTAATCTCCCAGGACCCAACATCGACTCGAATTACTATCTTATAGCAGTAAGCATACTCATACGCCACTTTACAGCAAGGAACTCTCATCAAAAAATACGAGTAAAGACTACGTACAGCATAGTTATGCTATGCTATGCTGCGCCGATCTGGGTGCCGGGGACGAACGAGACGCAGTTGAATAAGCTACAGGCATGTCATAATACCGCCCTTAGGACGGCGACAGGAAACCTCCTGATGTCGCCGGAGCATCTTTGCTACGAGTTAAGGAGCACAATGCTTTGCTGTGCAAGCAGTTCCTATTGGGATGTTACCGCAGGGAGCACACCAGTAGGCACCTTATTGAAGCTGAACCTCCACCTAGGCACATCAGAAAGGCAGTACTTGACTTGAAGAGCTCCATCCAGCAACACATACAACAACCGCTGGACAGGATGGCGTACATTGATGTACAGAACGCCATTCCCCAGGAGTCAGTTAACACCTGTAAAGACTCCCTTCCCGTGAATGGCGTACTCGGAGTAAAACCACCACCTATAGCAGACAACGAGCCCGAGCTGCCTCGAGAGACCCGCGTGACCCTGGCAGCACAATTTAGATCTGTATATTGTAGCAGGTTAAACTCCTACTTATTCAGACTCGACTCCAGCATACCCAACGTATGCCCTGCATGTGAGTCTCCGCATGGCACTAACCACCTCTTCATATGCCCCCTTAAACCGACTCATCTAACCCCCCTCTCCCTTTGGCCCAATACCGTCGAAACAGTACGTTTCCTGGACCTCCCTTTAGATGACCTCGGCGACTTAGATTGACAAAGCCTGCCCTAAGCGGGGTAAGTAAGCCGCTACAACAACAACAACAACTCCGTACAGCTGTTAATGAAGCAATTAGTTTTCAGAAGTGCCAAAATAGCTGGTACGATTAAGACTGCCTTGCCGCAGGGGATTACCATAAAACAGAGCTTGAGCAGCTGGGCGACAGAGAACTCTTCTGCAGCCTGCTGAAGAGCAGTAAACATGGAACAGCAGGGGATAGCGAATCTGATTCCACAATCAATGAAGATGGACCGAATATGAAGAAGTTTGATTAGCAATTGCCCTCTTGAGAATCCACGATCTGCGTTACTTATTATCCACGATATTGCATATCAGCCCACCGTCAACAGACTATTTGAACTTCACCACTAACCAGATATCCACCATGTTCAAAATCCGAAAATAAGATTGACACACATCACCTATTCGTCGATTATAATGCATCTTTCGACAGCACAAAAAAAAAATGCCTCTACGTCGCTATATCTGAGTTTGGTATCTTCGAAAAATTATTATTGACATCATTGGTCTCAATAACCACGGCGTGAGTTCTGCTTTCTCCAGATTGGATAAGGAAGCGAAGGTTATGGGTCTGGTAGTGAATGAGGGCAAGACGAAATATCTGCTGTCATCACACAAATAGTCACCGCATTCGCGTTTTGGCTCCCACGTCCCTGTTGACGTAGATAATTTCGCCTATCTAGAAATCAGTATTAACATCAACAACAATGCCAGCGAATTAAGAGACCGCTTATATGATGGCAAGGTCATGCCGTCTGAATGAATGAAAGTATTTGATGAACAGCAAGACCTCTACTCTGTTCGAAAGATCAGTGGAGAGGGTGCTGACTACAGTTGGTATTTCCAATTAGCGTCAAACATCGAAACGAAGGTGGAAATGCTGCAACGCTGTTAACTCAGCTGTAATGGCTTAAGCCAGTGAACAAGAAGAAGTAAATATATGTTCACAAATAATAGTTTTGAATTAAAATATTTTTCTATGTGAAGAAGTTTATTTGTGGCGATATTTTGTAATACATTTTTTTGGTTTTATATTATTGTAAAAAGGAAGACAATTTTTTTGCAAGTCTTTTGTGTTGTTTTTTTATTATACAAATAAATTTCTTATGTATAGTAGTTAATGATAATATTTATCGTCGTTTAACCAATCAGTAGCATCAGTAATTAACTTGCATATTTTTTAAATGCCACTTGCAACACACTGTATGCAACAAATCTCTGCCACAAAAAATCCCCAAGCTACTCAATGATCGCCAAAAACCTATTCACGCAAACCAATAATAAAAAGAGCAAAAAATGAAAAACACACATTCATTACCATTCGTTAACGAAAATTAACTTGTTAACAGCCAAAGTGAAAAAGCAAAAAGAAAAATGGGAAAAATAAAAACTGCAAAATACAAAATGCACCAATCATATTTCTGTTGTTTGTTTTTGTTTTTTTTTTTGGCTACATAGCAACAAATTATCTATGACTAAATTTTGGTTTTAATCTAAGGGTTGCAGTTTTCCATTTCTTAGTGACATATTATCAAAATTGTTTTTCATTACAAAAATATTGACTCTTTTTAAATTAAAAAAAATTTTTTTTTTCAAATTTTTTTCAATTTTTTAAAAATTTTTTTTATAATATTTGAAATATTTTTTTTTATAAATTTTTCCTAAATATTTTTAAAATCCTTTTTATATTTTATTTATTTTTTTAACTTTTTATGTTTTTTGTTATATTAAAATATGGATCTTTATTTTTTCCTTAATGTTTATATTTTTTTAATTTTTTATATTGTGGTTTGAAGCACTTTCGTTTTTATTTTCTCTTTACATTTTTTAATAATTTTATATATTTTTTAAAATTTTAATATTTTTTTTGTAATTTTTTTGATTTAAATTTTTTTTGTTTCTTTATAAGTTTTTTTCAAATCTGAAATTTTTTCTCATAACAATTTTAAATGTTTTTTTTTGGCCGAGCTTCTCCTCTAATTTGTGGTTTTGCGTGGCTTTATACTAAGCCGCCTCCACGGCTGGTCGTTTTTTTACGAGGAGCTCTTATTTCATGTCCGAATTACACTCGGAGGCGTCGACCGCAATTAGAAAATTTTATTCAATTTTTTATTTTAAGTAAATTCTCATGCCAAGATTTGAACCCGGGTCTTCCGAATGGCAATACGCAATGCTAACCACTCATCTACCGCGGCCGTATTAATATATTTAATACTTTTATATATTTTTTATTTATGAAATTGGTTTTTTTCTGTTTTTTTAATTTTTAAATAATTTTTTTTGAGTAGTATTTTTGATTAATTTATTTTTTTTATCTGATATTGCTTCTTAAAAATATTTAAATATTGTTTTTGTTACTTTTACCTCAATATTTTTAATAAATTTTATTTTTTTATATTTTAACTGTTTTTTTTAATATTTTGCTTAATGCGGGTATATTTATTTGTTTATTTTGTTAATTTTAATATTTAAAATTGTTTTTTAATTTAATTAATTTTTAAATACTTTTTTTTGAGTAATATTTTTGTTTAATTTATCTTTTAATATCTGATATTGCTGCTTAAAACTTATTTAAATATTGTTTTTTTTACTTTTACCTCAATATTTTTAATAAATTTTATTTTTTTTTATTTTTTAAATATTTTTTTTTAATATTTTGCTTAATACAATTATATTTATTTCTTTATTTTGTTAACTTTAATATCTGAAATTGTTTCTTATAACATTTTTAAATATTTTTTTCTTTAACATTTTTGGTTTAATTTTATTTTAATATCTTAAATTATTTTTGTAACAGTTTGAAGTGTTTTCTTTTTAATTCTTTTTGTTTAATAAATTTTTTAAATTTTTGCCTTCTTTTTTTGCTAGTTTTTTTTTTGTTTTATTACAAAGTTATTGCCATATTTGGCTAACGGCATTGTCCAGCTGACTAGCGTTTTTGCTTTTTGCTGACGGGAGCAATTAACTCCGTTTTTGGTAGATATTTCAAAAAAAGTCCAAATCTCACGCTAACTTACGTGCAATTGGCGCGGCTGCTGACGAAATACACACACTAATGATGGTCGCAGCGAGTTTGTTGCTTAAGTCTTTTGTTTTTATTTTATTTTTCTTATATTTTTTCCACACGCGTTTGTGTTTACCATATTTTTTTTCGCACTCTCCACCACTTTGCGCCAAATTTAGTAATTTTCACAATAGTCTTTCAACACTCACTCAATTATGATGAAAAGTGAGCGCGCGCGAACTGGGATTCCCGCCGCTGCGCTTGTGCCTGTTGGCGCTTTCGCTTTTAATTTGATATGAATTGAATTTTTTTTCTTCTTCAAAATAAATAATTTCTATGCGAATTTCTCACACCAATTAATTTTCACAATGTAAATCGCACTGAGTATGTACTTTATTGTCCGTTCGCGCATGCGCATCCACACTGATTTGTAGCAAAACTGATTTATGTCATCCTCATCGACTGGCTTGGTGGATGGATGGATGGATGGCTATCAAAAGCTCGATTTGCTGGCTGCACGGCACGGCATGGATGGATTGCTGTGACGCTAACTGCCAGCCAGGCTGAGTGTTGGGCGCTGTTGTTGTTTGTATTGTTTTTGTTGCTGTTACTTTTGCTGTTGCCGTCTGTTGTGGTTGTGCTTTGCTTTGCGTCGCAGCACTTGCCAAGTGAACAATTAGTTCTACACGTCACATACGCTGCAGGAAGTCATTTGAACTTGACGTATTCATGTCCATGCCAATGAAAACAGAAAGAGAGATGAGAGACGAGCCGCGACAAGACGAGGCGAGGCGGGACGGGACAGTTGCTTGTAGTGGCTGCAGAAATGCAGTATAATTGTTGCAATTGTTTTTGTTTTTCTTTTGTATACTCTGAGTGTCTTTGGCCACCATAACTTCGCTGGCGGCCGATCGGCTCTTGGTTGGTTTATGCCTTTATAAGCAACACTGGTAGCATTCCATCATTTGCTTGCATTTATGAGGCATCAGGTATTTTCCCCTTTCTTTTAGTTCAGCCACGCATTTCTATATATATATATTATATATATATTTAATTTTATCGTTGTTGTTACTATTTTATGCTCATCTTCATCATCATCGTCATTACCATCCATCAGTGCAGAGTATTTAGTAAAGAGTGTGTTTTTTTATATAATAGTACAACATACTCTTTCATCTTTATTTTTCTTGCGATTACATATCCTTCTACGGATGTGTGCTTTGGTATTAATGACATCTGCGCGCCATAGTGCCACCGCACTCGAGTACAGTGGTAGTCACACTGGAACTGATATCAAGCTTTTAGCGTGAACTTTCGTTGCTGTTTTTTTCACAAACTCATGTCCTCTGGAACTAGTTCCGAAATAGAGAGGTATCGGTCCGAACTAGCTTCCGAGCTAAAATTGAAAAACTACCGTTTCTAAAACATTCCGAACCTGTCTAAAACTTATTAAAAAAATATTGTTCTTCACTAGTTTCAAAATGGTCCTGAACTAGTTCTGCCACGGTTCTAAACTGGTCTCAATTTGAATAGATTAGAAAACTATTAATTGGTATGTATGATATTAATGACGATGTCGGAAAACTTGAAACTGTTCCAGCTGATCTAAATCTGGATGATCTAGATTATAGTTCTGAACTAGCCCGGTAAGGATTATCATAGTCCCAAACTTGAAATGGGGATGATTGTAAATACAAAAATTAGGAATATAAATCAAACAGATTCTATAAACTTTGAACATTTTCTCAGTCTAGTTCAAAAACTGGTTTCGAAAACAAATTATATTTTTCTCAAAGAAGCTCCGAAGAGAATTTTTAGTGGATCCGGTGATACTGAAATACTTTTACACTGTCTTGAAAGTGCTTTAAAAATGGATATAACTACCCTTAAACCAAATATGGTAAATTGGAGTGGCTCTACTAAAGCTTCGTCATTTTTAGCCGTGAACCAAGGCTACACACGAATTGGTTACCGCATCTTGAACAGGGGTTGCTCACTCGCAACGTGGACGCAAGAGTAGGAATTTAGCATAGTATCGCCATCTGTCTGCATATCCAGAAGCTTGACTACACCCTATTACACCCCAATCCACAAAAAGGTCAATCCTACAGTCTGGGAAGGACCTTTCCGAGCCGTACAATACCAAACGAGGTTTCAGACAAGGTGATTTCTTATTGTGCGACTTCTTCAATGTATTACAGAGCTGAATAGAGAAGATAAAATCTTCTAGAAGAGTTTACAGCTGTTGGCGTATGCTGATGACTTGAGTACCTCCAGACTGGACTAGGAAGCAATGGCTATGGGCCTGGTAGTGAATGAGAGCAAAACATAATATGTTCTGTCAATAAACAAACAGTCATCCCATTCGCGATTCTACTCGCACGTCAGTGTTACCAGTCATAACTACGGGGTCGTAGATAATATCGTCTGACTTGGAACCAGCATTAACACCAACAACAATGTCAGCGTGGAAATCCACCGCAGAATCACTCTTGCCACCAGCTGGAGTGAGTATAGTCCTCCTTCGAGGAACGAAAACCAAATTCTACAAGTCGCTCATCATACCTATTCTACTACTATATGGCACAGAAGCGTGGACGATGTCAATATATCTGATGAGTCGGCCTTGGGAATCTTCGAGAGAAAAATTTTGCGTAAGATTTATGGTCCTCTACGAGTTGGGAGGTCATGTAGTCTAAATGGATTAGAACATGTCAGCCTTGAAAGTTTTCGCTGCAACCCCGCCGGTGGAAGTGATAGGAAGACTTTCACTCCACTGGAAAGGCTAAGCAGAGTAGGGCCTGCCTGCACTTAGTATTTTCAATATTGATTAATTTTGAAATAGATCATCACTGGTATGAAAATCGTTCCTCAATGAAAATAAACTAAATTCCATTTAGAGCCAAATAAGTCCTGAAATGCTCCCTTGGTGGTCGTGAAGCTCAAATCAATCCTATTAATTTGTGGGAAAATTCTGAAATGGATGGAATTTAATTAACTAACTGATCTAGGAAATATTCCAAATTTTCTTTTTACTGAACCGGAACTAGTTCGCCGTAGAATCTGGAAGGAACTAGTTAGTAGAATTTTTTGTGCTTTTAAAATGGTTCTGTACTGGTTCGAAAAAACAAAATTTCATCTGACTTGAAAAGTTTTGAAATTGCTCCGGAATTTAGCCCAAAAAAACTTAATAATATTTGAAATTATTATAAACTAGTCCATAACTAATTACAAGAGAAGTAGTTTATAAGAACTTTCAATTTGTATCAGGAACATTCTGATCAACTTAAAAAAATTTCAAAGCAATGTTGTACTAGTCCTAAAGTAGTTCATAATGGAGTGGTTAAACAAATTTTTCCATCCGTAAACATTAATATCGAAATTATTTTCAAAGTTGCACTAAATTTGATGGTATATTGTAACTTGACACGCGCTCAAGAATGTTAGTGTAGGTTCCTACCATCGCAAGATCGTGTTTTTCAGAAGGGGTTCTGCTCTGCTCAATTATATTTATAACTCATTAAGTCTAAAATTTTTATCTAATTCTTCAATGAGGTTGAGTGGTTGATTCAAACGCTGACTTGGAGCCTTCACAGCTACGGCTAAGTCATTAGCGGAGAATATACCATTGGGAATTAATCTTAAACTGATTAGCCCTGAAGCCTGTTCATTCAGTATGTATATATTGGATTAACCTTAAGGATACGATCTCTACATTATCTAAGAGAACTTCTCATTATTCGATGACCATCTCGTGGGCAGGAGATCATCTAGACACAGTTTTAAAGTTCAAATCTTGCCTCCGCTGAAGGTGTATGGCGGAACAAAAGCTCTTCGAATTATTATGTCTCATTAGAAACTATAAAAACAATTTGCCTAAAACTACACAAGAATAAAAGAATAAAAAAAAGAAGAAAATTTACTAAATATATTGGCTAATAACATACCTGGGCAATCATTATACTTATTCATGTATTTAAAATCCTTGAGCTACCAGTAGCTCGCCACTCATTCGCACCATGTTTTCGACCACATCAGCAGTAGCAGCTTCAGTAGCATTGACTTCGTTAGTAAATGAAAAAAAATATTCAGCAACACCTGTTGTACGTGGACAATTGTTGTTACTGTTGTTGTTTTTTTTTTGTATATGTTGAAAAAAAATTACAACTACAAATACGTGTCTTCAGCGCATCATATGTAATAAACCACATTAATGCCAAAGTGGCAACGACAGACGGCAGCGAGATGACGAGATGGCAACTGAGTCTCAATCGACTGCTGATTCTTAGTTGAGTCAGTGTACTGAGTACCGAAGTTGCTGATACTGGCGCTGTTGTTGTCACTATTGTCATTGTGTTGTTGCTGCATCTGATGTCCGTGACGGAATAGTCATTGTCTTTGCATTATTGCATTGTTGCGCTGTCATTGCTGGCCACTTTTCTGCTTGTTGCTGTTTCCGTTACAGCAAAGGCAAAAAAGGGCTTATTTCTCTTGCTTGTGGCAGCTGTTGCACGTACCAGCATAAATACATAATTATTATATAAGTATATGTACATATCTACATATGGTACATATGTATGTATGTACATATTAAAAGCTGCTATGATTGAAGCATTTTGCGGTTGTCTACATTGATGAGCATAGCCAAGATATCACGTTCGGTACTCTGTCTGTTGGCGATTGCAGTTGACGTGTACAATAATACATTTCATTTTATATGCGCACATGCGTGTACGAGTAGATATGTATATAGGTAAGATTGTTTGTATTATTCTTCAAATCTACACAGATGCGAGCACACAGCACACATCCATATATGTATGTGTATAGTAGTAAATCGATATCTGTGAAGGTAAGTGCTCTCGCACGAGCAGTAATTTGATATTGTTTTAATATTCCTCGTTTGTACATATACATACTATGTTATGTATAAATCTATATATTAGATAAAGTAAAAAGTTCGTTCGGTTTTTTTTTAATTAAATGGTTCCAAACAGTTTTCTGACATATCTTTAGTTCCTCAGCAATTAAATAAGTGCTCACGTGACGGTTTGTTTCCACTATTTCCATGATTTTATCGCAATTTTCGACGACAGGCCTCCCGACAACGCCAGACCACACACGTTTTTGGTGACGCGCCAGAAGCTCCAGGAGCTCGGATGGGAGGTCCTAATGCAACCACCTTATAGTCCGGACCTGGTACCAAGTGTTTACCATCTTTTCCTGTCCATGGCGAACGCGCTTAATGGTAAGAAGTTGGCCTCAAGAGAGGCCTGTGAAAATTGGCTCTCCGAGTTTTTTGCCAATAGGGACGCAGCCTTCTACGAGAGAGGTATAATGAAGTTGGTATCTCGTTGGCAACAAGCTTACGTACAAAACGGCGCATATTTGACTTAAATCGGATAAATGTACACAAAATTATCATATTTTGAAAAATCAATAAAAAACCGAACGAACTGATTACTTGACCTAATATTAATAGGGGCGGCTGAAATTAGTGTAATACTGGCCGTTCATTGTAGTTCCTTTCAATTAATATCCCAGAAAATGGTAGCCATAATATTCGACGCCGACTTTTCCACTTTGCATTTTTTTGGTGGCCTTTTGCCTTTTTTATCCACTGCATTGATTCCTGTCCCATCAAGTGTTGCAATGCGGTTGCAAATTTCATCCAAGTAATCTTGGCGCAACTCTAAAAAAAACTTTAAAACTCTCAAATCGTCCCTGCTTGTCGAGCGGCGTGATCATTCGCTCACCAGCTCGTTCTTCGATCAGCCGGTACTAATTTTTCGACTTTCTGAATATTTTCTTCGGTCACGATCGTCACTGGGCGCCCCGGGCGGGGGTCATCTACACAGGTCTCTCTACCTTCTTGAAACAGCTGAGCCCACTTTTTCACCATCGCATATGAAGGGGCAGTGGACTAAAGAACCGATGACATCTCTTTAAAAATTTCTACGGCGTATTCCCTTTCTTTCAAGGAATTTAATCAGCGCGGCGCTCCAAATTGCGAGAATTTCCAATTTCCAGTTCAGATAATGTTTTTGTTTATTCCAGGAACGAAATGTTAACGAACCTAATAAGAAAAGTTGCGTTATTCATAGTAATAATGAGTCCCGCAATTAATATTAACAGTAACGAGATGATATGTTATTTCCAACTATCTTAGGTCGCCAGGTTATCAGCCGCTCTTCGTAAATACGGTATGCGCTCGGTTCGTGGGATCGTCATAGATGGGTCGAGTTAACCACATACGTAAGGCATATCAAAAAATCACCGCATTCATATGAGGTAACTAGCCATTTACATTCTACTAAAAATACACTCTAGGTATTCGTGGGAGCATCACATCTATAGCTCCGTAAGCTTCAGGAAATCCTATCAAATTATGAAAGCGTGGTACTAAATTCAATGTATTGTCCGTCCGTCGAATGATTTCATTAAACCTTATTTCACTTCGTGAATACATCATTTCATCCAGAAAAAACAACGGCTTGGTGTGGTTTGTGCGACGGTGGATTCATCGGTTCAAATTACTTAAAAAATGATACCGGTGAGAATGCTACCGTTAATGATGCCACGATAACCGAAATTGAAGCTCGTGATCTAAACGACATTTGGTTTCAACAAGACGGCGACACTTCCCACACAGCACATCAATCAATGGATTTATTGAGAGAACATCTCGGTGAGTAGATAATTTCACGTTTTGGTTCGGTCGATTGGCCACAAAGACCGAGGGTGTGTGATGTCACACCATTAGACTTTTTCCTGTGGGGATATGTAAAGTTTGAATCCTATGCGTACAATCCAGCTTCGAATCAGGCCTTGGAGCAAAACATCACGCGTGGCATTCGCTAGTTACCAGTCGAAATGCTCGAACGAGTCAGCGAAAATTGAACGCAACGGATGGACCAGCTGAGACGTAGCCGCGGCGAAATTTGAAAGAGATATGTGATCTTCAAAAAATAAATGTTATAGAATGCTCTTTCGAATGATAATAAACATTCCCCATTAAATTTGAATTTTCTGTGTTTTTTGTTTTCCTTAAAAAAGGTATTTAGAAGGTATTTAAAAAAAAAATATTTTCACACTTTTTAAATTGTAATTTGTGTTACCATTCTGAGGTTCATATATTCGATGCCTGGCCAAAATTATTGAAAACAATTTTCTAACTGAGCTCTTTCTCCGACAGGAGAAAATTCATCAGCCGATCTTAGGTGGCTTAGAAAATTATGTGAAAACTTGAACATCAAATTAAGAAGGACTTCATGGAAATTGTTTCGGCGGTAATAAAATACCAATTATATACATATAATAATACCCTGAAGAAGCTTTTTTAATTGAAAGTGGATTGTGCCTGTCGTGTATCTGCCAGCTCAACTGCCGAGTTCAGCCGTCTTCAATATTCAATATCTACTTTTTATATGACTACTCGACACTAACTTCTAGAAAATATTTCTGTTCTTCCGCTGTTTTTCTAAGGCTTCAATTCCCTCTGCCTAAAATATGCCAGTAATCCGAGTTGTCATTAAATCTCAGCTTCAGTTGCCTGCCTCCGTCTTTGGCATGAATCTAAGTCATGCGCATTTTACATATACGAGTACCTTACACATAGCTCAACTCATCCTGTCAGGCAATAAAGCGAGGCAGATGATCGGCGTAATAAAAAAGTTAAACGAAAGATAAGAGCAAATAAAACTGAAAATAAAAATGAAAATAAAAATGAAAATAAAAATGAAAATAAAAATAAATATTCTACTTCCGTTTCCACTTTGCGGTCGACGTGTGCAAAGTGTACGAAGTGCGCTCAGCTCCGCGCCAGGCTGGCAGGCAGTCAGTCAGTCAGGCAGTCAGCAGCAGTGCTAAATGTAACTTGAGTTCAATCTCAGTCTAGGTATCATTGTCCGTGCTTCCTGCCGCCGTCGCTTCTGCCAACATACTTACCTTCTTCATTAACGAATTCCTTAATGGAAGCTGTTGCTGTAGAGAGGAATGAAAATTTGTTGCATGTAGCATGTTGTTGGTAATTTGATAGGCTTCATTACGCTTGGTCGGCTCACTGCAAGAGACAAGTGTGAGGTAGCGCGCGGAAGGGAGAAAATAAAGAGATTGCGTAAGGTCTTTGCGTTCTTTTTTTCTTTAAATACCCAAACGCATACTTGTCCCTTAATGAAACCTGTGCAGCTGAAGCATACCGTTACTTGTCAATATTTTTGAGAGGTTGTTCCAACAACACTTTCGTCATACCGCAAACGGAAGTCAAGTAGCCAAGAATGAAAAAGATTGCGTACCAAAAATTTCAATTAATATTAAATTTTTTTCTCTTGCTGAAGAATCTCCAGTTGCATCTTTGCCTTTTGTTTTTGGCTCTGGTAACCCAGCCCTGGTGGGAAATTATCAATTTTGTATGAAGAAATTATTAAGAGGCGCTTAAATTATGGTTTCGCTCTCGTGTTCATTAGCGTGTGATGATCGATGGCGGATTAATCACTGCGCAAGCTCTAATCTCGAAGCAGTGAATTCAGTTTGGTTTTGATTGCTTTTCGTGATCTCGCAACACCTGCATGCAATTTCGTGCAGCTACTGTGGGCTGAGTGATGATTGGAGATTTAGAGATGCAAAATAGTTTATGAAAAAATGTGCTTAAACATCTGTGTACTCGCAGAATCTGTGTGGTCCTTTGTTAGCTTTTTTGACAGAATTTAAAAATTTAGATCATGAAGCGGCGCTGAAGTAGGCTGAAAGTCTCCCTTGGGATTCAGAGTGAACTACGCAACCTATGATGCCATCGAGTTTTGAGCCAACTGAGAAGATGGATACGTATTTGTGATCCAAATTCGTTCCGTTTTCCTATTCCTTTTTTGTTGAGAAAATTCACTTGGCTGCAATTAGAAAGTAGCTTTGTCTAGAGTTGGCCACCAGACAGTGACTCCGTAAGTAAAATAACATGTGTACTCTTCTGTTGCTGTTGTTGTTGTTGTAACCGCAAAAATATTCCCCTAAGTAGTTTTTGGAGAATGTTGCGGGGGTGACAGTCCTTGGCCGGATAAAAATATCCGGGTCGTTCCGGTATAAAGACCCGACTCTCGCAGAAACTATTGGGTTTTAGTCACCTCTTACGATAGGCATGCCTTAACGCGGGGTGGTTTGAACCATCCGGTAAAAAGTATCAACTCGGTCTTTGAGGAATTTTTATGCAGACCACAATCTTTGTAATAACTGCTTACTATTTTGGAGTAGATCATTTAAAACTTGCTGGTGTTTTCCAATCACATTGAGGGCGATGTCATCAGCATATGTTCAGCACCTCGCAGCAAGTGTTTCTTAGTTTACGAAACAGCGTGTTAACTGCGAGCCTCTAAAGGAATGAAAAGAGAAATCCGTTCTGTGAGGTACCTTTTTTGGCTTACCTGGTCGCGGATGCGTCTGGGGCTCAAATATTTTGTTTCATACACTCAACCTTTTAAGCACAAGGGTTATCCTGATAAATACTGATTGGTTCTACATAATTCTTTCTTCTCTCAGGTGATGAAAATGAATGACAAAATATAAATTAAATGAATATTTTAGACGTTTTAATATCGAAAAATTTGAAAATCCTCTCATTTTTATATATATACTCTCTAATAAATACATCACTAATGAGAAGAAGATTTGTAACTAATTTCATTATTCACTAGGGAAGAAGGGTAGAGAAAAAGAATACAAGAAAAGACACTGATAATTACGATGACATGGCAATAAAAAGCCAAAAACTGTAGCAAACATTACATTTTACTTTGATTTGTAATTTAATTTTACACATTTCAGTTGAATCTCCAGCGCATTACAACAGCAGAAGTGAACTTACATACTTATATATCTTATATATTTACCATTTGAAATTTAATTACATAACCGAAAAACCAGTAGCCAAGTACGAGTAGCCGAGTGGCAGTTTTTTGACCGATGATTTGACACATTTTAAGGAATTCCTCATGCGTTGAGCTGGAATGTTGTAAAGTTGGTTGTTGTAAATTCTATGCACTTGTACGTTTGGTATTTAAGTAAGCATGTATGTACGTGTACATACATACATATGTACTTATGTATTGAGTTAGGCATACTTGTAACTAAGTATTTATCGCTGAGTGAGGTTTTTTTTATGTGTCCAAAGAAGTGTGGGAAAATTTAATTTCTACTCGATTTTGGCGCTTAAAAATTAGATCACGTCATCAGACTTTTGTGTTTTAGAGTCGTTGTAAGTGAATATAATTGAAGGGAAATGCCTCTTAAGCTAAATGTATCAATTATATGCGAGACAAGCAAATGAAATTTCGGCTGCAAGAACCGAGTAGTTGATCCCTGGTTCAATCACCTTCCAAAATTATTGAAAATCTATTGTTTGTATGCATTAATTCGTGCGGTTTTTTTTCGAAAATTATGGTAAGACTTTATTGTGGAAAAATTCTTATAAATTTAATGTTCAAAGTATTGCCCATCGGAAGCTACGATGTTTGCCCATCTTTCTGGCAGTTTGTGGATCCCATTCCAAAAGAACTTCTCCGGCTTGGAGGTCAAGAAAGAATCAAGACAATTTCTGATACCCTGTTCTGAAGTGAAGCGTACTCCGGTAAGGCATTCTGCATTTTGATCTGAACAAATGGTAATCGGTAGGTGCTATGTCTGGGCTATAAGGCGGGTGAGGTAGAACTTCCCACCCACAGTTTTCCAAATAGTTTTTAACTGGCTTTGCAACATGTGGCCGAGCGTTGTCCTGATGAAAAATTATTGATTCGTGTCTGGTCGCATATTCTGGTCGTTTTTCCGCGATGGCCTTTTCAAACGAATCAATTGTTTTCGATAGAGGTTCAATAGCTCATAATAGAGCACATCCTTGTGGTCCCACCATACATAACATAACCTTGGCACCATGGATATTCGGCTTTGCCGTGGATGTCGATGGTTGGCCGGGTTTCACATACGATCTCTTGCACTTTGGGTTATCATAATGAATCCATTTTTCATCGCCAGTGACAATCCGATGCAAAAATGATTTCTTTTGGTGGCAACATTTCCGACATGAAGAACCGACGTTCGACGTCTCTAGGCTTTAATTCATAAGGCACCCAATTTCCAAGCTTCTGGATGAATCCTAATGATTTTAATCGTCTGGAAACGGTTGCTTGATCAACTCCGAATACTTTTGCAAGTTCTTCTTGTGTCTGGAATGCATCTGCGTCGAGCAATGTCTCCAATTCTTCGTCTTGAAATTTTTTTGCCTGTCCGGATTATTTTCCGTCGTCTAAGTCGAAATCGCCACTTTTAAACCGTGCAAACCACTTTTGGCACGTTCGTTCGTCTAAAGCATGGTCACCATGGTAGCCCTTTTCTTCATGTTAAAGTAATGAAGAAGAATTCCCCGCAAAAACACTTTATCTGGTACAAATTTCGACATTTTCAAATGAATGAAACAAATTGTTGTTCACGCTAAAACAAATGACATCTACTGAAAACGACGCGAAATGACAGTACCTTTGAAATGAATGTAACCACAGATGAACACGACGCGAAATAATACTAGTAGAGCCCTCTCTTAGAAAACCCCACGAATTAATGCATGCACCCAGCTCCTTGTCGTGCTGTCGAAGGCTGCTTTCAAATCGGCGAAGAGGTGGTGTGTGATGATCCTCTTTTCACGGGTCTTTTCAAAGGTTTGGCGCTTGGCGAATGGTACATATACCAGCTCTAAAGCCGCACTGATAAGATCCAATCAGTTTCTTGACTGTGGGCTTTAGTCTTTCACACAAAGTGCTCGTTAGGACCTTATAAGCGATATCTATGGGGCTTACCACATGGCAATTGGGGCAGACTGCACTCTCTACAAAAGTGGAATCACACTTACACTTAAATGAACAAAGTTAGCACCGGAAAAAAGGAAAGTCTGTCCATACTGCACCCCCAATGCCATGATACTAGTAATACAAAAGTAGATAATAATAAAATAAGTTGTAGTGTAAGATTTTAATAATATTATCACGTGTAGAATAAGTACAATAATTACAAGGAAACCGCAAGCAGAACTTATGAGGCCGCACACACGAGATAAAGACACGCATCGAGTGATTTTGCAAATCTAAAGTTATCTACACACATATGTATGTACATACATATAGGAATCACATGCAGATTTGAATACAAATTTAAGCATATACGAGTATATGTATATTCATCATTCTATTATTTTTCTTATTATTTTTACATTTGCAACGCTCCAGATGAGCGCTCCATTCTCAAAGCAGATGTGGGGAGAATATCGAGAAAATGACATATGTAGTTTCGTTCGTACATATTTATGTAAATGAATGTAAATATGTATATATGAACGCATGCAGATAATATTTTCTTTGGCTCAGGCGCACACACATACATTTCACAAGCCCAACGCCAGCAGCTGTGTGCTAAGGAAAAAAGTATGTAAGTACGCTTACGCACTCACATCGCACGGCAGTCGCACATTTTCTAAGCCGCTGATTATGTACTTACTTACATATGTATGTATGTTCGAGCAGATATGTAGGCTTGTGCAGCAGACTCACAAGTCAAATCGGTCAGGCAATCAAGTTGCATTTGTTAATTCACTCTTCTGCGCTTCTTCTGCGTTTCATTTGCGCTTCACTGATCTAGCCGAGCTCACTCATACTTGGAGATAGCGCTGCGAATGATTTTGAATTTCGCTAATGAAATTGTTCAGCTTATAACTTCGACTCTGATTAGGCTGAATACGTGTATAGTATAAAAAATATTTTTCGAAAGTCCGATTGATCGAAAGTCTCTCGAGGGACTTTCCATCATTATTAGCTTCCTATGCTTCTTAAATAAGGTTCAGTTGTGTAAGGAGGACACTCGTAGAGCCCTTACACGTCGCTTGTCGACTCTGCTATAAAAAAAAAATTGAAGTTCTGATAAACTCTATGTTAGTCAAACTGCTGTAGAGAGTGTGAACCTAAGGACTCCAGTTTGGTTTCTCCCAATGCCTTCTTAACATAGAAAAATGCATACAACATGGGTTCTGATGTGCTGAGGCTTCGTAAGGTGGTACACCTAAGACTCCAGTTCGATCTCATATAAAGTGAAGAGAGTTGTTAGAACTTTGCTGAAAAGCAGTTGACTTCAGACCCGAAGAAAATACTCTGAGAAACATCCATAATGATGTAAGGACCTTAGATCATATTTTAAGAGAAAACGAATTATATGCCAATAGATCCAATAGACATCCTGTTCGGACTCCGGTTCCAGTAAACTCATCTGGTGAATGGATAAAGAGGACGGAGCGGTTCATATTTCGCAGATTCCGCAGATCGGGTATAGCTGCGATGAATTTCCACAATAACTCAACTAGAGCGTATTTTCTTGCTGTTGTTGTTGATGTAGCGGCTAGGCAGCCACACTTAGGACCAGACCAAGATAGTCAATGGCGTCGAAGTCATTCAATGAGAAGACCAAGAAGCAAGTTCTTTCAATGAGTTCGGTTCGAAAGAAAGTGTGTCTTCAGTAGGGATGGAGTCTAGATAAAAAGGAGTTTAGTATATGCACTATAATAACCAGACTTTAGTTGTGTTAGAATTACGCAGATCTCCAGAGACAGCCTGTGTTCTTCACGCACTGTGACGGACGGTTGGATATCGATGAAGTCGTGACCTTAGGAGAGAGTTGACGAAGCGTTTAAGGTCAAGATCAGTATAAGTCATCGAGGTCACCGAACGAGAGGTTCAGGAAACGATCAGAGGGAAAGGAGGTTAGATGAATCAACTCATTGCACGCAGGACATACGCTGTGCATGTCGGGGTCAGGTCTGGATAGGTAGGAGTTTAGTCGACTACAAAATCCAGACCTTAGTGTCGCCAGTTTTATGCTGCACTCTCGAGACACCTCGAGCACTTCGTCTGCAATGTGTGGTGGTTTGACTCCGAGAACGCCATTTACTGGAAGAGAGTTTAGAAATGTGATGACGGACTCCTATCCAGCCCTTGTTGTAAGTGTTGCTGAATGCAGTCATTAAAGCCGAGTACTCCCTTTCTGATGTACCTAGGTGGGGGTTCGACATCTAGTAAGTGCCTATTGTGGTGCTCCTTACGGTTGCATCCGAGCAAAAATTGTATGCACAGCATAGCAAAGCATGCTCTCTCATGACAGCTGGTTCTACGCACCGGATTTAAACCGAATCTTATCCGGCTAAGGGATGTCACCGTTTTGGTGACCTTTTCGATTTCTGTTCTGAATATTTTATACTCCGACCAGCGAAACGACTCCAACTTCTGTCCTCGGTTCCAGTAAACTCACTTCCATAACATCACTATTCGTCTCATAAGCGATTTGTGCTTTCATGGCTATGCACACCGAGTACAAAGCACACACATTTTCTGCTTATCATGCCGGTAATGATTCTAGCACATACAATGATACAATCTTACTTCACTCTTTTCCACACACAAACACGCGCGCACAAAACTCCTAAGTCAGCGATATATGAAGTGTGGCTCTTTACCATCCTTCTCAGTCCGTATCGGTTAGCGACGGCGTATAAGTAAATGACCGACTACTTGATGGACTGCCTGTCTGTCCGAGCAACACTAGCCAGCAAGCTGCCATATCAAGCTAAGCAGCTAAACGGCCAGCCAGCCAACCAACCAACCAACCATACATCCATCTATTCAACTATTTGTCTGTCCGCAGCTTTGAGAGCTGCCACTTGGTCACCGACACCAGCTACCAGCCACATCAGCCGTACCACCAACGGACTAACACATACGTTCTTCTTGTCTCTTGTTTGCTCGAAGTCGTTTGCTCTAGCCGCTCACTGATCCATGAAAATCAACCGTGCGCATCCATTCAAGTATTTATGCTGTACGAGTCGAGCGGCTGGTTGTTGTTGCATGTTGTTTTCTCTAAACATTCTTTTATGCAAGTAGAACATAAAATAAGAAAATACTTATAGTTTTGTTATTGTAATCGTAGTTGTTCTTGTAGTGGAGAGTAATCGAGCACTTTGCTATGGTCGTCTGTCCCCTTTTTGCGCTGATTTGAACATTTTTTTCCACTTATTATCACATTACTTTCCGTCACACTTTTCTTCGTTGTGATTCCTTCCTTTTTTCTTTTTTTTCTTAATAAAATCCACTGAAACTGGTACGTGTTGGTCTGTAAGAAAAAGTTATTTATCAGCTATTAAAATTATTAGTGAGTGAAAATGATGAAAGCAAAAGTTTTATGTGCTCCGAAGTAGACTTTAACGTGAGCGAGTTGGTTTTATGTGCTTTTGGGTTGTGGGTAAGAATTAAATTATGGGTTTCCTACTACGTATATGAGTTCAAAAGAGGTTCATTAAATAATTGATAGATATGAAGTCTAGTCTAACGATGCCTGGGTTTTTGGTCACGCATTTTTTGACAGGTGGGGAAGATCTGTAACTAACCCGCTTGTGGACTAAGAGCTCACCGGTGCTTGGTTTTTGGGTTAAAGGCTTTTAGAGCCTAGTGTACACATAAGCGGACCTCAATCTTGAGGCTAAAGGCTTCCAAGATAAATAGGTATGAACTATGGAAAAATAAATAAATAACGACTATCTATTAAAACAAGATTATTAGATGTGCTTGGTGCTCTCCATTAAAACAGTTGTTCAATGATAAGAAATAAAATATCTTGGAAGATAACTTTCATTTTTTATGACGACCACTGCGACCTACTAAGATCTGAAGGCACGCATCTGGAATATTTAGTCTTTTACTCCAAAAAATGCCGATGCTCCTTTGGCCAATGTTCTTTAAAATTATATGGCTGAGTTAATTTATGGCCAGAAGGGCGATAGAATGTCGAGGAAGGAATTCCTCACTGCGATGGCTGAAAAAAGGTCGTCTATCTTGCTACGCTTGGATCGATTACAACCCGCGTCGCATGAGAAGGGTGTCCTGAGTTAAAGTAGGAAGTAACACTAATACGCAGAGAAATAGAGAACGGAGAAATTTCGTAAGTGGAAAAAACTTGAAGAACTGTCTAACAATGGTAATATTTGAGCGTTCTGTGAGAAGATGAGTTAACTCACAAGTCATATTAAGTGTGAAGCTTTCTTCTGTGATCTTCAAAGCATATTAGATTTATGGAATACTTTTCCAGCTTGCCTTATTGGAGTGCCAATAAAACTTCAGGTTTTGGCGAACTCGAATACCCAAACGGATGACAATGGGATGGAAGTTAGAATGGTGCTTGCTCTTCCAGAAAAAAAAAACAAAGCGGCACGGTTGAAAACCTACATAGTGTTGGAGAGGTGAGCTAGAGTGGAAGATTGGATCTAAAATGTGTTTCGGCGAATCCATATGATATATAGACTTCGCGGACTGTAACCGCTGAAGTGATTTTTGTCCAAACTTCTCCTCCAATTAGTGGTGTGCGTCTTAATGTCCTTCTAACAATTTAGATTAAGACACTTTCTGGTCGTTTTTTCCGATATTCGCGGTTTGGTTCATCGTGAATTCATTCCAATGGGGCAGACGGTCAATAAAGCTGTAGTTGTGAACGATTTCAAGACCAAAAACTCGTTCAATACCATCCTTCACCCACCGTATTCACCGGATTGGGCCCAATGCCACTTTTTTTTTGTTTCCAAAACTCAAGTTACCACTCCGTGGAACCCGTTTCGACTCGATTGAGGCCGTAAAAGAAAATTTGCAGAGGGAACTGAGGTCGACTGATTTCAACAGCTGCTGCAACTGAACTGGTTGACAGATCGCGCTCATTTTTGGCATAGTAATTAAGGACAGTGCTACCAACATAACAAAAAAAAAAGTGCTGAAAAATACTAAGCTCTCAACGGATGATGGATTTTTGTGTGGAACTTTTATTTAACACCCAAAGAACTTCACACTCCCTGCCGAGGCGACCGCGATTTAGAAAAATAATTTCCTATTATTTTGGTTGTTGATCGAACCATGACTCGAGCCCTTGCCTTTCGAATGGTGGTAGGCAATGTTAACCACTCGGCTATCTCACGGCCACCAATGTATGGTATGTGGGGTAAATTTCATCAAAGATTGCAGTCGCTGAATTGACAAACTGGTGGGGCCTAATGAGTGTGTCACTAGACTTCGAAAATCTGTCATTGGGCTGCCTACTTTATGGTGCATCCGATGAGTGGACTAAAGAAGTTTTCGAGAGAAAGTTTTAATGGAAAATTTATTCTACTCTACATGTGGGGGACGGAGCATAAAGAAATATCGACTACTCCGGAGGGGTTATATTGGTCGAAAGTACGAAAGCATCGCAGCTTTGAATGTTTACATATTGTACCCAGAGGAAGTGGAAGATTTATACTCCGCTGCATAAATGAATTCGGGAAGAACTTGGTACTTAGTGTCTCAAAATGGAGGCGAACTGAGAAGAGAAGAAAGACTGTCGTACTACTGTTGATTCGGGTATAATCGCGTAAGCGGAAGAAGAGGATGTAGAATATTTGGCTTTTATATTTACTTACAAAAATATTAGTTTAATGAAAAGTTTGTTTTAATGTTTATATATTTTAAGTATTTTCCACAAAAATTCAGTTCTTGAGCTGAAAACCACCCACAAGAGTCCTCCTCTATGCCAAGCAAACCAATTATTTGGAAACATTATCACTAATGTCATCTTAATGCTACTAAATACCATAGTACGACATGCAGATAATTATTTTTTTTTCAATTTAACACCCTTTCCATGTAAAACTTAATTAGTTCCTCGAAAATTCTGAATTCGAAGTGCGACGAATCGATTTTTTTTTTAACACAGAATATCAACCTACGACAATAGATTTATGCAACCCCTTCGAACATATGTCTGGTTTGCTGACTCACCCACACCCATCATTAGCCGCCCTTGTGGAAGTTGAAAAAGTAGAAAATTTATTAATTATTGTTGAGAATAATTTTTTAGTTTTTTTTTTCTATAAGTTTTTGTTAGGGAAATATTTTCGTTCTCATGATATGACAATATTAACGAAAGCATTCAAATGTTTATAACAATTAAATGTATGTATATAAATATTTATAATAAATAAATGTAGGTGAGGATATTTACCATTTTCATATTCCAAAAGCTTAGTGAACAAAAAAACGAAAAAACTCTAATTGAACTAAAATCCATAGGATAACAAAAAAATATCTCCCTAAAGATCATTGCCATTGGCAAACACACCCTCGTTGCCATATTTGTCAGCACATACGACACAAACAAAAAACAACAATTGTAATCACCAATGCCGTTGCCTTCACCCTCGCTCCCATCACAATCACTGACGCTAAATATGGTCTCTCAACGGTTTACGTGCGTTTGATCACTTCAACGCTTTGGCTTTTCCAGCTTACTTACGTGCGCATAGCTGCCTCGCTGTCGGCATATATTGCCACTGAGCCCGCTAATTCACATGTAAATCAACATTGAATTGAAAAAAAAAATTAGAATAAATAAAAATAAAATAAAAACGCGAAAAATTACTGGCGCACGTGACTTGACAGCGTTGAAATGTGACTATTATTTTCTCTACAAATCAATGGGTTGTTTCAGTGCGCATGTGTGTATGTTTGTCGCTTTAGATATCATATGCGATTTTTGTTTCTAATAAAAAAGTATTACGAATATATAATTGTGAGATAGCGAACTACTGTTGAGGGTTCTAGTTTAATTATTTTTGGTTATTAAAAGGGCGGAAGAGAGGGATTTGTTTGGATTTTTTTCAGACATACATGTGCAAACTCAAATTTTGTTTCAATCGTTGCTCATTATGTTCTTGTTATTTTAATGTGAAAATTTTATAAAGATTTTTCCAAAGCATGGGAAAGTTGTATTAATGTAATTGGAATTTTTAATTGGCGGCACGCTTTAGCTCTCTTTGATTTATTATAATTGGCATGGAAATAGTTTATTAGATATTTAATTTATGATATTGATATTTATAAATTTTGAAAGATTAATTATTGAATTCATATATTTAATTGAAAATATAAAACGGGGAGATTCTGATTGTAACAAAAGTGTATAAGTTAATAAAAAATGTGAGGAAGATATTTATAAATTATTTTATTTATTTTTATTCTATTAATTTGATTTAATTTAATTATTTATTTTTTTATCTCATTTTTAATTATTTATGACTTTTATTTTACTTTATTTAATGTTATTGCTTTTTAAATATATTTTATATCATTTCATCCTTTAAATTTTATTTTATTTTCATTTAAATAATTTTTATATAAAATATTTTATTTTATATACTCCATACAAATTTATTTAACCTTATTTTGATTATATTAATGTAATTTATTTTAAGGCAACATTATTTAATTCTTTTCTATTTTCCCTTATTTCACTAAATATATTTTATTTTAGTATGATTCACCTTATTTTTTGAATTTATTTAATTTTATTCTATATATTTTAATTTTATTTTGTTTATAAAATTTCCTTTATTTCATTTATCTTATTTCACTTCGTGGTTTCAAAAATACAGGGTTGTATTTTGACAGTGACAGATGCGTTGTCATGATGAAAAATTATTGATTCGTGTCTGGTCGCATATTCTTGTCGTTTTTCCGCGATGGCCTTGTTCAAACGAATCAATTGTTTTCGCTAGAGGTCCCCATTGATCATCTGACCCGATTTCAATAGCTCATAATAGAGCACACCCTTGTGCTCCCACCAAACACATAGCATTTGCCGTGGATGTCGATGGTTGGCCGGGCTCACATACGATCTCTTGCGCTTTGGGTTATCACAATGAATCCATTTTTCATCATCAGTGACAATCCGATGAAAAAATTACTTTTTTTGGTGGCGTTGAAGCAACATTTCCGACATGCGGAATCGACGTTCGACGTCCAATTTCCAAGCTTCTGGATGAATTCTAATGATTTTAATCGTCTGGAAACGATTGCTTGATCAACTTCTAATACTTTTACAAGTTCTTCTTGCATCTGGCATGCATTTACGTCGAGCAATGTCTCCAATTTTTCGTCTTGAAATTTTTTTGGCTGTCCGGGTCGTTCTCCGTCCTCTAGGTCGAAATTGCCACTTTTAAACCGTGCACACCACTTCTGGCAGGTTCATTCGGGTAAAGCATGGTCACCATAAACGTCCAGTAAATTACGATGGCTTTCGGTAGCATTTTTCTTCATGTTAAAGTAATGAAGAAGAACTCACCGCATAAACACTTTATCTAGAATAAATTTCGACATTTTCAAATGAACGAAACAAATTGTTATTCACGCTAAAACTAATGACATCTACTGAAAAGGACGCGAAAGACAGTGCCTTTGAAATGAATGTAGCCACAGAAGAACCCGACGCGAATTAAAACTAATAGAGCCCTCTCTTAGAAAACCGCCCGAATTAATGCATACACCAATAATTTCTAATTTATTTATATTTAATTTTTTTATATTTAATTTTATTTTTGTTTTAATTTTATTTTATTTTTGTTTGCTTATTTATGGTTAGTTTATTGGTTTTATATCTTTTTTTTATTTTAATTTAGTTTAATTTAATTCAATTTAAATTAATTTGCTTAGAACAATTCAAGTTAATTTAATTTTAGTTAATTGCAATATTTTAGTTAACTTTGTTTTATTGATTTATATTTGATTTAATTTTTTTATTTATTAAATTAATTTGTAGTTTGTTTTAATTTTAGTTTGTTGTAATTATTGTATACATTTTTATTAAATATATTTTATTTTGTTAAACTAAACTATATTAAACAAAACAAAACAAACATTTATTTAATTGAAAGTTATTTAATCAAATTATCATTTAATTTAATTTCTTTTATTTTAGCTTATTTTTTTAAATATTTTATGTTTGATTTTATTGCTTTATTTTATTTGAATTAGTAATAGTTTATTTTAGCTTAATTTTTTCTTTTTTTTCTCACTTTATTTATTTTACTATTTTAATTTTATTTTATCTTGCTCAATTGACAGTATTTTTGTTTCTCATTATTTTGCCGCACCCTCTTTTTTCATAAGAGTTCATTTACATTTTTTTTTACAAAAAACGCTGCTTTACCGTCACCGCAAGCTCATCCCACACTTCAAAGTTTAAACCACAAAATTTACTCATTCCACATCACATTTCCATGAACCGCCTGACCGTGATAAGCCACCAAATATGGCCTGCATTCCTTTAACCAAATATGTCTGTCTGTCAGAATCATGCGCTATGTAAATTTGTATTTTGTTTCTGTGCTTTTTACATTTACATAATTAAAAATAGTAGCAAACACTGCATATTTAATGGCATGATAATTAATAAAGAATTAAATGCAATAATACTTTTATTGTTATTGTTATTACTCAGCGTCCATTTGTAAACCGCAATGAATGAATGTTTTGTATGTAAGCGTGGGTTTTCACAAGAAATTTACAACAATAAGATATTTATAGAGATAATAACATTTTCAGATAGGATTTACATATTTCTATTATTAAATTAAATTACTTATGTAAAATATACATGTGTTTACTTCAACACGTTCCTTTCTATTCTCGGTATTTCAAGCATAGATAAGTAAAACGATTTGAAATTAATTTCCTAGAGGAAATTGCTGCCAATTGCCTCTCACTCTCCATCTTTATAGTCATGGTATTTCGTTCTAAAATATCGGTTTTCTATACTGACTGGCGGGGGCCTTGTAGAGCCTTTGATTATCATCATCGGCCTGCCCTTTGTGAAGTGGAGTTGGCGTTATCATAGCGGTCGAGCGCTGATTTAGGCCGCAGAGCTGATGGACGTTATGGTGTCACTGAGGATGCCTCTAGGTCATTCTCATTGATCCCTCCAGAGACTTCAAACTTCGTTTTTAGATTTCAAGTCCACCATCTTTCAACTCCAGTCAAAGTCGTTTGTTTTATATGCCCAGCCTATCTGCGTACCTGCCCAATCAAAGATGTAATATAATAAGACCAGATCATTATAGATACCTCTTTAACGATATAAGTTCTTATCAGTAATTAAGGATCTTCAATCTTGAGTTACCATCTATGGCTCTCTCCCAGGGAGCAAGTCGAGAATGTCATGCCTAAACTGTTTCATGTTGGCGAAAGTGTAAGAACTGGGCACCCAAAGTAAACTCAGAGAGCTGCTTAGACATCATAATAAGTGATCTATGCCGATTCTCTACTTTTTTCGTTTTATTATGGCTTTTAGTGCTGCCTGGCAAGAGAATTGACAGCCTCATATATGAAAGCCAATTCAGTGGTGGACGAAAATACTTGCTAATACCAAGCTCCTTTGAGTAGATTCCGACACAAATCTTGTTAGTTGGGTTTGACCGATATGCTGATACTATACTCTTCCATTGGTTCCTATCCCATATAACGACATCGTAACCTTTCATGAAGTTAGCGAAGGTTATGCAGTACTCCGTCCTCTCTGGAAATCGGAACCTTCTTAGTACGACAATAGTTACCAGTTTCAGCCAGCTTTTGTGGTTTACTCTAGCAACTTTTGTAACCTTATTGATAAAATTCCTAACCTCAGTAGGTGTGGTGTGAAAGCTGCTGTCCTCTAAACCATAATATTCCGCTCAGATTGAACGACCTAAAGACAGACTCTGCTATGCGCTAGTCCAAGTTTTTTGAGCTTTCCACCCTTCCGACTTTTACTCCAGAGTGCCGTTCTCTTTTTATGAGAACTTGTTGATTCTGTTTTTTGTTTGGTTTTAGTAAGATTGCTCAGAGTCTCAAGAGAAGTAAATTAGTACTCGAGTAAGTCCTGGTGCCACCTTGTTTCATAGAGCTCCGTTCGAGACTGTGCTGTTTAAGGGCTCTTAGCTAGGCGGTCGCAGCAAGAACCACTTCCAAATAACTGAGCTATTGGAGGGCATTGATTCCTGACCTTTTCGGTCTATTCACCTGTATCTTTTTTTCATTCTTATTAAAAAATTGAATTAAAGTTTCTTAATATTTTTGTCTTAAATATTCTACCACTTTTTGTTGAGCTTTCGTTAGCTTTTAATTATCTTAAACTTTAATAGCTATTTATGTGACGCATTAATGTTATTTAGTATTCAATAAATTATTCACAAATGTGACCATTTCCGCCTTTACTTGTACCTACTGGAAGACGATGTCGCTAGCGTGTCTCTGTTTGTGCGGAAATGTGACTCTGAAATTGCCACAAGGCAGTTTTTGTGGTCAATGAAACGGTCGCTGGTTGAGACGGCTTCGCACACGATTTGACTTAAGTCGTAATATTAGACTGGGAGGCGCAAAATTGCTTGAGGTTTTGTTTGGAATCTTCTGTGTTGGTTTGTCTATCTGAGATTTCGTTATTTTTTTTTTTGTGTGGTTTTTCATTGATTTTTTCTTCTTTTCAAATAAACATACTTATTTTAATCGCCTGTGAAATCAAATGCATTTTGTCGCCGCTACTGTGTCTTCTATCAGACAGCACATGACGACTTCTGTTCTGTCGCCTTATATCTTATACTCGTACACTCATGTCAATTTGGGTTTGGGATGTGGTTTCTGAATACTTAATTTCATGGCTTACAATGACTCGCAGTGTCTTTTGATTGCGGTTTGTTTCCAGCGCACTTAAGATGTACTTATTGTACATATACGTATGTATGTATGTACGAGCTTATGTATTTGAAATCGTAAATTTCGTTGAAGCGCCACACTCCATGAGAGTAGTAAATACTTGAATGTGAAGTTGTCTGAATTTGTCTCAAGTGTGTCGGTCAAGCTTCAGTTAATTTGCGGTATGCAATTTTCAAAATAAAACGTTTTTCTGTTGAAATTTAGATTTTATATGCAACTAATGACAATTAATTGTAGACTGTAGCGATATGAAGTTAGTATGTCAAGAGTTCCCAGGTCGCGATAAAAAAATCGGAAGTTCCGTTTAGCATTTTAAACCTTTTTCTTTGTATATAAAAACGAAATGAAAGCTACTCATAAAAGTCCATCAGACGTTTGGAGGCGGCTTATAATAAACTTGTAGGTCCTTCCAGTTGTTGGAAAAAAATAACATCAAAACACACACCACAAATCGAAGGAATAGTTCGGCCTGTGAAATCATTTCATAAAAATCAATCGTTTTTTCCGAAGGATTTGTTGTTTACTGGAGATTAGAAGGGACTGGATCGGCTACAGAGATTGTAAAGCTTGCGTATAATCATTTTGCTCATTCCTCCTGTAAGCGAAAGTATAGCCGAAGACCCTCTAGTGTCTATTTCTTGACGCCCTCACGAGCTGGGACTTTCTTACGGCACATTATGGCATACTTCGCACTTGGACTTACTCCTACATCTATATAAAGTTCAGCTCACAAAGCAACTGAAGCCACCTGAGCAAACATTTACAACGCCGTACATACTTCGATTGTGTTGTTGAACAACAAGCTTTGGACGGCAATTTTTCGATCAAAATTTTGCTTTGAGCCGAGACACATACCTCACTCGGAAGTTAAATAAATAGTAAAATTGTCGAATTTGGGGCTCCGATAATCCTCATACCTAGAAATACACGACTTAGTCTATATGTGGTTTCAACAAATGTGCTTTGCGCGAGAAATTTTCCGGCCGCGTAATCTCTCATCTTAAAGAAGTCAATTTGCCACCGAGACCTTGCGATTTGACCTTGGACTTTTTGGTGAAGCTATGCGAAACACCGATAAACCTTTAACTCTTGAGAGCTGGAAACCCAACATTCGTCAAGTTATGCCAGCGTTGAAACTTTCCGCCGACGCTTACGGGAAAACGATCTGTCAGCTCGGAGCCCCTGAAAAGTGCCTTTGCTGATTAAACAACATGTGGTCAAACGATTACGTTTCGCCAAAGACCATTTGACTTGGTCAAGAAATGGCGTAACATTTTATGGTCTGACGAGTCAAAAATTGTTCGCTATGGTGGAAAAGGTTCAAGGCAGTTTGTAAGACGTCCACCCAACAGCGTACTTAATCCAAAATATACCACTAAAACGTTAAAACATGGTGGACCCAGCATTATGGTTTGGGCATGCTTTTCGTGGTATGGAGTTGGACCCATTCATTAGATCACGGAGACCATGAATGCTGCCCAATACGCCCAAATCATGCAAGAGGTCATGCTCCCATATGCTAGCGAGGTAGTGTCCCTGATTTGGACTTTTCTACAGGACAACGATCCGAAGCATACTAGTTAGCTTGCAAAGAAGTGGTGTGGAGGCAACCGAGTAAATGTCATGGAATGGCCTCCACAGTCTCCTGACGTTAACCCGATAGAATATTTGTGGGCTCATGTAAAGAAATCGGTGTCTGACTGTTGTTCTATAAATAATTTGCAGTTATGGGAATCTGTAAAGACTGCTTGGGACCCAATTCCAGTCGAAAGGTGCCAAAATCTGGTGAACTCTAAGCAACGTCGCTGTGCCGCCATAATTAATAATAATGGTTATACAACTAAATACTAAATTAATGTATAATAAGTAGTTAATTGATAGCCAATGTAAAAAAACAACATTTAATTCAACCTAAATAAAAAATGCTTTAAAATATACCCTATAATCATATACTATGATTTTGACCGCTTAAAAGCTTAGATTTTCGTAAAAAGTATTATTATTTTTGTTTTTTATAACCAAGTGGCTCCAGTTTTTTTTTTAATTAGCTTTAATAGTCTTTTAACTGCTAAAAAATAAAAATTAAACTGGTTTTGGTAAGCAACTACAAAATTTTTTTTTTAACTGAATTTAGTGTTTGTCCGCGCTACTAAGATTATGACCGCAGCTGTATACTGAGCGCTTTCAAAGAACTCAATTTTGGCCTTAGCGGAGAGTATTTACATATATTATTCGAAGATTCTGGAAAAGAGGTCCAGTAGGTAGTGGAATTTACTGCCTTAAAACTAAATCCGTGATGATTCTTCAATCCATGTCGAATGGTCTGTTCTATCTGCAACAATACTATAAACTTCCAAATTAGCTGATCAAAGCAAACCGGCATTCCACGCCTAATTTTCGACATACTTCTAAGAGCTGCAGTTGAGAATGACGAACGGAGCAAAGGCAAAGCGAGATGAGAAAGGCATGCAAACTTCAAACCATTACATTATTTTTCCAGCCAAAATATTAACAATAACGTAATGGAGCTTGGTCTCTACAGGGAGCAGAGCAATACAAAAGGAGAATACTTTAAAACAGCAAGAAGTCGGCAGAGGTTGCAATATGCAAAAGACCTATTCGAGAAAACGGCAGCTAATATTTATTGGCTGTCAGGGCAAAAGGATATTGCAGGTAATGAAACAGAACAGGTTAAAGAATTCTTATGTGGTGTATCTGGTATCCTTATGGGCGTAGTATGTTCTATACGAGGGCCCTTAGAAGTTGGAATGAACAGATTTTTCATTGCCCGACTATGAAGAAGTTCGAATAGCTATTGCCCGCCTATGGATTTCCGGATGAGCTATTCAAATACGGCAGTAAAAAGCTGATAAGATGCGTACATCAGCTTCTTTGCAAGATTTGGTCGGATTAAAGGATACCAGACGTTTGTAACCTAAGTGTGCTCTATTCACCAAAATGGAGCTTCCGCACTCCGCGTCGATTACCATGGGAAAAGTCTTCTTAATATCGCATATAAGGTCTTATCGAGCGAATTGTGTGAAAGACTAAACTCCACCGCTAACAAACTTTTTGACCCTTATCAGTATGGCTTTAGACTTGGTAAATAAATCATTGACCAGATATTTACCATGGGCAATGGACGGGATGAAAGCAGCTGCCTCCACGCTTCCGATTTTGATGTCCCCGTAAAACTTATACGGCTGTGTCAAAGAACCCGGGGCTTTTGGGGTTGTCCTGTCCAATCGTCTGGTGTCAAGATCGGGAAGGACCTCTTCGAGCCATTTGAAACCAAACAAGGTTTAAGACAAGGTGATTTCTGATCGTATGAATTGTTAGATTTAATTCTGGAGAAAATAATACGAGCTGCAGAAAAAAATAGGGTGGGTACAATCTCTTTTTAGAGTGTACAGTTGCTAGCATATGCCAATGATATTAGCATCGTCGGCCTCAACAGCTACTTTACCCAAACTGGATAAGGAAGCGAAGCGTCTCGGTCTGGTGGTGAACGAAGGCAATACGAAATATCTCCTGTCATTAACAAACGGTCATCGCATTCGCGCCTTGGCTCCGACGTCCCTGTTGACAGTTATGGCTTTCAAGTGGTAGAAAACTTCGTCTATCTTGGAACCAGTTTTAACACCAACAACAGTATTAGTCTTGAAATCCAACGCAGTGTCACTCTCAGGTGATACATTGGACTGAAAGGCAAGAACCAAAGACCAAACTCTCAGAGGTTTGTTTTAATATTCAGATAGAGTTTAAATACTGGTTAACTAAAGGTCAACTGCCACATCTTAGATTTTTGATATCTGTACATATATAATAAGTACGTATGTAAATTAAATTCAGGCGTGTAGCTTATTAGAAATTTAAGGGAGAGCTGTCACTTTGACATCTCAGCTGACAGTTCCACTGACAGTTCGTTTAACAGATTAATCGCATTGTTAGTGAGTATGTTGTTGTTGTTGTAAAACCACAAAATACACTAAACATAATAAAATCAGCGAAATATGCTGGGAATTTTTTTTATTAATTAAAAAGCTATTTAAAATTCAAGTGGATAACCAATAAATGCCGTTTGTATAGAATATGTATGTATGAGTATTAGTCTTCTGTAAACAGCAGGCAATTGAATGTTCGGAAAATTCTGCGCGCCTCACCATGCTCAAAGTGAATTCAACTTTTTTTGTGCTTAAGAAATAAACTTACTTAAGTTTCTTCAAGTTTGTCGTTTACTACTTACGAGTAGCTCGTACTACACTCTCAGGTACTCGTACGTCTTGCCGGTGTCTGTCCGTTCAATGAGTTGCATGCAAATCACTTTTGATTTATGCTTTGTGGTCGCACTTCCTAATTTGGTTCCGTTAAAGATAAATATCAGTAAAATAAATAACTGCTTGTTTTTGTTTCGTTTTCTTTTTGTTGTTGTTGTAAATAATAAATAAAATATTCAATAAGTATGCGGCAAGTTTACTAATAAAATTTTAGTTACATTTTAGATTACAGCTCGGATGGCAGTGTTTGGGGGTATTCCACACGAAAGCAACTCCTTTCTCTTTATAAATTAAAGTAGGTAGTTTAACATGTCATCCACTATTCTAGCATTAAACTGAAGGCTTTATTTACCATAGATAGAATTATCCGATTCATGTCAAGTATGCACCGATCTGGCGTTTGCCTAATAAAACACACTTCCCCTCCTGTTGGCCAAAGCTGGGCGCTTCTGAGCGCTTACCACCTTCAGACGGTCTGATCGCCGACAGTATAGGCCGGAATTTAAAGTTTGGTCGTAGGGAAGTTGCTCATAGTGGATAAATATTTGCCAATCCCACCAAACACACAACAGAAACCTGCCTGGCCTTAATCCAGTCATGGGTACCGATTGTCCCTGCACACTGCCCATCGACCACGACTGTTTTCCTTTATCGTTGCTGTAATTGATCGATTTTTCATCAGCAGTCACCATCCGTTGCAGAAGTGGGTGGATTGTATTTGAACACTGCTTTATACACTAAGTATTTGAAGTATAAGAATTTTGCTAGAGGCTTTACTCGACACTGTGGTTAAGTCTATTTTAAGACGTCATGGGCTAAATTCGATATGCGACGAATGTGAAAGCTCAATGAGGAAATTCACGTCTAGAGTGGAGGGTCAGTAAAGGTACAATGTGTTCTTTCTCGTCTTCTCTGGACGGGTCCTTAACGATTTGCGGAAGAAGCTGAAAAGTGGTGACTGCAAGGTGTTCGCCTACGCAGATGACATGGGCGATCGTGGCCAGGGCTAACTTTTTATGTGCACTGTATGTAATACACGTTTTATTGGCACCAAAATATGGTAAAAAGTTTCTCTAAGTACCTGTAGTGCCAAACTTGTCTTATTCAAGAAGATGTTTAAACCCTGAAAGCGGGCATTCCTCCCATGAAAGGCATTCCCTTTTCTCTGTTCGGCAAAGTGAAAAAGTTTGAACCATCTTAGAGAGAAAATTGTGTTGAAAGACAAATATCGAGGAGAAAAAGTAAAAGCATCATTAGCTACATGGTTTCCATTGTCATCCTAAGGTAATATATTGGTTCTACATAATGACAGACATGCTTATCTTATTTTACGGAGCTTGTGTGTGGTAAAAGTCCCTAGGAAGAGCTTAACAGCTGGAGATCTTCTATTATAAGTATCATCAGCATATGAGGTGTATTAGAAATTACCCGAAACTTAGCCCTCATCGTTATGTGTAGAATAGTAGCTGGGGATATTACAGATAGGTACATTGAAAGTCGCAGTTAAACTCTGGCTGTCTGAATATTTGATCGGCCTGAGCGTGTAAGACTCCACTCCTCTTGAGAGGCGCTACTTCATCTCCATTTGGATGGATTAATATGCCACCAAGTTGAAGCCGAATGGCCACTTCTTCACTATACTCACGGGAGTACTGTATGGGACAAAGCCATTGGAGGAAAGAAGCACTTACATTCTACATCGGCGAGGGTTCAGGCTTGCTGAACTAGCCAGCTAGGGAATGGTTGTTATCGCTGTCTGAGATGTAGAGGTATATAATTGGCCCTTTGTAACCTCTGAACCGATTTCGGCCGAGCTCCTTCTCCAATTTGTGGTTTTGCGTCTTGAAATTTTTCCAATAAAATGGAGGGGCCTACAGTTTATACTAAGCCGCCTCCGAACGGCTGATGGTTTTTTTACGAAGAGCCTTTTATTTCATGGCCGGAACACGCTCGGAGGGGTGGACATTCCCTGCCGAGGGGCGACCGCTATGAGAAGATTTAACATAATTTTTTTTTTAATTAATTTTTCAAAACTTTTGGATGTTGGTGGCACCGGGATTTGAACCCGAGCCTTCCGAATGTCAGTACGCAATGTTAATCACTCGGCTATTGCGCCCGCCGAGGCGTCGATTAACTTCAGAATAAAAATCAATACCGGATAAAGTGCAAATATGTTCTCTTCTATCAAAATACGGTGTGGTAATGGAATAAGCCAACTCAGTGAGTTCTGGATTAGCAACTCTTAATAAAAGCCATTACGAAATACTTCTGGCCTATGGTAGACCGTGGAATCTTAAGATTGAGTGATAGGCATTCACGTCAGTTAATAAGGCTTGGGGTTTTGTCCGAGCTCCTCAATTGCAATTAGTTGGAGGAGGAGATGGAACCATCAATCGACTTTCGTATAAACTCTCATGCGTTAGCGAGGCTGGTAGTGAAATTAGGCAGATATTGACATTAGCTGCTTGTGAACTGTATCTTTTGTTCAAAAGAATGAAATACCATGCCAAGTTCTAGCTCCTCGAAAAGCAAAATGGTCAGTTTGTCTGACGTTTTTGTGGTGCTCCGTAGGCTGTGTTCTATTTACTCCAACTATTGGTTGGTTGAGAAATAATAGGCTTTCATTTTTATGGAGTTCCCCATAGTATTTACAAAGCAACTTTGAAATTATTAGAAAAAATATGTGTTTATTATAATCACTTTGCAGTGCAATACTTTATGGCCAGGCGCTACTAAATAAGGCATATATAAAATGAAAAGTAATTTGACCCTTTTGCGCGCACCGCACACCATTGACCACCTCAGTCGCCGGTCCCCAGGGCAATAGTCACGTTGTCATAACACTTCTTATACATTTCTTCACTCGTTCGCTTGTCGCGTCTTTATTATGGCCCGGAAGTTGAAGTTATGCGTTGACTGACCATACAAAGTATATAAGCTTATTTACATTTGTACATATATATATATGTTTCTGTGGATTAATTTGTATAAATTTTGTTGGTTATCAGCGTTTTGGTGTTGCTTTTTTGTAGGTGCGCCCGCTGCCAATTATGGACTGGCTTGGCCAATCCATAAGAAAACAAACCAAATAAATTTGAAAGCCACTTCCTTTTTCAGTCAGCGAAATGCCACAGCAAATGACCTGCTTTTAAGGAGTGCGGGTGTGTGTGCTTTTACTACTTAATATTTTAACATAAATTTCAAGTAATTTTATTAGTGTTTTTTTTTCCAAAATACTTTTATGTTTATTTCACTTTTATGCGATTGAGAATTTAAATAAAAATATTTTTTTCAAAAAATTCTCATAATTTTTAAAACAAAAATTTCACACACATAATTTAGAAAATATATTTTTTTTCTCTACCAACAAAACGGATATCATTAGAGAATTTTAATTTTTATTTACATATGAACGTATTAAAATGCAAATCCGCACAAAAATCCACAAATAAATTAACTAAAAGTCTGCCTAAAGAATTTTATTACAAACATCGGTTGTTGTTGTTGTTGCTGCTGCATTTGATGCCTGCCATTCGTTTGTTGGGGCACTGTGAATGCCGCATTCCATTCCAGTCTCACTTAATTTTTATTCACATCCGTTTGTTATTCCTGTTGTTGTTTGGGAAATTCGCATGTCAAATTTTGTTTACCTTAGTCGACAGCAGCGTGAAATGTAGTATTCTTTCCATCTACTTGTAGGGTATTTGTTACGCATTTCGTCTTGTCGCCTTGTCGTCTCTTGCCTCTGCGCGCACTACCCACCTTCATGAGTGCTCTGTGGAATGCTCATGCGAAATTCCATTGCCAAAGCTTGCGTGCAAAAGCAAAAGCAAACCTCTCGCAAAAAACACCCACCGGCTATGGCACCAAATATGCGAACATACATACATGTGTGTGTGTGTAAAAATGCAACAAGTAGGCGAAATAATCGCATGTTTGAACGAGTTGAGTTTAGAAAATGACTTTCTCACCAAACATTTGTTATTTGACGTTGTGAAAACAATTATCAAACGCCCATAAATATATACATATGTATACTCGTATGTATGTGTGTATGCATTGCTTTGCTTGCGCACACACTCAGTGAACTGTGACGCGCCATAAACAATTAGTAGACAAACAAATTTCTAAACAAAAACAAATCTAATGTGGGCTTTGCGAATTAAATAAAAATATGGTAAGCAATGTAGCGAAATTCCTTTGCCAAACGAAAGACTTGTGGCACGAACTCTTTTTCCCCTTTTTTATTTATTTATTTTTTGTGAATTTTGACATTAGAAAATTTTTTGGCTGAAATAAATTAAATTTTTTATGATACCAAACATTTTAAAATTTTGTTATTATGTTTTGCTTGGTTTTATTTAGTTTAATTTAACTTAATTTTATTTCATTCTATTTTAATTTATTTTAATTATTTTATTTTATTTTCTTTTCGATACTTTGTTTTATTTTTGTATTTCATTTTACTGTATTTAATTAACTTTTTTTTAAATTTAATTTATTTATTTTTATTTCATATTACTCCATTTGTTGGGAAAACATCAAGACGCAAAACCACAACTTGGAGGAGGAGCTCGGCCAAAAATCGCTTCAGCGGTTATAAAGCGCCAATTATACCTATATATATATATTTAATTATTATTTTTTTAATTTCATTTTTTTTTTTAATTTAATTTTTTTTTTATTTTTTTGGTTTTATTTCGTATTGTTTTATTATATTTAATAATTTTCTTTTTAATTTATTTTATTTTAATTTAGTTCTTTTCAATAGTACTTCATTTTTTTTGTATGATTTCATTTTATATATATTTCATTTTTATATAATATATTTTACTTTATTTTATTAGATTTTATTTTATTTCATTTTACAATATTTAATTAATTTTTTCAATTTATTTTATTTTATTTTTTTTTAATTTAATTTTACTTATTTTATTTTATTTTAATATTTTTTCTTACATTATTTTTTTATTTTATTTTATTGTTTAAAATTTATTTTATTTTATTTTTTTAAATTTATTTTATTTTGCTTTATTTTTTTTAATTTATTTTATTTTAATTTATTTTATTTCATTTAACTATATTTAGTTAATTTTTTCATGTTATTTTATTTCTTTTTATTTAACTTTATTTTATTTTACTGTATCTAATTAATTTTTTTTTCAATTTATTTTATTTTATATCATTTCATTTTCTTAGTTTTATTGTGTATTATTTTTTTATTTCATTTTGTTTTATTATGTTTATATTATGTTATTTTATTATTCTTTATTTTATTTTATATTAATTTAATTTTTTTTAATATTACTTTATTTTATTTTTAATTTTATTTTATCAAATTTTATTTCATTTACTATATTTTATTAATTTTTTTAGTTCTTTTTATTTTTTAATTTATTTTGTTTTATTATTTCATTAAATTTTATATTATTTTAGTTAATTTTAATTCAGATTATACATTTTTTTAATTTAATTTTATTTCAATTTAATTTATTTTAATTAATTTTATTTTATTTAACTTTAATTCGGTTTATTTTATTTTATTTTTTTTTATTTTACTTTATTTTGTTTTATTTCTAATGTATTATACTTTAGTTTATTTGATTTTATTTTATTTATTTTATTTGATTTGAGTTTTTTATTATTTTCTAATTAATGTAATTTTGCTATGTTTCATATTATTTTAATATTATTTTATTTTAATTTATTATAGTTTATTTTCCTTTAATTTAATTTAATTTTTTTTCCAATTTTATTTTATTTTACTTTAATACTATATACATATATTTCTTTTGCTTGATTTTTGTTGTTTCAACTCCCTTTTAGTATTTATATTTCAGCTGATGACTATCGTTTGTCAGTGGCATCAGCGTTTAGCGTGGAATGTTGGAAAACGTGGTCTTATGTTGAGATAGAAGGGAAATTGACATTGAAATTTACAAATGACGAATGCAAATTTATGTAATTTTGGCTTTGTGTTTGTTTTCTAAAATTATGGGAGTTGAAATAGTTTAATTGAGTTCATTTAATGGAGATGTTCTGATGGTGTAGCTTAAAACTAGTAGTCATAGTGGGAACTAACTCAATGCGCAACCAGATATAAGATTCTTTCATTTTATAAATTTAAAAAAGGAAAAATATGTTTATTCGAAATAAAAAATCCCATTGAAATCAAATGCACTCAAAATTTAAGCAATAGTCACATCATTAGTGTAGTACAACCATATAGAGGGCGGTGGCAAATCAAAACGACAACCCTCCTCCTCAAACAAACCATTCTCATCCAAAGTGCCCTTCATATTCAATTTGCCGCCACATTGACCCTAAATACAAACGATTAGAAGTAAGATTAAATAAATATTTAATATTTAAATCTTATTTACCCGCTTCGAGAACTTGCGCCACATATAACTGCCTGCATGATGATTGAATAACTGTTTATATTTATTCTTTATATCATAAATCGTGTCCTCATCGCAAACTTTCATCAGCTGCGTAGTGCCCGTGAGTGTATTGATTATGCGTACACACCGATCGCGACGCGTCAAACGACCGATGTGATACTTGGGATCTTGACTCCAAATCTTGCCACGTGTCTTGCACATATCGCTGAGCGCTGTTTCCAGTATCGGTGGAAAGAGCAGACGTGGTCGTCCTGTGACTGGTGAAGTTTCCGTTTTCGGCATGAGTGTTTCCTCGAAGAAGTGCGAAAGGTCTTTGCCGCCGAAGGCTAGCAGGTATTCCAAATTCTAAGAAGTGGAAAAAACATTTATTCTAGAATAAATTATTTCTCTGCCGTTTTATACTTACGCTATTCCAATGATCGTAACGGTCTTTTAGAAATGGTGTTAGATCCAAAACATTACCATGCAACACGACCCAGAAATCATCCTTTTTATTGTGTAAAACCACTTCGTCGTGTAAATAATAACGCATTTTCTGTTTTGTTTAAAAGATATTTATTTTTTATTACTAAGAAAATATAGGAATTAAAAGAAATAATGTTAATGAAATAATTTTTAAATTTTGTTAATTTTTTTCCTTGTCATTTTCTAAACGAAAACTCATAATGGAAAAATGATTTTCTTTGACAGTTTTGAATGGAAAATGAATAAAAATAAATGAAAAAAGGGTTATGAAGTATTTTTGGTGGCACCAGATTAGAAATTAGATCTGCAATAATTGTAATAATTAAGGAATTATCCTAATACTGGAGTTTTGGGATTTTAAAAATAATTTTGATTTCCTTAAAATCCTCCTTTTGAACCCGAAAGTACCCGGATTTTCAGTAATTTTTTAAAAAGGAAGGAAATTATGCGTTAAACGAAATTTTAAGATAATAATGTATTATATTTAAACTTCAAAAACCATTTTTAGTATCAAAAAATGTTGGTATTTTCCAATGTCGTGATGAGTTTTCTGAAACGGCTGCAGTCTGACCTCGTGAAATGTTGCCGGTGATGGAGGTCGTGCGATGTATCTGAAAAAGTCTAAAAAAATATCGAAGAAGTTGGAAAATTCCAAATTTCTTCGCACTTCTTCGAAAAAAAAAATACTTTTTCGAAAAAATAAGAAATTGACTTTAAGTTGAAAAAGTATAAATAATACTTTTGTCCAACTGTTCGTTCGAATTAGTTCGAATAAAACATAATTAAATACAGTAGCTAGACCACTTTGATTTTTTTCGTCGGGCCTATATTTTTTTTTGCTATCGAACATGCTCGACGCTCGGCCCCTAAAACTACTCAAGCTTCGAAAATATGCCGAATTGGTCACAGCAATTTTGTAGAGTTTTAGAATAGATTTAAGAAAAAAATATATTTTTTGAAGCTTCTAAAGCAGACTACTGCCTCAACGGGTTGCTGGGGACGGGACGTTGTCTCAGTCATCATGAGTCGTAAGAGTTTGGCTGCCCTTGGATCTCTGGCGAATGAGGGCCTTAGAATCATTACCAACTGAGTTATTTCAGCAGGACTTCAGATAAATACTGATGAAACGGACGCGGAAATACAAAATTTCAGATTGGCCACAAACCACAGCTGAATCTCCCAGCTTCACAGCTAAAACCGATTACTAAGTACTTGAGGAATTGTGTTAGTAAGTTACCATGGAGACTCAATTTAGAGAAACGAGTACCACCAACACCAGCGACCCGGTAAAGGAATGTTGGGTTGTACTTGGGGTCTCTCCACCGCTCTCTCGCATTGGATCTTTGTTGTGATTGTTAAGCCAATACTATTCTATAGTGATTTAGTATGGTGGAAGGCTTGGGATAAAATAACACACCAGAATAGGCTGCAGAGGGTCTTAAGACTTGTATCACCATCAGCATACACCCAGCACTAAAAAAATACCATCTACATATGGTACAGTGATACCCCTAAGGGTATGTATCGAATATCTTCGGGAAGCTGTTGTCAGCTACAATAGATGTGAATGGCTGAAGCAAGACTCTGAGAAATGCAAACAAAGTTCTTCATATTTTACAGACGGTTCTAAAATGAACGAAGGAATGAGGACTTCAGTTTACCGCTCCAACTAGAGATGGTAAACCATTGCAGTATCTTCCAAACCGAAATATTTGCTATAAAAATAGTGACAGAGCTTTTTCAGGGTGTAAACCTATCATGCGGCCAATAAGGCCTTAATTTCATTCAGCACGAAGTCGACTATAGTCGCGGTATGTAAAGAGGCGATAAAAAAAACTGTAAAAAGAGAGGTTCACATTTACTGGGTGCCGGGTCATATAGGCATCGAAGGAAATGGGATAACTGACGAATTGGCTAGAGGGTCCTTCCTAGACCTACCAGTTGCACACAGAGAATTGAAGCAAGTAACCCTACTTCGTCAGACGAATGGACTTTGGGAACGAGCTTAGGACTGCAGAACTGCGAAAACTATGTGCAAAGTTGATGATGCTATACTTTTACTAGCGCTAAAGAGGTCGAATTCTAGGCTGCTGGTAGGACTGTTAACAAGGATTAGTCTTTTGGCATCGCATGATTTTAATAAAGGTCTGAAAGAGGAAAACTAGTGCAAGAAATATATAGAATTTGTGTAGATGGTAGAGCACGTTACCTGTGAGTGTCTAGCACTTGGCGGACAAAAGCTTTGTTTACTTGGCTACAGGATCTTCAATCGTTAATGGATGAAGGGGCAAATTGTGGAAGAACAGCAACGTTCTTCAATTAGAGACGCATTAAAAAGTGTAGCAATGCAGCTTCTTCATATTTAGTGTATCTGACAGCACTATGAACGTAATATCGTCTAAGTGAGATGAGCTGGCTCAGCCAGTTAATCTAACCGAACCTTGGCTACTTTTGAAAAAGTCTGACAAAAAAGTATGATAGTCTTAGGAAATTTTTTCGCTAGAAATACTCAACAAGGACGCTCTCCATCTAATCCTTTCAACAGAGGTGGGAGCTTCCTCTCCTCTGCTTCCATCGGTGGGTATTTCATCGAATACTTTCAGAGTTGGAGTACTTTCATCCATTCGGACGAGATATCTTAGCCAACCTAACTGCTGTCTCCTTATATGCTGAATTGTTTTGCTGCTGTCTATGTGTAAAACTTTCCTTTCGAAAACTCCCAAAGCCGACTCATCGGATGTTGACATCGTCCACGCTTCAGCCCCTTATAGAAGGTCGGGAATGATGACGGACTTGTAGAGTTTAGTTTTGGTTCGCCGAGAGAGGACTTTACTATTCAATTACCTACTGAGTCCAAAGAGATTCTGCGTTGGATTTCCAGGCTGATATTGTTGTTGGTGTCAATGCTAGTGCCTAGATAAACGAAATTATCTACGACCTCTGACTGTCAACACTGACGTGAGATCAGAATCGAGAATGCGATGACTGTTTCTTTGATGACAGTAAATATTTCGTCTTGCCAACGTCCACTAACAGATCCACATGCTTCGATTCTGTATCAAGCCTGGAGAAAGCAGTACTAGAGGCGCGGTTGTTAACCCTATGATATCAATGTCATCGGCATACGCCAGCAGTTGTACACTCTTGTAGAAGATAGAACCTTTTCTATTTAGCTCTGTAGCTTTTATTGTTATCTCCAGTCCCAAATTGAAGAAATCATACGTTAAAGAGTCCATCTGTCTATCGATTGGTACGGAACGACTTGGAGAGATACTTCCCAATTCTGGCATAAGAAGGGAAAAGAAACCAACAAAAGTACAAATATAAAGACGATCGAAGTGTGGACCCTCTAGAAAAATATAAAAATCAAATCTTAACAGCAAAAGAGCAAAACAATAAAATGGCAAAAAAAAAATCAAACAAAAAATATAAAAACAAAAATTAATTGAAAATTACTAGTAGCTTGACACAAAGCCATACAATAACCTCAAATATCGTAAACAAGTCAATAAAAACAGTTCTATTCAACTCGCACGCACAGTGCATTGAACTCTTTACGCTCTATTATAGACAATAATTTGGTTTGCAAATGTAAACAAATGCACTTTTCCAACTTTTCCGCTTCTCCGCGGCGCAAACGCGCGACCAGTGAATGCATTTCTGTAATTCATTTACGAACTACCTGCTGACTTTATTGTTATTGTTGTTGCTGTTGTTGTTGTTGTTGTCGTTACTGTATACATTAGCGAAAAGAAATATTCACACGAGACGCTCTTGTTGTTGTAAGGTAATAAAAAATAAAATTCGAAATGTTGAACGGAGTAAATGACAAAAGCAAATACAACAAGACGCATACAAATTCATACAACAAAAACATGTGCAGGCATATTATAGGTATAAGCAGAAAAAAAAATAGAAAAATCTACCTTTACTGAGCTCTCCTTGTCAGCGAGTATTTAAAAAAAAAAAGTAAAAATAAAAATAAAAATAAAAAAAAAATAAAACAAAAACTTGCGCGAACGCATTCGCGAAACGAATTGTTTCAATACTTTTTTTGCTTTTGTTCTTGTTGTTCTTTTCAGAACTTGTTGAAATTGTATTGAATTTCATTTAACGTTTTTAAAGCGCACTCCGCTGATGAGGGCGTCCTTTGGGCGTAGATTGCACCTTTTTTTGTTTACAAATATAGATTCAAATATATACGTATGTATATGTGTCTACAAAAACGCGATTTCGTTCTTTGTTTACTAATCTTTTCCCACAGCCCAGTGAAGTTGGTTATCAATGAACACTGGTTTCAAAACTGATACCTTTTCATGCAAAATCTGGTAGATCGATACGATTTAATAAAACCGAACAGCTGATTCGGCGAGTCAATAGAAAAAGGAGTAAAGTAGCTTCTGTTTTGATTTTTACGCAGATCGATCAATATAAGATGGTACATGTAGTAGTAGATGTATACATATTAAACCCAGCAGATGATGTGAAAATTTTATCGAACAGCGAGGTAACGTTCCGCAGATTTAGTGCTGCTTTCTCCCGATTAGGCAAAGAACAAAAGCGAAGTGTTCTTGGAGTGATGATTGGCTTTCCAGGTCTGAAGCTACACTGATAAGGTCCCACACTCAGGTTCCAATCATCTGGCATGCTTCCTTTCGATCGTATTCTGCATATACCTTGTTAATTCCTCTATGCCTTATTGGAATAGCTTAGCCGGTAAACTATCAACCGACAATCTCTGTTCGAACTTTATCATAGTCGAGGGATTTGGAAAGTCTAGACATATGTCTATATGTAGCGGCTAAATTTGCCTAAAATCCAAATACTGCACATCTAACGATATTGTTGGCATAATTTTGTTTACATCCCGTAGTAACTCGCTCTAATGAAAGGAGACAGGAACTTCGACCATTGCAAACCCATAAAGGACTATGAGTTAAGGACATGCACCAGGAATGTCTGGTTTCTTAAATGGTAAGGTGTCGCTTCCCAGTTGGTTGATATCCTTATTAAAAGTACACCCGACGGTCATTCTCTCCAAGAAATGCAATGGACCAGACAAGGTCAGCAGAAGATAAGTCCTTGTAACTTTAACTATAGTGGTTATATAAAGGGGGAGAATAAAGGAGGTTTGTTTTGGATTTTTTGTGGAAGAGAGACTCAACAAATACAATCCCCCCGGTGGACGAATCTACAATCCACATCGAATCGAAATTCTTCAACGTATTGCTGATCTACGACCAATGTGAGCAAAGATTTTTTCTACTAGCGATGCTTAGAACGCCGCCGATTTTAACGCGAAGGTTGGAACAGATATTATATATATATATCCGGGGTCTTGACATCGACTCGAACCACGATATATGCGCAGCGAAGTAGTATATCAACAAATCCCCAGAAGGGGCAACGTCGAAAAACTGTGTTCACAGCAGACAGCCGAGCAATTGTCTACTTGACGTATACTACTGCTCTGATATCACTCATCAACAGCTCAGTTTAATGAAACTTTTGGATTTCGAAAAAGTCTGCAGAACAGCTGGTACGATGAGGATTTCCATACCACATTGGGGTAAAAAAATGTCTATCTTGCGACGTTGCGACCGACCGAGATGCGAATGGTTGAAGATCGAACCGAAATGCATTTTCAGACTTAAGATATGACCAACAGATCTACGAAGAAGAAGCGCTTTTCAGAAGGGTTTAAGACCAAAGTTTCTTGCTATAGGAACGAGAAGGGAGATCTGGAGGCTGACGTTCAAAGTACGAGTATATTGAGTTTATGGATGAAGCACTTCTTCAGCTTGCTTAGCTTCTGTGAAAGCGAAATATGGTATGTAAATCTGTCAAATCTACCCTCACTACCAGAACATTTCGCCTCGGTTCTTTGCCTGAACGGGAGAAAGCCTTCCCATCATCTGCTGGGTTACGTACGAGTACGTATGGGTCTACCAATATCAAGTGCCATCGTATATGGCTCGATCTGCGTAAAAATCAAAACAAAATGCTACTTTACTCCTTTTTCTATTGACTCGCCGAATCTTTTGTATTTTTTTGCATTGTAGAACTATAAATATACATATGTATGTATGTACAAATGTCGTCGCGTGAATTTCACAACGAACCGGTTATATTTCCCAGCCACCACCGGCTCCAAGCCAAACGACAATCCTTCCAAACCAAAGCCAAAACCAGCCTAGAGCAGCCTACAATTCTACGTCTTTTTTCAACGTTCTCTGCGTGGCTTAGTCATGTTTAATCATGTTCACTGATCACACAGAGATGAGTCATACGGTAGACTGCAAATACATACATTTATACCTGTGATTGTATGTACATATGTATGTACATTTGAAGTGTAGCAAATCTCATGGATCGCGCTTCAGGTTGATTGCTGTGTGTGTGTGTGCACGAGTGGTATTGGCATGGAGTTGCTGCCTCCTTTTATGTGCTCTGCAGTCTTTTGTTAACTTTATTTTAACAGTTGTTTAATATTTTTTATTTTTTTTTTTGCTCCTTTCTTGTGTGCTTTCTGCTCTGTTGCTTGCTTTTGTTGATTGATGGTTATTTATTTTCGATTTCAAGTGTTTAGCCGCTTCGAGGCGGAGATTTCTTCTCACTGCTGATTTGAATTTGTAACAGATTTATATATGTATTTTAATAAGCCAAGCACGTCTGGGTTACTTTGAGGACTTGTAGCCTGCACTTACTGCACATACATATATATATACTCGCACCTGAGTTTTTAGGCGGTGGCCTTTGATACTTTTATTTATTGTTTTATTGGTCTTTTGAAACTCATAAAATTTCATTAATATTCGCAGATCTTCACGGGAGCGTATGGAGTGAGTCTTTGTCAATGAAATTTCATTATAATATTCTTTTGAATGACAATATTTTCCCATGCTTGTATTGAGCTAAACAAGGTCATTGTAACAAGGTTTTTGCAATGAATTTATATTTTAATGAATTGAATATTGATAATAAATCCCTATTTGCAGGTACATAAGTGTATGAGGGGATTAAAAAAAGCTCGGTAAGTTAACCAGAAGAAAAAAAAATTATTTTTGTATTTATTCGTAATCTTTGTTCTTTTTTATCTTCTCTACATAATCGCCATGGATTTTAATGCATTTCTTAAGCCTATAGATCCACTTCTGAAAACAGTCTTCAAAATCTTGCTTTTAAAGCTTATCAAATTCAGCATTAACCGTATTAATTATCTCCTCGTTGCTATTAAAGACCTTTCCTTTTAAATTTTATTTAATTTTTGGAACTAACCAGAAATCACAAGGTGCTATATCCGGGGAATATGATACTGGATGTATTTCTTCGACCCCAGAGATCGCAATAAAATTACTCGTTATTTCAGCAGTGTGGGATGTCGCGTTGTCATGATGTAAAAAGTAGCGCAAATTCTCTTATTTCCGGTTTTCCAATACATTTTTGAAAGCTTTTGATAAACACTCTTTGGTGTACCATTTTGCAGTTTTCGTCCGATCCTTTTCCAGTGGAATAACAGCTACTTTTGCTGCTAATTTTTGTTGCTAAGATTTTAGGGGTATTTACCTGTAGAACCAACATTCCTCAACAGTAAAAATTTTACTAAAGAAGAGAATTACATGGTGCATTTCTGTTTGCATTGGTGGTGGAATTTCGTCTGACCTATCCTCAATCCAAATTCGCGACAACATTTTCTTAATTTCAGGGCAAGTCAAAAATTCTGTTGTACTTTCGTCGATCATACTATATATTGCCACAGAAAACATACTGAAAGAACACATAGGTATGTCTACTTAAAAATATACCGCGTTCTGCTCATAAATGGACTCACCTCGACATTTACCGGAAATCTGGGGTAATTAGACCGAAATGGGAGCGGAAGTGGTCACGGGTAATGTACTCTCTTAGAGAAGTACCACTGTTTGCTTGGAACTTCTTTTGTACGATGCTGCAGAAGGTGTAAGAACGATGAGAAGAACGATCTTCAACCTTCTGTATCTAGAATATCAATATTCGATCGAAATAAATATACTCTCTTTTATTGGTTTACTCTGAGTTGTCTTAGTTATTTATCTAACAGACCTTCACTGCTTATATCTACTATATTATTTCTTCTTTAATTTTTTATATCATTTAATCTTCTCTTATTTTGTTTTTAATTTAATTTTAGTCTAATTTATTTTAATCGAATTTTAATTTTCAGTTTTCATTTTATTTTGTTTTATATTAGTTACTTTTTTACCTTAATTTATTTACTTTTAATTTATTCTATTTTATTTTATTTTATTTTATTTTGTTATTTCCCTTATTATATTTTATTTTAAGCTATTTCATTTTATGTTATTTTACTTTTTGTATTTAGGTTTTTAATTTTATTTTATTTTGTTTATTTTACATTCTATTTTTATTTAATTTAATTTTATTTTTTTAGTTTGTTTTTTTTTTCTCATTTTATTTTAATTAATTTTTCATCTTATTTTATTCTAAGTTATTAAATTTAATATAGTTATAATTTATGTATTTTATTTTTTTTATTTACTTTTTTATTAATTTTTTTATTTTATTTTTTTTTCTCTTATTTTATTAAATTTTATTTAGTTTTATATTAATTGTTTTCTTTTAATTAAATTTTCATCTCATATTATTTTATGTTATTAAATTTATATTAGTTTTAATTTATATTTATATTTTATTTCATTTGGTTTAATTTTATATTTTTATAATATTTTTTTGTTTTATTTACTTTTGTAATACTTTATTTTGTTTTATTTATATTAATTTTATTTTAAGTTATTTTATTTAATTTTACTTTGTTTTGTTTTCTTTTTTTATTTTATTTTATTTTGTGTCTTTTTATATCATTTAAATTTTATTTACTTTCCTTAATTTTAATTCTGTTGATATTATTTTATTTTTATTTAAATTTGATTTTAATATATTAAATTTATTTATTATATTTATTATACTTTTTCTTACTATTTACTTGTGTTGAGTTTTTCGTGTTTTTTTTCATTCATACATGCATATGCCATTAAGGCTCTCATTAACTCTTTGTTCGTGTAATTAAACATATTTGTGAATTTTTTTAAACGGATATAGTTAATCAACGGCTATTAAAATAATTCGTTACGATTGCGCAAATCCGCCGCTGAGTTGAGTAAGTGCTATTATTTGCGCTTAAATTAGTATATTTTGCATATTGCATTTTATTCAATGTTAATTGTTGGTTGTTTTTAAATATAAGTAGAGTAGTACACACGCTCACACACACATAAATGCATATTCATGTATGTTATAAACTTATTATTACCTTTTTTCACTGTTATTGAAAATGTTGAAATGCAATCACTCGATTTGCCTTAATTAAATAATTAACCGCAGAAAAAAATTTACAACAATAAAAAAACCCACACCAATTAAAGGGCGTCTGCAACTGCAATGTGCTGTAAAATACATTGTATGCAAATGAGTATACATGTGTGAGTGATCGAGCCTTATATGGACTTTGCAGCCAAACTGGTTTTTAATTAATTTGCTTTCAGTGTAGTTCACTTTCAATGCTTTTTGCTTTGTACGTGTAATTGGTTCATAATTACATTTGGTATTGATCATAAAGGTTATTTTTAAATTAAAAGATGTCTATAAATTTAAAAAAAAAATTGAAATATTTTATATTTTACTGCAGTAACTTCCGTCAGAACCAGGAGAATAAATATTTCCTCTCAGTTTTGTGCTAGCTTTGATTATGAGACAGTTTAACCTTTTCTCCAGAGGTTTCTTTACATCTAGTAGCACTGTCTCAAATGCAGATCGCAAAGACTTTACTTTCCTTTAGTTCTATAATGTTTCCAACACTTGCTGGCTAAAGAAAATTATTATTATTGTAGTTAAGAAAATACCGAGTATTTTTAATGAAAAAATTAGATCTAAAAAAAACTGACTAATTATTCAATGTTAAAATAAAGACAGGAAACGTGTTGCATATTATAATTTCTATGTAAGAAACATAAATTTCATAGCGCTCTGGACGAGCTGCCAGTTTGACAGCGGATAGACACCTGGCCACCGCCAACGAAACAATATTATTTATTTTATTTTCCACCTTTTAACTGATAAGCTTACTAATATAAACAAATTAAGCCACTTGTTGGCTAATTAAACCTTAAACTTACTTTTGAGAAACACATGTTTCTTAGAAATTATTAGTATGGCATTAAAACCCCTGAAATTGCTGTTTAAAGAAAAGACTTAAGCAACAAACTCGATCAGCAGGAATACTGTAGATTAATGCTTGAAGCCAGGTGCTAGTGTCCACATGCACATATGGAGATATGGAAACGCCTAAGTAAAGTACAAAAAAAAAAAAATAATAATAAAACTATAAAACATTCCAATGAAATGCAAAACTAAAATAATTTATTGAGTTTGAGCAACTATGCCACACTTGAAGGCTATTCAACCCTCGCTGAAGACCGGAGTTGCTGTTGGTATGAAGGGTTCTATTTTCAATATGTATGAGACTGCTGGTATTTTGAAATATGCAAATTATATTTATGTAGGTTTTCATACATATGTATGTTTTTGTATATATATATATCTAGTATAAAAATACTGTATAATTTCCATTAAAATAGTGCGCGTGCCACAATGTTTAGTTGCTTTGCCGACTTTTCATAGTTGACTTCACAGATAAAAACTAAAATACATATATACATAGCTTATATTTATATTATATATGTGTACGTACTGAGTAGTAGGGAAAATTTAAGAGCAGTCTTTTTTACTCCCTTTTTATTTAAATTCTATACTATTTATTATATTTATTATATGGTATAAAAAAAAATGAAAATAAAAAAGAATTTTTAACTCGTCAAGTATTCTCTTTCAATGCGTCAATCGTCTCAGACTTTTCTGCGTAGACCAGCGAGTTCACATATCCCTACGAAAAACAGTCCAGCAAAGTTAAATTACACGATCTTGGGTCCACGCCACGAAATAATGGGCTCACCGAAAGTTTCCTTCAATAAATTGATTGATAGTCCGGTTGGAACCAGAGGTAGTCCACATCAACATCCTCCTTTGAGAATGTAACGACGTCTCTACAATTGCTTGTGGATTTTCATTTCACCAAATTAAAAAATTTGTTTATATGGTCTTGGTGCGTCTCTGAGGGAACGCATAATCCACTAGAGTAGACGTGATTATGTCGCCTAACTATTGGATGCAGCGCGTGATGTGTCGTGTGTAGTACATTTAGGCATCTATTGAACTTTGACTCCGGCTTTCAGAAAATTGTGGAGTGATGTTTATCGTGCGAACTAGACTTTCCAGTATCAAGCCTTTCTGTATCTGATTTACATTTTAGAGCTTTGCTAGAATATTTTACCATATAAGAGGCAGCTAGGACAAGTTGAGTCAACTGTTGAAATGTCTTTCATTTTCTTTATCGTTGTCGGTACTGAACGCTGTTGATCTGGTTCAGTCCATTTCCAGTTCTTGAGCCAAATCTTTAAAATTTATTATCAAATAAAATAGCGCATTTTTTTTGTGATTTTTTTTTGGTGCTGTATATCTGAATAATCATCTAATGGAGATCAAAAGAATTATATTTTAAGGCTTTAATATTTAGTTTTCAGAGGGGCTACTGTTATTCAGCAATTCAAGGAAATAAGACCAAAAGAAAAATTATCAAAATTTACGTGTCTATTTTTTCTCTTTGCATGGGCTTGGAAAACTTTTCTGCAAAGTATTTAATTCGTTTTCTATCCTGATATGCTCCGGATATATTATTTTTTGAATCCAAAATTATCTTGAGGATTTAGCCACCGATATTTCAAAAACCAGTTTAAAAGGTTAAATTTTTTCTTAACGGGGGACTTAACGATTATATGATTTTTTATACCTGAATGCAAATCGGCAAATCGATCGATGAAATAGTTCTCCTAAGCCGCTTGGTCAAAATGATGAAGAAATATTAGAGGGGTCAAGTTTACAACTCTGAGTACCCCGAAATCGTCATGAAACTTAAAAATTCATAGTTTTTTCCCATAATTGGGCATCCATTATCCATTGAATTCTGAAATTAAATTTTTTTATGGAAATTTTGTGATTTTTTTTTATTTTTAAATAAAAAGTTTTTCCTTGAATTTTTATTCCTACCTATCAGTTGTCGGCATTCCCAATATTTCAGTTTGTTGATTTCAAGCATTATTCTCAATCTATTGGAAATGTTTGTATTGCAGCCAACGATCGCACCGATAGCTTACTCTTCCCATAACGAATGTCTCTCAATTACACAGATCTTGACCGGTCAAATTTTTAGGCACACTCGCATATAAGCGGTAAAAAAAAAGCCCACCCTAATTTAAAACATGCGTACATATGTACGTGTGTTATAATTTCCATTGCCACACTGGTATGGTACACAATGATCTTAGCAACGATCGTTAATTGAGGTAAGCGACGAACGCCGTCTAGCCATACTCACTATCACCCTCGTCTCTCAACCGTGAAGTGTAGAAACTTCCTGCCCTTTCCTCACAAAAGTATACTCTTATAAAAAAAAAACTTCTGTTTCTACTCACATTAAAATAAATGATTAGATTCCAAGCGAGTCCAAGTGCTCATATGGTTGCGAACCATTCTAGGCTTAATGTGAGGGTCTGGAAATTTGTTGTCGTTGAGATGAAATTAACATAAAATTTAATGCAAGAAATTGCACGAGCCACACCATGCCCAAAGCTAGCTGGGTTTATACACGAAACAATACTGAACACTTTGGACTTTACTACCGAGCACTAAAAAAAAATTTAAAAATTTTTTATACAATTTGTATTTTTTTTTTTATTTTTTATTTTATGCTTTAGGGGTTTAGTGTACATTTGACAACTGCACTATCACGTGTGTATATATGTATTTCCCCTTTAAAATTTTTCACTATTTTTAGTCAAGATCATTATGCGAGTGGTGTGTATACGCTTGGCTGCTTTCTGCTGACCGTTCTGGTGCCATATTCATATAGAGAAAATGTTGTTTTTTATATTCGAGTTCTTTTGCTTATATGTATTTTTTGTTTACATGTAGAATACAAGAACTATATACTTTATATCGTAAATTCTCCGACAAAAAATTATCAAATGCAACTGCTTACTTACCAATAAAGTACAAAAATAGTTCATAACCCGTTGGAGAAGTACAAATCTTTTGTGGAGTAGGAACGAAATAGTGGGAAAAGTATTAGTGCTACAATTGCTTTCTTTAAGATCAGAATCCCTTTGTTTAGTCTCATGCTGAACTTTTCGAAAAATTAAGTTTTTAATTTAAAATTTTTAAAATTATTTTTAAGTCAAACTATCGGCAGAAATTACACAGAATTCACATAGTAATTCTACTTCGAAGATGAGTCCGGTCGGATATGGAGAAATCATATTAAAATACGCATTATGGTACGCAGTATTTCGTTATCAACCCGGCATGTACACTTTGAAGGATCAAATAGTACTCGTTGGAAGCTTGTGATAAGCTAAGAATAAGACTCTACTTACGCGAGAGGATCTTTAGAGAATAATACAGCGGGAGTTTCGAAGCCCTTAGTTCATAGGATTTTGGGACAATATAGATTTTAGCAGCGGTTTTTTCTGGCGCTGGCAAAGCATTGGATATTTATTTCCTTCCTCTTAAAACACAAATATGTGGGCTTAGAATCAACTAAACTTATATAAAGCCTAATATGCTAGTTGTAGCTTTATGAAGAGTCTTCTGCGACTCAGTTATTTTAAGTGCTGACTCGATAGCCAGACGGATGTCACCTTTGGTTATCTCGTCAAATATTTCGTTACTCACAATGCCTTTTTGGCCTGGAACCCAGTATATGCAGATGCTTCTCAGCAGCCACCTTATCTACCGTCTCCCTACTTCTAAGGACATATAGTACGATGTGAGATTATTCTGAGCGATCCCGTTGTTGTGTAGAAAGCAGAAATACACCGTATACACCCCAATAGTTTCTCGTATGTGTTTTGTTGACCGTGATCCACCACTCAGATCAACACAGAGTTGACTACCGCTGTGTAACACATGCATAGTGTCCTACTGGGATTTTTCATCGTCCCCTCCACATTGAGCTTCCGAATCAGCTTTTTTAGTTATTATACCTTCTTATAAAAGTAAGTAGGAGCTTTCTTTGAAAGACTCATTTGATATAAGTGGTCATATAAGTGATGACAATACACGCCTCTAAGGAATTCCTTTACGTGCTAGTCTTGACAGCTTGGCTTCATTCCATTTCGCCCTTATCTTTTTGCAGCTCAATAGACATTTTATCTACAGAAGGAGGGCAGGTTCTACTCGGGATACTTCTAGACTATTCTCGATTGCATCATTGGCTATGTTGTCGTATGCTTCACTTATGACCATTTTATATAGGGATCATCCTTTGCCCATATTCGCTTTGAACAACATCCAACATCAACATCCTTTGTGGGAACAATAGGTAAGATATAGGCATTGGCCGGCTTATGCGCGTTACATAGACCCATTGGTTCTTTGGAGATCACAAAGTTCAAGAGAGCCTTAACATCCCATATTAAAGTCTCCTATAGTCCTTTGTGCAGCGAAGCTCCGATATATCTCACTCCGTCTCAATCGTAGAATCTCTGGCAACAGGTGCTGCTTTGAACGGAGTAGGCAATTGAAAGTCAAAGTTTTCCCTCGACGAACGAGAGTTTGACTAGCCTGCGATAAGAGTTTCCGAGTGAAAGATTTTGCAGGAGAATACCGCAGACGATGGAACGATGAGCTCTAAGAGAGATACGCAGTTACACTTGCTACAATAGACCATGAGGTCCGGATGCAACAGAACACTTCAACTTTGAAAGTATTCGAAGCAGTACTCGACAGTGGAAATAGACAAGAAGAAGAAACCAGGTGGAGAAGAACAAGGCTGTACTTGTTATTTCCTATTGGCGCCACAATAATTACGGTGTCCACATCAGTAAGAAAGAAGAAAAAAATTTTTAAGATCAGGAAACCACAAGAAAAGAGTTCTGCTGAAGCAGTTAATTCATAATTCATCTAGGGAAATAGGTTTCTAGTTACTTAATCAGCCCAACTGATTTGCTGTATAACTTTTTCAAAAGTGGTTCTGAAATAATTTTTGTTAGAGTTGACCTTTCGGTGATCGGCAGAAAGTGCGCTCCCTACCACAGCAAGGCCCAGGGGTGCCTACGTTATACAAACTGGCTTATTCACTGCCAGATCATAGCATTTTGGTATACTTTACTGGGGAGTTAATCGTAGATTCCTCTAAAAAAGTAATGCTTGGGCCAAAAGTGGTACGCAATAAATTTAATCGACGCAACCTTAGCCGGGTTTTCCACCAGTTTTATAAAGAGCCATACATATTCATATTCAACCCCAATAACCAAAATGAACAGTTCGTGTCACGCTTCAATTTATAATTAATAAAAACCCATAAATACTCATCATTAATAAGTGAATTTTTCAAAATTTCATTCAAAAATTTTCCAACATCATTAATAACGCATAACAACAGTTGGTGGAGTAACAAAAAAGAAAAAAAAAACGAAAAGTAAAACCAAACAATGAAAGAAAAATGTAAGAAAATTAAAAACAAAAAATAATAATAAAATTAAATTTGTTACTTCATTGAGATGAACGATAATGACATGACAATTGAAGGCCTAATTATTTACCACGACTAGACAACTAATTTTTTATAATGTCATAAAATATGGCAGACGGCAAGACATATTTGAAGCATATAATAATAATGTATATGTATATGAAAATGTGTAATAAATGAAAAAGCAAATAAAAATCGTTTGATGGAAAATTGTTTGAAAAAATGTTGGTAATATGAGATGAGTCATGAGTTCGGCAGCTCAGCTCAGCTCAGAGTGAGAGTACGTCGTCACAAGCAGAAGATGAGTTAACTGACATTTCTTCAGACCAGCAAAAAGACTGCCACAATTGAGTGGCAAGTTAAATAGTGAAATGTTTAAGAGATATTTATGTTGTATGAAGCTAAAAAGCAACAAAAATGAATGTAAAACTATCTTGGGCTGAGGCGTTACTAACGAGGTTTATGACCATTTGGGCTTTTCCAATGAATTACCAATTGTTGCATCTTATTTGTAAGGCTTGAGAAATGTAAAATAAATACATAACTGCATAGACATACATATAAAAGAATAGGGTGTCTTTTTATACGAGTGGTGTAAAGTATCTAAGAAGAACCGAATGTGTTCATCCGCTATCTCGTACAACAATTGGAGCTGTGCCCATATACATTCCATTCCATCCAAAATTTTACGGAAGTATCTTGGTTTACTTGCTTACAAAATCCAACACGTGCAAGAATTGAAATCGAACAACTATCAAGCGCATCGCACGTTTGGTGAATGCACCCAAAAGGAGATGGCAGCGAATGCCGATTTTTACAGGAAAATTTCGTTCAACTTTTGGTTGAATGGGTGCATTAAACTGTCATATTTAGAGTGATGATAATCAACAAGTTCCATTGTTGGACCTTATCAGTGTGGCTTTAGACCTGGTAAGTCAACCATTGACCATTGTCCATTGCGCCAAATCTTGGAAAAGAACCGTGAAAAGAGGATCGAGACCCACCACCTCTTCGACAATTTTAAAGCCGCCTTCGACAGCACGGGGCTGCCTTTACGCTGCTATGTTTGAATTTGGTATCCCCGCAAAACTTATACGTCTATGTAAACTGACGTTAAGCAACACTAAAAGCCCGTCAGGATCGGGAAGGACCTCTCCGAGCCGTGCGATACCAAACGAAGTTTCAGACAGGGTGACTCTTTATCGTGTGACTTTTTTAATTCGATGCTGGAGAAAATAATACGAACTGCAGAGCTAAATAGACAAGGTACAATCTTCTATAAGAGTGTACAGCTGCTGGCGTACGCCGATGATATCGATATTATTGCCCTCAACAGCCGCACCGTGAGTTCTGCCTTCTCCAGACTTGATAAAGAAGCGTCGCGAATGGGTCTGGTAGTGAATGAGGGCAAAACGAAATATCTCCTTTCATCACCCAAACCGTCATCGCATTCGCGACTCGACTCCCACAGTCATAACTTCGAGGTCGTAGATAATTTCGTCTATCTAGGGACCTGCATTAACACTACTGCTACTTTGGACTAAGTAGACAATTAAAAAGTAAAGTCCTCTCTCGACGAACGAAAACCAAACTCTACAAGTCGCTCATCATACCGGTCTTACTATATGGACCGCTTCTGCGGACGTTGTCAACATCTTATGAGTCGGCTTTAGGAGTTTTCGAGAGAAAAGTTTTGTGACCGATTTATGGTCCTTTGGGCATTGGCAACGGCGAATACCGCAGACGATGGTGGTGTACGAATGAAGAGACAACGGGTACGTTGGCTAGACCATGTCTTCCGAATGGATGAAATCACTCCAAACTTTGAAAGTATTTGATGCAGTACCCGCTGGTGGAAGCAGAGGAAGAGGAAGACCTCAACTCCGTTGGAAGGATCAAGTGGAGAGTGACCTGGGTTCACTTGGCATTTCCAACAGGCAGCGAAAAGAAGAGAAGAATGGTACTCTTACATTGGTTCGGCTATAATCGCGTAAGCGGCGCCAACGCCAATAAAGAAGAAGAAGCCGCAGCAGTCCCGAAATTTTTATAATAGGAGGATTTTTGGTCATAACATTAAATTAAAAGTGTTTTATTTCTTCTTGAAAATCGCATATCTGAAAAAACACCCTTTATGTGTCTATTTAAACAAGTAGCGCGACATGCGCACCAAGAAAATTTATTACAACAAATGAACGCATAAATTGGTTGGTCGGTTGGATTGAGGAGAAGCGAGCGAGGAGATTAATTACCACTCAACCACTCAACAAAAATGCTGTCGTTACTTTAAATGAATGCATATTTGAACGTACATACACACATGCGCGTATATAGATATCTTTGCTCCGCAATTGAAGACACCACAATAAATTTCTGCCCCAACTCAACAATCAAAAATGTTGCAGCCGCCAAAGGCAATAAAAAAAAATTCATGCCTAAAAATGCAGTTGTGGAAATATGAATGCACAAGAGATATATATGTATATGGTATATGCTCGTATGATGTCTTTGAGGACCACCATCGTCTTTTGGCGGTGAATGACTGTTATACAAAATGTTAAGCTTTCGCTGGTATGCGCACACACATGCCACAAGCAGCAGCAGACGAAGAAGGAGAAGAAAAGAAAAACTTGCACTAAAGACTAAAGAAAGAAATTTTCGGTTTTCCTTTTCATGCATAGCTACATATGGTACATACATACATATATACATACATACATAAATACATACTAATGTACTTATATACTCGCATGTAAGTAGTTAACTATGAAGAGTTAACAATGTAACAGAGCAATAAGTGGCATTTTAACAATAAGTTGTTAATTTATAATTGTCATGGGTGAGCAGCGCTTTTTCTTCCCCACGTGGGGCACACTTGGAGTTCACGGGAAATTTCTTTGTGGTGTTGGCGCGTAAATAAATATGTAGATAAAAATGTGTTTCGTTTAAGTTTTGAATGAGTTTGTGATGCTGAGAAGGTTAGATGTTTGAATTTCAATTTATTTTTATTTACCGTTAGAATTTTTGTGAAATTTTTTCATTTGGTTTCCGAAAGAAATTTAGTCAACAGCTCAATTATTAGTTGCTCATATTAGACATTAACATGCTTCTTCTTCTTTTCTTCTAATTTTTTCTTTTTTCGTAGACACGCGTTTATAGCCGAGTTAACAACAGAGTGCTCACTCGTTCATTCTTTTCATTATTTGGCGCCAATTGGAAATACTCAGTACAGTCAAGTTCTTCTTCACACTGGTCTGTACAACAGATTTGAAGTTTTCCTCTTCCTCTGATCCACACGCAGGAACTGCATAGAAAACTTGCATCCGGACCACATGGTCTACCAAGCGTAGACGCTGTTTTTTGATTCGCTGAACTATGTTAATGTCGCCGTATATTTCGAGCATCAGTTGCGGTATTCACCGTTCTTAACTCCTAGAGGACCATAAGTTTTACGCAAAACCTTCCTCTCGAAAACCACTAACGGCGACTCATCAGATGTTGTCATCGTCCATGCCTCCGCACCATATAGCAGGATGGAAGTGATGAGCGACTTGTAGAGTTTGGTTTTCGTTCGTCGAGAGAGGACTTTACTTTTCAATTTTCTACTTAGTCCGAAGTAGCAATTGTTGGCAAGAGTGATTTTGCGTTGGATTTCCAGGCTGTAGGTGTTGATATTGGTTCCTAGATAGACGAAATTATCTACGACCTCGAAGTTATGACTGTGGGAGTCGAGTCGTGAACGCGATTACTGTTTGTTTGATGACAGGAGATATTTCGTCTTGCCCTCGTTCACTACCAGACCCTTATCTTTCGCTTCCTTATCAAGGCTGGAGAAAGCAGAACTCACGACGCGGTTGTTGAAGCCAATACCGGGGTGTTAGTTGATGTTTGCTGGTTTTACTAGTAGATGTCGCTAGCAATATGTATAAATTTTTATGATTTGGCATGTATATATTTTTTTTTATTAACATTAACCTACAAAAATACGCAAGTCACATTCCGCCAAAATAATAGCGTCATATTTGTTTACCTTAGTGAATATGTCGAGTTTCGTTCCAAGTAAATCGCATTTGCGGCATTCGTTGCTTTTCTTTTTTCATCAAAAGAAAAAAGCATCTGAAGCTCACCGGTTGCTGGTAGAAACTTATGGTGAACATGCTCCAGTGATTAGAACATGTAAGACATGGTTTCGTCAAGTTAAAAGTGGAGATTTCGATTTGACAGACAATGAACATCCAGGCATCCTGGTGCAGCGAAAAAGTTCGAAGACGAGGAATTGCAGGCGTTATTGGATGTTGATCCAACCCAATCGCAACAAAAATTGGCAGAAACACTACATGTGTACTCTCCAGACCTCGCCCCGTCCGACTATCACCTTTTCGCATCGATGGGACACTCCCTTGCAGAGCAGTGCTTCGCTAATTTTGAAGAAGTCGAAAAATGGCTCGTCGAATGGTTTGCCTCGAAAGAGAAAAAGTTCTTTTGAAATGGTATCCATAATTTGCCTGAGAGATGGGCGAAATGTGTAGAAACTAATGGTCAATACTTTGAATAAAAAAAATTTTGAGATTCCTCTGAAAATTAAGTGTTTCCTTTATCGAAAAAACCGGCAAATTTCAAATGGTAATGTCGATATCATCAGCGTACGCCAGTAGTTGTGCACTCTTATAGGAGTGTGTACCTTCTCAATTCAGCTCTGCAGCTCGCATTATTTTCTCCAGCAATAAGTTAAAAAAGTCACACGATAAACCTCGTTTGGAATCGAACGGCTCGGAGAGGTCCTTCCCGATCCTGACGGAGCTTTTAGTGCTGCTTATAGTCAGCTTACACAGCCGTATAAGTTTTGTGGGGATACCAAATTCAGACTTAGCGGTGTAAAGGCAGCTCCTTCTCGTGCTGTCGAGGGCGGCTTTAAAATCGACGAAGAGGTGGTGTGTGTCCATCCTCTTTTCACGCGTCTTTTCCAAGATTTGGCGCATGGGGAATATCTGGTCAATGATTGATTTACCAGGTCTAAAGGCATACTGGTACTGGTGCAATCAGTTTGTTGACGGTGGACTTCAGTCTTTCATCCAATACGCTTGATGCTTGGTAAGACCTTATATACGACGTTGAGAAGGCTTATCCCACGGCATGACGACGCAGGCTATGGGGTTCATTACTTAGAAAAGCGTAACTTTAATAAGATGGAAGAGTTGATCGAAGAAAAATATGTGCGTAGAGCATATTGAAAAGGAGTGTCCAGGTCGTAGGTCAAATTTATTTTATGGTAAATTTCAACAGACGGCAACACAATTGATAAATAAATGAATCACGTTTGACTTAATGAAAGCCAGCGCAGACCAAATTATGAAGTGAAAAGTTCTTACCCTTGATTCTTCTTCAAGCAGTCCGACTGATAAAGTCTTCCTCGTAATAACGCCTTCTGACCTTTGTAAAATTTTTGAAACTGTTTCTTAAGCTTTTTCCGTTGAAACATAAAGAATACACATTATTTTAAGAACCACAGAAGTATACCTAATAGACCACATCACTTCGTACTTCAGCCATATATTTATTGCCATAGATAAGAAAGTTCGTTGAATGTTCTTACTGTGCACCAAGTTCAATGTAAAGGGTGGTTAAATTTTCAAGGGCCGATGTTGATTTTGAATAAAACACAAACTAGGTATTTAGGAAATTATTGAAATTTTATTTTATTATGATATATTGGTATTACTCAATTATGTATGTAACAAAATATCGACCAAATGAGCGCCGCGACCTCGGCGGCACACCTCCATACGATGGTCCAAATTTTCGATGACGCTGAGGCATAATGGAGTTTCTATGCCGTTAATGTGCCGAATTATCTCATCCTTTAGCTCTTGAATTGTTGCTGGCTTATCGACGTACACCTTTTCTTTCAAATAACCCCAGAGAAAAAAGTCCAACGGTGTCAAATCACATGATCTTGGGGGCCAATTGACATCGCCATTACGTGAGATAACACGGCCATTGAATTTGTTGCGCAAAAGAGCCATTGTTTCGTTAGCTGTGTGGCAAGTGGCACCGTCCTGCTGAAACCACATATCGTCCACATCCATATCTTCCAATTGTGGCCATAAAAAATTCGTTATCATCTCACGATAGCGAACACCATTCACAGTAACTGCCTGACCGGCCTCATTTTGGAAAAAATACGGCCCGATGATGCCGCCAGCCCATAAACCGCACCAAACAGTCACTCTTTGTGGGTGCATTGGTTTTTCGACAATCACTCTTGGATTCTCATTCGCCCAAATGCGGCAATTCTGTTTATTGACGAATCCACTGAGGTGAAAATGTGCCTCATCACTGAAGATGATTTTCTTCGAAAATTTTCATAATAAGTCTGGATAACTTTAACACGTTGTTGGATTGTGTATCTCTCCATGGTTCAAATTGAGTAAGTCTGAAATAGAGAAATGTCAAATTAAATTCGGAAAAAAACTTGGCGTTTAGGTGTGGTTCACATTCAACATCGGCCCTTACAATTTAACCACCCTTTATAACTCATCACATTATCTGTGAGGGTATTCCGCGTAGGTAGAGCACATAATTTACTGTTAAAAAATCATTGACGCTGAAAAATGCGAGAGATGCCGTAAATCATGCCTTTTCTAGACTGTACGTGGAAGGATGACAATTTAAGAGTAGTATAGATTTTGTTATTTTCTCTTTAGTCAAGGGCCAACCAAGTGAGATCTGATGGTTTCATTGCGCCACATCTTATTGGCCTTACTGGTGAAGCCCGATCTCAGCACATGCTTTTCAGTGCGTTGAATTTATTGTGATCAGCATGGTTCCACTACTAGCTGCTACTACAACTGACACCAATATTTTCTGGATTGTTCCTATGACCGGGGAGTCCAACCGCGAACGTTACTGTTCTCAGTTTTGTTTGAAAAACGCTTCAGTGGCCAAGCAAATCTCATAGTCATATCGATAGCAAGTCGCGCTGAGTAGACTACACCGCACACACCAACAATTGATCTGTGATGGAAAACTTTCACATTTATATAATATCTTACCATATTTTGAGAAACAGAGTATTGAAAGTAGTTTCTCTCTTACGAAATTGGTTTAGTATTGCATATCTCCCAAAGGCGAGTTGCCTTCATTGTAGCATTATAGCGTTGAAGCTCATAGGAGGTTTACAATGCATGTCCCATGCAAGGGGGTTGATGATAGTTTCAAGGGATTTTGTGGGAGTTGTGGGGTAGCGCTCTTGTAATCAGGAATAATATCGTCCACTAAACTTTTCGAACTTACACCTAGTAGTAAGTGCTCCAAATGCCTGGCCCCAAACTGGGACTCCGTAGAAAAATATAGATCTTGTAACTGCTTTATGTAGCTATCTCTTCCCAATCCAGCCTTACAAGCGTAGAGTACAGTATGTATTCTTTGAATTCACTTCAGGACTGGATTAAAAGAAATGGCTGTTGCGCCATTTTTTAACATTTACCAAATCGCATGCCAAATATCTTCTGTCTGCCATTATTTTTCAAACAATAAATTGGCAATAAATTATCAATAAATGGCATTTCGAAGTCGGTTTCTTTGAAATTCATTAATTTTGTGTAGGCTTTGGCATGGAAAAAAATTAAAAAATAAACAAAAGAAAATAAAACAAATAAAACAAATCCTTAGCTTCTATTTCTTCTGTACAACTTTTGGTTGTGTATTATGAAATTCTAAGAAATCCGCAAAACGCCATATTCCACACATTTCAAGGCTAACTTTGCCCACGTCTGCCCAGCTTAAATTCGAGAAAAGTTGAAGTTGTGCTAAAAAAAATAAAATAAATAAAATAAAAACAAGAAATTGCTGACCCTCAAGCCTCTTGGTTGAAAAGTAGCTTGCTTCTTCTTCTGCTTGCGATGCTCACTAACATATGTATACATGTATCGTATACCTTCTGCTCAAATATAAACGAGACTGGCTCAATAAAACAAAAACGGTTAATTATTCTTCAATATTTATATTATCCCCTTCAAAATAGTCACCATTAGAGACGATACACATATGCCACCTTTTTTCCAATCTTCATAACACTTCTGGTAGGCCGCTTTAGGTATGGCTTTCAGTTCCTTCTTCGAATTCTCTTTTATGACTTCAATCAACTGAAAATTCTTTCCACGAAGCGGCAATTTGAGTTTAGGGAAAAGAAAAAAGTCACACGGTGCCATGCCAGGTGAATACGGTGCTTGCGGAACAATATTTACGTTGTTTTTGGTCAAATAATCGCGTACAAGACGAGACGTATGAGCAACAATTTTGGAACAAGTCTAGCAGACACACGTCTCATGCCCAAAACATCGTGAATAATGCTATGAGCGGATCCATTTGATATGTTGAGCTCACTAGCTATCTCTCTTTCAGTCACACGACGATTTTCCAACACAATTTTCTTTTCTTTTTCGACGTTTTCTTCGTTTATTGACGTTGCTGGACGACGATCATGGGGCAAGTTCTCCAGCGATGTACGGCCGTCCTTGAACGACTTATACCAATCAAAAATACGTGCACGTGATAGGCAAGACTCCCCATATGCCTTCTGCAACATTTTCATTGCGTTCGTCGCACTTATTCCATTGGAATAACAAAATTTCAAACAAACTCTTTGCTCAACGTTAATTTCCATAGTAAAATTCGAAAAACACACTCGAGGTTGACTTGTTTATAGTGCCGTAAAAAAAAAACTATGTTACAGATCGCGCTCAAATTTGACATGTAAACATATAACAATCCTGCCAACCTAAGCAAAAAAAAGTATGACCATATGTCTTGTCCTTGTCGAGTTATGGATAAAGTCTCGTTTATATTTGAGTAGAAGGTATACATACAGCTATATCTGTTAAGATGTACATATGTTCAGTTAAGTTTGAATTTAAGGGTTCGCTGCTTGAGTCTTCTGTTGCCATCACACTCAATGGCATGGAAAATACATAAATCAACGGCCAAGTGACAATTTGATGGCGGTTCCTTTGAAATTCATTAAATTTTAAATCTAAAAAAAAGAACTGATTTCGCTTCGATTTAAATCTAAAGGGTAATCTAAGACGATCTTGCTCCAAAGTGTTGGTGTCTAGAGTAAAATGAGCAAACAACTCCAAATGCTTGGCAAACGCAGCGAATTGCGTAGGTGTTCGTGGAAGTGGCATTGTTTGAGAAGAAGTGACAGGAAATTTATGGCGGTACCTTTGAAGTTCATTAAGTATTTTTTTTAAGTTTTGAAACAAAAGGAATATGGCAAAGGAGGTAATTAATTTTGTATCAGTTGAAGAGAGTTATTCTTCATAACTTCACTGTTTTGTTTTTTACTTTCGTAGATTATAAGGGGTGTTTATTTTACACACGTACTTCTCAATAAGGCAATATTTTTTTCGAAGTTGGTTGTTTTTGAAAGCTTCTTCTTGATTTATGCTCAGTTCGTGCAAGTTATTACCAAAATAATGGTTCGATTTGTGCGACGCATCTCTCGCGGCGTCTAATATTCGGTCGATATAACGGCCAGCGGAGTTGATAAGTTGATCAACCACCGATCGGGTTTGCACTACATTTACTGTAGTGGATATATCTCATCCACAGAGACGCCGTAAATTGCGCACCAAAGATACTATTGCTGCTGTGGAGCAGAGTATCAAAGAGGACCCGAATGTGTCCATCCGGCAACTCGCGTAACAAGAAGGGCTACGTCAAGCCACTTTATGGAAGATTTCGCTAAAGGATCTTGGTATTCGGATTTACAAAATCCAACTCGTGAGATGGCCACCGACACTGATTTTTACAAGAAAATTTTGTTCAGCGATGAAGCTTACTATTGGTGGAATGGGTGTGTTTATAAAAATTAAACATGAGACGCTATTAAATCCTCAAGGAATCACTCTTTGGTGTATTCTATAGGCAGGAGGAACAACTGGTCATCTTATATATTTAAAAAAATCTTATGTCCACATGGAAAAATCCAGTAATTTCCAAAAAATCTCCAAAAGTTACCGTTCGAAGGACTTGAAATTTCATCATATTGTTTCTATGATACCTGGAAAGGTTTAAAAGAATTTTGGGAAATGGACCGGGGACTGATCCATTCGAAAAAATCTTGCTTATGGCTCGATTTACTTGAAATTCGGTACGTAGTTGGCCTTTTACTTAGATTAACATGAAGACTGTTATTCTCTTCAGAAAGTGGGCCAGGGACTGATCCATTCGAAAAAGTCTTATTTATGGCATAGGTTGATTTTTGCTTAGATTAACAGGAAGATTACACTTTTCTCCGGGAAGGCGAGGTACTCTGCTCTCCGGGGAGTGAACCGGTGACTTGCCCTGTTCAAATAGTCGAATTATTTCTCTCTCCAGGAAGTGGACAAATGTGAATGGTTGAACCAAAAATGTTACCTTCAATGAGTATGTGTGACAGCGAAGCGTTGCAGGGTACAGCTAGTATTTCTTTAAACATGAACCCGGTCGTAGTGTCACAGTCAATTAAGAAGGCTATAGAGATATGACTAATGACTTTTTCATGCCTGTATTCGGGGATGTTGATGTGGACGACCTTTGGTTTCTATAAGACAGCGTTACATGCAATACAACCAACGAAGCAATCAATTTATTGAAGGAGTCTATAGCTTCACCTCCAAGATAGTACAATTTAACATCGCTGGACTCTCTTTTGTGGGTCTGTGTGGAGTCGCTTGTCTCTGCAGAAAAGCCCGAGACAATTGACGCCTTGGAGGAGAATATTCCGCGTGTTATTGCTGAAATACGCCTCCAATTGTTGCAAAAAGTGGTTGAAAATTGTCATTTTTAAAACAGAATGGAAAATTCTCGCCTTTGTAATGGAGCTAGATTATTTTTGAGAACCATATGTGTAGAAAATACCTTCATAAGTCCTTCGGTTCATACCTTAGCTAATGTTTGAAACACATGAAGAAATATTGCTGAGCCGATACTCTTTCAACTAAAATTCCTTCCTTGTCTCTCATTGGTAATGCGATGGGCTTGTTCCATGTTTTTCGCGAGATCCGAAATGACGATTTCCTGTCGTCTCATATTCGTGGAGAAAAAGAGATATTTTGGATCGCAGCATTTTTTCAAAAAGTTTGGAAGCAAAGGGCAATAAGTTAATTGAAGATAATCTGCGATCTTTTTCAAGCTTTTTGGAAAATATCGAAGATTAAAGGTGAGAGAAGAAATTTAATTTAGAAATTTTTTTTTTTTAATTTTCAAATGAAATATTAATATCCATTTCGACGACGAATCCGTCAACCGACGGTGGGGCGGGCCTGAAGGATAATTGAAAAATCCAACAGAATGGTGACCAAAAACCAGTGACAGTCCGGGCTGTTCTGAATCTAAGACCGATTCGGAAGGTCCCATTTGCATTTGCCTCCTACACTGAACAGCTACAGATTTGCTCATCAGCTGAGATGAATTATAGGGAAAAAGAAGAAGAAAAATACTTAATAAATAAAATCTATCAGTAAGCAGATTTTAATAAGTTATTATTCTTATATTATATTATTAAAATCATCTAAAAGGGTGGTGCATATAAAAGTTTATTTTGTATGAACACAATGAAAGGAGTCTAAAGTGTCTAAATGATCCTAAGGGAGTAGGTTTTTGACATTCTCTGCCGAGTTGATCGACGCACGTGGCACAGCGAAATTCAAAGAAAAAGATGAAATTTCTCATAGCGAATCAGCAAAAAATTCCTTGGAAGGCAAACAAAACTCACTTGGGCACTCGTCGCACTGTATTCGATAACAGAAGCAATCTTCAAAATTATGGTGGAAAACGTTCATGAAGTGAGAGGGAAAAGATATAAAATTTCCAATAAAACAACCATATTCGGTGCATATTTACCACTAATTGACATTTTCTTCGCTTGAAATTTTCAAATAACACGCCCAAAAATAGCGTTTCCAAGAACTTTATGAATGATTTTGCCTCTAATTTTTTTTTTCACCTTTTATAATTCACTACCAACACACATTTTTTTCTATCCACTTCCATTTCTATATTCCTATTTTTGTTCACCAAATGCCTCACACACTTCAAAATTTCTGCTGAATTTTCCATCCATATGCGCCGGCGCTAAGCTATTATAAAGCGTTCAGCGTTGAGTGTTGAGTATTTTCCACTGTTTTCCTTGGCATGCCATCAACATAAGGATGACAGTCATGAGTAGTAATGATAGTAAGAGGAGTGAAGGCATATATGTACATATGTATACACACGAGTGTGTATAGGTATACTATATAGTAAGTAAGCAGTCAAAAAAAGTAGCAATAAGCAAGGCGATTTGTTGTTGGAACTTTGTAATTTGAGCAATAATTACCGGAGGCGCTGAGCCATGAATCTTTACTATAGAAATTTATTTTGTATTTGTTGTAGTAAATGACAGAATTTGACAGTGAATTTATGTCAAAATAATTATTTTACGGTGGATATGTAATCTATATATACATACATATATATAAAAGGCATTGTCCTTAATGACTGACAGATCAACCCACAGCTTAAATCATTGATCGTAGAGCGCGGAGACTCAGAGGTTATGTTCTGTGTATACCATAATGTAAATTATATTTATCCTTCCGTTTACTTGAAATTTGTAATATAGTTGGCTTTTTGTCTAAATTAACATTAGGAAAACTATCTTCCGGGGAGTAGACCTGAAATCGATTCGATGAACCGGTTTTGCTTTATATGTGGAACCCAGATGGCGCTTGGCCTTTGCCAATGTATGGAGGAATATCTTTTCGGTATCGATTCTGAGAGAATCATATTAGGTCAAGTAAAAAGTTCGTTCGGTTTTTTATAGATTTTTCTAAATATGATAACTTTGTGTAGATTTGTCCGATTTAAGTCAAATATGCGCCGTTTTGCTCGTAAACTTGTTGCCAAAGAGATGCTAACTTCATTATACCCCTCTCGTAGAATGCGGCGTCCTTATTGGCAAAAAACTCGGAGAGCCAATTTTCACAGGCCTCGCTTGAGGTCAACTTCTCACCATTAAGGGCGTTCGCCATGGACAGGAAAAGATGGTAATCACTTGGTGCCAGGTCCGGACTATAAGGTGGATGCATGAAGACCTCCCATCCGAGCTCTTGGAACTTCTGGTGCGTCACTAAAGACCTGTGTGGCCTGGCGTTGTCCTGATGGAACACAATTCAGCCTATGTTGATCGAAGATTGCCTCTTCTGGATGAGTGCTGCCTTCAAGCGGTTCAGTTGTTGGCAGTAGAGTGTTTGGCAATAGGGGAGCAACTCGTAGTAGATCATTCCTTGCCAATCCCACCAAACACACAGCAAAACCTTCCTGGCCGTCAATCCTGGCTTGGCCACCGTTTCCGCCGGCTCACCACGTTTCGACTACGACCGATTTCGGAAATTCGGTCCATCATGTTTTTTTGCGTTAGTTCGTGTGACACCCAAACATCGAGCTTCTTTTGGAATCCAAGGTTATGCAAATGGTTCCAAACGGTTTTCTGGCTTATCTTTAGTTTCTGAACAATTAAATAAGTGCTCACGTGGCGGTCTGTTTCCGCTATTTTCATGATTTTATCGCAATTTTCGACGACAAGCCTCCCGACGCGTGGTGCATCTTTGACATCGAAATTACCGGAACGGAACCTAGCAAACCACTTTTGTGCTACACGTTCGTTTACAGTATCGGGCCCATAAACTAAATTAATTTTTTCCGCCGCTTTGGCTGCTTTTTCGCCTTGATCGAAGAAAAATGTAAAATATAGCGAATTTTCTCTTTGCTGGTGTTCATCTTTGACGAGCGCTCACAATGTAATGAGTCAATCAATGGAAAAACTGCGAATAAACACGTTTTCAGCGTCGTATAGTATGACATGATGCGACACGTAACACTAGTACTATAGACAATAACGCCATCTCTTAGATAAAAACCGAATGAACTTCTTACTTGGCCAGTTGTTATCACTAGGACGAGAGATAATTTCTCTCGCAACCACTTGTGTTATGTGGCATCTGGTACCATCTTGATGAAACCACCCACATATTAACCAAGTCCTATTCTTCAAAAAGACGGTTTGTTTTCGAAGGAGTAAGGTCCAATCACACCTCCGGACCAAAGAGCAGTAAGTTTTTTGGGTGTAATGGCTTCTCTTCAATTATCTTACGATTCTAGGAGCCCCAATGCCATAATTTTGCTTATTTATGTATCCCCTGAGTGAGAAATTTGCGTCGTTGATGAAGAAAATTTTGTTTGAATAATCGCTTTCTCACAGCTTGTTGTTTAAGCACCCAGTCGACGTTCATACCTATGTATGGTGTTGTGAATGATCAGCTGGCTTCGGTTGTTGTGTTGTGAATTTTATATGGATGTAGGTGTAAGTCTAAGTGCAAAATATACAATAGTTTGGTGTAAGAAAGTCCCAGCCCTGGAGAATGTCAAGAAATAGACACATTCGGGTCTTCAGCTACACTTTCACTTACAGTAGCGATATTTGAGGGGGAACGCCCAAACCGATGTTGCACAGAACTTCCAATATCTGTAGTCGATCCAGCCAGCTGGACGATTATGATCACCATAATCTTCTCTTAAAGCACGTAACGTGGAATCGCTTGAATCGCCATTTTTGTAGGTGGTTTTAACAATTTTAACACGTTGTGCAGTTGTTAAGCGATCAATTTTCATAAATGCCAGACTTTTAACCAAATTAAAACATATTTGGTTTGACAGTTGAGTTTGACAAATGTCAAAAACAGTGCTGTATTTTTGAAGCCACGTAATTAATATCCTTATGTAAGCATATAAGCTCTAATTACTCCATTGTGGTTAGTTCTAAAATAGAAAGAATAGTAGACGGAAATCTCGCCGTATTTTATTCAAAATTGCATTGTTGGCAGACCACATGAAGATATCAAATAACTGTATATATTATTTGTCCATCTGAAGTGGCGACATATGAATCTTTCATATATATATAGATGAATATCTTTGTGGATGCTCATTGTTTCAATATGACTCTTTGAGTGACTTTCACTGTCGTTTTTAAGCTTTTCACTAATCCCAAGTTAAAATTTAGTATTTTGATTTTATAGCCAGCTCTTAAAATCTCCCTAAAGGCTTATTATTATTGTTATTACAGCCGCTGATGGCAAACCCAAAAATATTATTCTTTTATGTATTAAATGTGAAGACAAAAAATATTAGCAAAAGCAACCCGCATTAGGGTTTCCCGTCACATCTGCAACTGCAAGAGACGCGTCATGAAGTGAGTCTTCATCTGTCTATACTCGTACAACCTCATTTTCAATTATGCGCCGTCGCTCTTGAGCAAAGCAACAACAACAAATTTTATTTGTATATGACATTTGTAAGTACTGCAAGAGTTTGAATTATTACAGGATTAGAGTTAGGGAAATTGTTTTAAACAGCTTCCATATGTTTTTAATGAAGTGCTTAAGTCGAGTTACTGCTAGAGTAGTAGAGTAGTTAAGAGACTGACAAATGGTAATTTAAAGTTAATTTTTAGTGCTGATTACAAATGAGATAAAATATAATAGAATTACCGGCTCCACATGAAGTACTCGGCTGCGGTATCTGCACAAATAATGGAGTCTTTATTCAATATATCTATTCAAGCAGATGACCAGCAGCAGCAGGCATTACCTTTTAGAGTATTGTAAATTCTCAACAAAAACTAGAGCTTACTGCAACGGTACCAACGGAAAGCCTTGCCTTTCTCACAAAGTTGTATAATGACGCCATAAAATTACTCCGAACATCCTTTCAATGATGCGGGAAGCTTTGTTATTGATATATTTGCTGTGTTACTGAAGCTATCCCTATTCTTACTAATCCCCTCATCTCTGAATTGGCTCCTGACAGAGGTGTAGGCGATAAATAATATTTTTTATTTAGATTACCCGATGCTTTGGAACCTAAATGAACAAATTACCATGACATAAGTCTGCCCAACATCGCATGTGTGACCCTGTGACTTTAGACTTGGTAAATCCACCATTGACCAGAAATTTACCTTGTGCCAAATATTAGAAGAGATCCGTAAAAAGAAAAATGGCACCTATTCGTTGCCGTCTAGGAATGGCACACTGCTTTTAATTCGGCTATAATCGCGTACTGTGACGCTGACATAGTTCAGCGAATTAAGAAGCAGCGGCTTCTTCCATCGTCGGCGATATTCGCCGTTGTCAACTCGAAGAGGACCATAAATCTTATGCAAAACATTTCTCTCGAAAACTCCTAACGCCGACTCATCAGATGTTGTCATCGCACCATGAAGCAGGACGGAAACAATGAGGAACTTGTAGAGTTTGGTTTTCGTTCGCCGATAGAGGACTTTACTTTTTAATTGCCTACTCAGTTCAAAGAAGCAGCTGTTGGCAAGAGTGATTTTGTGTTGGATTTCAAGGCTGCCATTATTATTGGTATTGATCCTGGTACCTAGGTAGACGAAATAATCTACGACCTCGAAGTTATGACTGTCAACAGTGACGTGGGAGCCGAGTCGCGAATGTGATGACTGTTTATGGGATAACAAGAGATATTTCGGCTTGCCCTCGTTCACTACCAGAATCATATGCTTAGCTTCCTTATCCAGTCTGGAGAAAGTAGAACTCACGGCATCTTTGGCCAAATCGTCCTTCTCCTCCGTTGGGGCGTGGGCGCAAATCAACGATATGTTGAAAATTTTCTCCTTGATGCGGATTGTGGTGAGACGCTCATTCACCAGTGAATGCCAGTACTCGACGACAGGGTCTCTCTCCCACCACAAATCCGACACCATATTTGCGCGCCTTTATATGGCCGCTGTAGTAAATATTACAAGAACCTACTCGCTTTCGTCCTTGTTCCGTCCATCGCACTTCTTTGACGGTGGTGATGTCAGCCTTTATTTACGAGGACATCATCCAGCTGAGCAGCGGCATCTTCCCAATTAAGGGACCGGACATTCCAGTCACATGCCCTCAAATCGTGATCCTTAATTCGTTTCCGGGGGTTGTCAACAGAAAGGGAATATCTCATCCCAGGCGTTGTTATATTTTTCATTGGAGCTGGTTTCTACGTGGCGGGTCCCAAACCCTGCGCACAACATCGCTCTGGTGAAAAGAAGCTGCAATTAGAATTCAGCAGACCCTTAAACCGAATAAGTCGGAGTGGCTCCACTGAAGCTTCCTCTCTCATTAGCCGTCATTAGCCGTGGTTGGTTACCGCATCGTGCACAAGGGTTGCTCATGTTTCCAGGGTACGCAACGTGGATGCAGGAGTAGAAATTGAGTATAGCCTCGCAACTGTTACAGCATACCCAGGAGCTTGACTACACCCCATTACACCCCAGTGTGATCTGTTTAGTTATCTTAAAAAGAGATATGCAACGGCCCAGCACGAATTTCGAGTTTTCTATTAGCAAGCGTAATGATTTCTTTGCGGCATGGTTGTCACTACAAATGAAACCAATCTTCCCTTTGTAATTTTGGAGAAACCGAGGACCTTGGCTTGAAACACACTGCAGTGATCTGGGGACCTGAATGAGAATTTCATGGACTTTCTCCGTGAAAAGACATCGCAAAGCTTTATACCACCGTCTGTGCAAATGTTAACACCATCAGCTGGATAGAGCATGTTGTTGTTGTTGTTGTAAATCAGTGATGTGTTCTGATCACCTCAAGGATTCTCGAGTTTTCTAAAAGTATAAACCTCTCTAAATTAGGTTCTCTTAAACGCAGCTCGGTCTGCCTCGCGAGAGTCACTAGAACTATAGCAGAAACTAATACTTCCCATCCAGATTCAATCCCTACATACTTAATGCCTTGTCAGATCAAAACCCTATGCAGACCTTCTAATAGAACTATTAGTGACGAATGTGAATCTGACTCTAGTACTGTACTGCCTATGTCTATTCGCCGTATATGGTAAGAGTGATTTTGCATTGGATCTCGAGGCTGCCATTATTATTGATGTTAAAACTGGCCTCAACGACTTTAAAGTCAACAATGATGTAGGAGCCAAAATGCCGGTTCACTGATTGGTTGTTTAATTAGTCCTTCGAGAACTTCTTTCAAGGTTCTAAGGAGAGGTGTAAAGGATAATAATGTGTAATTAAAACTGTAACCGCGAAGGAAGTCCCGGATGGTGTTCATTCAGTATGAATTTTTAAAAGTTCTTTAACAAAAATACTCGCTCCTGAGTAGACTTTTGGTTGCATTCAACATCCGTCAGTGCATTTAACCTCAACATACTTCCATATCTCCATTGGTGTGAAAGAAACATCAATTAACATGCTGAGCCCATATGTCCAGAAATTTTCGAGTTCAAACATTTTTTCATTCATCTCCACTTAAGGAAACCGATATAGTCAAGTCTACTAACAACAGTTGTTTAAAAGTTGAACGATTTTGAATGTCCAACACATCATAAAAATTCAATTTCTATAATTTCATGCAGCTGACGGCCAACCGCAGGCTAGATGCAAGCAAACGATAGCAGCTTAATGATCCGAGCAGACAGAAGATGAGGTTATCTCTTAGAAACATTAATTTAAATTGAGTGTATTTGTAATTTTATTATCAAGCGACGTATAAAAGTGAAGGGCGAACGAAGTGAACTCCAAAGGATTCTGCGTGATCCTTTAAATGATGAGATAAAATGATAAATGAAAAAGTAAAAACCACGTTCTCTGCGGTGTATTAAAAGGAGTGAAGTCTGTGGAGGGAAGTATGGAATGTGGACTGATTATTGTTTTTGTACTCTTGAATTTCAAGTCTTGGAGAGCTCTGTAAGATGCACAGAGATAAACTGCATTTACACATGTGTGTATGTTACATATGTATGTGTGTATAAAACCAGACACACTTCACTGCCAACGGTTAATAGCAGCTGTTTCCTTTAACACTGCTACATACCTATATACACACATATAATGTTTTGAAAGGATGCCGTTTTGTGGCACCCTTATGTTGTAGTGGAAAAATCATTACTTTGTTTCTGAAGAAAAAAATGTGTTGCGCAAGCGTGCGTGTCGTTGGCTTTTTTTATACACACAACACTACATTTAAGGGCTGTTGCTGTGGAAAATCGTTTCTTTGATACATTAAAATTCGAACAATTTTCCTACAGCATTTGATTCGCGCCGTAATTGCTTAGATCCTGTTGCCTTGCCACTTCTACCTCGTAAGCCACATGCACGAGTTTATGGCGAGTGTTCCAAGTACTTTGATAGGGGTGGTTTTATAGGTACACTTTTAGGTTTCGGATCACTGAAAATTGGTAGGGTTTTCTGAAAAATGAAAAGGGAAAATAAAATAAATAAATAAATAAAATCGAGCAACACATGGCATACATACATACATATTTCATGTGGTCAAGAGTGAAATTTTATTATTGCAGCTACATTCATTAGTAGTTTCAAAACGGGTGGGCGTGTAGTATATATTTACGATAATTTAACGAGTACAGAAATACATACATACTAAAATATGGATTTAAAGGGTGTTTTTTTTGGACACGTAGTTTTCAATTCTTCTTTATTGACGTAGGCACCGCTAACACGATTATAGCCGAATCAATTATAGCACGCCATCCCTTCCACCTGATCCTTCCGGAGTGGAGGACTTCATCTTCCTCTGCTTCCACTAGCGGGTACTGCAACGAATACTTTCAAAGCTGTAGCGCTTTCATCCATTCGGGCGACTTGGCCTAGCCAGCCGTAGCCAATGCGCATAAGACCATAAATCGTTCGTAAAATTTTTCTCTCGAAGACTCCTAGAGACGACTCATCAGATGTTGACATCGTGCACGCTTCTGCGCCATATAGTAGGACCGGTATGATGAGTGACTTGTAGAGTTTGGTTTTCGTTCGCCGAGAGAGAACTTTACTTTTCAATTGCCTACTCAGTCCAAAGTAGCAGATGTTGGCAAGAGTGATTCTGCGTTGGATTTTAAGACTGACATTATTATTGGTTTTGAAGCTGGTTCCTAGATAGACGAAATATCTACCACCTTGAAGTTACGACAGTGATGTGAGAGCCGAGTCGTGAATGCGACGACTGTTTGTTTAATGACAGGAGATATTTCGTTTTGTCCTCATTCACTACAAGACCCATTCGCTTCACTTCGTTAGCAAGACTGGAAAAAGCAGGACTACAACGCGTTTGTTAACGATAAAGAGTCACCCTATCTGAAAACTCGTTTGGTTCCGAACGGCACGGAAAGGTCCTTCCCAATTCTGACTGCGCTTCTGCTGTCATGATCAGTTTACAGAGTCGTATAAGGTTTGCGGGCGGCGTAGAGGTAGCTCCTTTTCTTGCTGTCGAAGGCTGCTTTAAAATCGACGAAAAGGTGGTGTACATCGATTCTCTTTTCACGAGTATTTTCCAAGATTTGGCGCATGGTGAACATCTGGTCAATGGTCGATTTACCAGATCTAAATCTGCACTGAAAAGGTCCAATCAGTCTGTTGACGGTCTTCACACAAAACGCTCGTTAGGACCTTATATGCGATATTAAGGAGGCTTACCACATTTACTCTATTAGATAATGCTCATACTCAGATACGCCGTTCAGTGCGCACCGAAGACGTTATTGCTGCTGTAGAGCAGAGTATTGAAGAAGACCTAAATGAGTATATCCGCGCCGCGAGGAGAGCTGTGTCTGCCCACTTTTGCGGAAGGATCTTGGTTTTCGTGCCAACAAAATCCAAAACCTACAAGAATTGAAGCCGAAGGACTACCAAACGCGTCAGACGTTCAGTGAATGAGTGCAAAACGAGATGATCACCATTACTGATTTTTACAAAAAAAAATTATTCAACGACGAAGCTCACTTTCGGTTGAATAGGTGCGTTATTAAACAAAATTGTAACATGAGGAGTGATCATAATCCACAAGCTTCATTATTGAGACGCCGTTAGATCCTCAAAAACTCCCTGTTTAATTTTCTTTATGGGCAGAGGGAATCATTGGTCCATATTTCTTCAAGAATGAAGCCGGCGGTAACGTTAGAGTTGATGGAAAAGGCTATAGACCCACGATTAATGTCCATATTGTAACTCAATTGGAGGCTGTTGATGTGGACGACTCTAATTAAAGAAGGAACTGTGGCGCGGTCTCCAAGATCGTGCGATTTAACGCCGCTGGAATATGTATTGTGAGATAATGTGAAGTCGCTTGTCTACGCAGATAATCCCAAGACGATTGATGCCTAGGAAGGGAATATTCGTCACTTTAATTCTGACATACGGCAACATTTGTTGCAAAAAGCTGTTTGTCCTCTCTGCTGAAATTTATTCGAGCAACCGTGGCGGTCACTTGAACGAATTCAATATTAAAAGGGATTGACAACCCATTCTCTTTATAATAAAGCTGAATTCTTGGCCACAACATGAAATAATATGCGTTTCATTTCTTCATGAAAACCACATGTCTTTAGATAATTTTCAGTGATGTGTGAATATTTTTGTGTTTTTTATGAATAACTAAAGTGTGCTTAACACGAGGCTCTTTGCCCCTTCGTTAGTGATATGAGTTGGCATTTTTCTGAGTAAATTTTTTTTAGATAATTTTTTGATGAATTCATTTCATTTCATTTAGCTGAAAGAAGCTTTGAAAACTTCTTTAGGTCTTTTCTCTAACACGCAACCTGCAAAAGAACGTAAGGTAGTATATCGAATAATATAGAAAACAACAACACCAAATAAACCCGAACCGACTAACAGTGTTCCAAAGTAAAGTGGTTGTACTATTGTGCGTGGGCCTCTGGAAAAAAGCCAAGGCTCGCTGTTCTATGTCGGACCATAAATCGTACGCAAAACCTCTCACTGCTAGTGCCGACTTATCGGCTATAATCAATCCACAAGTTCTCTGCACTATATAACATAATGGGATCGATGAGCTGTTTTAGAGTTTCGGCTTTGTTTGTCGAGAGATGACTTTACTTCACAATTGTCAACGCAGCTCAAAGTATCCCCTGTAGGCAATGTCAAGGCTAACATTGTTGTTGGTGTTGATGCTGACAGTGTGATGTAATGACGCAAGCCCGTTTACTGTTTGTTTGAAAGCAGAGCAAGGGTCATTATTTTCCAGATCCATTCGCCTTGCTTCCTTATCCAGTCTGAAGAAAGCAGATGTTGTTGTTGTAACCGCAAAAATATTTCTCAAAGTAATTTTTGGGGAATGTTGCGGGAGTGACAATCCATGGCCGGATAAAAAATCCGGGTCGTTCCGGTATAAAGGTATAAGGGAGCGGTTGCTGAGGCCGATGATATCAATAACTTATTCTCACGGGTATTTTCCAAGATTTGGTGCATGATAAATATCAGATCCAGGTTTAAAGCTACTCTGATGAAATTCAAGCAGTTCATAGCGAATGGGCTTTAATTGCTTTAATCGGTCACCAGATTACCTCCTCGATTACTATATGAGTCCGCCTCTTTTCATAGAATTTATGATCATTACCCTTGTCGGCCCATTTCTCGAGCTCTTCATACTTACTAATACCGATTTATCTCTATTTTTATCTGCAAAAACATCTTATTTCTCTCATGAGCTCTCTGTATCTCTCCGACCCTCCCAACCACAACTCTCTTCTCCTATTCGAGGCTCTTTTTACTTTTTCAATGGAGCTGGTTTCTTCGTGGAGGGTCTCAAACCCAACCTCCTCGCACGACGAGGTATAATTTACGCTGTTCGCTTCAAAGACAGACGCCAGATCGCTACCGAGCCTCTGGTGAGTAGACGTTTACGATATAATATGTTTTTTGTTCAAATTATATTCGCCAGCATAAGCAACCCTTAAATGCATTACAAAAAACAATAAATACAAAAATTCGTCTAACTCCAGCGCATAAACGAATCTGCTTGGCACACGTGTGGCACGCATGTGCAACAGCAAATGTAATGAATATGGCTTTTCAGTAATGTACTTTTATAAAAACCAAGGGAGGAAAATTGCCTCGGCATACCAAATACTAAAAGATCATACGAATGCATGCGGGCGAGGGTTGCATAAAAGGCTAAAAAAAGAGAGGGTACGTTGTTGGGAATAAGGAGGACAAGTGGTTGTGCAGTCTTTTGTTTACATTTTTTACGCTACGAATTGAGTAGTAGTGCATTCAATAAAAATAAAGAAAAATACGAAAATTACAGGAAGTACTTTGAAATTTGCATTTACTTTATTTTTTATTTATTTATTCTATTTTTTTTTTCAGAATGAAAATTAGTTGGCCTGTAGGCTGCACATGCGCATACACGTGTGTGTGACTGTAGTGGAAATAATCCATTCAATTGGCGACACATGTGCGTAAATAATAAATAAGTTTTACATTGCAGCAATCATAATAATAACAACAACAACAACCCAAGTGTCAATTGCATTGCAACGAAAAGCAAAAACAAAAACAATAAATGCAAAAATAATAAGTGGCACCTCTTCAACAAGCGGAAACTACATTGGAGTGGCAGTAATTCAAATATAGTAAGTGTGTACTGCGATGTGTACATACAAATTCAACTATGCTGCACTACACATTGCGAAAATTTGCTAATAATTTATTGTGTAATTTAAAGTTGCTTACTTTTTATTGAATGAAATATTAATTTTAATGCATTTTTTTATTTATGTTTTTCCTATTTTTAATTTATATATTTTTTATTTTACATTATTTTATTGGATTTATTTTAGTTTCAATAATTTTTTTTATTTTATTTTAAATAATGTCTTTTTAAAGTTGTTTTATTTATGACTTTTTATTTATAGATGGAATTTAATTATATTTAATTTATTTTGTTTTATTATTTTTAAATTTTTTTATCTTACTTTAACATAAATATTTTAAATTTTAAATATGTAAGGTAACACTAATTCGAAGACTAGCATCAACAACCCAACTGCACATATTAACTGTTATTCGAAGTACTATTGCATTGTAATTTTCCATATTATATTTCTCTTGATTAAATGGTCTACATCAGAACGGTCGTGTTTTATTCATTGCGCTCTACTAACAAAGGTTATGGGCCCAGAGCCATAAGCCAATAATACACGTGGTTCGGAAAATTTTTTTTCAAAGTCTTATTTAAATCGTCCGTCGATAAATAAATTAAAATGAGTAACTCGTTTTCGCAAATCGAAAAGTTAAACAGTGAAAACTACGCGTCGTGGTCGGTCCAGATGCGCAGTTTGCTGATAACGCAGGATCAGTGGGATGTCGTGGAAAGATCGTGTCCACCATCAGCATCACCAGAGGAAAAACTCATGTGGGAAAGAGCAGATAAAAAGGCACTAGCGATGATTATTTTGTGTGTCAAATCATCGGAGTTAATTCACATTAAGAAGTGCACCAGTGCAATGGGCGCGTGGCTCATACTGCACAATATGTATAAGACAAATGCACCTGCACGTAAGGTTAATTTGTTCAGGAAATTAGCGCGTTTTAAGTTTAGAATCGGCGATAAATGCGCCGAACAAATTAATGAATTTTGCACGCTGGTAGACGATCTGAAAGACACTGGGTTAGATGTGCCAAAAGATCTACTCAGCATATTATTGTTATGCAGCTTGCCGGAGGAGATGGAGAATTTCATTGTAGCCATCGAAAGCCGGGACACGCTTCCTTCCATCGATCAATTGAAGGTGAAAATTCTGGAAGAAGAGCTACGGCGAGGAGAACGGAAGGAGGAGAGCGTTTTTGCAGCCAATCAGTTCAAGGGCAAACAGGTCGAAGTACGTGACAAACGGAACATTAAACCAAGTCGCAGTGAAAGCGGAGAAATTAAATTGAGGAGAAATATTAAATGCTATGCTTGTGGTAGAAGAGGCCATGTTCGGGCGGAATGTAGGATGAATGGAAATAGAACATCGTCCGTCGATTTGGGTCTTACCAATAATCATAGTTTTAGCAGCGATGTTTGGATTCTCGATAGTGGCGCTTCGTCACATATGTGTCGGGACGAAAAGTTATTTTCCACGATATTGGAACGCGAGCAGAGATTAATCCTAGCTTCGGGCGAAAGTGTCAATGCGAAGGGCATCGGTAATGTAATAGTGAAATCAGAACATTTTGACATTACGCTGAGCAATGTATTGTACGTGCCGAACTTACATTATAATTTTTTATCAGTGAGTAAGATTATTAGTAATGGCTATACGGTTCAATTTCGCAAACACGAAGCATGTGTAAAATCACAGCACGATAAAATAGTTTTCACCGCAAGAATAGATGGCGGAATTTTTTGTGCAAACTTTCTTAAAAGAATAAAAACTGATTATGTGAACTCTACCATAGAAAATAGACAAGTTGAACTGTGGCATCGTAGATACGGTCACATAAATAGCAGCGATTTGTATAAACTATGTGATAAAAATATGGTGCGTGGTTTAAATATAGAGAAACTGAACAATTTTCAATGTGTCACATGTGCGGTATGCAAAATTAGTGCTACTCCATTCAGCGCAAATAAAACTGAAGCGCGAATTAGCTTAGAAAGCATAGGAAACGAAAACGATGGCAGAGCGGTAAACAGCACAACGGCAGAACGCGTAGGTGTGAATAGCAGCAGCGAGAATGCAGTCGTCGATTTAGAAGGCGGAGCATCAGCGGGAGCAACAACATTTACAAGAAATACAAATGAATGTTTAGATGAAAGAGAGACGCTACAGTTGGAGTGGTCATCTGATGAAGCGGTGGAAGTTGTTGCTGGCAAACGTAAGAGAGGCAGACCTAAATTTAATCGTACGGGAAAACCTGGAAGGCCGAGTAAAGCGTATGTCACTGAACAGCCGGTGGGTTCTGAAATGTTAAACGGTATCATTGCAAATCCAGTCACTGTTGCTGAAGCACTAGAGTCAGAAAGTGGGACTCAGTGGCGAAACGCAATGCAAACGGAATATGACGCTCTAATGAAAAACGGCACCTGGGAGTTGGTAAACTGTCCACAGGGGAAAAACGTTATTGGAGATGGTACGATCGATAAGTATAAAGCGCGTTTAGTTGCGCAAGGTTGCAGTCAGCGAAGATTTGAGGATTTTTTTGAAACGTATGCTCCAGTTGCAAGGCACTCAGCAATTCGGCTAATTCTTGCACTGGGTGCAAAGCATAAATTGCTAATAAATCACATCGACGTCGTAGCAGCATATCTTCATGGAGAACTGGCAGAAGACATTTATATGCGACAACCACAGATGTTCGTGATCACGAAGTTTCCGGAAAGAGTTTGTAAACTCAAAAAGTCAATTTACGGTCTTAAGCAAGCAGGCAGAGACTGGCATAATAAAATTGACGTTATTCTCTCACAAATTGGTTTCACTCGTTGTAAGACGGATAGTTGTTTGTACACCTTGATTAGAGGCGGAGATTTCAACATCATTGCAATATATGTTGACGACATTCTCCTAGCGTGTTCGCTCGAGTCAACTATGCGCGTCATCATTACAAAACTCTGCGCGCAGGTGGAAGCAGTTGATCGAGGTCCAGTAAAGTTATATCTTGGGATGGAAATCGAGCGAGATGGTATACGTGGTGATATTTGTATTCATCAAAATAGGTATACTAGCGAGCTTCTAGAACGGTGGAAAATGAGTGAATGTAAAGCGGCTACTACGCCATCAGCAGCAGGCTTAGTCTTACACAAATGTGACAACTCAAGTTGTCAAGGCGACAACGTAAAAAGTTATCAGTCGTTGGTTGGCAGCTTAACATACTTGGCTGTAATATCAAGGCCAGATATCGCCCACATAGTATCGAAGCTGGCGCAATTTCATGCTCACCCTCACTCTGAGCACTTCACAGCGGCGAAACATGTTTTGCGCTACCTGAAAGCAAATACTAAAGGTATGATACGGTACAAATTTAATAATAATAGTTTAGTGTGCTTCACAGATGCTGATTGGGGATCTGAGTCAACTGATCGAAAATCGTACAGTGGATATGTTTTGTTTTTTGGTGACGGTCCCATCGCTTGGGAGTCCAAGAAACATCATGTGGTTTCATTAAGTTCGATGGAAGCGGAGTATATCGCTATGTGCCAAGGGGCGAAAGAAATTTCATTCCATCGAAGCTTATTGAAGGAGATGAAATTTGATGCTTATGTAGAACGAGCAACGACAATGTTTTGTGATAACCAGGGAGCCCAATTTTTGGCTCAAAATCCAATCGCAAACAAACGCAGCAAGCACATAGACATCAAATATCACTACATTCGTGACAAGAATTTGTCAAACGAGATTGCAATTCAGTACATACCATCATCGGAGAACGTAGCTGATATATTTACTAAATGTGTAACTAAAGAAAAACATTACTCACTTTGTAAATTATTAAAACTAAGTTTCTCTTAAACTGACATTGCAATTAATGTATATTTATTATAAACATTGTATACAATAGTTTATTACGCTAACGTATACATTTTTTAATTTCTTATACCGAATCGCATTTGGGTTGAGGCGGAGATTGTAAGGTAACACTAATTCGAAGACTAGCATCAACAACCCAACTGCACATATTAACTGTTATTCGAAGTACTATTGCATTGTAATTTTCCATATTATATTTCTCTTGATTAAATGGTCTACATCAGAACGGTCGTGTTTTATTCATTGCGCTCTACTAACAAAATATTTTAAATTTTATTCAATTTAATTAATAATTGAATTAAATAATACTATATTAATTTAATTTCATTTTAAATTATTTTATTTTATTTTTTTTACTATAATATAAATACTTTTTTCTAATTTATTTAATTTTACTACACATAATTATACCTATTTTACATTTTTTATATTTTCTTTTTTTATTTCATTTGTTTTATTTTTATTTAAATTAATTTTACTTAGTTTATTTCATATTTATTTATTTAATTTTATTATATTTATTTGTACTATATTTAAGTAATTTTTTATTTATTGCATTTTATTTTGGTTTTCATTTATACAATTTAATTTTACTACATTTAATTAATTGCTTTATTTATTAAATATTTTTATTTTTATTTTTTATATTATTGCTTTTTGATCCAAAATATATTAATTTATTTAATTTTACTATATTAATTAATTGCTTAATTTATTTATTTTTTTATATTAATGTTTTGGATCTATTTACTGTATTTAATTATTTTTTTAATTTTATTTTGGTTTTAATTTATTGTATTTTATTCTTTAGTAACTTTAATTAACTTTTATTTTATTTTAATTTATTTTACTTTATTTAATAATTGTTTTTTATTTTTATTTTACTTCATTTTATTTTATTTTATTTTTTGTAATATACATTTTATTTTATTTTATTTTGTAGTCTTTAGATTTAAAATATATTGTTTTATTAAATTTTAATACATATACATAATTATTATTTTTTTTCGTTTCAATTTATTCTATTTTATTTTTTATTTATTTTACTTTATTCAATAATTTTTTTCAAATTTTTATTTAATTTAATTTTATTTTATTTTGTTTAATTTTATTAAATAAAATCATTTTTTTGTTTATTCAATTTTATTTTGGTTTTAATTTATTTTATTTTATTTTTGTCTTTAATTCAATTTTATTTTATTTTACCCTATTTTAATTTTATTATCGTTTTTTATTTTATTATATTTTTAATCATATTTTATTTTATTTCACTTTTTTTACTTTATTTCATTTTTATTTAGTTTACGTTCTTTTTTTATTATTGTTTTATATTTCATTTTATTTTTAATATTTTTATCTAATTTAATTTATTTTAATATATTTTAATTTAATTTAACTCTATTTAACTTTATTTTTTTTATTCTTGTTTACAATTTTATTTTATTTTTTAAATATTATGAATTAAATTATTAATTTTTTATTTTGTGAATTACAATTAACATTTTAATAATCTTATTTAATATCTCAAGCCACAAAGCCAGTGAACCCACTCATCTTGCTTGAAATTACAAAGCCATCCATATTGGTACCACTTCCAATAAGCAACAAATTAATTATATTAGTTAAATTTGTTTAAAATTTATTGGTAAATATATTGTTAGTTAATATCGCAACTGGCACTGCGCCTGCGCACGCGTACATGCGCCCACCTGTCTAAACCAACGACAATCGAATCAAAATCTCATAAAATTACACAGCAAAAATCTTTTTCCCACCAAAATCAACTTGAGCAGCAGCGGCGCGCGTTCAAAACACCTACACTCCGTTGTGTAGGCTGCCGCCAAGGCAGACACGCTGGCAAACAGGGCTGGGTCAGGTCGATTCGGTCAGCATAAAGGCGGTTTGGGTGTAGTTCAATTACATATATACATACATACGTGTACTCATACAAACACACGTAGGTGGTCGTTTGCCGCTAAAAAGTTGTTATTCCCAAATAAAAGCAAATGATTTGGTAACATCTTTACTAATATTTTATTTTATTGTATGTATTTAGATATTCAATAAATTACACATTTCGTGAATATTTACTTAAATTACTGCTTTTAATGAAATGGTCCTCGTCATGTTGATTGATTTATAAATGGGAAATATGTGTTAGTTGAAGTTCAATATTTTTGGTGTCTCAGCCAGGTTAGCTCGGAATTTTAACATGACCCTCATTGATTTAGCTTAGATCCTCGTATACACATACGAATCGCTCCTTCTCTAATAGCGCAATGATCAGTATTAACAATGAAAACTTTCCATACCAAAGATTGACTAAGGCTTCATGAGACATTTTAAAGCCCTAAAAATCTATTAATAAAAATTGTGATGTATAAGGACTGTGAGAAGCTCGTTACTTTGGTATTCAGGTATTCTCTTTGGACGGAGCCAGGAGATCTCATACAAAAGCGATAAATTTCTTTTTAATGCAGGAGCCGACATGATTTCAGTCACAATAACATCAAATCATAGTTCCAAATCTATAGCTTCAACCAGAACCCATGACTTCTGCAGTGATCGTTTGTCTGCTCTAGGTGTGTGGGTCTTGGCCAGACCAACATTGCAAATTAAAGATATCATTATTTTTTTAAATACGGCCGCCCCTCAGCAATATTTCCATAACACTTAATGAGTGTCCAAAATTTTGAATTAATTACTCTAGTCGCAATAGCAATAACGAACCCATTACCCCGATGACTTTTTAGAGGAAAAGTCTATAATCTATGAAGGCAGTTTGGTTTTCCTGGTGCCTATTAATTACAGCTCCAGATCTTTTTAGATTTATCTAATCAGCGTTACTGTAATCTCTCTTGGAGCACATTCAAAAATTAAATCAAGTAAGTGTGGAACCTTTTCCCCAATCTCTTAAGGCATACTCGTATGTTCCTTTCTTCTCTTGTTAGATCTAGATTTGAAAGCACATTCAATTGTATCAGAGACTCTGGCAGTCTTTCAACTAATCTGTTATGTTATTGCGCAGAAACGCACGATGAAAACCTACGATGTAACGATTGGTTGGAATTTGATGAGAAGACTCTCCGAGTATTTATAGGACTTTGTCTAGAAATAATCTAGTTTGCCTAACAAGGAGGAAACCACATTTACGGCAATTATCTTGGATATGTCTCACAAAGATCACTTTTAAGGCCTTCTCGAGCATATTGTGTGTAAGATGATTTCTGCTTTCCTCAGATCGGATAAGAGAGCGAGGTAGTGAACGAGGGCAAGACGAGATATCTGCTGTCATCAAACAAACAGTCAGCTTATTGGTGTCTTGGCTACCACGTCACTGTTGAAAATCTTAACTTTGAAGTCGTAACAATATACGGTACAGAAGTGTGGACGATCACGATATGCGGACAGTTGTTTACAACAGAGCATATCAGAGACGATGAAATGATAAGCTGTAGGAGATATACGACACCATTTACATAGTTCAGCGAATCTAAAAACAGCGGCTAGTTGATATCGTCCAGTTTTGAAACTTTCGACGCAGTACACGTCGGTGTAAGCAGAGGAAGAGACGACCTCCACGCCATTGGAAACATAACATGGAGAAGGACCTGCATTTCGTATTAGTTAAGCTGATTCATTTTCTCACAAGTTCATCCTTCTCCTCTCCATTGATATATTTTCCATCGTTCTAGCTTGATTGAGAACATCCAGGCGGTCGTGACGTAGGTACTCGCGGACATCCCGGTCGAAGCATTCCAGAAGTGTTACGAAGCATGGAAAACGCGCTGGAATCATTGTATAGCTGCCCAAGGGGACTACTTTGAAGGTGATGGCAGAGTTGTAGAATAATTTTGAAATATTCGGCTTTTATGGAATCAGTCTCATTACTTAATTGTCATACCTCGTATCTCTATGGCCGAGGTTTCAGCCACCCAAAGGCGGAGCTCAATTAAATATAATTTCCTTCAACCAGCTTCAAATGTGTTATTTCTTGTGCACTTTATATAATTATCTCTTATGGATATGCTCTCGGAGAGCGTATTACGTCGAATGATTTTCGATACCCTCTCTCTCACAAGTCATGATTCCTTCCCTCTTCTTGACACGTCTGCACTAGAAACTATTATAATAGAGTCTGATGATTAAAGACATACTTTGTATTGCAATTATCTTGTCATATGAGTCAGAACGATTCGACATGAGTCAGAACGATCCGAACAACATCTGAAGCTGTTGAGAGGTTTAAAGGAAAGCTTCTGAGAGACTTTTAGGTCTGAATTCGAGATCAGATGTTATAAGACTCGACTCTGTTTCTATGCAGAAACGAATAATGAATACATGAAAGTTTTCCAATAGAATCTCACTGCTAGTAGTAATGGAAAGAGGAAAATTTCCCTGGAATACCGCTTTCAAGTACAAAAGAGGGAGGTAGAACCCAACGCGCACTCAGTCAACCCTCTTACAACCAAATTTTATAGTAAATACCAGTCATAGTAGAATTGTTTACATAAGCCTTCACCTCAACCCTCCTCACTCTCTGTATACACACCATTAATTGCTGGCACCATCAATCAATTACAAACCGCAACATTGCAACATTTGCAACAAATGGCGTTGGGCGCGTTTAATTGAGCGCAATTAACCAATTTTCTGCGCACCTAAGCTGCTGACAAATGCTGCGGTAAGTTAATGAACAATAAACACTATCATCTATATCTAGCTATATGCATTACCATGACAACTGCTAATGCGCATGAGCAACTGTTAGGATTTTGATTGCCGATTCCGAGCTAAGGGTGGTCTGGTTGCTGCATTTAATAAGAAAAAAATTATAAAAAGAGCGTCCGTGAATAAGGGTTGCAATTAGTAGTACTTTTAGCAAGCTAAGTGGTCTAGAGGGTTTCCATTTTCTACAAAAAAGCATTGAAAAACTTAAAAAAAAATTCGAAAAACAAAAACTAAAAAAAAACAACTATCAAAATTTTAGGCATGTTCGCGAGGCTTGAAGTGCAAACAATAGCAAAAGGACATTTTTTTTTGATGGTAGCTTGGTGTCGAAATAAAGGTACTTGAGTTATACGTTACACTCAAAGGAGACAAAAAAAAAAAAACATTTGCAATTTGACACACACACTTGAAGGGAATTTTTTCTCTCTTTCATTCAAAAACACTCGACAATTTCTATTTAAACATATCTCATATGTGTTTTTGCGCACACACCCATTATTATTTACCTACATTCACTTCGGCATGGTAATTTGACTCTGCCCGCGCTGCCGTAAAATAATTTGTGTTTGTATATTATTTATTGTACACACTTGAAAGTGCATCTGTGCGCTGCTCATTGCCACTTACTAACAATAATTTCAGTCTCTTCAATCACAGCACCCTTCCCTTCGAAATGCCTAATTGTGGCTGTCGTGCCATCGGTTAGCATCGTCCTGGTAATCCTAATTGTCCTTTCGGGCATGTGTGAATTGTTGCATATGTTTTTATGGTTGTCATGTGTTGGAAATCTCAGTGATCAACAATCGCTGTAACAATAATCTATATGCATAAATATGTGTATGCAGTAATGTAGGCTCACATGAGTTTCGCTGGAAATTTCTGTTTGCTAAAGCAATCTATTGGCTAGAATTTTTTCTACGTCTGATCGTCGATGCCGCGCACTCAGATAATGTGGGCTACCCATGGGCAAGATGCGATAACCAACTCGTGTGAGGCCTTAAGTCACGGGTAAAATAGAGGAACCTTCAATGGAGTCGCTCCGACTTATTCGGCTTAAGGGGTTCGATGAAGTCTAATTGCAGCGTCCATTGCTGCTGCTGCGAGCGGGATTCGGTCGGTCTTGAAGCAAGCGGTTCGCAATAGAAATGTGTGATTAGCCTACTCGCCTAGCAAAGTTGTGCGCTGGGCTTGGGACCAGACAATTAGAAGCCAGTTGCAGTAAAAAATTCAACAACGCCTCGGATGAGAGATCCCACTTTTACTCGTAATGTCAACCACTGACCCTTCCGGATTTCAAAATTGTGCTTGGCGACTTTGACGCTAGAGTGGGCAAAGAAGGTATCTTCGGCACGACAACAAACCCAAAACGACAAAACTCCCTAGAGGGATTGAGACTAATCAACTTCGCCGGGCCCCGAAATATGATTGTCTGTAATTCTAGATTCTAGCACAAGAACATTCTTCAAGCTATTTAGATGTTTCCGGATCGAAAATCACATAACAGGTAGACAGACGGATAGATCTTGTTGTGATTGTGGTTGTTTTTGTACGTGCGTACGCTATGAGAGCTTAACATCGACTTGGCTCATTATCTTTTTGCAGACTCTATGCGGCAAACAAAGTCTTTTAACAAACATCATGAAGCTCCAATCACAACAGAGGGACCCATTACTTTTTTGTTTGATTGGCACTGCTGCTCTCTGCGAACATTCATCAACAAGCCGATTATTATTTTTCGACAATTTCGAAAAAGGAGTTGGTACGATGATGAATGTCACACAGAAGTGTAGAGAATAATGACTCCCGCCCTTGCAAGATAACGAGAGTTGAAGAGGGATGGCTGACACATTTGCAGAAAGAAAAATGTGGTAATCAACAGCAGGTTTCAATATCAGAACATATTCAAATGGTAGCCAAAGGTGTGATCTGGTGACAGATATGTAGAGCATATGGAGTTTATGGAGAAAACGATTATCCAGCTTATTAAATCGCAGCCAGTGAAAACATTCGGAGGTCGTGAACACGAAGTACTAATCGATGACGATAGAATAGAAGTTCTATTACCAGGGGTTGACATTCTCTGCCAAGGGGATACCGCAATTAGAAAATTTAGCTTAATTTTTTATTTTTCGTACCAGGAATTCCGAATTGCAGTACGCAATACTAAGCACTCGGCTGCCGTGGCCGCCAACAATAATAAGCTCTGCTCAATCCATTAGAAGGGATTCCACAGTCCGTACTGTGGGAATAAATTAAGCCAACCATCAGCGTGCTACTACTTGGAGATAACACTTGGCTTCAGGCCTAGTAGATACACAGTTGAGCTGGCTAATGCTTTGGAGTATTATTAAGTTTCTATCCTTCTATTTCTAAAAATATTCATCTATGGTCAAAACTTGATTGTAAAAAAAACATAAAAACTAAAAAACATTTCCATATAAAATAATAAAATTCTATTTTAAATTAAAATTGTCACCATTTGGTTAAAAAGAAAATGTTTACTAATTGTTTCAACTTAATCGAGTGTGTGTGAACAGCAAACTACATGGCGCAATTTAAGTTTGATTGCCTCAGCTTCAATGTGTACATACTCCTTAACCTATTCTTTTTATTAGCAAGTCACCCTATATTCATTATAATGAGTATACAAAATTTACAAGCCAATTATCCTTGCTCATTTCCGATCGTAATTATGTCTCAGGACAAATTTCTACTTTTTCTCGGAACATAATTTCACTGCCGATCATTGTATGATGTTTTGTTTTTTGTTTTTTTGAAAAAAGGTGTCAATTAAGCTGTCAATTTTACAATTTATTACATATTTTGAGACATTTTTGTATGACAATTTCTTTCCATGTTCACATCTCCTAACTTAAACACAATAATATCCTGCAGGAAGTGTTGGACAAACACTTTGAACAGAACATGAAAATTGCTGCCAATATAATTACAAATACAGCATGTATGTACATACCTAAGAGTAGATTGACTTTCACTTCAATTATTGTCACATTACACATACCGGCCACATCGCAAGCTGACAGGATGCCAGGGAATAACGAAGTAAGGACGAAAGGAAATGATGCAGTCAGTAGAGCCAACAGCAGTCAGCAGCTTGTGGTTTTTTGTTTGACTTTCGACTGACACTGGAATGCAATCGAACATTATTATTACAAGCGAGAAGCCAATTGGCAGCAAGGATACAAGCAGTAACGGCAAGGATAAATTAAAAAAAAAAACACATGCAACATGAACATGCAACATTTTAGGCCATAATACAAAGTAATAAGTTTAAATAATGGTTGTGTGAATATGTGTTGCACGCATTCATATATGTATAGTGAAACATTTAATATGCTGTGCCACAAGGATATACAGGACATGCAAGGAAAGAGTCAAAGTAGGACTCCAGTTAATACTTTGCGGCAAAAGGCCACAGAGCAGGTCAACAAAACCAAACAAACAGCTGCCATATGTATACGTATATACATGTGCGCAACAACAACAATATAAAAGGTAGCTGACTGTTGTACTACCAACAACAACAGCAACACCCAAGTGTCAGTCAACAAACATTTAAAAAGCGCTGTGGTGGCAAAAGTCAGCAATTGCAGCTGCTAGGTTCACTTAACAAAACCACACATATGTATGTACGTGTATGTATATTTAGCGACTGTACGAGTATCCTTTCCATTCACCACCAAGTGCCACAGAAAGGCTACAAAACGCTTAGCCATACAATTACTCAGCACTGGGATTGTGTTCCAGCGCACCATTAATTTAAATGCAGGTTTTGGACTTTAATTGAACTGCATACAATGCAACGCAGACACAGAGGAGAGGGGAGGAGAGGGGAGCAGAGAGAGAGGAACACCTCAGCTCTAGAAATCCTGTACAGTAGTGGATATTTAATAGTCGCCAGGTTGCATGTTGCATGTGTGCTTGTATTTAGATTTCAAAAAGGGTTTGAATGTTTACCGCTTTAGATTTTTATTGTCACTTGGTTTATGTCGGGAAAACTTTAATGGGCAGCACGTGATAAGATCGACTTCTGGGGTATCATGTAAATCATTTGGAGAGCAAAGGATAATGTTGGTGCAGCTGTAAAGGAAACCTCGGTATTTTGTTGTTTAGCAAAGTGTATATATGTATTCATTCTAAACAAAACAAAAAAAAAAACAAAACTGTTATTTGTCATTTTCAGCCTCAGAAATGGAATAACCAGGAGAAAAAAATCAGCATTTTCGACATCTGCTTTTTGTTTTTTGCCGAGCAATACTTGGGCACAAGAAGCGCTTCTTGTATCGAAATGGATTGTTGTATAAATGGTGTCTGTACGTCAATTTGAAACAAAGAAAGGAGTAAGTGGCCCCAGGAGAGACGCCGAGGCCGAGAGTCAAGCAAGATCTGCACCCAAAAAGGCCGTGATCTGAGTTTGGTGGTACTGGGAAGGCATGGTGCATTGAGAAATGCTCGAACGAAACGCCGCTGTCAACAAGGAGCTCTACATTGCCCAGCTGAACCGTATAAATGAGGTTATTCGGCTGAAAAGACCTGATAGACAAGCACAAGTCTTCTTGCTCCACGACAACGCCAGGCTCCATATTGCCCAAGTCGTCAAAACAGCATTCCAAGAGCTCGAATGGAAGGTTCTTCAGCATCCACCATACTCTCCGGATCTTGCACTTACCGACTATCACCTTTCCGCTCTCTGGCGAAGAGGACCTTAAAATTTGGCGGTAGGAGGAGTTCGTAAACAGTAACAGAGAATATATCATTGATTAATTTATTATTATAATTATTGTTTTTTTTTTTTTCAAATAAATCTCTGTGAAAAAGTTCTACGTACTTATGTTACAACTCAATATATATGTAATTGGTGCTTTGTAACCGCTGAAGCGATTTTCCGCCGAGCTCTAACAAATGGAAAAGGTGCCGCCTCTGAACGGCCGATAGATTTTTATGAGGAGCTTTTTATTTCATGCCCGAAATACGCTCAGATGGGTATTCCCTGCCCAGTGACGACCGCAATTAGAAAAATTGATTTTCAATAGTTTTGGATGTTGGTCGAACTAGGACTCAAGCCCTGGCTTTCCAAATGCCAATACATTGCGTATTAACCACTCGGCTATTGCGGCCGCCCGAAGAATAACAATGCATGTCGACTCCATGTCGTCCAAAAGGATGGAACCTATTTCCACCTTCAAAAGTATTCACTGCAGTATTCCTGATGGAAGCAGCGAAATAAACGTCCCTCACTCCGCCGAAAAAATCAGTTGTAGAAAGACTTTGTTGTTTCCAATAGAAGACAGATTGTAATCGATGGAAATTTATATAATTATTGCTCTCACTTGATATCAATTTCGCTTGCCTTGTCCTATAAAGATATGGTCTGTTCTGGTCACTGATAGTACAAGTTTGGAAATTGGAATCTTTTTTGGGGTGTTGCTCACATGGAGAGGAACATAACAGTATGCCTGACTTGCATCTACACAATTTCACCTGCGAACTGAATACCTCTCTACCAGCATCACGCTCTCCACGGAACTGCCAAAACGAAGAAGAAGCTGCCTGTTGGTTAGCACAGTGGTTCTTTATATAGTACTTAGGCAGTTAAATATCCAGCACATCCTATTCTTTAGATCGAGGAGTGGGTGTATTTTAATGACTCCAACCTCTTCATTCAAGTTGTGATACAATTTTTGGATGCATCAGCATTTATTGGCGTTGCACCATCGCTCCCGCACAGCAGGTTTCCTCGGCAGCAATCTCTCTGTGTCCACCCAGGCTAAGGAAGGTGACCTTATAGAACAGAACGTAATCATGGACTTACCTATTCCACTCAAGGAAGTGAAGTAGGCGCAAGGAGAAGTCTTGCCTCTTTAGGCAAATAGACTTTGGGAACGAGCAAAAGACGACAAAATCACGAAAACTATCTGCAAAAACCAACAAAGAGAAACCAGACTTCTTGCTGAAAGTAGGACTATTCATTGGCCACTGACTTCTTACGTGTTTTTTGACCTAACTCATAGCCTTTCCATTCGAGATTTTAGACAAGGTGACCATCTATTGTGCAACTTTTTCATCTGCGTAATGAAAGGAAGACCACGTAAGGTTCAACGAATTGAAGAAGTCGTGCGCAATGCAGAGGTTACCGGCGACTATTTTGGGATTTCCCAATCCAGGAATACCAAAAAAATATAAATATTTCTCGCGTAGATTATTAAATGATTTCGAACTTCAAACCAGTTTTGTGTTACTCTCACTCTCCATAGTCGTAATTTGTAGTGAATTATCTTAAATAACTTTAAAAAAGTGTTTTCCTATTTTCCTTCGAACATTTCAAAGTATTTTTTTTTTTTACAAATGATTAATTTTAAAGTTTTACAAAATTATACATATGAGTTTATTTTTAGTTATCAACTAGTTTTTTTGTTATATTCAACTTATATGAGTATATAAATAGGTATAAGCGTTTGTGTGACTGTGCGAATTGTGTGTTTGTTAGTTTGAAACTAGTTGGCAACGCACAAGTAGTTACCTTGACACCCAACGCTCAACTGTTTCCGTGGTGTAGTGGTTATCACATCCGCCTAACACGCGGAAGGCCCCCGGTTCGATCCCGGGCGGAAACAGATATAATTTTTTTTGATTTTTTTTTTCAATTTTCTTTTAATTTATTATTTATTATATATTCATTTATTTAATATTTACATTTTCGTTTCACCTACATTGAAGAAATTAAAATGTTTTCCTTTCGCAATGAAAGGAAATATTACTTTGCTATTCTCATTCATTCTAATGAATTAGTGAGTTAAAAAATCATTAAATTTTCGGTCTGTACAATGCAAAAAAAAAAATATTAAAATGTTTTTACATGAAAAGAAAATTTCACCTTACAGTTTTTATTTATTCTCGCTAATTAGAGAAATTTATAGTCATTAAATTACAAGTTGGATATAGTGAAAAAATATAATATTATATAATATAATATCACATGAAAAACGCAATGAAAAGAAAACTTCACTTCGCAATTCTCACCTATTCTCGCATGCCAAAGAGTATAAAAATAATTTCATTCTCTATTCGACAGCGTAAAAAAGAATTAAAATATTTTCACATGAAAAAAGTAATGAAAATGAAATCTGTTTCATGTTATCACCGAACGAAAATTTTAGACGGATAAATAATGTTAAAACGAGTATTGATTGACTAATATACATGTTACAATATAATATAATAGAGTTGTGATAGCTGGAAATTATTAATTTATTAATATTAAATAATTTTATTGAATCTTCATTGCAATGATTTTGTGAGTTAAACAAAAATTAAATTATTAAAGAAATAAAATTCAGCCTTTATGACTTTCTAGAGTATATTGAAGTGAAACTTCGTTAGACCTTTTCTCGCACTTTTTTGTCTAGCAACATTAATACTTTCAAAATTTCGCTTTTTAACATTTGTTTTTTTAATATTGAAAAAATTTTAACATACATATTTATGTTTTTTTACGGGTTTATTATTATATAAAGAATTACTTAGCTCAGCAATCAGCAAGTTCATAGCTTTTCTTATTGTGTTCAGAAATCTCTCACGTGCAAACATAGAATTATGCGATTATAGTTGCCAATATATCGATTAGTAATTGCGTATATCGCTCTTTCCTATTTGTGTTATCAGCAAACGCATTTAATTAATTGTTTGTTTTGATTGCGAATTTGTTTATTAGATTGAATAATTATTGCAAAACTTTAATAAAATATTCCACACAACTGACTAAAAAAGCGATGGACCACAAAGTGAGTGCATGTATGCAGCTGACAAAAAAGCAAATCATGGCAAAGCGATGGAGAAAATGCCGCTCAACAATTTGAAGACTAAATGAGCTGAAGGTAAATTTTATAAATATAACTTAAATAAAAGTTGTTAAAATGTTTATTTAGTTTGTTTTAAGGCAATGTGGAATATATGTATAAACACATGAGGTGCTCGCAGGCTTTCAAAGTTCAACATTTTTAAGCTGATGGCACAAACAATGATTTTGTAGAGAGTTGTGTCCTCGTTCAATATTAAAGATGACACCGAACGCGTATTGGAAGTCTACCAGCATTAAGCATAGCTACTTCTGAAACGTACATATGTATGCTAATAATACAATTAAAAGCATCCACTACAGCAATGGTTAGTAAAAACATTATTAAATCGTATATAAATTTTTTGTACTAGTCTATAGCATTTTCAGGATTTACCTATGTATGCTAAAGCCAAGAAAGCATATTAATAAGAGGCGAAAATTACTATGAGCTAATTTGGAATTTTTTTTCTTTAGGTGAAAGAAAACTGGCATTACTATTTTGAAGTTTACATTCTCTTGGTTTTCTCGCTATTTTCGTACCAGGACGGAGCAATAATGACGTTGAAATGGAATTAATTAATTAACATAGGCTCGTATTCACCTACGCATAGATAATGCCAAGCGCCAATTGCTTAAATCTGTATGAGTTTGTGTTGTTCCCCTTTTGGTTTAAACCAGAGAAAAGATAATGATGCTTAAAGAAGTACAAACTTAAAATTGTAGTATGGAAATATATATACAGCTGGTTAATATAAATTTGTGAAATAAGCTTTGTCAAATTTAAAAGCTCGTAAAGCTCTTGACACAATTGAGATTCGTAACGAAAATATATGCTTTCATTGTACATAACCAAAGCTTTAAGCTGCAAAATCGCATTAAAAGTCTTATAGTGACTTAGACCAACGTTGTCCAACTGTTTCCGTGGTGTAGTGGTTATCACATCCGCCTAACACGCGGAAGGCCCCCGGTTCGATCCCGGGCGGAAACAGATATAATTTTTTAAATTTTATTTTAATATTTAAATTGTTTTTATTTTAATAAATAAACAAAAAAAATTATTTAAAATTTTCATAAACGAATTATAAAAATTAATATTTTTTATTTCAAACTTGCAATATGTCAGCGGAAACTATTTCCTTTACTTACCCACCATTGTGTCATTTGAATTGCCATTAAAGAATGCGAAAAATTCAAAACACTTTAATGCCAGACAATTACCGTAATACGAAAAAAAACTCTTTAACGGTTTGTGGCATTTAATTTATGCAACCAGTGAGTGCCGTAATGTGGCTGTAAATACATTGTGGTTAATAAAAATATATATACGTATATGTATGTATGTACCTGCATACTTATGAACAGTCACAAGCAACGACCTTGCCACATTCTCGTCGTCATTGTCTTTCTACATCATTTAGATACCCGGCCACTAAACTAGCAGCATACAATTGTTGTAGCACATGTTATTGCTATTACGTGGACTCATCTTCAGTCACACCACATTCCACAAAATAATACATTTTTGTTACATACTTACATATATAATATGATTTATAACTTGCTTACTACATTCCAACATGCAACTGCAATGGAAGCTCGTGTGGCTAATCAAACGCTTGGGTTATATAATTTTTGTTTACCGTTAATTAACTCTTTCGGTATTCTGCACTTGCGACTGTCTTGTATTATAAAGCCTTCCGTTTGATAAAAAAAGTTGTATACAAATACTTTACTATTCCTAAAAATCAATGTTGTTATTGTTGGTGTAACCACAAAATATTGCCCGAATTGGTTTTCGGGGAATATTGCAGGAGTGACATTCCTTGGCGGGAACAAGACCCGACTGCCGCGGAACTATGGGATTTTAGTCGCCTCTTACGAAAGGAATACGCTACCACGGGTAAATTTTTGAGCCCTTAATCCGCAGGGGCATCACTGTTGTTATCATAGCAACTAGCTAAGGTCTGTCTAGTTGGAAGTTTGTATAATTTAATGTCATCGAGGTCCTTGGAAGCCCAGGAAACGTGTTTAGTTCGAACCAAGGGGAGAGATTTTAGATGCTCTTGGCGATTCGTACAATACCAGGAGTTGGTGGGATAATGTGGTTGTTGTTATCATCGAGGTCATCTAACAGGAAGTTCAGGATACGAACTTTTGCGATGTGCTCGGACTAGAGGGAAAGGGGAGTTAGATAGGTCGGTTTTGGGGGCATGCATAGAGCTGCTTAGTGTGGTGCGGGGACTTACCTTAACTGTGATAGGAACCGGACTGTATCCGGCCAAGGGCTGTAACTTTTTCGGTGACATAAACACGCTTAGGTCAATGGGTTTCTGTTCTTGTTGTAACGGCAAGGAGTAGACAAGATCAGTCTAAGTCATTGAGGTCATCTAACTGGCAGTTCAGGAAACGAGCTGTATCGGCGGGTTCGGATCAACAGGGAAAGGGTGGTTAAATGAGTAGGTTTTGAAGTGCACGCAAAGAGATGGTTAGTATCGTGCAGAGTCTCATTGCGTGCGGGACATACGTGGGGTACGTCGGGCCCAAGACTGGACAGGTGGGAATTTAGTCTACTACAGTACCCAGATTTTAATTGTGCCAGTATTATGCGGGATTTGTCTCGAAAGTTCTTCATCTCTCAAAACCACAATCTGTATAATATATATTTGGTGGCTTATATTCATTGAAGCGATTTCGGCTGAGCTTCCCCTCCAATTTGTGGTACGTGTCTTAGTGATTTTCCAAGTAATGGAGGGATCTAGAGTCTGTTTTAAGCCGCCTTCGAACGTTTAGGAATGTTTAAGATTAATTTTTTTAAAATTGGTCGAACCAGATCTCGGTCCCTGGCCATCTGAATGATAGTAGGCATTTGCGGGCGACCACTGTCTTGTGAAGTTTGGCTTATATTATGCCCAATGAGATAGGAATAATCCAATGGTATTTTGAGTTCTGCCCGAAGAGAGTTACGCTCTTAGCAATGATAAAGTGAGAGAGGTCGGAGAAATACACACAAACATAGCTCTACACCTCTGAACTTAGGACGACCTTGTCGAAATAATCGAATAATTATTAGCATATAGAACTTCCTCTCTATATTATAGGGCATTGAAGTCTAGAATCCAATACCAGTAAAGTTCTCTTGTTTAAGCTCAGATGTTATACCTCGAAGCACGTGGTCAGTCAATACTAAAATGGTTCTGATGCGATTTTTTTGCCAGGCCAAGTGCTCCTTTGGCGCGTCGTCAGTTTTCTAGGTCTTTGGATTATGTATATTAACTGTATCTACAGCCTGATCGGGACTTTGTTTTCAAAGCAACTGTGTAAGGGAGTTTCTTACAGAGATGAGATACAGCGGTCCACCGTCTGGGCATGATTAAGAAAAAGGTCTATTTTCACCTTGAGGAGAAGACTTCTCAGAGTCACAGTGCTTTCACTCATCGCTGGATTCTGGACTACTTTCCGTCGACCAAAATTCCGACTATTATCCTCTAATGCGAATATTGCTCGGACACAAAACTTCATTTTCTCCTTTGTTCCTCAAAATCAAGTAAGCAAAGTCTCTGTATCAGATGAACCAAAGCTTTACCGTGAACCGACACACTCTTTCCAACTGTGACTAACAATTTAATATAATATTTCTCTAAGACAAATGTTAGCTCACCGAGCCTGTTTGTGCCACATCTAGGTGTGTATGTAGCGAGCAGTGAGCTTGCCACCGAAACCAAATCGTAGCGTTTAATGGAGCAACATAAAAAATAACAACAACAACAACAATACATGCTCGCTTGGAGGCACCACGCTCCTCATTCATTGCAAAAATTTGTTATTTTTCTTATTTTGCACGAAATGGCGTGTGTTTGTGCGGATGCGAGCAGATTTTCCCGTCCGCGTGTGTGTATCTTACTACAAGCTATTCGTTCGTTCGTTTTTTTTTGTTTTTGTTTTTGTTTTCGCTCATCTAATTTTTTTCTATGCTCCTCAAATGGCTAACCGACCGACTAACTGGTTGTTTAGCTGTTCGCCGCATTAGTGGAGCCACCGTTAGCCGTTAGTTGGTTGGTTGGTTGGCTGGTTGGCTGGTTCGTTGGATGGTTGCTGCTCTAGCTGAACTGCTGGTAGCTGGTGGCTGGCTGGTGGCCCAATATTGTGCGCTGTTGCTTGCTTGCTCGGTTCGCCTGCTGCAATTGTGGCTGGGGGCTTACGTGAATCTTTCTAATGTTGTCAATCTCGATTGTTGTTGTTTTTGTTATGCAGCTTGTTGTTGTTGTTGATATTATAAATTGGTTGCTGCTATTAGCCACAAGACAATTTGCGGCAAGACTTGGTTAGCCAGCCAGTCAGCCAGTCAGCCAGCCAGCCAGCCAACGAACCGGCCGCCTAGTCAAGTTGTGTGCCACAGCTGGTTGATTTTGGCCCGAAATAGATCGGAGCGAAGTGGTTATATTTGGCGCATGTTAGTTGGGCAGGTGTGTGTGTGTGTGTTTGTGTGTGTCTCGATTTAATATTAGATTTGCTATGTATGAATGAAGAAGTCTGTCTGTATGTACATACATACATACACGCATACATATGTATGATTATGCGCTTGCTGTGTGGGATTTTGTATATTTCTGCGGGCGTTTACTCGTCCCCCCAGCTGTCGCCATCACCAACGAACTCCATTAGCCTGGGACATTGAAAAATTCGTGAAAAGCATCAGGGAGTTTGCCAATATACCTATGTACGTACAAGTGAACCGACATATGTATGTATGTATGTACGTGAGGTTTGTGGCACCAACTACTTGTGTAGCTAATCTGCCCCTGCCTGAGCCGTTGGACCTCTCACCCAGCGACGCGCACATTTTCTCAGCATTCAGTAAGACATTAAGGCACCACAGTTGGACGCTTCGCGTTTTCCACCGCACACACAAGTGCACACATATGTACCTATGTAAGTATCCATTTGTACATTCATGTTCATATCGAGATTCGACCAACCAACCCACCACTACACGTCGCCGCACAAATTGCTGGCGATTTAAGCACGTCAACCAGTCAGCCATACTCCGCTCGCATGCACGCTCGCTGTGGCATCTAGGCAGCCGGCGGCAGGCGGCAGGCATCTACGAACAGCAACTAAGTCCGCCAGTCAACCAGCCAACCAACCAACCAACCAGCTGGCTAGCCACTGAGGCGCACATTTTCACATGCAAAAAATTTTCCTCAACTTTAGCTCGCTTGCTGGCGTTTGCTGTGCTCCTATTAGGAGTATCGGAAAATTCCTTTGAGGATTCAACAACAAAGGCGAAAACTCGTATCGGCCGCCTTTGATGAAATTTTCCGCATCAATAAAGCACACAAACTGATGGGTTGGGTTTCATTGGCGGATTGGCTGTTGGTCGGTGCTGCTGCTACTGTTGCTGTTACTGTTGCTGGTGGTGATGGTGGTGATGGTGGTGGTTGCGTTTTCCGAAACTAACAAAATTATGAATTTCCACGCTCAAAGTAAAGTGGAAAAGTCCAAAATTGCCGCGTGTTGTTGTGAGTTGTTGTTGTTGTTGCGCAAGATTTTCCACTTTTCCGGCGCAACAACCCCCTACATACCATACATACATATGTATTCGTGTACGTGTCATTGTTGCCAGTCCGCACGCCGCACCGTGGTTTCGCTGTCAGCCTACAGCATCTACGTCAGTCTTCGCCGGCTGCCTGTGATACTCGCTCTCCTCGGCCTACCCGCTGTCGCCTCTTTATACAAATGCCTTTGAGATTAGCCGATGCTGACATTGACAAAGTCACAAAAGCAAACTCACTTACAAACGTACATATGTATGTACAAATAACTGAAAATGTATCCATTAGCTGAGAAGCGTTTGGCTTTTTCTGCAGCCACATGTCAGCTGCCGTCACTGCGTAGACTCATACGATTTTCACATCGTGAATTTGCCTACATACAAATGTATGTTTGCATGTATGTATGTACGCCTGTTTGTGTTGTCGTTGTTGCGAGAGTTTTTCTTCTAGTTTTTCCAAACATCGACAGCCACCGCCTGCCGAAGTACGTATGCTGTGCGCCTGTTGCTCAATACGTGTAATTTATTCAATTTTTGAAAATTAATTTTTTGAAAATGGATTTTTAGAAAATTTTACTTATTGCAATTTTCAATATTTTGGCAATTTTCTACAAGCAGCTTGTTGAGAAACCGTTTATTATGGTTTCGTTTCGTTAATTTATGAAAACTTTCTTCTTTTGCATTCAATATGGCACGTTTTGTGGGTACTTTTCGATGTGAATTTGAACTGTTTGAGTGCCAGTGTATGTGCATTTAGTATGTTCCAAGCATTGGCAGGAGAAAGCCTAAAAGTATGCAATGAATTTTAATGACTTTTGCGTATGTTTGGAACAGTTCCTTTATTGTTAGATACAGAAGTCACGCAACATAACGAGTCCCGAAAGTTATGGAAGCTCACACAAACTATTTTTTTCCAAAATGAATAATAAAATAAATATATATTTATAACTATTTATCGCAAACTATTTTTCTTGGTTTCGTTGATTTATATTAAAATATTTAATATACAATGAAAATATTTTCAAATGCACAGAAATATTCAATAATTTTATTTATTTTAACTTTAAAATTCTTATTTTTGTCGTATATTCACCTACCTTTTTCAAGTAATAAATTATAAATAAATTGAATTATTTTACAAAATATAACATTTGCAACGAAAGGCTGTTTAACTAACAAATGTATTCAATACATTTATTTAAAAAACGCTTAAAAATATTAATTAGTTATTCACTGTTCCTGTCCGATACTTCTTTGATTTATTTAACTCCAAATATCTATTTTTTAATATTTTATTAAAATAGCAGTTTTTTACTGTGATTTCGAGTTTTTTTTTAATATTTTTAGGAGTAAATTTTGTGAGAATATTTTTTTCCTTAATAAATTTATTTAAGAAAATTAAAGATATTTAAAATATATGATTTTTTTTTTAATATTTTATCTCAACAATGATAATAAAATTTAAAAAGTATTATTTTAAATATTTGTAATGAAATATAAATTCATATAAATAAGGGTATTTAGATTTAAAAGATTTTTTACACTGATTTTTCTTATTTTTAAATTCCGAAAAATTTTATTTTTTTATATATATTCGTACATTTGTATGTATTTTCTATATAATAAATTTATTTAAGCAAGTTAAAGATATTAAAACTATGTATTTATTAAATAATCAATTTCTTTAATAAGAACTTTGCTTTTGTTTTTTTATAACAATTTTCAGATTTGTTTATAATTTAACTCTGCGCTGGTAATAAAACTGGATTTTAATTAATAAAATTAAAAAAAAAATAACTAATTTAAATATTTATGGTGATATTTTTTAAAAAAGAACAGTTGAATTTAAAAGTATTTTTATGCCGGTTTTTCTTATTTTTAAATCCCGATATATTTTAGATTTTCTACAATTACATTTATTAATATCTCGCTATCTATCTATATTAAATTAAATCTTTAACTAAAACATTAGTTTTTGTCCAACGAAATAGTTTTAATCAAGGTAAAGTAATAAGAAAAAGGTAAATTAAAAAGTCTTAGTTTTTGTATTTTCAGAATCCAGAATTGTTTCTTAATAAACGATAAACTTTAATATACGATAAAGTAAATTAAGTTTTTTAAAAATGTGAATCTATAATTTTTTCAATTTATAGCCTAAAAAAATAGTTTGTACATAAAAATTAGGTAACGGGTTGAGTAATTCCAGCTATTATTTCTAATAACATTACTGCATTAAATAACGATTTATTGAACGTTTTAGGAAAAAAAACCAAAAATTTTTATTTAATTCAGGCAATACCTGAATAAGGATACTAAAGAACCCGAGATATTATTTTTTAATAATAAATTTTAAATTTTAATTTAATTCAGAAAAAAATAATAATCTGCAAAATATTCTTCGGGATTAGTCCCGAAATATACAAATTTTTAGTGATGGAATTTTTTTCGCAATAGACCATTTCTTATTTTTAAATAATAATTTAATTTATTTTTATTTCAGGTGTGAGAAAATTTAAAAATTTTTTAAAATAATTTTTATCATTATGCTCTAAAAGAGCAATTTTTTTATTTTATATATACAAATCTGAAGTTCGTTCGTAAAGATCTGGTAATCTTCAAATGTTACCCAACGACTGACTTCAAATTTTGTCAGATTGTTTCCATGGTTCCTGGAAAGGTTTATGCGGAAAATTTTTTTGGGATGTGTTGACCAACTTGAAATTCTGTTCATATGTATATAAGTGGCATTTTGCAAAAAAATCATATTAATAGCCCTTTTTAATTCAAATATTTTTACGGAAAGTGGATCGATTTTTTTAATTATACGTACGTATGATTCATTTTAGTTAAATTTTTGAATGCCTAAATGGAATACTTTTGCTTTCCTGGAAAAGGACCCGAGATCTGGAAGCAAGTTCCATTTGCTCGATATATAAATAATAATTCCTTTACGGTAATGAGATCACTGACAGACTGACAAAAATTTGTATATAAACATATGTAGATCATGCGTAGACATGTTCGCTTCACATTGTTATTATTTTGTGGTTTCGGATTCAATTTGAGTGTGTATAAGCCTAGATCGGAACGAAACCTGACGTTTTCGTGAAAGATTTCCAGCAGTGAAAAGGTGACCCACCCATACGAATAAGTAGATAGATATATAAATATTACGTTCGTTTGTAAAGATCCTCATATCTCGAAAAGTTACCGACCGACTAAAAGTTTATACAACAACACTGCCTGCCATTCCTCGATCAACACCAGTGGATGAAATCAGTGTTTGCTTAAAACACTTAACGTTGTGGGGACCTGTAATCCCTAATATGCAAATCAACCTGAAAAAGGATCCATAGCCCGATGTATTTTCACACCAGTTATTGGAAATGGGGAACGGCAAAATGCCAATAGATCGGACATCAAAAGAAGAATTGATTCACGGAATATTCCTAGATACCCAAATCAATTATAGGGATCAGGGGTGGCTGAGTGAGCGATCTGTCCTCGCTGCAACAAACTAAGATGTCTACGATCTCAACCATGCCATTCAGTCCGACATGAAAGCAAATGCGTCACATCTATGCCCAAAGAAACCGTGGTGAAAGCAGTTGAGGCAGAATCCAGCAGAATTTTTGAATTCGTTGGACTTAGTGAGGGTTTCATCGTACATATTAATATGTGCCCACTGTAATGCTAGGGATATTAATCAGCCGAAATTCTGCAACGGCTCCCGACTTGCAGTCACAAAATTAAAGAGGAACGTAATAGAAGCAACAATTATGACCGGATTTATCAAAGGTGAAGATGTTCTCATTCCCCGAATGCTTATCATTTCTTTCGATACTCACTTTTCACTCAAGCGACTATAGATTCCTGTTCGCCCAACGTTTGCAATCACTATCAACAAAACCGAAGATCAATCTTTTGAATGGTGTGATCTACATTTAGATACGGATTATCTCGCACATCGATAGATGTATGTTGTACACGTATGTTTTAGAGTTGGGAGACCAGATAACTTTTTCATTTGCATGACGGATGGTAAAACCAAAAATGTTGTATACCCACAAGTATTGAGTAAACAAAATTATGATGAAAATATATAAAATATTTAATTATTCATACGTTTCATACAGCCTTACAGGGTATAACTATTATTATTATATATATTCGGGCGATTCCACACAGTCGATTTCATAATTTAAAAAAATTCTCACTTCGAATTATTGAAAGTTTCAACCTGAGCTTAGGTTATATTCACGTTCCTGTGAACTTGAAAACGTATCTACATACATACATACTTATGTACGAGTATATTAGTACGACGCAGGGCGTTTACCAGTATCTCTTACATATTTTACTACGTTAGTAACACGTTCTCCATCTTCACTTACTTTTTTTTTTACTCTTTCCCCGCTCGAAAGGTCTACAACCTCACTATGAACACATCAAAAGGATAAAGACTAATAATGGCAAATTAAGTATGCACAAGATCAAACGATTTGTTGCGCACGCTCGGGGTCATTTAACAGCGCAGAAACAAGTAGAATATCAATGCGCTTTGTTGTTGCCAGGGCAAGCGTCGTCAAAAGCGTTTGATGTTCCGTTCGCCGGCGCCTTCAAAGGAATTTCGCCGATTTATGAACAGGAGTGCAGAATCGAATGCAACAGAATTCAGTAAAATCAGTAAAATGTACAGAGTGAAGAGTAGCAAGCACCAGCTGAGACCTTACGAGTACTTAGTCGAGAGACTTGCGAAGGGATGACGATTGACGAACATGCAACGCGGAACAACAAAAAGAGATCAAACGCATAAAAGTGTATGTAATTAATGAAGCAATAGAAAATACATACAACGAGCGGGGTTTCCTTTTCCTTTTTGTCACGGCGCATTAGCATAACACAATTAGATAAATAAATGGAAACTTTTGCCAGGATATAATCTCATATATTAATTCTGTACGCATTATATTTTGTAAAGTGCTGCCGAAAATTGTTTAATGGTTTGATGGAATACATACATACATACATACATAACAGACACACCAATCATTCAAAGCACACTCTACGAAATTGAGTTCTCCCCACCGTCGAACTAACAACCGAAATTAATAATAACATAGCATCTGTGCTTGTTTTTCTTTTTATCCAAGTGCGTCCTTATCAGTTGGCCGCACCCAACCGTAAAGTGCTGCCACTTTGTAGTCTTCCGCTGCGGTAATTGCTTTAGCATAGCAACTTTTGTTGTCACCGCCTTCAAAAGAATTTGCCGATATGCGGAATAGGCGCACAGAAACCGAGCGTAGATGCGAGAATATTCTGAATTTAAAGATATATTGTCAGCTTGAGTACACGAAATTTGGTGGTAAACTTTATACCATCGCTTATACCCAGCAAACATTTATGTAGGAGCTTAAATTCAAATATTTTTTGTTTTTCAATCAATTTATATTATATATATTTATATATTTATATTATTTATTCATTTTGTTTTATTTAATTTAATTTAATTGTAATTTTAATCTATTTTATTTTACTTTATTTAATTTTTTTCATTTTATTTGATTTCATTTTACATTATTTTATTTTTTCTTTTCATTTATTTTTTATTTAATAAAATTTTGTGTATTTTTTTTTAAGACGGATGATCCAGAGGTACTTTTTTCAATAACCTTTTTTTAACAGGTCACGCGTGAGTCGTGTTAAGCTGTCATGTTGTTTTTGTTCAGTATTGTTTGGCTTTCGTCATGGACAACATAATCGGCCTACTGAGCGTACTATTCGCAACATTATCACCCATCTTGAGAACGAGCTTTCATTAATGGATAAATTTCGACAGGATAGACCACGTCCATCACGCAGGGAAGAAAATATATCGACCGTAGCTGAGAGTGTACACTAACACCGTGGAGAAAATGATTCGGCGCCATTCGCAGCAACCCGAACGACTTGGCGCATTTTACGTCGAGACCTTATATTTAAAGCGCACAAAATACAGCTTGTGCAAGAGCTGAAGTCGCTTGACCCTCCCAGGCCACATCGCTTCGCTCTATGAGCTCTTGAAAAGTTCCAGGAAGATTCGACGTTTTCGAGTCGAATTTTGTTCAGCGATGAGGCCCATTTCTGCCTCAATGGGTATGTAAACAAGCAAAATTCCTGAATTTGAGCTGCCATTTCACCCAGAAAAACAACGGTTTGTGAGCTGGTGGAATCATCGGTCCATATTTCCTCAAAAATGATGCTGGTGAGAACGTAACCGACTAGTAGATGTCTGGCATTGAAGCTCGTGATCTCGGCGACCTTTGGCTTCAACAAGACGGTGCAACTTCCCACACATCGCATCAATCAACGGATTTATTGAGAGCATACTTCGGTAAGCAGATAATTTCACGTCTTGGGCCGGTCGATTGGCCCTCAAGATCGTGTGATATCATACCGTTAGACTTTTTACTGTGGGAATATGTAAAGTTTAACGTCTATACGTATAATCCCGCTTCGATTTAGGCCTTAGCTCCAAGACAACACACGTGTCATTCGCCAGTTACCAGTCGAAATGCTCGAACGAGTCATTGAAAATTGGTCTCAACGGATGGACCAACCTGAGACGTAGCCAACATTTGAAAGAGATAATCTTCAAAAAATAAATGCCAAAGAATGTTCTTTCGAATGATAATAAACATTCCCCATTAAACTTGAATTTTCTCTATTTTTTCTTTAAAAAAGTGTGGAACCTCGAAATGGATCACCCTTTATTATTTTTTTGGTTTTTATTTCGTTTTAATTAGCTTTTTTATATTTATTATTATTTTATATAATTTTGTTTATTATTAGATTTATATGATTTTATTTTATATTTATTATTCTATTTAATTTTCGTATATTAAATATATATTTTTAAAGGAATTTAAAGAAAACGTGCTGAATATCATATTTTGTGTGTCAAAATTTTTTTCAAAGCTTGTAAATTAAACCTTACATTTTTCAAATATTTCCAAGTTAAGAGTATTTTTTAAAAATGATGTGAAATGCTGTAAAATATTTTTCAAAAATGCTCCCAAGCTCAAAAACTAAGAATATCTTTATTCAAAACCACGCCAAATTAAGAAAATCCAATTAGATTACAACAAAAATATTTTTAAAATTTTTCTAAGGTCGGAAAACAATTTGGAAAATATATTTTGCATCAAAACTATATAACTCGTCTTAAGCTTTTTTTTAATTATAGAAAGTTTTGAATTTCATTCAAAAAAAAGAAATACCATAGATTTGAGAATCCTTGGTTACGAAACCAATTCAAAATTCCTCCGATACCAGCGCATTTTTTTAAAATTGCCAAGTAAAAAAATGATATTTCAAAAGTTTATAGGAAATTTACAATATTACTTAAAGATTTTTCAACATTTCTCAAAATAATTGGAGATTAATATTTGTTGTAAGCTTAAAAAATTATAATTTTCAAGTACCGTATTTTCACAATTTCTCCAAGTATGATTTACTTTCACATTTTTGAAAGCTTCATCAAGGTTAAAAAATATTTTTTTATTTTTTTTTATTTTTTTTTTTATTTTTTCCAAGTTTTCAAAATTCTTCAAAATATGATATAAGCTAGGTTAGTCAATTATAAGTTAAAGATTAAAAAAAGTGAAAGAAATCATTCGGAAATGTTAATGAATTAAATTTTTTGATATTTTTCTAAAAAAAATAATAAAATAAAATAAACACGAACTTGTTTTTATATAACTTAATTAAATTTTATTCCAAATTCCGTTTTATTAAATATATTAATTTTTTACCAAAGTGTGAAGGATCAACTTTTGAACTTTTTATATTTCAGTAAAGTAAAAATAATTAAAACGTTAAAAAAATCATTGCAAAGTAATATAAGTTTTTTCTATTTTTTTTTCAAAATCTGAAATATAAATGAATAAATTTCTAAAAATAATTTTATTTTATAAATTTATTATTTTTAAATATTTCATGTTTTTTTTTTAGTAAACTTACTGTTTTTTCGAAGTATGCAGCAATAATTATTCATTGCTTACTGAGTAACCATTCATTCATGTTTTTGAATTAAAATTTTCTCCAAATATATTTTCCAAAAGATAAAAAAGCAAAATATTAAAAAAAATAATATAAATAAAATTTTTAGCAAAGTTAAATAACTAAATGTAAAAAAATAATTGCAAAGTAATATGGTAAATTTCTTTCCAAAATTTAAAACTCAAAGAAAATTTCTAAAAATTATTATTTTTTGTTAATTTAATATTTTTAAATAATTTTTTTTTTTAATTTTTAAACCTTCGTTTCTAACTTTGCAGGAATTGTTCACTGCTTACTGGGTAACTACGCATGAAGTATAATATGTAGGTTCATGAACATAACCTTTGCTTTTCACACACATCACGTCTTATACATAAGCAAGGCAAGGCAACCTAAGTGGTGAAAACCACCCCATTTTCCGGGAAAACTGCCAGCCATATATTGTATATACATACACGTATATAATGTCGTAGAGTCAATAAGCAACTTTTCCATTTTCCTACCCTACACTCCTGCTAGCAATTGCCTTTGAGATCAGCTTATATTGAGGGTGCGCGTGTGTGTGTGGTTTTTTTTCCTAACAATGGCATGTCTGCCGTCAAGTTATTGTACATATTTGCCACAAATTGTATTCTCATATTTTCCTCCTAACACACTGACACAATAACCCACTTAAAGCAGCCACAACGACTTTTTCCCCAAGAAACATCTTTGAAAAGTTGCTAAACACATTTGCTGGCAACACATTCTGTGCGCCTATTCCGTGTATCGGCAAATTCCTTTGAAGGCGTTGCCAACAAAAGCGTCGGCAAAACTTACATACGTGTACGAGTATATCGAGCGGTTTTTTGGCTTTGATGAGCGAATGAATTGGTTTTTGTTTTGTATTTCAGCTGCCTTTTCGGTTTCTGCTGCCGACCGTTGCCAATTGGCCAGAAGATTGTGTCGGCAAAGCGGCGGAGATGGGTTATTGAAGTTTTTCCGACACTCAACTTGAGTGGCTTGCGTGTCGTGTGTGTGTGTGCGTGTGCGTGTGTGTGTGTATGAGTATGCTCATACCAGCATATGTTGCTGTGTTCGGGGTTTGAAGGGAAGATAAATGCGATACGCAAATGTTTTGTATTTGTAAATATGTTTGTTGGTTTCGTTTACTTGTCTTTTCGGTCTGCTCAAGTGCGAGGATGCCTCGAGCTCTAAGCGACAGGTGCTTGATGTTTGTTTTCTTTTTTTGTTTTTTTTTTGTATTTTTTTTTTCAATTGTCGTCTGCAGATTTGTATGAAAGTGAAATGTGTGTGGCATGTATGAAATGCAAATATGTATACATATGAGCAGATAATTGTACGTACATATGTATGTGTATGTATGTATATACCCAACAGCTTAATTGAATTAAAAGATTTTGTGTGATTGATATAGGAAATTTAAATTTTTGAACGAGCGTCTGCTCTCTGCCGATGAGAAGATTCAATAATTTCTACGTCTTTCTACAAAATTATACCACTTAAGTTATTTTTACAACAAATAAATAAAAATATCTATTGCATGTTTTGTTTTTTTTTTTTTCTTATTTCATTCCAGCACCCATTTATGCTGCTGCTCTATTGGTCGGTCAACCCCTATAATGTTTGTTTGGCAAGCGCACAGCAACATTCATGCATGCAGCTGCATCGTGTCGTGCACAAGGATGCGGAAAATTCCATCAAAGCCCACCGACAAACGGAAATTAGTTTAACGGTAGTGCTTTTTTGTTGCCGCCGCCGTCTTCAAACGAATTTGCCGATGGTGGAATAGGCGCACAGAATGGTTGATTGGATTCTTTCCTTTTGAGCGAAAATTTGTTAGCTGAAGTGAGTTAATATTTATTGTGTGGCAAATATCAAAGGTTACCAACCAACCAACCAACCAACGTACATATAATGCAGGACAATTGCCAGGGGATTAGAAAAAGTGTTTGGCTATGAAACAATCGAAATTAGGCCTTGGGGTGGTTAATGAAGAGTGAGGGTCAGAGAAGTTTTTTTATTTTAATTTTTTTTTTAATTCATATTATTTTATTTTAAACATTTTATTTAAATTTTAATTTTCTAATATTAAATTTTTTTTAATTTTTGGTTTAATTTAATTTTATTTTAATTTACTTCTTTCATTTTTTGTTTTTTTTTTTAATTTTATCTTTTATTATATTTTACTACTTTTGTTTTGATATTATTTTGTTATAATTTATTTTATTCAATTTTATTTTTTACTTTATTTTGTTAGTTTAATTTTGTTTTATTTTATTTTACTTTATTATACCTTTCACGTATTGTACATGAAATTGTATATTAACTTTAATCCGAAGTATGTATAAGTATGTATAAGTATCGGAAGGAAAAGAGATGGGGTACCGATATATCGCATCGATTTCTCTTAGGAATGACCAAGACCCATTGTGATGCCACAAAAAATTTACTATCATATAATTCATTATCCAGTCACTTTGATTTTGTAGTGTAACAAAAGGGCCCCAATATTCCGAAACCTAGCCCTACTCAAAGCAGAACAGTCCTATAAGAGTTGGATAATCGTATCCTCCTCTTCATCATCCTTGCATCTTTTGCAACATCTAATATAGGGGACCCCTAGTCTTTCCGCGTGTCGTCTGTCAGAACTCTTATTACTTCGGACATGTCCCCTATTTTTAAGGAGAACATATCTCCTCTCTCTGGAGGAAAAGAGATTGACCCATCAAAATATATACCGATCGGGTCAGAATGACCGTCTATCCATCTTTTTGAGATATTCCAACTAAACTTGGTACACAGATACACTGGTTTATTTAGGGAATCATTTGACAGAACTAGCCAGATGGGACTACTATAGCATATAAACGAACGATTTATAAGACAGTGCAGTTTGCCCATGACTCTGTACGTATGGAATTCTAAGTTGGTTTTATTTTATTATAGGCTATAAGCTTCTATATTAAAATATATGCATAAGAAGGAAAAGTTTTCCGCACAGTAGTCTTGGTAAAGAGCTATTTATGTTCCAGATATCAACCGCTATAAGTATAATTTTTTCTCCACATATTATTAGAGCTAACTACAACCAACCCGAAACGGCTCAAAATTTCATGTCAATCAAACTATTTATGAAAAGATTGATTCCAAATCCACTTCACGGAAAATCCTTTCTTATCCAGTGCATACGTTACATTCCAAGTTTCAGTTCTCTACAATCAGTTGTTTGCGCTGTGGGTTGATCCGTCAGTCATTCAGGACAAAGCCTTTAATATATGTAAGTGATATAGGTATAGCTCCCATACAATCGAGTTGGTTATAATTGAAAAATAATATTTGATCATATTTAAAATGGTATGCCATTAACTTCATGTGGTCATGAACGGTATAAAAATTTCGGCATGGTCGAAGATAGCTTCTCTTTCTTGTTTTTATTTTTGTTGAATTTATTTTACTAATTAATTAATATTAATTTATTTAGTTAAATTCGTTTCATTTAATTTTATTTCATATATTTTTGTCTATTTTATTTTGTTTTATTTCTTTTTTGTTATTTTATATTAAGTTGATTTATTTTAGTTTAGTTTCTTAATTTAATGTTTTATATATATATATATATATATTTTATTTTTTGGTGTTACATTTTTTATATTTAGTTTGATTTATTATATTTTATATTTTATATTATTTATTTTTTATTTTTTTTTAGGTTATTTTAGTTTTTTATATTAAATTTTTATTTTATTATTTTTTTTTTTTCATTTTATTTCATGTTATTTTATTAATTTAATTAAATTTTTTTATCTTTTTACTTAATTTTATTTATTTTTTATTTATGTTATTTTGTTTTTATAGGTTTTTTTATTAAATATTATATATTTATTTTATTTTATATTATTTATTTTTTATTCATTTTATTTTATTTTTTTATTTTATTTAATTACTTTGTTATTTATTTTATGTTATTTTGCTTAGGTATTTAATGTTTTTTATTTTTTATTTTATTTTGTTATTTTTTATTTTTTTATTTATTATTTATTTATTTTATTCCATGTTATTTTATTTTTTAAATTAATTTAATTATTTTTTTAATCTTTTTACTTAATTTTATTTTATTTATGTTATTTTGTTTTTTTAGGTATTTTTTATTTAAATTTTTTATATTTATTTGATTTTTTTTATTTCATTTTATTATATATTATTTCTTTTATTTTTATTTTATTTTATGTTATTTTATTTTTTTATTTAATTAGATTAATTTTTAAATTTTATTTTAATAATTTTTCATTTATTTTATTTTGTGTTATTTTGTTTTTGTATTTAAATTTTTTATTTTTTATTTTATTTTATTATTTTATTTTATATTGTCTTGTTTTAGCTAATTTTACTTTTTTAATTTTATTTTTTTATTTGTTTTATTTGATGGTATTACATGTTTTATATTGATTTTAATTGAAATTATTTTTTATTTTATTTTACTTACTTTTTAATTTTTTTTATTTTTTATTTTAATTTAATTTAAGTTAATATAATTTTTTTATTCATTTTTTATTTATATTATATTATGATATTTTGTTTTTTATAGGTATTTAATTAAATAATTTTTTATATTTATTTTATTTTCTTTATTTCATTTTAATTAATATTATTTATTTAATTTAATTTAATTTTATTTAATTCAATTACAATTATTATCTTATTTGATTTTATTTTAATTACTTTTTAATTATTTTAGTTTATGTTATTTTGTTTCGCATTTAATTTTTATATATAATGTTATTCTATTTTATTTTATTTCATTTAATGTTTATGAATTTTATTTTATTATATTTCAATAATTTTTTATTTCACTGATAGCATAATACTAAACTGGCAAGCACTTCAATATTTGCTTAGAAGTTTTCCGCCGGCTTACATACGCATATTATGAATGAATATTCATCCATAACATTCACCAAAGAGAGGTGGTGTTGTTTTAGAAAAAAAAAAACTCTTACGTATATGTATATATGTATATATATGTATGTATAAACACATACAAACCCTGAAAATTGCAATTCTCACTTAACCACCATCCATCGGTGTGGTGTCGTCTACTATCCAAAGCTGTGCGCCTGTTCCGCATATCGGTAAATCCTTTGAGGCTGCCGCTCTAAAGCCGCCGCTACAACTACGTATACAGTCCACTAAAGTCTACCAACCAACATACTCTTACATACAAACCCGTGCATTTGGCGGCTGCCTTTGATAACATTTTCCGCTTTGCTGCTTTCGCAGTCTCGTGCTGATGAAAGGTTGTTGTTGTCGTTTGTTTTTTTTTTTTTGCTTTTAATAAAGGAAATATCACTTTGATCGTTGCTTTGGTTTACCGCTTAATATAAAAATACTCTTTAGTTATGAATACATGTGTGTATAGCCAGCCGCATATCGAAGAAAAAAAAAAATAATGTTTTGGGGCGTCACTTTGTGAGGTCACTGTTCTCGCCTCACTCTTAATAGCGTCTCAATAAATGGTACTTTTGATGCTAATTGAAGGGAAGAGGAGATCGTGGCGTTTATGTTTGGTACAGCACAGAGGTAGGGCAGTTTTACAGAAATTATCTGGCGCAAATTATACTCGTATTTGTTGTTGTTATAAAAGGTAAGGTAAATTTCTGCTCTCCACTCCATTGAATCGCCGACTGATAAAAGCGGTGGATATGAGGCTTTAGTAGATTCTGTGTGAACATTTTTTACAATCGCTGGATATACATATATATAGTATGTATGTATGTACTTACCAAAAGAGCAAGATCTTGCCGCAGCATTTGTTGGTTTAATTAAATGAGAAAAGCTATTACTACATCTTGAAAGTCGAGATGATAACCAAAAGACAAAGTTACAAGAACAATCACATCATAAGTTCGCTAAATGTCATAACATCACGTAAACACATCACCGCGACGACATCACATCATACCAAGACGTCCTCGAATCAAAGAAGCAGTCGTCTACTAAGAATAGAGGTGTAATGTGTCAACTGCTATAGCGATGGCGTTTTATTTTAGGTATAAATAGGTGAGTTAATTCCTAATTGGTTAGGCCAGGAGAGGTGAGGAACTACTCACGCTATAGGAAGATTGTCGCAAGGTACGACTCCACGCCTTCACGAACACATTAAGGCATCTAGAGGCGGTGAGGAACTACTATCTCCCTCTCTGGGAACTTCCTAACTACGAGGATTTACTACTCTATCTTTAAGGACTGTAAGAGGACGAACGTGTGCAATCAATATAAAAGGAACTCCGTATCGACTCATCTTTATGAGTCCTTCACATCGGCATCCAGGGATCGAATCACAACGATAACCCAGATCTCTTTATATAAATATGAATAACTTGAAGATTATGATTCAGGATGATATTAAGAAGTTCAAAACCGGTAGAAACTTTTGGCTTCACTTGGACTCCGCCCCCTCATTTACAAGAACCATGGTGAGAACAGGCTATTTCATAGGATTGTGTGCCCACTATTTTTTTTGTTTCCAACTACGAGTAACTCTCGAAACTTTTCAATTCCCTTAAGGAGCTTTAATAACGATGAAATCGCCTTAGGATCAAAGCAGGATGCCTATTGAGGCCACTTCGGGTAGAATTATACAAAATAGGTGGGCTATTTAAAGCACCTTTTTAGACATCTGTGGACTTAATGTGAATGGCGTGTGGTTAATCGTAGCATCACCCATTGCGGACGAAGTTTATAACTGTCTTTTGAGACCTGCATGCTTTAGCAGATTAAGCTCCCTCATATCCCGACTCAAACTGGACGTATAGGAGTATAATGCACGTCTTGATAGTAATAAATCGTACGTTATACATACCATCATTTCAGGCGTCCCCTTAAATCTCACCTAAGGATTTTCTTCTAAGATCCTTAGAAACGCAAAGGTTTCTGGAGTTGATCCAGAACTAAAAGAATAAACGATTAAACATGATGGGTGTTTTCCAATGAGGTAATACTTCTTTCGGTGTTGGTGTTTTTGATAGTTGTTACTTGATTTATACCCACTTTATATGCCATTTCTTGGTGAAAAGACTTACTCCGGAACAACGTTTGCGAATCGTGCAACAATACTACCAAAATAGTGATTGCCCCCTGCGTCCAACATTCGGTCGACACAGTTTGCAATTAGAGCAACCATGGATCGGTTTCGTACCACGTTTACTCTAATAGATAATCCTTAGAGATACCGTACGCGTACCGAAGACGCTGTTGCTGCTGTGGAGCAGAATATCGAAGGTGACCCGAATGAATCCATCCGCCATCGCGTGCAACAATTGGAGCTACACCCAACCGCTTTATGGAAGATTTTGTGGAAGGATCACGTACTCGTACAATCTCGAACGGCCTTCCGATTTCATAAGACAAACTTTTTTCAGCGATGAAGCTCACTTTTGGTGGAATGGGTGCGTTATTAAACAAAACTTCCGTATTTGGAGTGATGATAATCCACATGCTATTGTTGTGATGCCGTTGCATCCTCATAAAATCACTATGAGCAGAGGGAATCATTCCTTGAAAAATGATGCTGGCCATAATATCAATCGGGAACGCTATAGAAGCAAGAGTAGCTGAATTGGAGGGATGTTAATGTGGACGACGTTTGGTTCCAACAAGACGTCGCTACATGTTCATAGAGCGAACCAGAAAATTAATTTGTTGCAGGAGATTTTTGGTGAGCGCAATATCTATCGCCGTGGGCCTGTAGGGTGGCCTCCAAGATCATGTAATTTAACATCGCTGAACTATTTTTTGTGGGGTTTTGTGAAGTCGCTTGTCTATGTAGATAAGCCCCATTGCTGCAAAAAGTGATTGAAAATTGGACGTCTCGGCTGGAATTTATTCGAGCTTGCCGAGGAGGTAACTTGCCTGAAATCATTTTTAGAACATAACGCCAAACCCTTATATTTATAATAAAACTGAATTCTTGGCCATAACACTAATTCACGAGGGGATTAACAAAAGTTCGGTCAGTTGGTGAGTTTCAATTCGTTTTTGTTAAATCTAAAAATTCCAAAACCTTTGCAATTACTTTGTTGGTCTTCTTTTCAAATTTTAAAACGATCGACAAAAATGGAGACGAGAAAATCCAAGATAGCTGAGGATAGGTCAGACGAAATTCCACCACCAACGCAAACAGAAATTCGCCATGTGATTCTTTTCGGGTTTCGGCGTAATTTACAGCCAATACAAATATTCAGTGAATGCCAAATTGCATATGGAACGATTCTACCATCTTTTCTAAGTGGTACCGAAAATTCCAGAGAGTACATTTTTCCGTAGAAGACGAGCCCCGAAAAGGTCGACGAAAACCTTCCACTGATGACGTCACTGTAGCTCTGGGGAAGTCCAAAATTGAGGAAGACCCACGATTGACACAAGAAATGATTAAGTAATCATCTGGGATACACGAAGAAATCAGCAGCAAAAGTAATGATGTCAGTTTACTTCACACGATCCAAAATCGTAGCTGCTATTCCACTGGAAAAGTGTCAGACGGTAACTGCAAAATGGTATACCGAAGAGTGCTTACCAAAAGTTTAAAATTTTTTTTGGAAAACAGGAATAAAGAGGATTTGCGGCGCTACTTTTTACGTCAGGATCGCTGCTGAAAGAATGAGTAATTTTATTGCGATCTCTGGTATCGAAGAAATACGTCCAGCCCCATATTTTCCAGTTATAGCACATTGTGATTTCTGGTTCTTTCCAAAAATTCAAAAAAAATTTAAAAGGAAAGGTCTTTAATAGCAACGAGGAGATAATTAATGTGGTTAATGCTGAACTTAATAAGTTTAAAAAGCAAAATTTTGAAGACTGTTTTCAGAAGTGGATCTATAGGCTTAAGAAATGCATTGAAATCAATGGCGATTATGTAAGCAAGATAAAAAAGGACAGGAAAAATAATTTTTTCTGAACGATTTTCACCATTCGATTAAGCACACACCTCACTCGATTTGAGTAGTTGACAATAAGTAAATAATCGATTAATCGACGGTGAAAAATTAGTAGAGTTCGAAATTTCGAATTTAAATCGATTTAATTGTTAGCAGATTTTTGCGTGCGTTTATTATTAAGCCTACTTTTAGGCGCTTTTTCTGCTTTCGTTATAAATTCATACGTACCATCCCGTGAGTATGTACATATACTTACATATTTTTTCTAATTGCCAAATCCAACCATCGAATAAATAAAAACTTTCATAAATAATGCACAGAGAGAAATATTTTTTTTTTTAGTTTTTTTTTTTTTGTTTTTTGTCTTTTTTTTGTTTTTTTTTGTTTTTTGTTTTCTTCAAGTCTTTTCCATTCCTTCATTATCATATTTTTTAAGCTTTACTTCAAGTATAAGTTCATGTATAGAAACAAGTAAAAAAATGTAAGAAAAGTGCCAAAAGAAAAGAAAAAACGTAAAAAATATATGCCAAAAGATAAATAAAAAAAAAAATTATAGAAAAATTTTCTCAAATGGACAGTAGTATTTAAGTTTCGTGTGTTTTGAGTACACGCATATCCAATGTAGTTACACGTATGTTTGAAAGTAAGAAGAGTGCAATAATTCATGCTCTACATATGTAAGTGCATAAGTATGTATACACTTTTGATTATTATTAGTATTTTCTATATATAATATACATACGTATTTATACAGATATAAGTTTTTTTCTTTGGTACTCTGTTTTGTTTTTTGTTTGTTTTTTTCAAATGCTTACATACATTTGTAGTATAAGTTAAAGTGTATGTATGTAATTTTATATTTTAGGTTTTTTGTTTTTGCTTTTACCACAATAAATTTTGCCTTGGAAATCAACATTTGCACAGTAATAATATAATAATAATTGTTGTAATAATTGTTGTTGTTTATGTTTTTTTTTCATTTTTAATACATACATTTACAATATACATATAATAGATATACATACATATATTTATATGCAATAATGTACTCAAGTTTAAATAGTTGATAAATATTTAACTGTTCTTTTGCTCACACATACATGATGATTAAATTATGCATAGAGATTTTGTTGTTGTTGTATTAATTTTTGTTTTTATTGTAGAATTGTTAGCTGCAGTAAATTTCAAAGAAAAACATATGCACACTTTATGTATGTATAGTGATGAGTTATGCACAAAACTATACATATATGTATATACATTGAGTGTCTCTCAATTGTGTAAATATGTATAAGATATTATTTTAAAGATGTTTTTTTTTCACATTTTCCAAAAGAGTGACATTGATATAGACATTTACTTGAACATGCAATGTAATTGAAAGCTTTTCTTGCACTCCTAACATTTGAGTGATTTGTTGAGTGCCTTTTTTCAAATGAGTAATTTTTCTTTTTATTTCAATTTAATGTTGAAATGTTTTGCTGCTGTTGGAAAACTTTTTAGTTATTTTTATGATTTAATTTTTTTATTTTTTCATAATTTTTCTTTACTTTCATCAAAAATTTCGCTGAATTTTCAACTTAATTATGGGGAGCTAGACATTGTAGAGAAAAAATAAATATGTAATTAAAAAATATTTATAAATACAAAACCCGCTCTAAAGATGTATTTTTTATGTTTTGTAATATACTTGCTACTATAAAACGGTAAATTCTTTACTTTGTATGTATGCAAGTAAATTATGTGCCACTAAAATATTTATGTACATACTTTTATATATGTATGCATGGGTACGATTTTCATACATTTAAACTCATACTTGTCTTTTGTTTTTATACATTTAGATAGGAAATTTTATGTATGTTAGCATATTTTTTTGCACATCTTATTTATATGTACGTAATTGCATGCCAAAATTTAGCTTGATTGTTTAATAATTTATAAATTTGTTTTGATTTTTAATAAAATTAAGAATTTTTCAAATTTTCTTTTTTCTAACGTGACATGACATTTTTGTTGTTGATTTATGCATGAATTGTTGTTGCTGCTTTTGAAATAACCGTATACATATACACATTAGCAATTTTGAGTGATATTTTTTTGTTTCTTGTAAAGTGAGTGTTAATTTGAGTGGTTGTGGAAAGCTTTTTGAGTGGAATTTAGTGAGTTAAAAAAATTATTTTTTGCGGGGGAAATTATAGATATGCATAAAAAAAGTTCTTTAATTTTGTATTTCTACTCTAAAAAATTGAGTGAAAATCTTTCTGAGAAAATTGGTGCTTTTTAGGGTTTATAAAGGTGAATATTTCCATATTTCTGAGATAACAAAAAATTAAATTTTGTGACATACGCGGAAACAAATAATTACATTTGCATAAATTTAGCGAAAATAATGAATGCTGAATTTTTTATAATTAAAAAAAAAAAACTATGTGAAATATTTCGCATTCTCTAAAAAAACCTCACCTGAACTTTTTTCTCATATATTAACTAATAAAGCAAGACAATCATTTTCAAAAATTTAAAATTTTCCAGAACGTTTATTCGAATACACTTAAAACCTTAAACAAATCTTGACTTTACCATCAACTTAATGGTATAAAAGCTTAACATGTTTAATGAGAGGAAGTTCAGAAATTGCAAAAACAAACATATTAAAAATTTCTAATCAAAATTTTAATTTTTCTAAGTGTACTTGTTTAACACAAGCAAGCTTTCACTCAACTGAAGCGAGCTTTTAATATTTTTAAATATGAATTTAGAGCTTAAAAATTTATTTAAGTGAAATTATATCATAAAGCTCTAAATAAGGCATTTAAACTGAAAGCTTGTAAATTTCCATGTGTTTTAAGAAATGTAAAAACAAAAGTGAAAGCTTTTTTCGGCGTAAAAGTGCTTTTCACTAGCTAAAAGCTCAGTATTTTCACACGCTTAAAAACTATTTGTAAGAAACTTTCAAAAGCTCGACAGCACAATTGGCGCTTTAATAACTTTTTATTGGAAAAACTTTTGAGAACTTATTTGAAGTAAAAGTAATTTCTGAGAAAAAAAAAATATTAATGAAAATTGTTGTGATGTGCTTTTAGTACTTTTTTTTTAGTACAATGTGTTCCATTTTTAATTGTTGATGTTTACCAGTGTAACAGTTAACATGCGGTAAAGAATGATATAATGTTGATTTGACTTTTGGGAGAGAGTATGAGAGTCTTGAGCTTTATTAGATGTTTACTGAGCGCTTGTATGTGAGAACTTGAGTTTCTTATTTATTGATATTTTGTGTTTTACTTTTTGTTTGCTCCCACGCTTGGTGGGTGCTATTTATCATTTGTTAGTTTTACTCGCTGCTGCGCTGTATTGGTGCGCGTCTCGACTAACATTTTACGTGCTCAGTATGCTTCTGTTGTTGTATTGATTGGTTTGTGTCTTCACTTTCAAACAGTTTTATAGTTATTTGCTGCTATTCATAAAGCTTTTTTGTTTGATTTTTCTTCATTTTAATTATTATAATTATTTATTTTTTATTTTGTTTAAAAGTAGTATTTTGGTTTTGCATTTCGTTTTGGGCTATATATAGTTTTGCCATAGATTCTATTATTTTTAAATATTTCTTCATGTCTTTAGTGATTTTCAGTAATTTTCTCTTGTGTTTCAGTTTCGATTTTGCTTGCTTATTATTATTATTTCAAATTTTTTTGTTTAATGAACTTAAAAGTTTTATTGTTTACACATACATATTTATAAAAATTACACACATTAGCATTGTTGTCTACTGCTTGTGTATATTTGGTTTTGGTTTTGGTTTTGTTTTTTCTGTAGAAAAGAAATTTTTAAATTTTCTTTTCTGCAGAAAAATTTAAGGGTTTTGGTCGATTTTTCCTTTTAACAAGAAATTGTGATTTTAAATGCAAATATGTGGTTTCTTTATGCTGCTTAGCGTTTAAAAATCTCTGAGAGATTCTTATATATTTTAATTTTGCTTATTTGTTCTGTTGAAAACTTGTTGTGACTTGCTTGGTATTTTGTGCTTTTTTATTGTTTTTTGTTTTTTTCCATCCCTTTCACTTTACAATAATAACGGTAGTTTTTGTTTGTTTTTAAATTGTATGGAATTGTTGTTGGTTTCTTTTTGCACTTAACATTTATATAATTTTAAAAGTAATAAATAATTTTTTAAATTTTATTTGCATATGCTCGCTTAAATATGATCTTTTGTAACACTTTCCACATACTTCTAAGCAACTCTTTTTTATTAAAATATATTTTATAATTGTTTTGGTTTTTTGTTAATAAATAATTATTTTATTATTGAATGTTTTTTAATTTTATTTATAATATTTTTATTTTACTATAATTTTTTCAGCTTTTATTTAATTATAATTTTATAGCTTATTAATTTTATTTTAGTTTTAAATGTTTTATACGGTTAAGTTTTTATATTTAATTGTTTAATGAATTTTTTATTTTATTTAAAATTATTATTTTCAGTTGTTTTGATATTTTTTTCACTTAATTTTTTTTTCAATTTATTTAAAAGTTTTATTTTCATTAGTTTTTAAATATTTTTTTTAACTAATTAACTTTTTTTTTGTTTTTCAAAAATCTTTTTGTAGGTATGTATGCTAAGTATTTGTGTTGTTGTTATTGTTATTGTTTGTGTTATATTTTGTGTGTTGAAATGTCTTGTTTAATTCTCTTTTTCGCCAGCTAGATCTTTCATAATTTTCTTTTAATTTAACCAATTTGTTTCTTGCTCATAAATATACATATCGTACTTGTTAAAACAGTATTGTATTTATGCCAATTTGAGTTGACATTTCTACAAACTGTGCACTCAGCCAGTATAGTTTTTTTCTTGCCTTTTTTAATGAGAAAAAAAACATTTTTTTCTTCTGCTTTTAATAACATTTATATAGCTTCTTATACATATATATAGATTTGAAATATTTTTTTCTTTAAATACAACACATATAGAGTAATATTTTTATTAATACATTCATATATATATTTGACTATAATTTTTTAGTTGCTTGCAAAGTCCAGCATTTTGTGATGAAATATTTTCAATTTTTTTATTTTAACATTTTTGTTTTATTAACTCTGTCTTCAATAGTTACACCAAAAATGCATGAAAGCCTTTGTTTTATTTTTGGTATATAATATTCTTAAATATTTTTTTAATGTAATATTTTAATTGAATTTTTTTTTTATAAGTGTTGTTGTATGTATTCATTTGATGCCTCTTGTTGCATTTTTATTTATTCAGTTTTTTAATAGATTTTAATATTTTTTCGTGCCATTTTTCTGCTCTTCGTGACCAAATTTTTCACTCATTGTTTACTCAGCTCTCAATTGTAGCCACTTTTCTCGAAATTTTTTTTTATTTAAATAATTTTTTTAAAACAAATTTTTCTTTAAATAATCTTTTCTTTAAATTATTATACATTTTCACTTTCTATACACACCAATAATACAAATTTACTACAATTTAATTGAAAATAAATACATATATTTTTTTTTAAATACATAATACATAATTTTACATACACACGTAAGCATTTAACAATTGTTGAACGTCATTTTTTGTAGCTTAATAAATAATTATATATGTATATATACTAAATATTTTTTTAGTGAAATAATATTTACCTGACCATTATAAATATACACATAATTTTTATATATTTTATATAATATTTTATAATTTTCTATATATATATTTTCTTTTAATTTTTATACACCGAATATATGAAGAATAATAGTATTTTTTTGTTATATACTTTGTTGTTATTGTTGCCGGAAAACATCATCTGTTTGAAAGTTACATCTAGAGTTTTTTAATTTTTTATATTTTTTTTTATACGCTCAAATACCCCTAAAAGTAGTTTTTAGTTTTAATTTTTTTTTTTTTGCAATCTAAATACAAACATATAATTTTAAGCAACGAAGCTTTTAGCAAGTGAGCTTTTAAAAAGTCACTGCCAACAAGTTAATAAAGCCAGCTGTAAATATATGAACGCTCTCATAGCAAGTTCTCTCCATAAGTAGCCCAATTTTCCTAATATCTCATCACACTGCCACGCTCACTTCCATTGTTTTCGCTCTTTTCTCAACTTTTTTCTCCTTCATAAGTTCAACGTCACAGAAACCAGTTTTATTTGTGTTTTAACTGTCTATATAACGGTTTTTTGTTGTGTTTTCTTTTCTTTTTGTTATATTTATTGCTATCCCCCATAACTCAACGCGTAATTTGCAGTATATTTTAGCTGCTTACACTTGTCTCCACCAAACTCTTAAACTGTCTGTCTCTTTCCTTCTAGATAACCCCCCTTTGCACCATTATCATTTTCTTTTTACCCGCCCGCTTATCGCTTTCACTTGCTTAAAACTAATTTTTTTTTAATTTCTTATTTTCATTTAAAAATATATATTTTTTTTGTACTATAAAACCGTCTTAACACCCGACCGCACAGCACTGTATCGTTAGGTCAATTTTAAGTTTTAAGATCGTTTCAGATTAAAGTCTGTATAAAGGCTGTCTGTCGTAGGCTCTGTCTGTCTTTCCTTTAGTATCCTGTATGTGCTCACTCTGTCATTCGATTTCATGGGCAATCCGTCGTTTGTGTGTATTGTTTTTTCGTCTGTTTCGTCATTAGGTTGTTTAATGTATTTTTAGGAACATATAATACCATATCTCGTCTATTACTAACTTTACTTTAATCACCCTCTCTCTCTTTCTCTCTTTCGCTCACTCACTGTGCCCTCTTTCCGCTCCTTCCAGTCGAGGTAGAAGTTCATAAATTATTTGTGTTGTCCTTTTATATTGATTTGCTTAGCTTTTTCGAGTTTATTTGTTGTAGTTTTCTAGATTTTTATCTATTGTTTCATGGTCTCTGTTACTATTTCTCCAAAACATTTGCTCATTCCTCGCTTTTCTCTTACTAAAGTTTCTCATTCGTGTTTCCATTTGCTTTACAATAACAACTTCTACTAACCGAAGACCTTATAAGTCTGGTGTGCTCTTTCTAATAACATGTGCAAGTTTGATAAAGCTCTGCAAATAAGACTCAAAGCTTGTATAGAGATTTCCGTTAAGCTTTTTTTTATTCTTAAGATTGATTGAACTTCAAATTATACAAACAAGTTGTTGTTATAATATTTTTTTTTTTAATTTTTCAATGACAAAAGTTTTCGAGTATGGGGTCATGGACAGCATTGAGCAACTGCGAAAGCTTTGTTTTTTAGCCAGTTTGAAAAGCTCAGTATGTTTGGAAATGTTTTCTAGTTTGATTTTCCGCAGAAAAACTCTATATGCTTAGAACTTGTGAATGGATTTTTTCGCTTGATAGTTTTTGTATTTTAGAGCTTTTTCTCAACCCTTTCTCTTTCACTTACAGCTCAGTCAGTTGCAGTTTTCCTTTTCACCTTTATTGCCACGCCGGTTTTTGGTAAATATACGAGTATATATACGTGTATGTAGTTCCTCAAAGCATCTGCTATTATTCTGGCTTGTAGTGCTTTTTAAGAGCTTTCACAAGCTTTGGGAAAACTGAAAGTTTTCGTGTAAGCTTTTGTAGTAATAGTTTTTCTGGCTTTTCTGCTTTTCCAAGAAATTGCTCCATCTGATTTAATTTGCTGATTTTCGTGATATTTTTATTATTATTTAATAATTTTTTTTTTCAATTTACACCATCATGAAAATGCTTGCAGAAAATAAAAATGAAAAAAAAATAATAATTTTTTTATTATTGTATGCGCATTTCATTGTATGTTTTGTTTTCTTTGTAATTTGTTTTTGTTTTTTGTGTATGTATGTAAATATTCTTTAATTATTTTATTAATAAATTTTATCTATATTTGCTATATTTCAAAACAAATTTCATATATATTTTTCTTTGGCCTTTCACTAATATTGCACCTGTGCCTTATGTCTGTCTGTACAGCATTATTATTAATATTTAATTTTTTTATTTATAATTACAACAACAATAAATTGAATTGATGAAAGTTATGTATATATGTAGTACGTATACTTTTGAAATTTAGTTAATTTTATATATAACATGTATGTATATATGAATGTATTTTGGTTAACATACGTGTGTGTGTATGTTTTTTCCTTTTATGATTATATACATATATATGAAATTGTTATACACTTTTTTTGTTAATGCATATATGTATGTTGTGTAACTGTTTTTAATTTTTTATTAAGTTGAAAAATTCTGCTTGTTTCACTACTAAACATTTTTTTTTGCATTTTAATCATTTTTATTATTATTATTTTCAAATTTCAACGCTTCAAGAAATGACATTGAAAGTTTTGAAAATTCTTTATTTTAATTTGATTCATTTTCTTTGTCTCTATAAACTTTGAATGTTTCATAATAATAATTTTTTTTTGTATTTTTTATAACATTTTATGTATATGTATATATTTGTAGATATTTTTATCTTTAAGTAGCTTATAATTATTTTCTACCACTTTTGTTGTAATTTTGTTTGCTTGTTTTTTCTTTAAATTATTATTTCTTTTTTTTTTCTTGTATTTTTGGGATCTCAGTTGGTGATGGTGTTTCGAGATCGCCACAGTTATTGTAATATTGTTTTAAGATTTTTCATGCATATAGTTTGCATTTTTGCGAAAATAAAAAATATTTGTGTGATTTTTATTTTTAAAGTTTACTGTTAAAATAAAATGGAAATTTAAGTGAAAGTATATTCATGCATATACATACATGTTGTGAAAGGTAAATTGATACTTAAGCTTAGGAGAGCCGTACATAAGTGCTCTAGTATATATGTATGGTATATAATATATGTATTTTTTGTTTTCAATTGTATATATATATATATAGTATATATATATAGTAATGATTTTTAAATTCTGTTTTCAAACTTGTTTTGTTTTTGTTTTTTGTTTTGTCATAAATTTAACGAACTTTTTTACCTGTATGTATGTCGATATATTTATAATTATTTCTACTAACTTTTGTGCTAATAATGTTTGAAATAACAATTTTCGAAAACGCTACTATATTTTCTAGAATGCAAACTACCATTTTCATTTTATTATGTATGTATTTATTAATGCCGTTTTTGTTTTGTTTTTGCTTTTATGCATAACATTTATATATAATTATGTAAATGTCATTTGAACGTGAGAATTTTTCAACCTTTATTAATATTTAAAAATGTTTTTTTTTTTTGTGTATTCAAGTGCAGTTTTCAACATTATGCTGCATATTTACAATGCATGCGAATTGTAATATATGTATGTATTTTGTGGGCGAATTAAAAATTTTTATAATTTTCTTTTTATAATGAATTTGTTGACTTTATGATTTTTATTTATTTCTATTTTTTATGCTTTTAAATTTTTTTTAATTGTGTTTGTTTTTATTAATTAAAGTCTCTTTTGCTTCAATTTAATTTATTTTATTTTATTTTACTTTAATTTTTTATATTTTTATTTTATTTTATTCAATTTTAATATTTTTATTTTATATTATATTTAATTTTAATTTTAATTATATAATTAATATTATTTTATTAAATAATTTTATTGTATTTAATTTTATTTTAGTTTAATATTTTTATTTTATTTCAGCTCATTTTAAGTTATTTTATTTAATTTTTTTATGTCCTTATTTTTCGTTTCATATCATGTTAATTTATTTTATTTTACTTATATTTATATTATTTAATTTGAATTCATTTTATTTTATATATCATTTCCTATTTATTTTAACATCATTTAATATTATTTTATTTAACTTTATTTTAATTGATCTCATTAATATTATTTTGTTTTATTTCTTAAATTTTTTATTTCATTTTATTTTATTTTACTTTATTAATTTTTAATTCATTCCGTTTAATTTTATATTAATATTTCTATATTAAATTTTTTATTGTACTTTCTTTTCTTTAAATCAATTTTGATTTAATTTATGTCATTTTATTTATTTTTATTGACTTTAATTAATTAATTTTTTTTTAATTTTCATACTAAAATTTGAATATGAATTGAATTTTCTGAATTTGGGAAATATGATTTTTTTGTGTATTTTTGAATTGAATTATTTTCCACACATTTTGTACTATTTACTCGTTATACCTATAGAGCACTTTCAATTTTTGTCCATTCAAAATATTTTTCTCGGTTTCTTTTGCCTCTCCTATTTATGAAGTTTCACTTTTTTATGTTTTATTATCCTGTTTCACATTTTTGTAGTTTCGTATTTGTATATTTCGTGTTACTATGTTTCGAATTTGAATTATTTGAAGAGTTCGGGGTCAGTAGAGTTCTTCACCCATGCTAGTTAAGGTTATGTGCGATGTATGAGGTGTATTTGTAGTTTGTACCATCATTTTGTGTATTTTACAAAAGTTAAATTGAGAATAATTTTGAATTTTTTTTCTTAGAGAAATACACCATTTCAAAACCGTTGAGAACTTATTTAAGTTAGTCTCATTTTAGATAAATTTTTATTGTTTCTAAAACTCGAGGATTTTTGTAAAATTTTGCAGTTTCTAAAAATATGTTAAGTTACTTTGAAAAAGTCAAACCTTTCTTGGAAATAATGCCCCGCTTATGGTTGAGCGAAAAAACACCTCTTCTGAAACAAACTATTCGGAAAAAGTTCAAAACATCTCTAAAATATACTTTTAAGTTATCTCAATATAACGAAATTTAATTTGAATTGAATTATGAAACATTTTTGCTTGACAATCTAAATTCGTGTTGCTGTATTTATGGATGTGTACGACTGTGCGTGTTTTTTTTTTTAAATATGTGCGTTTTAAGACTTTATAGTTTTAGCTTTTTAGCAAAATTTTTATAACATTCTTTTCATTAATCGATTTCTATTACAATTTATTTGTGCTACATTATTTTAAATGTTTCAAAGGCTTTTGAGCGCTGTAGATTTTTGTGCTTTAAAGCTTCTTATAATCCAGTTTTTTTCCTTTTTTGTCGTTTTTCAATATTCTCTTCTTTGAACTAAAGATTTTTTATTGTGCGCTTTTCATTTGCCTATTTCTAAGCTTGTAGAAATTCGAAAGTTTACTTTTAAAAGCTTTCGAATATGAGATTAGTCACACGCCTATTAATTGTGTTTCATTTTTGATGATCAGTGGCAACGTATATGGGTTACAAAAATTGTCGCAAACTCTGTTGAATTTCGAATGCCGTAACTATATTTTCCACTGGTAGATTTTCTTCAAACTTTTGTCAGGACCTTTTGTCGGTTTAATTCGTATATAGCCCATTAACTTTTTCTAATTAAAACCCTTTACAGGTAGATTCAATGATTATTTGGAATATTTCTTCTTATTAATTTGGATTTTTATGATTTTGAATTTATTATTATTATATTTTTTTACCTTCAAAAGCTCTTCAGTGATTTAAGTGTTTTCCATGCTTTTATGTTATAAATTCTTGTCAATTTCTAACTGCATCAGAGCTGTTCTAAAGCTTTTAAGTTATTTGTGCTTTCGGGTTTTCACTATTGAAAGCACGTGCATTTTGTTGCTTTTACTTTTTTATTATCGATTTCAAAATAACAAATTTGCAAAATCTTACAATTTTTAGCTGCCCTCGTAGAAAAGTTAAGTAAAATTGTATTATTTGGAAATTTTGCAAATAGTGAAATTTTGAAATGAGTGCATGGGTGCCATAAAGCTATTGTGCTTTTTGCTGTGTGTAAGTTTTACATGTTATATGTGCACCTAAACATGTATATGTGTAAATTAATAAACTCGTATATATGAATATGTTCATACATATAAGTAGTATATAAATATTTGAAATTTGTTGTTTAATAATGAAAGTGCTAATTTGTGATTAGTGAAAGCGCAATGTGTTTGGTGAAAGCTCTATATATTTTTTGATGAAAGCTCATTATTTTTGCTGAAAGCTTAATAATTTGTTTGTAAGTGTGTAGCTTTAAATGCATAAATGAAAGCTTATTTTGGTGAGTGGAAGCTTATTGGTTTAAACAGGTATGCAAAGATTTCATTCAACGCTTACAGATATCAGCAAATACTTGACACTCGATCAAAAGTTTTAACTATTTCGGTAAATATAAAACCATTCAGTGGTGTAAGAAAATCGTAGCGATTTAAGTAAAACCATGATATTTTAGTGAAAGCCCAAAAAATGTTGTTGTGTTTTGTCACAAATTCGCTGTAAATTTCTGAAAAGCAAATTTTACCAGCTTAATGCTTATATATTTAAAATGGGAGAATGCATTTGGAATATTTCAAAATACTTTTTCAGCCTACATGAATCATTCACCTGCTGACAGTTATTATATCTCTATTCTTTTCTTTTTCGCGCTTTTGTGAAACTTTGCCATTATTTCTTTCCCAATTATGTGCTTGAAAGCTTACAATTACAGCGAAAAATTTTCAAAAGTTTTTATATAGGTAAAATATATTTATATATACACATATATACACACATAATTAATTTGAGTAAAATTAAGTTTTATAGTAATTTAATTATTTTTGTTCTTAGTACGGAATGAATTTGATGTGGTAATTTCATTTATACATATACATGTATAGTATTTAGAGAGATTTGTAGCTTTGTAAATATATATAGGTATATGTAGATATATATTTTACACATGTATTTAAATGTACAATAATTGGTACTTGACGAAAGTGGTTTGTATGTAAATATGTTTGCATATACGTTTATATAGTTAATACATTGTAAATATATTTATTTATTTGATTGCACATAAATATTTGAATTAATTTTTAAAAATATTTTTTTTTTGTAATTTTTTTTCGAAGGTACACATTACACTGATATATGAGTTATATATGTATGGCATATGTAGGTATGTATGTATTTGTTAAGTTTTTTCTTGCTTATGGTAAGACATTGAAAACATATAGTTTATGTAAATATATAATATGTTTGTATATATATATATTTTAAATATTTTGCACATCACAATAAAATTTGCTGTTAAGAATTTAAAATACATACATATGTATATGGTTTTTTTAATTAGAACATCTCAGAAAGAAAAATACACACATATTTATAAAAAAAAGGGATTTAAAATTATTTTCGCCATAATTTATTTGTTGGTAGAAGTGTTAGGTGGTGGTGGTGGTGGTGGTGTGGTTGTAGTGGTTTTGTGCTTTTGTTGTTTAATAAGCTTTAATTTTATTTAATCAACTTTTTTTTGGTGAAAGCTCAAGCTTTTTTTGAATTTTGAACTTTTTCTTGTAACAGCTTTAAGCTCTTGCCTGCTCTTTCGTTTCGTTTTCAGCGTCTATCAGTTTACTTAATAATTTTGTTTATTTAATAGCTCTTTTCACATAGTGGTTTTCCTTCAGATGTTGTTGTTTGTGGCTTTGTCTTTGTTGTACATGTATACGCGGTTATTTCAAATACCTTACCATGCACATTGATAATAATAATAATATATTTTTTGCATATTTTTTTAATTCCTGCATAATAGCATGTACATATAAATTTCAAATAATTAATTTCACTTCAAATAAACATTTATAACATATATATATCTATATATATATATTAAGTTAATTTTACATATCGATTAACAATATTTAGCTTCTCTTAAATTTAAGAAATAATTGTTTTTTTGGTTTTCTTGCTGTCTAAAATCTAAAATGTTTGCCTGTGTGTGTTGTTGCTGTTCCATTTTCTCCGCCGCGCATGCGTCATTTACATTCATAAGACGTACCATTCCAACGGGCTGGATTTGACTGGATTTGTATTGAAGCGGCAACGCGTTATTAAGAAAGTAAATGCGACGCATACTTGGCGGCATAGAACCGTTATAGGTAAGTATTAGTGTTAAATTGTAATTAAAATTTTATTCATGCAAAATTTACAGAAGCATTTTAATTTGTTTTGTTTTTTTTTTAATTCATTAAAACTCTCATATTTTAAAATGGTTAGGTGAAAAGAAAAATATAATTTGCTTGCTTCTTGCCGACCAAATTAAGCCTGTTTCGAACTCGCCAGCTTGCCACGTGCCTCAAAAAAATATATATATAAATGATAAATTAATAATAATAATAAAAAAAATAATTAAATTAATTCTAAAAATTTGAAATATCGTAAAAAACAAATAAACACATAAATAACCACTCTCCCGCGCTTGCTACATGCGCGCGGCCAACAATAACCCGCCGCCCACTTTACTGCATTTACTTTTTCTTCACCGACGCCGCTGCGCCTGCTGCTGTTGTTGCACCCTTCGTTGGCGTCGCTGTTGCTGCTGTGGTTGCCTTAGACTCTTTGGTCTCCGCTTTGCCACTCTTTTCAGCACGCTCCTTCTCACCACCGCCGCTGCTACTTTTCGGCTCTTTTTCCTTCTCTTTTGCACCCGTCGATGCTGTTGTCGCCTTGGCGCCGCCGCTGTCCTTTGCCGTTTTGGATGTTGTCGCTACCGCATCTTCACCGCCTGCTTCCTCTTCCTTCAGAGTGCCTGTAGTACTGTCCTTTGCTTCTAGGTCACGCTTCTCATTCGATTGATTTGCCGGTAGTGCCTTTAAAATAGCATGCACCTCTTCGGCTACAGCCATTAGCACGAATTCGAATTGTTGTCGCGTGGCTACAAGGCCGGCGCGTTGATCGCGTAGATGTTCCAATGTGGCGGCGATGTCGATTTCACGTGCACCCTTGTTCATGCGGCCGAGTACGAGGTCGAGTAGTATGTAGGCGCCGGTACGGCCAGCGCCGGCACTGCCATGCACTACAATGGGGCAGGAGCGGCCGCGATAGGACTTGTTTACTTTTCTGTAAAGGGAAAAAAGTATGTTAATAATTATAAGTTTTATTTTATCATCAATCGCACTTCAGCGCAATTTTCATATCTATTCCAACCTCAATATGTATTAGTTTGTTTGTAGATTTATATAATTTTATCTTTATTTTTTTTTTTATTTTTATTTTTATTTTTATTTTTATTTTTATTTTTATTTTTATTTTTATTTTTATTTTTATTTTTATTTTTATTTTTATTTTTATTTTTATTTTTATTTTTATTTTTATTTTTATTTTTATCTTTATCTTTATCTTTATCTTTATCTTTATCTTTATCTTTATCTTTATCTTTATCTTTATCTTTATCTTTATCTTTATCTTTATCTTTATCTTTATCTTTATCTTTATCTTTATCTTTATCTTTATCTTTATCTTTATCTTTATCTTTATTTTTATCTTTATCTTTATCTTTATCTTTATCTTTATCTTTATCTTTATCTTTATCTTTATCTTTATCTTTATCTTTATCTTTATCTTTATCTTTATCTTTATCTTTATCTTTATCTTTATCTTTATCTTTATCTTTATCTTTATCTTTATCTTTATCTTTATCTTTATCTTTATCTTTATCTTTATCTTTATCTTTATCTTTATCTTTATCTTTATCTTTATCTTTATCTTTATCTTTATCTTTATCTTTATCTTTATCTTTATCTTTATCTTTATCTTTATCTTTATCTTTATCTTTATCTTTATCTTTATCTTTATCTTTATCTTTATCTTTATCTTTATCTTTATCTTTATCTTTATCTTTATCTTTATCTTTATCTTTATCTTTATCTTTATCTTTATCTTTATCTTTATCTTTATCTTTATCTTTATCTTTATCTTTATCTTTATCTTTATCTTTATCTTTATCTTTATCTTTATCTTTATCTTTATCTTTATCTTTATCTTTATCTTTATCTTTATCTTTATCTTTATCTTTATCTTTATCTTTATCTTTATCTTTATCTTTATCTTTATCTTTATCTTTATCTTTATCTTTATCTTTATCTTTATCTTTATCTTTATCTTTATCTTTATCTTTATCTTTATCTTTATCTTTATCTTTATCTTTATCTTTATCTTTATCTTTATCTTTATCTTTATCTTTATCTTTATCTTTATCTTTATCTTTATCTTTATCTTTATCTTTATCTTTATCTTTATCTTTATCTTTATCTTTATCTTTATCTTTATCTTTATCTTTATCTTTATCTTTATCTTTATCTTTATCTTTATCTTTATCTTTATCTTTATCTTTATCTTTATCTTTATCTTTATCTTTATCTTTATCTTTATCTTTATCTTTATCTTTATCTTTATCTTTATCTTTATCTTTATCTTTATCTTTATCTTTATCTTTATCTTTATCTTTATCTTTATCTTTATCTTTATCTTTATCTTTATCTTTATCTTTATCTTTATCTTTATCTTTATCTTTATCTTTATCTTTATCTTTATCTTTATCTTTATCTTTATCTTTATCTTTATCTTTATCTTTATCTTTATCTTTATCTTTATCTTTATCTTTATCTAGTATCTTATTCTTAAGTATTTTCCCCCATCATCTCCATACCCATCTCTTTCTCCTTCTCATAGCTTGTTTGCTTACCTTCGGAAGTCCAATAAAGCTTTAGCTTGTGCCGGTACGCCACCCTGCGGCCAAGAGAGGAAATGGAATTGTGTCACTGTACGCGTCTCGCTCGTGCGCAAATTTTTCAAATAGAAAGAACGTACAAGATAATCATCACACCAAATGTGCTCACTGACGAGGTGAACCTGAAAAAAGTAATGGTTTATGAATAGAAGGACTCTACTTTCGTTTAAATCTTCTCGCTCAACTCACCTCATAGATGTGATAAACCTCAGCGCCTTCTTCTGGCCAATAGCGTGCACAAGCGATTTCGCCATTCTCTTGTAGACGACAGAGTGAGACAATAACCACGGCGCCCTGTTCCCAAATCATTTGCCAGAAGTGCGCCAGAGTCGTTGGTAGGGGTCCTTGAGCGGCGACATAAGCTGGTGCGCGTGGATCGTGGTCGGTCTGTAAGAATACGTTTGGTGAATCATAGAATGAGAAAGAGAGAGGGAGAGAGAGAGAAAGAGAGTGAGTGTGTAAATATATAAAATAATTCGTACTCCAGCCATTGAAACTCACAATTGTCGATGCGTTGATGTAATCCAAACCCTCAGCGTTGGCCAAGTGATTGAGCACGACACGCGAGTGATCATAGGGTAAGGGAGCGCCTTGTCGATTCAAATTAGTGCATTGCGGTTGTTGAGCAGCATCGCGTGCACTCGGCTCGGCCTCGTAGCGACACAAGGCCTCCCATTCACGCTGCAGACGACCCTTGTTGCGCAAATGGTCTTCCATATAAGACTATAGAGTAAGGAAGTGAAAGAAGGGGGGAGAGAGAGAGAATTTAATAAAGAGACTTTACCGCTACGGAAACTACACACAAATTACTCACCAAAACCATATGTCCAGTAGAGATATCCATATTCGTCAAAGCCGGTTCTTCGCTCCACGATGAGGTGCTCGAGCGCGACGATGGTGGTCGATCATTTTCTTTGCTCAACGAGGTGATGCGACCGCTGGCCACCGGTTCTGGTGCACTACCCTTGCCAGCCATGCGTGCACGACATAGATCTTGATAGTCTTTGCTGCAACTCTCCGCACCACCTATGCCCGATTGGAGACCACCGAGCTTATCGCGTTTCTTATCGTGTCGCTTAATCAAAATGAGTGTAATGAAAATTACAATGACTGCAGCAGCGCCGGCACCGGCAAACATGTAAGCCATAATATGTGTTACATCGGGTCCTTGATCGGCGAGTTCAATACGTGCTGCTGCTACACCCGTATCATCTTTGATTTTATCGCCTACTCCAGCATGCATCACTGTGAAACCCAGACGACGGAGTATGTTATTCTTCACGCCGCGATTGTCGTTGATGGCTCGTGCTATATCGGCGGCGGTTTTGTGTTCGGGATTGTTTGAGTCCACCCGGAAAGAGACTTCGTGCGGTTGAACGCTGTGTGAAGGTGAAAAAAAATTAGGTTAGATGGTCTATGTTATTTGATGAAACATCATTAACCAGCCTACAATTACTGAAAGGGCGCTCGGCAAGCAGGAAGTAAACGAACGTTCTACTATCCGATTTGCCTCAAACTAGATATTATTGGTATATATAATTCATTCCAGGATCAGCCGAGTGCATCCCAAGCGTTTTTTGCTGAATGGAGATGGGAGGTACATCTAGCAAATGTCTATAACAAGCTCTTAACAGAGGCATTTTCACCGATCTCTTTTACTATGCTTAGACCCAGTTTTGCCTTTCCGGCGGTAGCCTCCACCTCGTCTAAATTAGCTGGTGCTGATTCGGAGAGACAGTCATATTAAGTATAGTAGAAGAATTTAAAGGTATACTGGGTGTAAAGGGTTTCCGTCGTGAAGACTACCAACTACCTAGCCTATCTGAGCCTGCTAGCACATATAAACCGAAAGGAACGGTTTTTGTGGAAAAGTTTACAGCTCTCTTCGTTCATACATCCCCACCCCCAAACACCAAAGAGATGCTTCTGCGAACCTGCTAGGTTGGGTACTCACGTTAAATAGGTGAAGTATCCTTGCATGTGTAGTATGTTTGCCAATTCGTTCATGATGCGCACACCGTCATTCCAACTGTCGATACTGAAAAGATCAAAAGAGAAATTCAAGTCTTTGAGCGACCCACCACACACTTGCCCACTTACGGGTTCTTGACGAACACATGCGCATATTCGGTGTCGACTGTGTGCGGAGCATGATCTTCATCGGAATGATCCTTCAGTACTTTCTTCTTCTTATTACCCTCCTGACTGCCGTTGATGTGAGCCGGTAATAACTCCTTATTGCCTGCATTGCTGTCCTCAGTTTTATTCATCTTATTCGCCTGGTCGGCAGCATTTGGTGGTGGTCCAATAAGTGGACCCGGTTTCTTAACATCCAAACGCTCGTGGCGTGTAAAACCAAACATGCTGGCAAAGATTTCACGCACTTTAGCCTTACGTACCTCCTCCTCATCCTCAGGCACATAGACAAGGCCACCCTCAGTAAAGACTGGTCGTGGTTTTTGTCCGTTATGTGCATAGGTATTTGAGGAAAGCATTGCTTCTTCTTCGAATGGTGTCAAAGAGTTACGTATGAGACTTTCCTCGAAGGCTAATTGCTTGCGTTCAGAGTTATTGTCGTCATCATCATCAGCGGTGGTGCGTTTGTAAGCTGGCAACAACAACATATGATCTGTTTCATCGATGGCGTTTTCACTCAGGTCGTGACTCAACAGTGGCTCCTGTTCCATACCTTGCTCGGCTGCTAGTTCGCGGAAAAATGAACGCTGCGCGGGTTTATCTTTAGCATGTTCCAACTTTTTCTTCATCTTTTTCGAAGTGCGCTTGAACGAGGCATAATGCTCCGGAAAGTATAGTTCGTTGGAGTCATTCGACAGTTCATCCGGCACAATAACGGGTTGTGGTTGTTGCACCGGCTGAGCACGTGCCGCAGCTGCCTCATGTTCGCGCTCCATGACCTGCTCTAACTTCTCAATGGCACTACTCGGGTTTCGTTGGTAAGGTTGCGGATCCGGTTCGGAGGCGGCCAACATCTGATAGAGTTCCAAACGATTACGCATTGCATTCGCCTGTGCTTCCTCCTGTTCAGCCGCCTGTTCCATTTGTTCACGTTGTATGCGCGCTAGCTCGTTCGCCAGATAAGCTTCCATAACGTTCGGTGCAATTTGTGGTTGCTCCTGCGCATCCAACTTACCGAAGTGTGCCAATTCAAGTGGATCGTGGCGTTGTTGTCGTTGGTCCTGCATTTGCAACTCGTGCAAGATGGTGTTGAGACTGTTGCCATCTTCCAAATCTTGCTGTGATTGCTGTGGCCTCTGTTGTTTCTTCAGCGGTGGATAGAATAAACCATCATCATAGTATTGTGGTTCCGGTGGTGTGAAACGTACGAAAGCCATAGCGCTAGCAGGATCAATATCGGTTGGTGTAGGTGCCAGATTTGCGCAAAGATTCGGTGGTAGTTGGGTCTGCTTTTGCAATGAGTACAGGGTGCCTTGTATGCGACATTGTACATAGGGATGATCCCAGCCAAGTCCGGCGCCCTGTAATTCCTCCAACATAGTGGCGAGGATGCGTGATTGGTCCTCGGTGAGAGGAGTTCTGTGTCAAATGAGGTAAAAGAGAATTGAGTACATTGAAATCGGAGATGATTTGAAAGCTTTCACTTACTTTTCTATATCCTCCACATCCACGCCAGTTGTCGGAATGCATTTTCCAAAGATGTTATCTGGGAGAGAAAGAAAAAAAGGAATTAATAGTAAATTACTAAGAAAATAGAATTAAATTTTCTCGCTCAATCTTATGTAGAATGTAACCAAGAAACAAATGGAAGTGAAGAGACCTAAGCGCTCCAAACTTATGAAACTAACAAACTCAGAGGTGCGCTATCGAAAGATTATACGAACCCTTTGCCTTATGGAATAAGTGTCTGAAGGTAGTCGAGCTTTATTATTTGACGACTGTTGGTTCTTGGTGATATGAAAAGATTTTTGCGAGGGCCATAATTAGTGAAGTGAATTTCAAGGAAACGTAAGCTTCCAAAAATTGGATTGAAAGAACCCTGCTGTTTATCTAGGAGTTTCAAAGTTTTAGACTACGTCAAGTCCGGCATTCTGGGGAAGTTCGTATCTTTTGAATCCTCAGATCCTGTTCCCTTACAGGAGCATAGAACTTAAAAGTGTATCGACATATGTGTTGGTCTGTTAAACTCTACGACTTGACCGTACAGGACCAACTATGTGTTTGCGAGCAGTTCGCTCGATTTAAAAAAACATTTTTAATTTTTTCCTACCTCTCCCGAAAGTGGAGAGATTCTGAGAGATATGTCTTCCAGATCGGCGGAAACTGAACACATGTGGAGGCAGTATTGCAGAATGGAAATTTAGTAATATGGGTTTCTTCTAAGTCTTACTCTGCGTGCTCATATATCACTGGAGTCTTCTTCACGTAAAGCTCAGGGCCTTCAGAAACTATAAGGGTTGGGTCAGTCATTTTTCGGACAAATTTTTAATTCTGAAATTCAGTACCACTAGAATAATAGCTCAAAGCAACTAAATTATTTAAGTTTTTAGTGGATAAAGTTGCTAGATCAATTTCGTCTGGGGACCCATTCCGTTCAAATCATATTTATAGAGGTTAAATGTGCTCTTGGTAAGCCTCTAAAGAAGGAGGTTTACCTCTTTTGCTGAGACGCGCTCTCTCTTGAAGTGACCATTGTTTAGAGAAAAACTGGTTTTATTTCGAGGCTCGGAGAATGGTTTATATGTTCGGTATTCACTTAGGATTCTAGCTTTGCTTATTGCTATACCAAAAAAAATTCTATAATTATAAAAAATTTATTTTTACTCACCATCAAAACAGACTTCACTACCCTGAAGGCAAAGTGTTCGTACAAATTGGCAACCTGTAAATAAAAAAACGAAAAAAATATTATGAGCTTTATAAATTCGAAAGCTTTCTGTATAAATGAGTAAATGTTAAGTCATCAATTTTAAGAGTTCAATTAAGTGCCATTTTGTTAAATATATTTAAGTTTCAGGATGACCAAGCATGAGAAAAATCACAGTCGCCACACAAACAAGGAAAATACTTCTCTCATGCTTACAACAAGTTTTTTTTACAAAAGAAATATATTAATAGTAGTTGTTAATTTTAATTTTAATTTTTAATTCTAATTTGAATTTGAATTTGAATTTGAATTTTAATTTTAATTTTAATTTTAATTTTAATTTTAATTTTAATTTTAATTTTAATTTTAATTTTAATTTTAATTTTAATTTTAATTTTAATTTTAATTTTAATTTTAATTTTAATTTTAATTTTAATTTTAATTTTAATTTTAATTTTAATTTTAATTTTAATTTTAATTTTAATTTTAATTTTAATTTTAATTTTAATTTTAATTTTAATTTTAATTTTAATTTTAATTTTAATTTTAATTTTAATTTTAATTTTAATTTTAATTTTAATTTTAATTTTAATTTTAATTTTAATTTTAATTTTAATTTTAATTTTAATTTTAATTTTAATTTTAATTTTAATTTTAATTTTAATTTTAATTTTAATTTTAATTTTAATTTTAATTTTAATTTTAATTTTAATTTTAATTTTAATTTTAATTTTAATTTTAATTTTAATTTTAATTTTAATTTTAATTTTAATTTTAATTTTAATTTTAATTTTAATTTTAATTTTAATTTTAATTTTAATTTTAATTTTAATTTTAATTTTAATTTTAATTTTAATTTTAATTTTAATTTTAATTTTATTTAATTAAATTTAATTTAATTTTATTTTATTTTTGATTACTCTTGAGCTTTTAAATGAGAATAAATGAAAAAATTGTCAACATTGAGAAGACAACTTATTTAAAGCGAAGTATGTAGAACATACACGTACAATAAAAATGAAAAAGCTGCGTGAATATTGAAGTCTTCATCCAAAAATCAAACTATTATTTAGACATGCCAGCCAGCGATAAAGAGTTAAAAGTATAAGAGAGATCAAAGAAATGAAGAATTAAAAATAGAAGCTTAAACTAAATTTTTCTTTTGAAATCGCTTTAGCGCAAGTAATTTCTAAGCCATAAGAAAATACAACAATAATAAACAAGAAACACAATCCCCCATCAATTTGGCTTAAGTAAAGGCCAAAAAGTGCTTGTTGTCTAACGAGTCCTTGCAATTTTCTATGCTCAGCACTCTATGCTATTAAAAAGTTTAGACTCGCGTGTAAACCACAAAGCAGAATAGGCGACGACGCGACATGTATTCCCACGCATGCCTTCGTTTGAAAGCGTCAAAGGCGCAAAGCGAACGAACATGGAAAAGCCGTCGCCAGTGCCAGCCCAAGTGCCTTATACTATTCGGTGAGTTAACCGAGCTTAAGGCTTTCGTCACTCAGCTTTCAGCGGTCACCCACACATAGACATACACTCCTCCCCCACGTAATATACGCTTACAAAGCGAGAGCCTACATTCAGCACATCTACAGGCGGCGGAAATAAGGCAAAAAACATTGATGGCATAACATACATATTTACATATGGGGATGCACACACTCATCCTTAGTGGTTCCGTTGTATTGTTGATATTATTACTTTCTTTTTTGCGCTTTCATTCACTTGTGTTTACACGTGTGAGTGTTGCTGCGAGCATTTTCGGAAGTCCTTCAAATCTAAAGGCATCCGAAATAAACAACAACAAACAGTAAACACCAAACGATACAACTGAGTTGATTATTCTTGTGGCTTCAACGCTTCGGCGAATGTTCATTGTAGATAAGGCAGTTCTATGGGTTGTGTGGCCATAAATGTAGTTGCGAGTTTTGTAGGGTAGGCATGTGTGTGTGTGTGTGTGTTTTTACTCAAAGGCGTATAATTGTATACTCATGGCTACGCATTGTTAATCCTATCAGCCTTAACAGTGTGCGTCACGGTTGCTAAAAGCCTCCTTTATGCCATTCGAAGTCTATGTTGTCAGAACTTGACAGTACTTTGGCGCCAAGCCGTTGCTATTGTGTGTGATCGCAGCGTGACTGGTGTTTATTTTCACTATTATTGAGCAATTTGGGATCGTCTTTGAACGGAAAGTGGCAGAGGGGGAGATGAAATGAGCTTTATATTATAATGGTTTTGCTTTGTGATGTTTTGTTGGAGCTTAAATGTAACTTCCGTTGAGGTGGTGTTCAAACATATCTCATATTTTAATACTGAGAAGAAATTTATTAGCAAACGTAGGTCATCCATTCATGCTTTTATGACCTTACAAAGCCTTCAGAAGCGTTCAAACCACTAGTTATTGTAGCAACTCTTTCCTTTTTCATCTTCGATACATTATTTTTAAGCACAACTAAGGGTAGGGTCACTAGTCTGGAGGTCTTGAGCAGTAATAACTTTCGTCTTATGTTACCTGCATTTATTACTTTTCATTTAATTTATATTATTTTGTTAAATTTAATTTCATTTAATTTTATTTTATTTGTGCTTTATTTATTTTATTTATTAATTTAATTTTTTTATTATTTTCGTTTATTATTTTAATTTGTATATTCTAATTTATTTCATTATTTTATATTTTTTATTTATTATTATTTTAGTTTTTTTTATTTTATTATATTTTGATTTGCCTTTTTTTATTTAATTTCATTTTATTTCAATTAATTTATTTTATTATATTTTAGTTTATTTCATTTTATTTTATTTTGTTTTAATTTAATTTAGTTTATTTTATTTTATTTTATTTGATTTTATTTTATTTTATTTCATTTTATTTTATTTTATTTTATTTTATATTATTTTATTTTGTTTTATTTTATTTTATTTTATTTTACTTTATTTTATTTTATTTTATATTATTTTATTTTGTTTTATTTTATTTTATTTTATTTTATTTTACTTTATTTTATTTTGTTTTATTTCATTTTATTTCATATTATTTTATTTTGTTTTATTTTATTTTTTTTTTTATATTATTTTATTTTATTTTATTTTACTTTATTTTATTTTATTTTATTCTACAATATTTTACTTTAATTAATTAATTAAAAAAAAAAAAAGTTACATTTTCTAATTTCGGTCACCCCTCAGCAGGGAATTTTAATTTGTTTTGCTTCAGATTATATTATTTTATTTATTTTATTCTACTATATTTTATTTTGTGTTATTTCATTTTATTTATTTTTTAATTTGTATATTCTATTTTATTTTATTTCATTTATTTTTTTTTACTTTGCTAATTTTTTATTTACTGTTATTTAATTTAATTTAATTTAATTATATTATATTTTATTTTATTCTACTAAACTTTACTTTGTTTTATTTTATTTTACATTTATTTTTATTTTAGTTTTGTTTTGCTTTTAATTGATTTATTACATTTTTTATTTAATTTTGCTTTATGTTTTGAGTTTATATTATTATTTTATATTCTAGTTTTTGTTATGAAATTTCAATTTTAGTTAATTTAATATCATTAAAATTTTTGTTTTCACTTCATTTTATTTTGATTAATATTATTATTTTTTTTTTAATTCAGGCGCACCTAGGCCCAAAACTTCTACCGGGTTGATTGCAATACGCACAGTCTTACATTTGCATAGGTCTCCCCTGTGCGCTTCTAATTACCCCACTGTCCATTTATCTGTTGCTTCATCTTTGTTTTGTCTACCCACTTTCTGTATATTTGTCAGAAACAGGGAAACAAAAGCAAACGTAAAACGAAACACGAATAAATACCAACGTCACTCATATGCCACTGGGTCCTTTTGATAATATTCACAGTCATTGACGTCAGTTTTCTCTTTTGCCTACGCATACTCGTCATTCAAGTGGCGCCCAAAAAAGTTCGTTTCGCCTTTTTTGTGCACTTTATGTATGCTTTTACAGCTGCTCTTTCCTTCCGTTTACGCTTTCAACAAGCACTCAGCGCTCACATTTCACCGTGACACGCCTGTCATTGGCAAACATATTTCTATTTTTTTGTTTTCCTTCCTTTTTTGGGTTTTTGTGTAGTTTTTTTTTACTTCAGATGTTTGTGTTTAACTTCTTTTTGGTATTCTCTATGGGAAATCGCATGTGCCTTATTTCCAAATACGAAATTTACAGACATGTTTACATGTCCAATTATATACAAATTTGAAAGTTTATTAAACTCAATTAGCAAAGTGTAATTTGCACGGAAGCAGAATTCTCTCGCGTGATGTGTGAAGCTTTGAGAAATAAAATACAATAAAATATACAAAAAAAAAAAAAAAATAATAATAATAAAAAACCAAAAAATTAGGTAAAATAAAATATGTAATAAATAATTAAAAAAAAATTCCTCTAAAAATAAAATAAATCTAAATAATTTAAAATAAATAACAAACACCTAAGTAAAATAACAAAAAAAGCTATTAAATAAAATAAAGTATAACTAAAAAAATTAAATAAAATAAAATTTATTAAATTAATATAAATAAAAATAAAAAAAGAAGAAAATAATATGAAATAAAATTACAAAAATAAAATTCTTTTACAAATAAAAAAATTGAAGCAAAATGAATAAAAAGAAATTAACTAAAAGAAACAAAAATAAAATTAAATAATAAAAATAAAGTAAATTAAAATTAAATGAAATAAAATTACTTAAATCAGATAACAAAACTAAATAAAATAAAATAAAACAAAATAAAGTAAAACAACATAAAATTTATTAAAAAAATTAAAATAAAAGAATTAAAAATAAAATAATATAAAGTGACATAAAATAAAGAAATAAAAAAAATTGAAAAATTATAATTTAATAATTATATAAAAGAAAAAATAAAAATGAAGAAAATAATATAAAGTAAAATAAAATAAATTAAGTCAAAAAATAAAATATAAACAAAGTAAATTAAAAAAAAAAAAAAAACTAAATTAAAATTAAATAAAAAAGCTTAAATAAAAAAATTAAAACAAAAAATAAAATAATTACAAAAGTAAAATTCTTTTACCAAAAAAGGAATTTTTGGCAAATGTATAAAAATAAATTAATTAAAAGAGGCAAAAAATAAAATTAAATTAAAAAATAAAGGTAATTAAAATTAAATGAATTAAAGCAGATAACAAAACTAAATAAAACAAAATATATCAAAAGAAAATAAAGCGAAATAACATAAAATCTATTAAAATAAAATAATTAAAAATAAAATAATATAAGCTGACATAAAATAAATAAATAAAAGAAAAAATAAATTATAGTAAAAAAACTAAAAAATAAATAAAATAATAAAAAGTATAATAAAATAAATTAAAATAAAATAATAATAAAATAAATAAATAATAAAACAAAATAAATTCGAAAGAAATAAAATGAATTAAAAGAAAATAAAGATTAATTAAATTAAATAGAATAAAGGAAAATAAGATAAAATAATCATATACATGTGATTGCTACAATCTCACTTGGTTCGCCTGCATTCGATTGCCCTTTTTCACCACCCACGCTAATCTACAATACGTGGTTTCAAATGAAATAACCACCGTCACCTTCTTCAACGTCACCATTACTTGCACAATTGTGCTGCTGCGTATTACTGTAATCACGCTTGTTATGTAACCTTGACTACCAGACTGATTGCTATTCGTACGTACTCCTATGTACACTTTATACATTGTGCATAAGCAATAAGCGCTTACTCACTTGCAGGGTTCTAGCGCCTAAATGTATGCCTTTTAGTTTTCTAGCACACCCATACATACAATTATATGTACATATGTACATATGTGCAACTGCGTACAACGACTAATTATTGTATTTCTGCTCCAAATAACGCTTCAAAACGTCCCTTGTTGCCGCCTCCAAAGTTCATGTTAAACAGTGCTCATTTAGCGCGTACAAAATGTATGAGTGAAATACTGTGAGGAATACATAGCAGATTGTGGATGTGGATGGGTATTGGTAACATAATACGCACACATATTTACACACAAACATATGTATGTATTTATAAAGACTCATTTACAAGAGCTCAAACACTGTTTGTAATTTTACTCTCAGGTTTTTATGCAGGCGTTTGTCTGCATCTAATTGCTGTTATGTTCTCATACATTTGCCACCTTGTTCGGCGATGTTTTCATTATATACATACAAACATACCCACGCATTTTCAGCGCTTACCTTTATGTTATACTTGTCGCTATTCATGTCTTAAATTTCCTGTCCCCCTCTCTCACTTTTTCTCGCATATCCCTGCCTGACTTTTGCTGCCATTATTCTGCTTGACATCGCTTTGATGTCAAATACATGAAAGTTGGCAAGGCATTGTGATAAGGCAACCAATGGTAAACTTAGTTGCCACGCATTTCCAAGCCACAGGTGGCTAATTACTATGTAAATTTGTTGTTAGTAATTATGGGCCAACCAACACGCACATCTATTTATGTAAATTGGTCGCTATCGAGTTACGTATAAATTAAGATTTGTTTGTTTGATCAAAAATGATGTATGTATCAATCAGGAACAAGAGAGATGAGGCGCGCTATGGATGTTGTATGAAATAGCAAACATATATTTAAGGCAGATACAAATTATAGTAATTTATACAAAAATATTCATATTTTGTTTCAGACTTTGCTCTAAAAATCAACAGAATAATTCCAAATTGAAATTTACTGAAAATATTGAGCTTTCAAAACCTCGTGGAAGCTTTTTACAACTTGCTGAAATATTTTATAAAGCTTTGAGAGCTTTTAGAAGTTAGTCTTTAAAGCAACCTAAAGACAAGCTTAGTTCAAATGAAATGGAGATCAAGGCAATAGACGCTATAAGTTGTACAAAATTTTTACTAAGCTTTTTTAGAGCTTTTACATCTTTTGATAACTAAATTAGGATAACTACTAATAACCTATAGCTAAATTCAGCAAATAAATACCTTAAACTGCTTTTAGGGTTTTCTAGCTATGTCTAAGCTTTTTAAACTTCATCTCAAAAGCACATAAGTAACTGTATATTATTTTAGTCAATTTTAACATGCCTTAAAGTCACATTTTTCTTCAGATTATCTAATTTTTAAATTTTCTGAAACTTTTAGAGCTTTTTGTGAATGTCTAAAAGTGCAGAAACTATACATAATATAAGTTAGGGTAGAATTTAAAATTTTTTATTAGTACCATTAAAAAGTATTTAAGCCGCTCTGATAATTTCACGAAAATCGTTTTTGAATATTAGCAAAGCTCAAACGATATTATACAACTAATTTAGTAACAAACTATTTAACTTATTTTTGCATTAGAATAGCTTTTGAGCTTTTTAGTTAAAAAAATCATAAAGTTTTTTTATATTTTCTTCTTAAAGCTAGTTTGAAAATATTAATATTTTTTTACAAATGATTAATGAAGCTTTTAAGCTTACATGTTCAATTATATTGTATTTGCTTTAAATTCCTGAATTTGGGAGTATTGGCTGAAAGGCCAACAGAGTAGAGTCAAAAGCTGTTTATAGTTTTATTTTATAACTTCAGAGCTTTCTTACACATTTTGCTAAAATTAACTATTTCCCATAAATATTAAAATACTCTTTGAGATGCGTTTTTGAGCTTTTATATGTAGTTACATAAATTGTGCAAAATAAAAGAAATTTGAGCTCAATGAGTAGTAGGAGAAGAATATTTTTGCTTGGAAGCTTCTTGAGCTTATACATCTAATTTTGTTTCTTTTCACATTTTTGAAACTGAATTATTTAAAAACCAATGTTAAAAGTACGTAGGGAAAGCCAAAGTGCTTGCAAATAACGGAAAAATATTTTTTGGCTTTTTATCTTCACTAAGCTTTCTTGTTTGCTTGCTTAAATCAATAGCTAAAGCTTAGAGCTTTTTAGTTTTTTACTAGAAAAGCCTATCTTTTATGAGTTTTTAATGGTTAAAAATGTTTAAATTTAGAGAAATTACGTATTTGTAAAATTGAGTTAATGCATACACTCAATGCTTCTTCTCTAAAGCTTTCATTCAATGAAATCTTTTCTAAATCATAGAAATTTTTTAAAAAAATTATTAGTGTAATAAATTTTTTTCATAAACTTTGGAGCTTTCAATATTATAGCTTAAGCGATATAATTTTCGAAGAGATCTGTTGGTCTCAGTAAAATCATTTAAATGCCTCTTGAGCTTTTAAGTTTAAAATAGTGTAAATAATATAATAGTGTAATAAAGCTCTTTTGAAAGGTAGTTGCGCAATAGAGACTATAGTTATTTCTTCTCCACAGCTTTTTTTATTGCAAGCTTCTCTAAATCATAGAAATTTTGTAGAAATTTTTTAGTGCAATTAAATTTTTCAAATAAATTTTTGAGCTTTCAGCTTGGAGCTTTTTTTAAAGAAGTTTTCAGGCTATAGAAATATCGAAGAAATTTTTCAGTACAAGTGAATTCATTTAAAAACTTGTTGAGCTTTCAAGCATAAATAAATTTAGAGCTTACAAGGAGAGCTTTTCTAAAATATGAAAAACAAACAAAATTTAATCTAAGTAAAATCTGAGCTTTATTTTTATTGAGCATTTGGGAAAATTAAAAATTATAAAAGTCTCAGAAAAGGCTTCTATTTTTTAATTGTAATATGAGATTTGTAGGTGTGCTTTTTTGGTTAATTAGCTAAGCTAATTTTAGCTTTTCTTGAAGTTTTCGGTGTCAAAACTTTACGTGCAATATATTTTATTGTGCAGGATATCAAAATTTGCTTGAAGATTTTTCTCATTTTAACATAAAATTTCAATTTAATTTAATTTGGAGTACTGGATAATATGATTAGTTTATTTGTAAGCATATACACATATATTGTATTTAGGTATCAATAAAATTTAAATCATCTACTCATTCAATCAATCATAATTTCGCCTTACGGGTATTTTCATCTAGTCTATTAAAGAAACTGCAAATTACTTTCTCGAACTCAACCAGCTGCTGCCATATTGCTTTAATCAACATATCACAACTGAAAATCATATTTTACGACTCACTGTCACTCCATCTACGGCGCACACGCGCCGCACTGACTGACATCAGCCTCACTCAACTATTTCAAATTACAAAATTCCATTACTCACTCAACTCGAACTAGAACATTATCCAAAGTATACGTTTTTTTCTTTTTTCAGTTTCTCTTCTCTTTTCGCCACTTGATCTGCTTCGAAAGCAATTTAGATTTAACATAACTCATCATTTCAAACTTGACATCGATGACCTCATAAATACCAGCATTGGTTGGCAGACAGACCGCAAAAGAGACGGAGACATATATTTTGTCATATTGAATCGAGTTGTCAACTTGGTGGAGGGAGAAAATCACAAACACAAACTCTTATGAATATTCCAGTGAAAAAATAAATAAGCGAAATGCAATCTTTCCTTTTGCAGTTATTAATTTTATTTCATTTTTATTTTTTATTTGTACTTCAATAACTAATGTTGGTTGCAATGCTATCAAATCCTAGATGAAAGGCAGCTGCGGGTAAAAAACTTTGTTCTACCTTCTATTACCGTTAAAGTTGTAAAAGTCCAAACCAAACAATTCTGCTTTATTAATTTTTAAAATTTTGCTGAGGCGGAAATGATATGTGCTGAATGCAAATAAATAGAGGGTGAGAGAGAAAGAGAGAGGACGACCCCGAATGTGTGTGCATTTGAATTATGTAAAATTAACCAAGCGAGAGATTAAACAATACAGGCAGTGTAGAAAAAACTAATTATTATTACGTTTATTATGTAGGATGGAGTCAAAGCCTTCTACGTCAGAAAAATAGTTTTGAAGATAGTTGCAATAGATCACCACTTCTCGTCTGACCTGGAATAAGTTTCCTTAGTTAAAAAAAAAATAAATTATGGTATTCATTAGAGACGAGCCAAGGTAAGAAGGCCTATTTTCCTTTTCCTGTTTGACTTGGGAACCACCAGCAATAGCTTAGAGCTCATCGCAGAAGAGAGATTTTGGAGAGCCCTTTCATTATACACCCAGCTGTATGAGCGTAATAAGCTACACAACCCGATGAAAAAGGAGAATATTTGAAAACTTAAGCCGATCATATTTGGCGTTGTGAAACGTATATATGTATGTAATGTCGAACTCAACTTCACGAATGAAAGCCACTCGGCTCTCATAGTACTGAGAGATACGGAGAGATTGGGATTGCCGTAAGGTATGTCTTAGCCTCTTTTGGGTAATTTATAATGAACGTGGAAAGTTCGATGTTGAATGATAGAATTGCAGCAGATCAGATAACTAGCCGTGACCCAAAGTCCACACAGTTTGGTTATAGCACTTCTAGCAGAAGGTACACATTTGAGTCCAGGTCATACGGATGTAAAAGGCAATGAAAAAATTGGACAAGCTGGCTTGCGATAATTCCATTGGCGAGGCTGTCACCATCAACTGCCTCAGAACCTTCAGCGCCTTCAAATGCGGTTCAAGACAATAGACCATATACACCTGGAACACTTCAAACGAAGGACGTTCCACTAATAATGGAATCGGCATAGAGCATACACAAAAGATGACTTAACGCTGGAGTTTCCCTTTGCGAGTGTCCGGATTTCGCGGATTGAGAACATCTTTCACGATATTCCCAGCTACAATCTTGCGGAGATGGATACGGATAGTTGCCAGAAACAAAAACCATTCATAAAATCGAGCAAACTGTTCTGTTCATAATTGGGATACACTTGGAGCAAAGTCTTAAAGGCGCCTGCTTGAGGTCAGGTCCTTAGAACTCCCTCTTTCAACCAGTCAACTAAGGATTGACATATTTTGATAAAACTAGGTTGCAAATGTATGAAATCGGATCAAATTCACATCGGATCAATTCAAAAAAATTGATTAGAGACTCTTAGAAATGATCGCATTAAATGGAAAAAAACGTGAGGGGTTCAAAAATGTGCTAATATGAATACAACTGAATGAATATTAGCGCAAGTATACGTAGGCTGCTATATATATGTCTGGCCTAGGCAACACTGAGTGTTGCCAGGTGCAATCTGACATTTCCATTGGAAAGTTTAACATTTTTTAGCATAACATCACTCAGAACGTTTTGTCATTTAATCGTGAATTGTTTTATTTACAGGGAATTAAAAAATTCATCTCGGCCAAAAAATGGAATTAACTCGTTAACATTTTCGTGCGATCATTTTTCACAACTTTCGACGTGGATTATCACGACAAGAGTGCATCGATGAACTAAAATCTTTGTATGGCTATGAAGAACCATCCTATAGCACTGTGAAAAACTGGTACAACGAATTCAATCGTGGCCTACACTCGCTCAAAGACGAATTCCGTGAAGGTCGTTCAAAAACAGCCGTTGTGCCAGAAAACCTTCAGATAGAGGCATGCCTATGCATTTCTCCCATCAGCATACATTCGATATTGAATGAACACCTGGCCGTAAAAAAGGTTTGTTCTCGTTAGATCCCGCACAATTTGACAATCGCTCAAAAAAGGCTCGTGTGGATTGGTGTAAAGAAATGCTAAAAAAATACGATCGCGGTGCTTCAAAAGACGTTTATAAGATTGTCACAGGTGACGAATCATGGATCTATGCGTATGAGCCCGAAACAAAACAGCAATCGACCGTGTGGGTCTTCCAAGACGAGCCAAATCCAACGAAAGTTGTTCGTGGAAGAAGCATTTCGAAGCAAATGGTCGCCTGTTTCTTCGGCAAAACTGGTCATGTGGCGACTGTTCCGCTTGAGCAACGTAGGACGGTCAATTCTGAGTGGTACACCACCATTTGTTTGCCTGAAGTCTTCGGGGAAATTCGAAAAACGAACAAGACAAGACGAATCATTGTGCACCATGACAATGCGAGCTCTCTAACCAACGCCTTTTTGACCGGCCAAAACGTCGAATTGATGGGTCATCCGCCGTACAGCCCTGACTTGGCACCCAATGACTTCTTTTTATTCCCACACGTCAAGAAAATAATGCGTGGTCAACGATTTTCGTCGCCAGAAGATGCTGTTGAAGCATTCAAAAACCATATTTTGGAGGTGTCTCAATCGGAGTGGAAAAAGTGCTTCGAAAATTGGTTTGAGCGCATGCAAAAGTGTATAAATCTTGATGGAGAATATTTTGAAAAACAATAAAACCATTTTCGTTGATAAATATTCGTGTTTTCATAATTTGGCCAGACATATATTGTATATAGCAACCCTCGTACCAAGTCAAATACGAGGGGATTAACAAAAGTTTGGTAAGTTGACCAAAAAAAAAAACAATTAATATTTTTTTTTGTATTTATTCGTAATCTTTATCCTTTATTATCTTCCCCACATAATCGCCATTGATTTCAAAGCATTTCTTAAGCCTAAAGATCCACTTCTTTGCTTTTTAAGCTTATTAAGTTCAGCATTAACCGCTATGATTATCTCTTCGTTGCTTTTAAAGACCTTTCCTTTTACATTTTTTTTAATTTTTGGAAATAACCAGAAATGAAAAGGTGCTATATCCGGGGAATATGGTGCTGGACGATCCCAGAGATCGCAATAAAATTACTCGTTATTTCAGCAGTGTGGGATGGCGCATTGACATGATGTAAAAAGTAGCCCCACAAATCCTCTTTCTTCTCGTTTTCCAACAAATTTTTGAAAACTTTTGGTAAGCACACTTCGTTGTACCATTTTACAGTTACCCTTTGCCCAGTGGAATAGCAGCTATGATTTTAGATCGGGTGAAGTAAACTGACATCATTACTTTTGCTGCTGATTTTTGTTGCTTAGATTTTACGAGTGGATTTGCTCCTGTCGGGCTCCATACATGGACTGCTGTTTGGTTTCTGGATCGTTTTTATAGAACTAAGATTCGTCAGCAGTAATGACTTTACCACAAAGTTGCTGGACTGACCATTTTCGAATTTGTTTAAGAAAAATTGGGCAAAATGCACTCCAGCCTCTTTTTGGGCCTCATTTAAAATTCGTGGTACCCATCGAGCAGACTTCTTAGTGCATCCCAGATGATTGCTTAATATTCGCGATACAGCCAAGGCATTCAAGCCCAATTCATTAGCAATTATTTCTTGTGTCAATCGTCATCAGCACTACAGTGACGTCATCAGTGGAAGATTTTAGTCGTTCTTCTCTGGGCTCGTCCTCTATGGAAAAATTTCCGGTGGGGAATCTTCGGAACCACTTCTAAAGACGGTGCAATCGTTCCATATGCAATTTGGCATTTACTGAATATTTGTTTTGGCTGTAAATTACGCCGAAACCCGAAGAGAATCACATGACGAATTTCTATTTACATTGGTGGTGGAATTTCGTCAAACCTATCCTCCGCTATTTCGCGTTTTCTCGTCTCCATTTTAACCGATCGTTCTAAAATTTGAAAGGAAGACTAATAAAGTAATTGCAAAGGATTTGGTATCAACTGATCGAACCGGAGACTGCATAACTATGCCGTCAGCCGTGTATCCAATGCTGAGTTCCACCGGAACTTGGTCTTCCTTACTTATCTAGTTTTCATTTATTTTTAGTTTTTTTTTTATAAAACATTCAGTGCCCATATAAACCAATTTGAAATGAAAATAAAGTGATAATTGAATCGGCAACGCAGTGTTGGCGGCACCTCGCACTGCCGGATATAATCGCGCGCTGTGTGGCAGGAAAAGCATTTTAAATGCATTCAACCGAAGTGCGTGCATTCGTAACCACATTGAATGGGTTTGAATGTGAATGTAATCGTGTGTTTGTGTGCATAATGTATACTGTTGGAAATGCTAGAAATTTATGCTTTATCACACACAAATGTTGACACGCACACACACACACCCCCAGGTAAACAAATTCAATACCCAAACACCTTAATTTAATGCTCATAGAGAGCTGTGGGAGAGAAGCAAAAAAAAAAATAATGGTTTGAGCTTATAAACGGGAATTGGTAATGAAACTGTTCCATTTAAGCTTTACTCATAATTTTTTTTCAATTGATATTGTAAATTTGCCCTTTCATTCTCTTAAGAAGCAAAAGGTGTAATGCATTAGACTCTTTTTTTTAGTTCAGCGCATTTTTCATTCACTTCATTTCACTTTGCTTTTTTTTAACATTTCATTCCGCTACTAACGGTAATGGAAACATATTAAGATTCAAAACTCACTCACTCGCCCTCTTTTACTTACTCGTTTCCGCCTACCAGGAACTCCCTCACTCACTTTCTCTTCACTCAGTCGCAAGCAGCCTTACTCTCTCATTCACCTCCCCGCACACTCCCTCACTCACTCTCACTCCCTCTTTGTTATTCTCATTCCCGTTGGTATCACAAAATGCCATTAGCATTTTAGCGACAATTGTTGACCTCCACACCGACTCGTTCGTGCCATGTCCGTTATACCACCTGCTGCAGTTGCTGCTGTTGTTGGGAATCGCTTAAAATTTGTTTGCATCTCTGCTTGAAAGCTTCGTGCTGTTGCATAGTTATGAGCTCGTTTTTATGTGGCCCATACATTCCACATTAAAAAAAAAGAGAGGAAGGTCCAATACTCCCGCTTACAAGCTGTTAAATGTGGCTACATAGTGTGGGCTGCTGTTGCAGAGATTTCCATTTTTACCTCTACACTTCTCAAACAATTTAAGCTCGCTTTTCGATAAATTAATTTGCTCCTGAGGTGACAGCCACAAATTACGGTGTAAAGTTTTAGTGACGTTGGTATGGATCTTTCCTCCCACTTCATGGTTAATGGAGCCTCTACTGATGGCATGCAAACTAGCAAAGTGCCAAAATTGGTATTCTCAAAATAAAGGAGTGTAGGTGAGTGTAGCTCGCTTCCAAAAAGTGGCGACCCATCTATAATTAAAGGCATTGGCTAGTCTTCAGTTTGTATCTAGACTAAATGCACAATGTAAATCACATGGATGTACAAGGCAATGAAAGATGGACGAGCTCGTGCTGGCGCCGTTTTCTAGACTGTCACCATCGATAACCTCCACTAAATGGAGGAACCCACATTTTATTCAAAACCACATCCGAACGGCTGATGGACTTTTATTAGTAACTTTCTATTTCATGTCCTCATAAATACACTCGGAGGGGTTGGTGGTTGAGCCTCTACAGAGTCATTCTCGATCATAACATTAATTTTGCATATAAGACTGTTCGCACAAGTCGAATAACGCTTTTACTGGATTGCCAGAGCAAGGACAGAGAAAAATTCTGACTGCCAATTAGGGCAGATAAGATTTAAAAATTCTCAAAAAAAGGAAAAAACTACAGCGCATTCGCAGGAGCACCGAAGTCATAAAGCACCAAGACGGTTCAGTACCACTATTTCATTATTTTATCGCCCGGAAGTCGGATGCTCTTTTTGTTAACAGCGGAGTATTGCGAATGGATTCGCAACCATTTGGGTTGAACCTCATCTTGGGTGCATCACAAAAGTGATCCCATATATAATTTTACCGCATTGAGCGGTGTCGGAGACAAACTCGAAAAGAAAAGAGTTTCAAGCTAATTGAACTATAAACAAGAATCCTTAAAACTATTTTCTGTATGCTAATCTGACCCATAATGTACCAATTCATTAAATTAATCGAATCATAAGAAAGATTTTCTCAAATAGATCGGTCCTTTCTTCCTCAAAACCTAAGTTGTGTTCCTGCTAATATGAGCAAAGGGCTACCAGTGTACCAAAATTTCAAGTAAATCGAGTCATAAATACGATTTTTATGAAAAGTTCATCTCCCAGTATAAAAAATATGTGTTGTCTGATTCTATTGGGTGTATGCATTAATTCGTGCGGTTTTATAAGAGAGGACTCTACTAGTATTATTTCGCGTCGTGTTCATCTGTGGCTATATTCATTTCAAAGGTAATGTCATTTCGTGTCGTTTTCAGTAGATTTCATTTGTTTTAGCGTGAACAACAATTTGTTTTATTCATTTGAAAATGTCGAAATTTGTACCAGATAAAGTGTTTTTGTGGGGAGTTCTTCTTCATTACTTTAACATGAAGAACAGTGCTACCGAAAGCCATCGTATTTTACTTTAGCCGAACGAACGTGCCAAAAGTGGTTTACACGGTTTAAAAGTGTCAATTTCGACTTAGACGACGGAGAACGACCCGGACAGCCAAAAAAATTTCAAGACGAAGAATTGGAGACATTGCTCGACGCAGATGCATGCCAGACGCACTTGCCAGAAGAACTTGCAAAAGTATTAGGAGTTGATCAAAGAACCGTTTCCAGACGATTAAAATCATTAGAATTCATCCATAAGCTTGGAAATTGGGTGCCTTCTGAATTAAAGTCAAGAGACGTCGAACATCGATTCTGCATATCGGAAATGTTGCTTCAACGCCAACAAAAGAAGTCATTTTTGCATCGGATCACTGGCGATGAAAAATGGATTCATTATGATAACCCAAAGCGCAAGAGATCGTATGTGAAGCCCGGCCAACCATCGACATCCACGGCAAAGCCGAATATCCATTGTGCCAAGGTTATGCTATGTATTTGGTGGGACCACAAGGGTGTGCTCTATTATGACCTATTGAAATCGGGTCAGATGATCAATGGGGACCTCTACCGAAAACAATTGATTCGTTTGAAAAAGGTAATCGCTGAAAGACGACCAGAATATGCGACCAGACTCGAATCAATAATTTTTCATCATGATAACTCTCGGCCACATGTTGCAAGGCCAGTTAAAAACTATTTGGAAAAATGTGGGTGGGAAGTTCTACCTCATCCGCCTTGTAGCCCAGACATAGCACCTTCCGATTACCATTTGTTCAGATCAGTGCAGAATGCCCTCACCGGAGTACGCTTCACTTCAGAACAGGGTATAAGATATTGGCTCTGTTATTCCTTGACCTCCAAGTCGGAGAAGTTCTTTTGGGATGGGATCTACAAACTTCCAGAAAGATGTGCAAACATCGTAGTTTCCGATGGGCAAAACAATTTTTTCACAATAAAATCTTAGTTTTCGAAAAAAAACCGCACGAATTAATGCATACTTTTATTTATAAATTTTTTGTTTGAATTTAAGAATAAAATGTACTAAAATTTCTATTTGTTTAATCATATTTTTTTAATCATAAAAATTTTTTTAAATATTTTTTTTTAATATTATAATATATAGAACAAAATGCTAACTTCAATATAAACTTTTTAGCTTTAAAAAAAATTAATTAGGAATTACTTTTTATAAAAAAAAAATATTACCACCAATATTTGTTTTTTGTTATACTAATATGTTTTTATAATATATTTTTTTATTATTTGATTTTAGAATATTTTTTTAATCCAAAATTAGCTATCAAAAATTTTATTTTGTGTTTAATTGATTTATACAGTTTTTTTATATTTTTTATTTACTAATTTTGCATTAAATTTTTAGGACAATTCTTTAAATTAGATTTTCAATATTTGAAAAAGCCTATTTATATTAAATGTTTTCCAAATACATACATACACATATTTCTCAATTTTTATTAGTTTTTTATGAAATATTGTTAAAATAAACATTTAATATTTCAAAAATGTTATGTAATTTTTAGTGTTTTCTAAATACACACACATATTTTTGATAAAATCTTCGCTTGAAATAAAAAAAACTGTACTTTAATGACAATAAGAGCAAAGTGATTACAATATTCTATCATAAAGGATGTTCTTCAACCCGGAGCAAAACAAACAGTTTGCATAAAAAACAGCAATTTCTAGAAGTAATAGTATCTACTGCACTAAACCTTTGCAAGAATTGAACTGAATTTCGATTTCCGTTTACTGAGATGGAGAAAATCTCTTACTTCACTCATACACCTTCATTTTCTCCAATATTCGCCTGTAAAGGTGCAATGTTGCCATTGATATTTCGTCGTCTGTCGCCTGTCGCCTGTCATCTACCATCTTCTCTTGTCATCTTGCCGTAAATTCACTTCATTTCATTCCAAGAACTCATTTGATTCTACTGCCTGGCGACATCCGGCTATTGTGCTTGTTCTTGCTGCTTGTTTTTCTATTTTCCACTACTGGCAGAGCTCTTAATTAGTTTCATCCTTCTACATACATACATATAGTATCTGTGGCGGTCATACCATGATTATAGTCGTTTTTTCTTTCGAAGAAAATCAAAATGATGATACGAAAGCATACATATATACTTTCTTATATTCTACACCCTTAAGTATATTTGAAATTTGCAAAAAATTGCAACACGCTAGCAATTAATTTGTGTCACGTTCACATTTACTATTTACAAGCGATGCAGGGTTAAGAGAGGGAGTAGAGAAAGTGAGAGTGAGAAGGAGGGAGAGAAAGAGAGAGAGATAGTGCGTGAGCAGCTGCTGCTGGCAACGCTTTTAAGTCCAGCTGAAATGCTTTTCTGCATTCCACTTGCTCCTTGTGTGAACTGTTTACTATAGAAAATGGAATCTAAACACAAAACGCATTAAAAATACATACAAACGTACATACATATGTATGTATGTGCATATGTAGGTATATGTGCTTCTATAGAAGCAAATGAGCGTAGACAATTCTACAAATATAAATATTAAATTCTTTAGACCGGAAATTATAACTCTGACTCGGAGCTAATCGTAAGATGCTGGTGCTTAAGGCAACAGCTGTTGGAAGATGCAGAGAAAAACTATATGCTTACGTACACATTCTACATAATTATGTGTTTTGTATTTCGCCATAAATTTTCTAGCTTCCGCTCAATGATTTAGTCTGTTATTTGTTTTTGTTTGTGGTGCGCGTACTCATTTGGAATTTTAATTTTAAATCTCTAGCATTTCCGGGGATCTTGGCAATTTTGAATTATGTTATTTCGACGGGTAAATATGTAAGGATTTTAATTTTAGAGTAATGTCACAATTGAGAATTATGAAAATTAAAAAAAAAAAATTTTACTCCGTTTGCACAAAAATATGTACATACATATATGCATACCATATACCGCGGCAGGACACTATCTGAGAGAAGTACTCAAAATTGCGCACCAAAGAGTAATATATCATAAGAGACGTGAACTCAAGTCGTTCCAATTATAATGCCGTGTTTCTTCCAAGTAGTACTCGGCTTTTAGCCTTTGGTTTACACCGTCGAATAGTTCTACCTTGGTCTATCAGAGTCAGATTTCTATCTTGAAAACAAAAAATTTGGAGAACACTTTGAAAAAAACTCTTCATAAACATCCCAGGTAAAAGAATTTCAAGAATCGAACCATAAATTATGTTTTTAACCTACGAAACATAGCACCTTCGTTCTCAATTCGTCGCGTATATATTTTTTTCTATTTGGGAATAGCTGGAATTTGCACTCCCATCGATAGTTGGAAACATAATTTACACCAGAGGGGTAGGAAAGGGCGGGTTAATCATTTTTCCACCAATAATCCTTTAATTAACCTTTTCGTTGATGGATAGAGAATACTTTAAAGCTAATTTTCCAGAAATTTGGTTACAGATATATAACCAGAAGGGTAGGAAAAGAGAAATTCTTTATTGATTTAAATGCCACGTAGTCCAATTTCGATAACCCATTTTATATTGGATAGAGAATGCCTTGAAGAAAGAGTGTATATTATCTATAACGCTTACAGGATTACTTCTCCAAAGAAATGATATTGTATGTATGCTAATCTAAGCAAAAAGCTGCCCATACGCTAAAATTTAAAGTAAGTAGAACCATTATTTGAAATATATCGGTTCCACTTCCACTTCCAGGAAGAAGGGGGGCTTCTCTCCTATGCTACTGTATACACTGGCCTCAAAAAAATGCATTGAAAAATCATTCAAATGACGCTCCTGCGAATTTTTGCAAACTTCGATATAGTTTTCGTCTCAGCCATAACATGACGAATATTGGTTTTCAAGTGTTAAAAGGTACAAATTTTATTCCTATAAAGGCGGTAATCCTACAAAAAAGTCCATATTCGCTCTTGTTGTGTGGCATGTGGCACCATCGTGTTCTTCAATAGCAGGTCGGTTATCATTAACAGCTTTCAAAGAAGTAAGGTTCAAGCACACTTCCGGACCATTGGGCGGACCAGACAGTAGTTTTTTTTTGGTTATAAGAGATTTCCTGGTGCATCAAATGCGGCAATTTTGCATTTAGGTAACCCTTGGATCAATGGTTGTGCTAACTGGACTTTGTATGGATGAAGATTTTAGTCCAAGTGCAAAATATGCCATAAGGTGCCGTAAGAAAGTCCCATCTCTTGTGGACATTGAGAAACAGACACATCGTTTTGCTCTTCGGCTACACTTTCATTTAAAAATTTACCAATTGCATGGACAGTTGGACTATTATGAGCACCAGAATCTCCTCTTGAGGCACGAAACGTGAACATTTTTGAATTAACAAGTTTTGTAGTAGCTTTTATCAATTTGAGCGTGTTGTGTGGTTGTTAAGAGGTTCATTATAAAAGCCTTACTTTGAAGTAAAACAAAACATGCTTTGTTTTGAATCAATAACCCTAAATTATAAAAGCTTGAGTGGTTAGGCATATGCTCTTCTTTTCTATCCCGTGTCAGATCATATCTCTCCAATAGACGTATGATATCATATGCTTTGGCGGCCACCTCCGGGCCATTTCAAGGTAGCATTCATTATTTCTTATTTTTATAAAAGATGTTGGAATTTGCCTTAAAAATTCAAACTTTTTTCTTTACGGTGATGACTTAAAACTCTTTAGATATACAACTCATGATTATTTTGTGATTACAGGAGGATTTTAAAATTTAGCTAACTAAAGTATTAGGAACAATTTGTCCTTGGGTATCAGAAGGTGTTTTAACATTACCCCTTCAAGGAGCCCTTTCAAAGTGCACAGACGTCATCAAAACCACTTATTATCTTCTTGATGATAGACTCTTTTCAGTTAACGAATTTCTGGATCTTGGTGTATTGTTTAATCACATCAATTGCAACGTTCTTGAAGCTTATTCTAATCTTTTATTCTTATGGCGAAATAGAGGGTGACTCCAAAGATCCCTAGTCAAGTGAAGTTCTATACAATTCTTTGATGCGCTCAAAGCTGGAACATGCTTCCTTAATTTGGTATCCAATTTATTCTATCCACTCTTCTAGACTTGAAAGTGCCTAACGTAGTTTCATTCGTTTTGTTCTCGCTCTACTTCATTGCACTGATTCTTCATCTTCTTGCACTTCATGTTGTAAGCTTATAAATCTAAAACCAGAGTCCCTTTCGCAAACCAGCTTTAATGTTCCTGATAGAACTTTACGCTACCAATCTTCGTTTACATATATGTAATTAAAACTAGTTGTTACAATTATGATCCCATTTCTAGATCTTTTTTTTTATTCCAATAGAATACCAGGGTTCCTATTCTAGATTTAGGGTTTTCCAGGAACTCGTTATGGCATTATTCTAGAATCTTTTCTATTTTCTTTATTGATCTAGTAAAAAGTATCTTACTATTTTTGACTTAAATTGAAGGACTTATTTACCATAAAGAGAGTTATGCGATTTATGTCAAATATGCACCGCTTGCTCGATAACTTTTTGCCATTATTATGCCTCTTTTTTAGAAACTTTTGTCGCTATCGGCGAAAGCTTGGAACAATTAATTTTCACGGCATTCTCTTGAGGCCATTTCATCGCCAGCTAATTCATTCTCCATAGACAAGAACAGATGACAATCACTTGATGCAAGGTTCAGACTATAAAGTGGGTGTATAAGAACCTCTCAACCAAGCTCTTGGAGCTTCTGCCGAGTCCCTAACGACGTGTGTGGTATTGCATAGCCCTGTTAAAGCACAATTCTCCTGGTGTTAGCCATATCTGAGCGCTGCTGGGCAATTGTTTCCTTCAGACAGTGCAATTGCTGATAGTACAGGTTCTAATTAAAACTTTGGCGTTAGGGGAGTAGATTTGTGTGTATAATTCCTTGCCAATCACACCACACACACAACATAAACCTTTCTGGTCGTCAATCCTGGCTTGGTGACTGTTTGTGTTGGCTCACTGCCTTACGACTACGACAGTTTTTATTTGACGTTGCTGTAAGTCATTTAATCTTCATCACCAGTTACCATCCGCTACAGAAATGGCTCGACTTTGTTACGATTCAGCAGCAAATCGCATATGGAAGCTCGGTTCTTGAGTTTTTTTCTCGTAAACTCATGTTGCCTCCACACATCATGTTTCTTTGAGTATCTAGCCTTTTTCAAGTGGTTCCAAAGGGTTTTTTTTTGTTCTATGTTTAGCTCCTGTTCAAGCGAACTAGTGCTCGGATGGAGGATGGTGACTCGACGATTTCTATTATTAATTCGACATTTTCGACAATTGGTTTTCCACGCGGTCGAGCATCTATTACATCAAAAGTAACGGAACGAGGTTGACGAAACCAATTTTATGCTTGATTGACTGCTACACTTTCAGGACTATAAGCACTTTTTACATTTTCAGCAGCGTAAATTTCGTTTTCGCCTTTATCGAAAAGAAATCGTATAATACAAAGTATTTTCGCTTTGCTGGTGCCCAAACAATACTCAGTTAAGTGTTCTAAACATTTTCCATTATATTTTTTTGTCACAAAGTAGCATCTTTCTAAAGTCCACTAGCGTAATCCACACTTGTAGAACACGAGATACAGATCATTAAAGCCAAAATAATGGATAACTTTATACTAAGACAATATTATTTATACACGCCTTAAGATTACACATAATAAATTTGTAATTTGTTACTACATAACAGAAATTAAATATCTATGCACATTGACATGACTAATAACGTTGCTGTCAAGTTATTTGGGTTGGCAATTTCTTGTATTAATTTGAGCAAAAGATATCATAAATTATGTGAACATACAAACATATTTACACGTTATCTATACCATATATAAGAAAAGGAACTACGTTGGTATGTGTATTTTATATACATATATAACCAAAATATTATATTAACTTTTATGCAACACATAGCCAATGGATTGATCTGAGTGGCGTTAAATTTGGCTGGTTGAATGGAGAATGGGTTTGAGAAAACAAGAAATATCCAGAGATTTTGTGAAAAATGCAAATACACGCCACAGGCGGTGTGAAAATGAAAAATCAAACTGCATACATACGCATGAAAATTCATATGGAAGCATAAAACACACGCCATAAATCTTTGTCTTTGTAGCGCCTTAAAGTATGCTAAAAATATTTTTTTTTCTGCTGAATTACAAATTTTATTTCTCACATTTTTTGATGTCTTTCGGCAACAAACCACAAACTGCTTTGGTAAGAGTTTGACATGTGACATGTGATTTTTTCATTATTTCTGCCTGCTGGTTTTTTTTATTGCATGCAATATTTTTTTTTTGTTTTTTGTACCTTGCCTCAGCATGCATTGGAGGATGTCTTCATACTCGTATATTGAAATATGTCAACATGTGTCAATGTTGTTAGAACTATTAAGAAGAGAAACAGCATTGCCGTGGGCCTGATGCCCTATACGAAATTTATAACATTGTATTGGTGTATGTATGTGTACGTATGTATGTGTATATATATGTGTGTATTCCAGCAGAAGGAATCGAGAGAAAAACAAATGATTGCAACAAAGAATGTGTGCGTCGCCATAACAAGCGTCATTAATCAAAACAAAAGACAGTGAGCGAGAGACCTACACATACGCACCTACACATATGCACACCCACACACATATACGCAAGAAATTCTACAACCCAGATCCCGGTAGCCGTACCCAAGCGCTAAGGGTTCGCACATTCACCAAACAACATCAAAGATGCCTGTGTGTGATAAAGGGCATGTCGGACGATGATGCTGCTGCTGATGAGTTTGCCGATGTGGTAAAGGGGTAACAGCAGCAGCAGCAGCAGCAGCAGCAGCAGCAGCAGCAGCAGAAGCCTCAGCTATGAAACTGATAAATTTGAAGCAAAGCATGACAGTGGTTTGCGGCAGCCAAGGCAACGCTGCCTTTCTACCCACTAGCCGGTTGCTGCTCCTATGTGCCATCTCCTCGTTGGCGTGGCCAGTTGCCAGGCAGGTCCTCGCTTGAGGCTGCACGCGTAACATGGCACAGCTGCTCAAAGCCACTGACTGCCACTGACTCTTTGTGCTTGGAAGGAAGGGAGTGTTGGAGTGAGTGTGAGTGCCAGTGTTTGTAAGCGGCAACATTCCTGAACGTGCTTTGGTAAGCATCTGCTATTGTGTGGAAAGCAAAAAAAAAAATAAAGAGTAACATAAACTAGTAATGGCAAGCTTTTAGTCATTTTGCTTTGTTACTTCACTTTATCTCTTTTTAAGTGCTCCCATGAACACCTCGGCATGGGAATTAGTGCGGATACGTAAGGCGGATGCAGCGGAACCGGAATCGGAATGGAAGAATTACATTTTTCTTTATTGTAGGAGTGTGAGGATTGGATTAGTATCTTAGATCTTTCAAAGCCGAAGTCAGGTATATCTCTGTGCAGACAGAAGAATATAGGAGCTAGTCTGTGTACTTGGTTTTACCAATCCAATATTCCCAGTTCGTTCTGAGTTCGTATTTGAATTTGCTTCGAAGGAAAAGTGGGGTTTGAGGGACTATATTTTAGTCCATACTTTAGAAATCGAAATCAAATAAATCACTAAGTGTGGAGGATTAGCCGGAAAGGAATCAGTTGAAGAACTATTCATCAAGCGATTATCACTAGAAATCTTTTGGAGTTGAATTTTCAGATCCAACAGACATCAAAGTCTTATATAAAATATAGTGTGCTTTGTAACCGCTGAAGCGATATTAAGCCAAGCTTCTTCTCCAATTTTTTATAGGCTTCTTGATATCTTTCCAGCAAATGGATCGACGCACACTTTATACCAAGCCTGAGGAGCTTTGATTTTCATGTCAAAAATGCACGCAGAGGGCTTGATATTGCCTGTCGAGGAACGGTCGCAACTGGAAAAAATAATATTCCACAAACTTGGATGTTAGTCGGGCTAGGAGTCTTACCCTGTCAATCTGAGTGTTAGTACGCAATGCTAATCACTCGTCTACTGCGGCTCTCGGATAGGGGTCAGAAATGTTAGTTAACTGTAAGATTGAAGCTCTGCCACATTAACTGGGGTTTATATTTTGCATAAAAAAGTCATATTCTCCTCTTAGAGCCAGAACCGGAATTTTTGATTTTCAGTACTGCGTCCCCAGAATGAGACACGAGGAACCTGACTCATATAAACCATATTTGAGCTGCAGAGTTTTAAGGTGAAAATCAGTCTTAGGTCTGATTTTCCTGTCATCCCCATAAATAAACGTTGGGAAATATAGAGAGAAGAAGTCCGAACCAAAATTAGATCTGAAGAAAGCCAAACTCAATACTCTTCACCGAGTACTAGTCACTACGGGCATTCCGGCTTTATGATGCCGATTAGAAGTTTGGCCAAAATTTGGAAATCGAAAGCGAAACAGAGGCGAAAGTTTCGACTAATAATCGAGGACTTCATACATCTTCAAAAGAAGAACACAAAGCCAAAAATAACTCTTCCTCCACAAAGCGTTTAGTAACAAACAAGTAGAAGAGCTCATATATAGGCAGACTCAACCAGCTTGACCACCCATCTACCCGCCCACCCGATACATTGTGCATACAAAGTGCCCGTAAATTGTGTGCGTATGTGTGTGTCTGTGTGTGTGTGTGTTCGCCTTGAAATGGATGGCATTATGCCATTCACTCGCTATCCAACTCATTTATCGCTACAAAATAGCATCAGTTTTAGTTTGATTATCTTCCGAGTTGAGTTGAGCTGAACTGAGCTGAGCTGAGCAGTTCTGTTGCGACGTCCATTGTTGTTGGTCTCAGCAGATTTTATATTTCCATTTTTGTAGCCTTTAACACGTCCTTTTTGTTGATTTTATTAAGATTTTGTTTTGCTCTTCATTTCACTGGCTCTGTGTGTGTTGTTGTAGTTTTTCTATAGTGCCACTATATCTATTAAACCGTTATATTCATTACTTATACTATTATAGCGCACTAAAATATGCTTTTGGGCTAATAAATTTTTGCATTAACTTTAACACTTCATTTTCCGGCAACAAACAATGGATAATAGTTGAGATAAGAATATTGATTGTTGCTAAGATTATATCCAGGCACGAATAACCTTCTTACAAGTGGAAAGAGGGAGATAGAGAGATAGAGAGAGAGTACTTGAGCAATATTTTAAATATACCAACTTGAACTTAACTCGGTATAGAAATAAATCTCAAGTTATTGTCTGCATTTTCCAAATGAGTTTTTTGACATTATCGATGTCTTAAATCAAACGATCCATAAAAACCTTCGGGAGTACTGACGAAATCGTCTACAACAGTCGAGGGAGCTTTGGTTAAGCTGAAGTCTCAAGTCGAGTTGAAATTCTGGGGGAAATTTTAAAAAATACTGCTGGACAAAGCATTGAAACTACGACGATAAATTTGGATACCTGAAGACTCAATAGGACTAGCAAAAGTTTGTGTATTCATCCACCAAGATGATTCAAACTCAGAACAGAAAAACGAAGGAAATTGCCATACTCGTACTCCTCCTTAGAACAAAATCAAATATAATCTTTAGACTTACCTCTAAATGGACAATGGGAAGACTAAAACTCCTACTCGAACGAGAACTTTGTGCGTGGAAATATATTCAGCATTCCACATTCTACGAGCTGAATAACTTTGCTGCAGCTCATGATTAGGTCTCTGTGAGCTTAACAGTCATTCCAAACATGTTTTGTTTTAACTAAAAGTCAGGCATGAAAATGTATAGCTTAACAACCGCACAACGCGTTTAAATTGTTGAAAGCCAACTGAAAAAACGATAATTCAAACGTGGCCACGATACATGCTTTAAGAGGAGATTATAGTAAAATTTTAAAGAAACTTTAAGAAACTGGATTGGCTACAGATATTGCAAGTCATTGCTCGTTCCACCTAAAATAATGGACATATGGACCTTTCGATACAACAAACACTAATCCTATTATGACCGGACCCAGGAGTGGTTTGCTCGATTCTATTCTGGAAATTTTGATATCAAAGATGCACCTCCTTCTCGTCTTTAAGTGGTGGAAAAAGCTGTTAGGAGATAATAGAAGCTTTGGACATCACTCACTTTGGACATCACACACTTTGGCGGTTTGCAATATTTTAAAAAGACTGGCTACTCATAGGAGCTCGATATTTAGGTATCACCATAATTAACGTAAAAATTTTTGATTGACCGAATTGCCAGCAGTGAAACGCTTCTAAAGCTTTACGGAACTCCTTCTGGGACGACTTATTATGTGCGATGATCCATATTTCATCATAAATAGGAACTTATAGAGGAATATAAATCATGGTCAAAGGGTAATGCCCCTCCGCTTGAGTTCCGTCAACAACTTGATGCTTAGTGTGGAGTGGGATTGGAAGAGAAAGACAGAGGGAGAGACAGAGAGAGGGAGAGAGGGAGAGATTTGCCCATTATCAGCTGTTGCAACCTGGCGATACGTTCTACTCTGAGCTATACTGTCAACACTTCACCAAGCTCTGCAAGAAAGCCTTCCAGAATTGATCAACAGAAAGGGTGCTGTGTTTCATCATGACAACACCAGACCACATACATCTTTGATGACCAGTAAAAATTGGCGAGCTTGGTTGGGAAGTTTAGATGCACTCACTATATAACCCAGACCTTGCACCATTTGACTGCCATTTGCTTTGGTTTTAGGCAAAACTCTCTTGATTTTTTCCGACCGAGAGATGAGTTGATGTTGCTGCTGGCCGCCACTCTTAGGCCAATAGGCCCATTGTGATACCGTTGAGGCTCCTGCCTTCACTTTCTCAGATGATGGAACCATTTCGTGTGCCTTATAAAGCCAACGAGGCTATCACAGCAAGACAGTTGAAGAAATGTTTTCCAAGGAGCTTGAGTAGCGCAGATATCAAGGCTGGACAGTACCAGAGGTAATAGTCGATGGTCTCCTCCTCTTCTTCTTCCCTGAAGCTGCGGAAAAAATCATTAGATTGATAGCCCATTCTTCTAACTTGAAGCTCCATAAAACAGTGTCCAGTTATTATGCCAGTCGTTATGTTTATGGAGAACAGGTCCCGAAGGAAAAACCATAGCTGTTTGGTGACTTTGGGTAAAAGGGTTCCTTCCCTTGCTAGTCCGTCTGCCATGCAATTGCCTGGGATGTCCTTGTGTCCAGGTACCCAGACAACGGCAGTGCTATATTTAGTTTGTTAAGAAAGTTCCTACATTTTATGGCCTTTTTTGACGTGGTACCATTACGCTGAAGAGATCTGTTTGCAGCCTGACTGTCGGAGTATATTGCAACCGATTGTCCTGTTGTCGTAGATTTGTGCAACCACTCTGCGGCCTCCATGATATCAAAGAGTTTCACCTGGAAAACGCTGGTCGACCGAGGAGCCATTGAAAATTATTTGGCCTAGATTTTCGCCGATGAAGCAGCTGTGATTAGTTTACTAAGAGCTAATTCGCCAAAGTGAGGAGCTGAAGTCTATAGATCTGGAGCATGACGAAATTCCAAGTACTCAAAGGTGCTCCCAAGGAAATATATATCTTGCTGATGTAGCGTATGGCTCTAAATCATTTTGATTTCATCTCTGGCTTACGTTAAGGAGACAGGAAAGCACCATGGTGGTGTAAATAGAAGAAGACAGGCTTTGCAATTCCGAAAGACCGGCGATAGAAAAGTCCATTCCTGTAGAATGTATCTAGAAGCACTTCCTCTAGTCTGTTGACACTTTTGAATTTTACTTATTTGTAAGTACAAAACTTCCCTTTTCAGAAGCCGAGGCAAACTTAGCAGAAAAAATACCAAAGAAAGTCGTAAGGTTCTCTCTGCAAAAATAGGATATTTCAAACGTAGTTGATACTCTAATGAAGCATTGTACTGTCGGAAGCCAATACTAGTTTGACAGAAATGGGACCAGAGAGTCGTAAGGTTTATATACATATATATATAATTGGCGCTTTGTAACCACTGAAGCGATTTTCGGCCGAGCTCCTCCTTCAATTTGTGGTTTTGCGTCTTGATGTTTTTCCAACAAATTGAGGGACCTACAGTTTATACTAAGCCGCCTCGGAACGGCTAATGGTTTTTTTACGAGGAGCCTTTATTTTATGTCCGAAATACACTCGAAGGGGTGGACATTCCCGCAATTAGAAAATTTAACTTAATTTTTTATTTAAATTAATTTTCCATAACTTTTGGATGTTGGTGGCACCGGGATTTGAACGCGAGCCTTCCGAATGTCAGCACGCAATGATAACCACTCGGCTACCGCGGCCGCCAAGGTTTATACTCTCTAAAAAAAGTAGGATAGGGACCAGAAGAAGTCGTGGAGTTTATACTTTCTGGAAAAATACACCATTTAAGAAGTAATTTGGGTCTAGAAAGTTCCCGCAGAAATCATGAGCTGCAGCCTACTTTCCACCAAGCAAAATTAGATTTCATCATATTCATATTCAGTGGCAGAAACCAAAGTAAGCGGCCTAAAATTAAATTCGTTAAAATTCATTATGGAGTACAAGTGAATGGAAAAGGTACCAGATAGCCGGAACAACAAAAAGACCATACAAAATATATCACCAAAAAGATTTTTAATCCATTTTTTACTTTCTTCTTTATATTTTTAATTCTAGAGCTCTAGGTAGAAATGCAGAGCGAGTAACTGGATGCTCGTTACTCGCTTTTTGTGAGCTTTTGAATGATTCGTGCAGTAGAAAGAATATATCCAAGCTTATTTTATGTACTTCTTCAACATTTGTTGATTTTAACATATTTTTTTTAAATGAAATTACATGCATATGTACATAGAAATTGTTGATGAAATACGATACTTTGGCCTAAACTCGATATTTTCGAGTACGAGTAAAGAGCAGCGAACGAGTCTACGAATAATCGTTGCTCAAATGCCTAGACTGCTCGAAAATACGTGGAGATATCACAAGCTTCAATCTTATGAGTTAAAAGTCTGCGCTTATCGAACACCACAACTCATTTCCACCAATAAAAACTAAATCTAAATTAAATCCAATAGATTGTATGTTAGCCTTCAACGTACGAGTAAGTGGAATGCCATCCATTCATCTACGTATACTAGCTTTGAACGATTCAATTGCAGTCATGCAAAAAGAATAATCACAAGAATAGAGAGAAAAAAACGTGAGCTACCAGCTGGCGCTGCAGTCAACGGAGTGTAGAGAATTTTTCAAAATGATTTATATTCACACATTTCATTCATAAATTCAGCGCCTGCAAGTGGATAGCTGCCGTAAAGGGACACGCCAGGCAATATACACTTTCAACTTTTACTTTTGCCTCCACTGCAGTTTTTCTTCTGTCTATTTTTCGATTTCACCAGTTCTCTTTTAAGACGCCGAGGGCCATAGCTTTGGCTGTTTCTTCGTTTTTTTGTTTTGTACGCTTTTTTTTTCTTTAACGAGTTTTTTACATTGTTATATTTCACCGGCTGATTTATGACTTGGAAATTTTTTACATGGAATTTTCGTCTTCCTTTACTTGTAATTTCCTTTCGCTGGCCAATTAATGAAATGGCAGTCAAAATGTTAAGCGGTTTAAAATTCACTTCATTGAATAGCAAATTTTACGGTATATTAATTGAATGGTGAAAATTATTAAAAAGTAATTTGCAAATAATTTTATGCACACACACACACACACACAGGCATAAGTATGCTCATATTTACATATAATTTGACTGTCTATTATTTTTAAACTAATTACTTCAGAGTGTTTTTCAATTTTATTATTTTATTTTATTTTGCTTATTGAATTAATAGAAATTTTAATTGACAACTGTCATGTGGGTTTAATTTTTACTGTTATCGTGCTATCTAATTGATTTTAATACAAATAAATGAATTCGTAATCAGTAGCGGTGTAAATATGTATGTTAATATACATACATATAAATATATGTACATAAATGTGGTTTCAATTGAACTATTAATTAATGGATTTTACTAAAGGCTATTAAATGACATTTGGATAATATTAGTTGTTGTTGGAAAAAACTATATATTTTATGAACACATATATGTACATACATATGTATTTATAAAAAATTATAAAATCATTGACATGATATTGAAGAAATTTCTCTAGTGCCAATTCTGTAATTCATAATAATAATTATTATTAATAAATTTGCTAGATTTGCATATTTCTTGGCATTTTTTAATTTGAACTCAATAAAAATTTACTCAACATTAATTAATAAATGTGACAGCTCATTATAGTTTGCAATTAGGAAGTTTCGCTTCCATTTTATTCTCCAAAAAGCGCACATAAAAGCAAAACTTCCAAGCTGAAAACATAAAATTGGTTTTAAGCATTCTTACACGAGCTTGCAATTTCCACAGAATTGATTATGAAAATCAAATAATGAAAAATGACTCGGCACACATACGTGTATCTAGGCATTTAAAGACGTGGAAAATTTTAATTTTTTTTTAATTTAATTGTATGTAATATTGCTTCTTATTTTATTTTGGTATTAATTAATTTAATTGAAATTTATTTTATTATATTTAATTTAAATTAAACTTATCTTAATTTCGCTTAAATTTAGTTAATATAATTTTATTATTAAACATTAAATACATTTTATTGTATTTTCTTTATATACATACATAATTGGCGTTTTGCTTTTCTATGTTATTTTACATGCCGTTATTATACTTTGCTTTTGTTTTGCTATATATTATTTTCTTTGTTTTTACTTTTCTTGATATTTTTCTATTATTTTACTTTGTTTCATTTTATTTTAATTAATTTAAATTTCAATTTTTTTGTTTTTTTTTTGTTTTATTCCTTATTTTATTTTCGAATTTTATTTTATTTTATTTTATTTAAATTTTCCTTGCTCTATTGTTTTTATTTTACTTTCCTTGTTTATTTTTTAGTTAGTTTTATTTTATTTTGCTTTATTTTACTTTATTTTTAAGTTTTTAACATATTTTTGCACTATTTAAACAGATATGTTTTAGATTGTTTTATTTATTTTTGTAGTATTAAAATTTTCTTTTTTATTTTGTTCAATATTTTTATTATATTTTGTTATTTAATTGTATTTAATTAATTTTTTTAATCTTATTTTTATTTTACTTTATTTTATTTTTTTTACTTAACTTTATTTTATTTCATTTTGATTTTATTTAATTTTTAATTTAGTTGTTTTTAAAGATTTGATTTTATTTTATTTTATTTTATTTTATTTTATTTAATTTAATTTAATTTAATTTAATTTAATTTAATTTAATTTTATTTTATTTTATATTATTTTTTAATTTATTTTATTTTATTTTATTTTATATTATTTTTTAATTTATTTTATTTTATTTTATTTTATTTTATTTTATTTTATTTTATTTTATTTTATTTTATTTTATTTTATTTTATTTTATTTTATTTTATTTTATTTTATTTTATTTTATTTTATTTTATTTTATTTTATTTTATTTTATTTTTTTTATTTTATTTTATTTTATTTTATTTTATTTTATTTTATTTTATTTTATTTTATTTTATTGTATTGTATTTTATTTTGTTTTGTTTTATTTCATTTGATTTGATGTGATTTTATTTTATTTTATTTTATATTTTATATTATTTTATTTTATTTCATTTTATTTTATTTTATTTTATATTATTTTATTTTAGTTTATTTTATTTTATTTTATTTTATTTTATTTTATTTTTTTATTTTTTTTTTTTATTTTATTTTATTTTTTTATTTTATTTTATATATTTTATTTTATTTTATTTTTTTCATTTTATTTATTATTATTTTTATTTCTTTTATTTTATTTTATTTTATTATATTTGATTATATTTCATTTTACTTTATTATATTTTATTTTATTTTATTTTAGTTTCATTTTTTATTTATTTTTTGTTTAGTGTAGCTTATCCTGTTTAATTTCACTTTATTTTAGTTAATTTAGTATTATTTTTTCATTAACAATATGTTTTTTATTTTTTTTTTGTTTTAATCATTATATTTTCTTTATTTATATTTTTTTAATTTAATTGATATTATTTCATTTATTTTTCATTATTTTTAATTTAAGTTAATTTTTTATATGTATATTTGTATTTATTTTATTTTTTATATTTTCATATCAATTCATTTTTTGTTTCAATGACAGTCTAATTGCTTTAAACTTTTTATTATATTTTTTAAAACCACACTCTCATTTCCACACATTTGCACACCAGTCGTATATGCCATACATACACATAGACCACCTGACACATACATATATACACTTTTTTGCTTTCACTTGAACCATGAAAATCATAAAACTAAATGTCTGCCCTTATGCAGGTGTATTTTTCTCTTCACCAAATATCGGCCACAAATCAACGCGTTTCACATACCACCACACCTATATGCGCAAGTTTTTATATTTTTTTTTTGCTAAAATACATACATATATGGTATATGTAATGAACTCACCGGTGACTTGCTTCAATGGTACCTTAACTGCTTCGACACACAACATGGCTTTGATAGAATGTGTAGCATATCGACCTTACTAACCACGTAGATAAACACTTGGGAAAATTTTTCCGCATGAATATATTTATGCACATTCAGATATATATATACGAGTATATATACATTTTCAGCTATTTGGAAAAACTATGAGAATTCACATTTTTTTATATAACTTTTTGATAGGAATTTTTTATGGCATACAAAACCACACCATTGGAATCTGGAATCTTTCAATGAACATTTTTTAACCAAACTTTATGCGTGGAAAATGTGGAAATTTCATGCGCATGTAATATTAATGTATGTACATGTGAGGATGTGTTGTTTTTTTTTTTTTAAAGTTCAATGAAGTTAAAAAAGTTCGTTCCACCTATTGCATGTATATTTTCACTTCGAATGCGAATGTCGACGATACTAAATCTGACGACTAAAATGGATGTGTTGAGAGTCCAATGTTAAGATTTTTATTTAATAAGATATTTTTTTTACTCAAGGGCTAACTGTAAAAGTTATGTATGAAGAGCTAACTCTCATTTTCAGCAGATGTTTCGTATAAAGCAGAAATATAATGTGATCTCCTATAAAAAAAATGTCCCGTGCGACATTTTAATTTTAATTTATGCAAAATGCCAAGTTTCACACTCTTGGAATCCATGTTTGACAAATTTATGAGCTAACATTTCAAATCTAAAAAATCAGTTGTTGATATGACATAGTGGTCCGATCCCAGTTCCAACAAATCGTTTAAATGTATCAGTGCATCTGTGTGCCAAGTTGGTTGAAATATCGCAAAAACTGATGGACTAATTTGGATACAGATGGACAGACATCAACTTGTCATTCTGATCCGATTTTGATGAGTCTATCTCTTCTCCTTCTGATACTTAAATTCTTTGGACTAAAGTTAATACAAAATTTTATGTAAATAAAAGATATAAAAATAAAGCTGTTTAGGATTGTTGAAAAAAATAATTTATAATTGCTTTTCCTTCAATTTGAAAGCATGCAATCGTCCCGTGCGACATTATTGGAAATGCGAATTGAATGTGCTTCTAACTTTAAAGCAATATCTTCCGGAGTAAGTAGTATGTGACAAAGCTTTGAAGTAAAATTTATTCATTATTGCAAACTGCTACCCTCCTCAACAGAGACCGCAAATTTAAGAAAAGTTTGACATCGATACAAGCATTCCAACAAATTTCTTTCCTACTAATCCTCTTGTTCCTTGGTAGCACACTTCAAGATGATGAGCAAGAGCAAGCTCCAGCTCTTGGTTCGTTGGGATTGAGGATCAAACTCAAAAAATGGAGAAACTGCTAGAAGATTTGGAAATTCCCAGAACCTATTATCTCTTTTTTAAGTCCTTAGCGACCTCTACTGAAACTACGTTTTATTGCAGATGCCTGTAAGACAAGGGAAATGTGTTCCACAAGTTCACATTTCTGTTTCGCACCTGCTCTTCTTTCAATATGGTTGAGTGCTTATGTTTTATGTTGGCCTTTTTTTCTACACTTTAACATATGTACTTGTATATCTCTGCTCGAGTATGTTCAAGAGCTCAGTTGCGAGTGTGTGCATCTAGCCTGGTCTTTTGTAGCAGATATACTCACATACATACACATGTGTATCTATGTAAATATATAAGCGACTGTGGCTTTCAACACATGGCTGGGTGACCTCTCAAGCGCCTAGCAGCGTTTTAATATTCTCAATGGTGGTATTCACGCTGTGGTCTGTTGGCAACTTGATTGCTGAGTAAGATGTGCAGCAGCGGAGTAGTTGTGTATGTGTGTGGGTGTGTGTGTGTTGAGCTGTTAGTGAATATGCTGTGTGCGCTGGTTTTTTGTTCGCATAAAAATAGTGAAGTCGACGAAAACGAAACGCAAACCAATTTTTGTGGTTTGCCAACTTAACGCCAACCAGTGAAACTGAGAGTTTGAGGTTAATTTTGTAAATGTATTGCGTTGTACATTTGTATGTATGTGTGGGAATGTGTGTCTTTTGGTGAGATCGTGCGTGATTTTCCGCAAGGGATTTCTTTTTTTATATGCATTTTTGTATGTATGTGTGTAAGTTTTTTATAATATTTGCGCTTTTTACCCATTTCTTTGGCTCTTTTGTAGAGTTTTCTCTATTATTGTGGGTGTAGTTGTGTGTGTGTGTGCCCTGTGTGGCACCTTCTAGGCATTTATTCACCTCAACAGGCGTTTTATTATACAAATAATATTAGCATTATTTCTAAATGTATTTATTTTGGTCGCAAGTGCCTACGCAAACAAATGTGCATACACAGACATATACATATGTACATATATCTATATGTAATTACTTTTGCGAAACGCGTACAAATTAAGACGGAATTGGAGAGCTCAAAGTGATTTCAACTAAGAACTAAAAAGAAAATATATATATACATACATTAATATATATTTACTTGGTTCAATATTAGTAAAAAAAAAATAAATAAATAAAAAATTTCCCTTGCAGAAAGTTTGGTCAATAATTTGAATAGATAAAAATTTGTATTTTGTATGCGAAGACGTTTTGAAGCAACAGGCCCGCAGGCAGACTTTTTTCGGCCCGAACCTTTTTTATTGAAAAATATTTGTTTGATTTGCCATTAAGTGGGGTATTTTGCCCACACTATTTTTTATAATTTCAGGAAAGTGCTTTAGAGCTTCGTTTTGGGTTTATTAAATGCCAGCAGAATTTAAAATTAAAATTGTTTTTATGAGTTTTTGAGTCAAAAATTCCTAATCTTTTCTTGCTGTGGACGAGTACGTAATGCTAGAACCAATTTTTAAGCTTTTCAGAGCACTTTTTATCGCATATTTTCAACAAGATGTCGGTCTGGGTGAGAGAAAATTTCCAAAAAGTTTTTTTTAGCCACAAATAATTGTTCAGATATGTATTTTTGACACATAACTCTTAAATTTAAGCAGCATGTTGCTTGTGAATTATGTTTGAAAAACTCAAAGTTATTGTTCAAATTTGCTGTTTTTGACCAATGATCTTATATTTGAGCAGCTAAGATTGTAAAATACAGTATACTGCATACATTTTATAGGCAAAATACTCGAAGTAAAAATTATAAACTTCGGACCGCCATTACATATGGTTCCCGTACAACTAATTGTTCAAAAACTCGTTTTTTGCTTGAAACTCCTACATTTGAGCAGCTAGGGTTATGAAATTTGGTAAACTAAATATATTTTGTGAGTAAAATATTCAAAGTAAAAATTATAATTTTCGGACTAGTATAACTTGTAGCTCCCATATAACTGTTTGTTCAAAAATGCGTTTTTTGTTTAAAATTCTTACATTTGGGCAGGTAACATTATGAAATTTGGTATAGTGTATACATTTTATGTGTCAAATATTCAAAGTAAAAATTGTAAATTTCATACGACTACAACATATATCTCCCATATAATCTATTGTTCAAAAACTATACTTTTAGCAAAAACTCTAATATTTAAGTCGTAAAAAAATTTTAAAATATTATAGACTAGCTATTTATTGCCTGCAGAATATACAAAATAAACATTATCAAAATTAAATGACTTTAGGTTGTAAATCTTATATAATGCATTGTTTAAAAATGGCATTTTGTAACGAAAACATTCTTGAAAGAGCAGCGAAACAAACGAAATTTGGTATACGGCATACATATTGCATGTAGAATATTTAAATTGAGTATAGTCAAAATCGGCTGACAATTGCATATAGCTCTCATATAAATCTTTGTTCAAAAACGCAAGTTTTGCTCAAAACTCTTACATTTATGCAACTAATGTTTTGAAATCCGGTATACGAAGTGCTTATTATATTTTAAAAATTTGTGCCAAAAATTACGACATTCGAACAAACATATCATGTAGGTACCAATTAATCAAAGTTTCGAAAATGCGTTTTTCAGTCAAAACGCTTAAAATTAAAAAGATAAGATTACGAAATTTCGTGTTCTAAATATACATATTAGTAGAATTTTCAAACTTGAACACGTTTCGAAGAATATAATATATAGCTTACATATAACCGATTGTTCAGAAGAAGTCAAAACTCTTATATTCAAGTAGCTAAGGTTGTTGGCATACAAATAATTTTTTCTATTGTTTGACAATAAAAATCATTGATATGGCAGCATTTTGAGACAATTGTCATGGAAGTGGATGAGGTTTTTTAGTTGAAAAACAAATAAATACATATATAATATTATCAATATAAGTATCTTTGAAAAGAGAAATTCTCTTAAAATAAATTAAATTAAATTAAAATTAAACCACAAAATACTGTCAGTTCGTGAAAGTTATAAAGTTTTGAAGCTTTTGCTATGAAAATAGAGCCTTTATTCTCTATAAAGAGTTGAGTTTTTGCAATAAATAATTTCTTGCTTTTCCTTGGGTGACTTTTATTTGGGTCGGATATTTAATTCGTGTTTTTTTAGAATTACCTTTTTTGTGCTTTTTTCCACTTTACTCTCTGTTTATCTCTCTCTCCACCCCACTACACTAGCTCCTATCACCTACCAAATAGTTAACCAGCAAAAGGCAAAGCAAAAAGAAAAGTAAGAAAAATATAGAAAAAAATAAATAAAATCAAAAAGAATTTGTTGGCAAGAGAAATTAGTAAAAATTACTCGGAGAAAATCCCCAATGGCTATAATCATTATTTTTTATCATTTTCCGCATCATCAAAGACTAAAGAAGGCAAACACAAACACACACACACACAAGCGCGCACATCAGGACGTTCAGTCAGTTGTGTCAATTGTTGTGCGATTTTCCGTAATTATGTCTGTATTTCATTTTAATTTTGGTGCGAAAAAGTGAGATCCGCCTGCTGTGTGGTGGAGCAATTGTACAATATATATATGTATAAATGTATTTTTTATTTGTGTGGGTATATGCATTAATTTGAGGCTTAAAATTGTGTTCTTGTGTATTTGTAGTTGCTTTTTTTTGTTTTTTGTTTTTTTTTTCAAAAAGTGATAGCTGGCTGGTTCGAAAATTGCTTTGTGGTCTCCTGTTGAAGTTGGCGTTTAAATGAAAGCAAAATAAATAATTCTGTGCGAGTGCACACGAATTGATTGAAGGTGGCATAAAAACCGTAAAATTGCAAAAGCTTTAATCACCGTTTTTTTTTCATTTTCCTTTTTTTGTGTGTGTGTAAGTGTGTGGGCATATGTGGGTATTTAATGAAATTTTTTTTCTATCGAAAAAACTAAAGATTGAATGAAGTGGGTACTAATTGTCAATGAGATTGAAATGGAAGCGTACAAAAAGTAGCAGAAATGTTGAAATTCACATAGAACGAGAAGAAAAACAAATTCAGAACTAGAGAAGTGACTTTAATGCACTTTTTTCTCATACCAAGGCAATGTTCATGAACAATTATGTTACTATCGTTTGAAGGAGTTTCTCCAACACCACTTAGGAGCAGGCGTCTAAATCATCGTGGGCATCTAACAGGAGGACCAGTGGAGGAAAAGGCGTGTTAGATGAGTGGCCTTAAGGGGCATGCAAATGGGTAGATAGTGTCATCCGGGGTCTTATTGCGTGAAGAACATACGTTCAGTATGTCGGGGTTAAGCCTGCATATGTAGGAATTAAGTCAGTTACAATATCCAGATCTTAATTGCACAAGTATTATTCGAATCTCGTGAGGCAGCTTGAGCTTTTCGTCTGCCATGGGTGATGCTGGGATTCCGAAAACGCCATTAGCTGGGAGATGGTTCAATAATGTGTTGACGTACGCTCGGGTAATGGCGTTTGCTATCGAGTTAGTCTAGTATTTCCTTTCTGATATATTTGCGATGAGGTTCTGCCGCCACTAAGCAGCATTCCAGTAGATATTGATTGCACAACATTAGTTTAGATGTCTCACTGTTCAAGTGATGCGCCGGAGACATCAGGTGGTTTCTGTCACGGACCTAAGGACGGTATTCTCGCACGCTTGTTACTTCCTCATCTGCGTCAAAATTTGAACTGCTTAATTGACGATCGGCCGACTAATTACCTTGTATGTTTCTTTGTCTTTTCCCCAGATGCTTTTGGCTAATGAATAACAAATGTTGTTGCGGCTTTATATGTGATTTCCGTTAACTTTGGGGAATTTTTAGTCTATCGTCTTTCACATCCAGCTCGGACCGCTACTCTTTCGTCCCAGCCGAGAATTTCGTAGGTTCTTGTAGTTAATTTTGTGCGGTGGAGAAGTGGAAAAGGTCTACAAGACAACAATTTATTTTAGAATGTTTATTATCGGGCAGTCGAGTTGAGATCAATGAAACGCCCTCTGGTGAAGGAGAGAGCTTCGATGTGTTGAAATTGAACAGCAGCGGGAAGAGGCCACCGAAAGTGGTGGACTTGAGAACTTTGTTTACTCTTACGGAGCTTGGAAGTTTGACCTCGAAACTCTCTCGATGACTGTCGACCACTCAGGTAGTCCATAGTCTACCTCTTCAACCGGCGGTGTTAATCAATGTCCGACAGTAGCCGAAAAATTAATTTTTTACATATCCACTGCTACCAGGACGGTTCGCGCGCAGGGACAGTAAGGCCATTTACTATCTGGCTGTTTAAGGCGTTAAGTGTAGTTATGGTACTGTGCAGTTTTGTCCTGATTGGCTCAGTTGAGAGCAGCAAGGCCTCAATCGATGGATTTGGAGGCTTTCGCCAACCCGATAACATCCTGAACAGCTTCCCTGGAGAAAGCAAGCGCCGCGGCACTTTACTAGTCACTTGTCGCTTATTTTGGTTGCCGAAAAGCGCAGGAAGAGGTTGCAGGACCTTAATAGTTCCTTATACTTTTGTTGGTCAACCTAATCATCTTATTGATCAGCTTGATATAGGGAATCGCGTCTGGAAGCTACATTCGCCGCTTCAATTGGGAAATCGGCGGTGATTTTAGCGATTCCGCCTGCCGATATAAAACGGGCTGCAGCGGACATCACTATTTTACGGAATATGCGCTCACCCACGGGGACGAAGGTAAATTCCGTGTAGTCGGTCTGCACTGTTTCAAACCGACAAGTGATATTTTGGACCTCATGCTATATGTGCTGAAGGATGTCGGCGTTAGGAGCTTCGGAGAGAAAGATTTTGCGATAGAGTTTTGACCTATACATACCATACTAGCAGAGGCGAAATCCGCAGACAATGGAACGTCGTATGAGATGTATACCACATCGACTTAGTTTCATCCGGATGAATGAAAACTCTCCTGGTTTGAAAATGTTCGATGCAGAGCTCACCGTTTAGAGCAGAGGGTGAGGAAGTCCTAGATTTCGTTGAAGATCAGGTATAAGGGGATCTGACTCATCTTAGTGTTTGCAATTTTTAAACTGCGGTCGTCCCTGGCCTGGTAATATCAAGTCTAACGAGTGTATTTCCGAAATTAAAAAAAAACTCCTCATAAAAATCCAACTACCATTCGGCCTTGTTGGTGCCTCCATTTGTTAGATAAACATGAAGTCGCACACCACAAACTGGAGGAAGAGCTGGGAAGAAAATCAATTCAGCGCTTATAAAGCAATAATTATATATTAAATGTTGAGACTGATTTTTGGATGTTACAAATAAAATCTAACCTTCACTTTCAACATTAGTGATTGATTAAATAAATTTTGGTTTTCTTTCAATCTAATCAAAAAAATTTGTCTAATTTTGTGTTCTTAGAATTCCGCTTGTGTGCTTTCGTATTCAGCTCAAAATTAATAATTTATAATGCATTTCATTCTTTGCTTATATTAACAGCTCCCACCTCACCCAGCCCACCACCTTCAATACCAACACATTAACCAAAGTCACTGTAAGCAACCGAGAAGGCCAGAAGGAGAGAAGTAGAATGAAGGAGAAAACAACCGAATTGAATGTAACGAATGTACCGAATGTGTTCGTTCCCATTTTATAGATTAATGTTATGTTGGCTTCCTTAATTCGATTGCTGTCATTACGAATTGGCACTGACGTTAATGTTAAGCTGTAAGATTATCGGTGAAGCAGATGGTTTTAAATATCTTTGTTTCTTTATGTACCAAAGTAAGCGTGTACAATACACATATATATGTATGCCATACGTGGGTTTTCAGCTCACATATATACATATCCATAAGTAAATAGCTGAAAGCAGAGCTCGTAATGATGCTTGAAGTATGTGGCTTTTCTTGTATATAAAATAAAAAGTGTTAACCACATGTGTGCGAAAAACATAAATATTTATTCACATAAGTGTGTATGTACTTATTTATGTATGTTTGTGTAGTTAGAATAAATATTATTTATAGCATATAGGTATACACATATGTGCTTTATATACTTATGTATACCCTCTTGAGGCTTTAATAAAGATATTATTCTTTGTATTTGTATTCATTTATATATTGACATTCCTTATCAAAAGCTTTATTTTGCTGATAAATATTGAATTTCCTTGCCTTTCTGTCACTTCACAGAAATATTCAATAATTCTTGTGGTCAATTATGTGCATTCATAAGTTCATAAGTGCTTACACAGATATCATATTTAGTTAATCACAACTGCCTAAATGTAGGCTATGTATTTTGTATGTCCAGGCAATCTTGTTTGAAAGGTTGTGCTCGTTGCCTACATTTTGGCTGATATTGCTGAGAAAAGACGAAGTGTTTATCTCTCAATTTATTCGTTTAGGTATTAACAGCGTCCTCAATCGAAACTATTTATCAAAATATATATAAAATTAATAATTTATAGAACTGTTATAAAAACAAAGCTATGAATGTCTCCTTAGATAAGAATAACACAAATAATAAAATAAAAATAAATAAACAAAAAATAAAACAAATTTATTCTGTTGCTTGAGTTTAACAAATTCTCTTTAATATTGCGAAAAGAGAATTATTATTTTTCAAATATCTTTTTATATAGTTTTTTCCATTTTTTTTATTAGACTTATTAATTTAAAGTTTTCAGAATAAGAAAATTTTAAGCCTAGAAACGCTATTTCCTTTTTGGCTGCATGAAAAGTCGCCTAGATATATCCATGCTAATGAAAACTAAAATTTTCTCAAATTAGTCTGTATTTCCCAACAGAGTTTATTAACAATTTTTTAACGTTATCTACATTTTGATTGATAATTTTATAATTTTGAAAACATTTTGATTCATTCAATTTTATTTCATATATATTTTTATTGCCTACAGTTAGGCTTTTACATATTTTTTAGTGTTAAAAAAATCTTTTGTTTTTAAATTACTCTAATAAATAATTATTTTAAATATTTCATTCAATATTTTGTTTGAAAAGAATTAAATAAATATATTTTCATCATTAAATCTCATTAAAAATAAAACCCTAAAAGCAAGCTACAATATTTGTAAAATGTCATTAGTTTATTTTCAAAATATGAAAATAATATTGCCTACATTTCGGCTAAATGCGCTTGATGAAGGAAGAAAGAAGAAATACAATTATGCCATATTTACTTTATTTACACCGATATACTACAAATATCGAATTTCTTTAAAATAAATACCGTAATTGCTCCATCAGGTTTTCAGTGGAATTATGCATATATAAGTATCTTACATAAAAATAAATATTTTTAGCTTAATCCATACGTATTTTATCTGAATATAAATACTTTTTGCGTATGTATATACATACGTATGCATGTATATTTCTCATAGAATTCACTTTTTCATAAATATTTTTATCTCCAAATAAATTTTGTCTGAAAAAGCATAAAGCGAATATATGAATACCCCTACGTATGTACATATGTATACACGCATAGATATGCATACATATTTATGTAGGTACATTTGTTACGTATTTCAATTCCACAGGCGCGTGCTGATAACCAAAAACAAGAAAGAAGCCTTTATTTTCTCGTTATAATAGCATTGTTAAAAAAATAAGCGAAAGAGTGGCAGAAACCACTCATATTTGCACGTATATATATTTTTAAATATTTATTAGGGCGTTCAAAATAAAATAAGACGTCTAGTGAATTTTTTGAAAGCCTTCACTCTAATTGTACGTTTGCCAGAGAAACTATAATAATTATTATTATAGATTCTCTGGTTTGCTTTTCTGTTAGTGGCATCATCCTGAATGTAGGCTATGGTTTTTATTTATTTATTGAGAATTTTTTTAATTGCAAACATAATTTTCTTAATTCTAATACTTACGTATAAAATAGTTTTTCATTATTAATTTTTTAATCAGTTGTTGCACTTACCTGTAAAGAGAAAAAAAGAAAAATTGCATGGAAATTAAATAAAGGTATATAAAGAGAATTTTATATTGTTGAAATAATAAGCAAAAATTTTTTATAAATCCGTTAAGGAATGAGAAAAATGAATTTACATTATTTTAACAATTTTTAAGGAATTTTTAAGAGAAGAATCTATGTTTTATATGTTTTTTATATAAATTAAACAACAAATACAAATTTTTCTAAATAGATCGGTATTTTATTTTATTTTATTGTATTTTATTTTATTTTATTTTATTTTATTTTATTTTATTTTATTTTATTTTATTTTATTTTATTTTATTTTATTTTATTTTATTTTATTTTATTTTATTTTATTTTATTTTATTTTATTTTATTTTATTTTATTTTATTTTATTTTATTTTATTTATTTTATTTTATTTTATTTTGTTTTATTTTATTTATTTTATTTTATTTTATTTTATTTTATTTTATTTTATTTTATTTTATTTTATTTTATCTTATTTTATTTTATTTTATTTTATTTTGTTTTATTTTATTTTATACTATTTTATTTTAATTAATTTTATTATATTGTAATTTATTTTTTATTTGTTTTTTTATTTCCTTCTTTATTTTATTTTATTTTATTTTATTTCATGTTATCTTTATTTTACTTTATGTTATTTTATTTTATTTCATTTTATTTTAATTTGATTTATTTTATTTATTTAATTTTATTTCATTTTTTATTTTGTTTTATATTATTTTATATTATTGTAGTTTAGTTTATTTCATTTTATTATGTAGTATTTTATTTTATTTGGATTTATTATTTTTATTTTATTTTATTTTATTTTATTTTATTTCATTTAATTTTATTTTTTTTAATTATGTTATTTTATTTTATTTATAAGTACATTCAGCAAAAAAACATTTTCAAGAAATTTATAAATTTTTATTTCTGTTATTATTCAGATATTTAAGCTTTGATTCAGCTATTTAGGTATGCTTTGATAAAGCAATTATCGCTTTATATTAGAATTGCATACAAATATGGCTTCGGTGCATCTATCTTTGTATATACATGAAACATGAAAATTGCTGTACAATATTCTTTGCTATCATTCAATTACTACTACTTCAATATTCAATATCCTTACAAGTTGACGTTCGATATATTTTATTTCAATTAAGTTTTTAATTAAATACATGAGCGTACATACAAGCTTACAACAAGGAAGCAGTGTATACTATTTATATCCGTTTGTATTTATTTGTGTGAGTTGAAGAGTATACATATGTATATGAATATTGGCTTGAGCATAACCGTTCTTATATATATATATTTACTTGTCATTTACAATTAAATACAAGCATATATGAATCGGAAACTTAATAGGTTCCACAACATTTGCATATCAAAAGTCGCAAAGTAATTAAATGAATCAATATAAATAAATTAATAAAAATGCGTGTGGGAGTAGTTAGTAATTACGGAAATGTGAGCAGCTGAATATGATTCTGTGCAAGTATTTATAAATATTTATAGGCTACAATGACATTAATGAGAAATTTGTAACTAATTATGATACTCTTGCAATATTGCTTTCGTAATTATATTAATTACGAAGGAAAATAACTGTTGGGTTTTGATGTAAACGAATTTTATTTCAGTCATACTTCAATTAATAAAATTGCTTAGAAATTTATTTGCGACTTAACCAAGATTTATTACAAACGCCCAAATGTAGGCCATGTTTTTTATGAAACTAATTTTTGAATAAAATGTTGCCTACATTTAACATAAGTAGACAAAGCTCTAGTTTAATATAGTTCAGAGAGCATGCATTTAAAATCTTGATTAGGTTGGGAGGCAAGAGCTTATTGGAACCAAGAAATAACTGAGGTCTGTCTTTTCAGAAAAAATAATAAATAAAATTCATGAATTCGACCTTCCATCCTTAAGGGATAATATTATAATGTCGGTGATGTAATTGCGTGTAATTATTGATAAAGAAATCTTTACTGGAGCCACCGGTGGGCTATCACTATCCACTTTGGGCACTGGACACCCAAAGTCCTGTATGACAGCGTGGCTGAGAGAAAAACCAAACTATTGCTGGGAGGAAAGCACGAAAATTACTTATTATTGTAATATTCCTGTTATTTATTCTTCAAAAAACGCGAACAGTTCAATCAACTGAACGCAGAGCACGCACGAAAAGAATGAAAAGTTGAAGCCCTTCTTTCAGCTAATTGAGACGTCATAATATTCGCCATGCCCCAAGCTCCAGTCTTATGGAAATGGGTATGCATAAATTGATTAAGGTAGAGAAGGAATTGTACATAATTGCGCTACGCCGAAGAGCACAATCAGTCTTTCAATGTCTGAGCAACAACCTCTGCTTTCAACGAGACAAACAAGTGACATGTGAAAAACACTAACTGGTATTATTATTATTAGTAGATTAATTTAAATGTATTTAGAAATTTTACTTTTTATTAATTAAATAAAGGATATTTTTAAAACTGTTTGAATATAAATTTTAAAATCGCCTGAAGGTAGGCAATGATTACTTATTTTTCAAATTTATTTCATTTTACTGGAGTAGCCATAAGAGTGTGGCCGACATTTAGGATAAAATAATAATAATATTTTTTTTTAAGAAACCAGTATTGTGACATTTTTTAATTATATAATTAAGTTATAAATCATTTTAGTTTGCTGCTTAACTGAAAATTATATAATTATATAGATTTTTTTCTAACGAAAGAGTGTAACATACATTTAGGATTAAATTGTATAAACTTATTTTAAGTACATTGAGATCTTGAGAACTTTTTTAAACAATTTTTAGCTTTTCCTGCTATTTTTATTTTAAATTTATTTTATTTAATATTTTTACACATAAAAAATCCTGTTCAATAGAAAAGCAACAAACACACTTGCTGCCCTTCTAAAAAAATTTCCTTGAACTACTTTTGCTTAATTTAAATACAAATAAAATCTGAAATGAAATTACAATCAAAATCAACACCTTTGACACTTAACAGTATTTTATTTATTGCATTTATTTCGCTACAAAATATTTATATAGTTAACATTTGTTTTTCCATCAACACTGATTGATTGCCCTGTCACTGTGCACTGATTGACAAATTCTCAGGAGGTTTGAGTGGTGAGCAGAAGATTTTTTGTGAAAATAATTGCTGAGAGTGCCGAGGCAGACGTACTGATAGATGAACTGAATTAAAAAATCTACTAGAATGTTAACAGTTTGCTTAGTTTTTTTCAAATTTTAGGCCAGTAGTGCTTGTGAGCCTCTGTTCTACTTATTTGGACTTCTTTTAAATTTATTACCATTGATGATGTTGCCTCTATAACTATACATTTTCGTCAAGATTTTTGATCGATTATATTTCGATGTCGTTTTTCGCTGGGTTGGAGATGGATTTTCAGTCTTCACTATTTCGGATTGTTTGTTTGTTCATTGCGCTGTTTTTTCCAGCGGAAAGGTACAATGGATGTTTGACAACGCTCCTGGGCCTTTCGTGATGTCACTGGTACTGAAGTTTCTCTCAACCTATCATGTCCCCTCTGAGGAGCCAATACTGTTATTTAATTTGTAAAGCCTTATATGTGCGACTTTCGAGATATCGTTTGAGAAAATCATAACCGATAGTTGCATACAAGGCCAGCATAGAAGATATTCTACAGTCTCTTCTTCTCTTACTTCCCGATATCTTCTACAGTAATCCTTGTAAGGTCACCCCGATCTCCTGGCGACCATATTCCTTTCTGGTTACGTTTGTTTGCTTGTTGATCTATATATATATTTCTAATCCAATTGGAAAGTGTTGCCTAATCTGGCTAGCTCATTAGCCTTACAGTTATCTGATATATGTCTGTCTTCTGGAACCGTTTGCCGGTTTATTGTGTGGATATTAGACTGAAAGACTTAAGTGATTTTTAAGCTCTTATAATTGCAGTAATCTTCGCTCGGAAAACACTGCAGTGACCTGATAGACAGTAGACGTTTCTGGTACCTAATTTTGATAAAAAGACACCAACTTCCACTCGCTTAACTAGTGGGGACTCGACGCAGTGTCTTTATCCAGTTCATCTCTGTCTCATTCTTCTCACGATGCTGTATTTTCCGTCGAGGGTTGACCGAATTAAGGAAGCTAGCATTCCAGCGGCTCGAGCTTATGACTCTCCAAATAAGGGTACATGATCTGATATCAATTAATATTTGCTAATGGTAGTTGAAAGCGGCCGTGATAGTCGAGGGGTTAGCAGTGTGTGCTGTCTTTCGAAAGGCCAGGGTTCTAGTACTGGTCCAACTAACATACCACATTATAGAAAATTGATTTTAATAAAGAATTAAGTTATTTTTTTCTAATTGTGGTCGTGGTATGTCAATCCTCCCGAGTGTATTTTTGACATGAAATAAAAATCGATTGGCCTTTCAGAAAATATCAAAATTCACACCAAAAACTGGAGGAAAGACTCGGCCCAAAGTCGTTTCAGCGGTTATAAGGCGCCAATTCTATTATGCAATCTTCGCTCTCTCTTTCCTTAAAAGTTCTGTAAGAGCTTTTAGGCAGAGTATAAGCTTTCTAGCATCATTTCGCTGGCACCGGACCTTTGTCGACGGATATGAATCGCAATTTTCCATAATAGCGGTGTTTGCTGTACTTGCGTCGGCCAAGAATCTAACTATATATATATATTTTTTTTCTTTTGTTTGCTTGCTTAATACAAAACATATTTCAATATAACCGTTATCCATTCGTTTCTTCGTCTATTCAACAAATTTTCAAAGAAAATTCAATTACTGAAATTGAAATTGAAACTTATATTGTGTTCAATCATAACAACTCACACAAGTCGAAGAATTCTTTATTTTTCTTTTTTTTTTGCGCCATTTTCATTTATGTGCGATATTTTGTAATTCAATATTTTACTTGTACTTGTTGCAATATTATTATTTTTTGTTTGCTTTCATACTTTCGGTACTTTTTAACAGACATGCATATATATATACACGTATGTATGTATAGGTAGTCTTGCTGAGCTACCCATTCTCGATATTCACTCGAAAAGTCATCCCGTTTACTTTTATTGTGAATTCCTTAAGGCTAAAGCACTCGAAACTTTCTCTTATCCTTTGGTAGCGCTAAAATTGTAGTGGAAATTGTTCGAGTGGAAAATCTTTGGCATTCGCTTTAATACACATAGCATACTTAACAGCGGCAGGAGGGGATGTAGCTGACAGTTAAACATTTGCTACCTTTGAGCGTATATATGTATGTATGTAGGTACGCATGTAAGTACTTACAGTTTATTTGCAGTTTAAGTAGGTATGCAACAATCGAGTAAACACTCAGACAGGCTGAGAGGCTGAGAGGCGTAGTAGAAGAAGAAGAACGAGACAAAGAAGAAGAAGAATAAGAAAAGTCAAGTGCAGTTGCAACTCTGCGTAGTGCAATTCAAAGTATCTCAAAGGAATACCAACAGTATTTACTCAAGTGTTTACATGGTGGAGAGCATGCGTGACTGACCATATATAAGATACTTTTTGTATATACATATGTACATATGTATGTACTATATACATATATGTATGTATGCAATGTGACCTGGGTTGCGGTTATAACTTTTCAATATTTATATTACAACCGCATATGAAAAGTTTGTAAAGAATTTTCCGGTTTTAAAAATGTTTCGTAAGTAACTAGCAACTAGTCCGAACTACGTCCAAACTAGTACCGAATTATTTAAATTTTCTCGGTGACAAACTATTTTTTAAAACGGCGTACAAAAGTTGGAACATGAAACAATGTAACTATAATGCGAACTAGTTCCGGAGTGGTCCTGAACTGCATACATTAAACTATTATGAACTTTTTCTAAACTCCTTAATTCCTGAATTAGTAAATTAGTACCGAACTATTTAAGTTTATAAAATGTTCGTGAACTAGGTGCGGACTAGTTCCAAACTAGAAGCGAAAAATATTTAAAATAGTCACGAAAGGTTTCTCAAAAATGCATAAAATAAGTAATTAATCAGTAATAAGTCAAAAGTTAAGGCCATGCAGTCTTAACAAGAACTATCTTCAGAGTGGTCCTGAACTAGTTCAAAATCATTATAAATTTATTCTGTATTAGTCCTTAATTTGTATCAAACTATTTTCAAAACAAATTATTTTTCAAAACGTTGTGGTATAGGTCGGTGGACAAAACACCACTACATTTAAATAAACTAGTTCCGGTGTAGTTATGAAGTAGTTCAAACATAGTTTTATTTAGCTTAACAGTGCTAAAAATTTCACTCTACAAATATTATGAAAAGATCAGTTCGAAAATAGTTCGAAACTGGTGCCGAACTCACACCTAAAATCATGTGAGAAGCTAACATCTTGAATAACAGAGAGCGTATGACTCAAAGTAGTTAACTTCTCAATGGGTTTATAGAGGCTTTTCATGGAGATTAAGGTTTTTTTTTCATAATTTCGAATGAGTTTAGATTTCAATCTTACTCCACGAGCTTTAATTTCACTGACTCTCCCGCTTTATGGTACAAAAACGACATTTTTTATTTGAGATATGGAAGAAGAGACTGAATTTAGATAGCAATGGCGTAATCTATATTAAAATTAAATAAATATCAATCAGGATATTGAGATCTTTTAAGGCCAGAACTCAACAAAATCAATTAATGCCAGAAGTGGTTCTGAAAATTCTTCTCATTCCGACGTAAGGAAGGAGACACTTAAATATCAATATTTGCTGAATTTTGCAGATGAGATTTTTACAACTTCGACATAATTCGAAAATGGTATCAAAATCTCTCAATCAGCGCTTGGACAAAACGCTTGGGTCCTAACGAAGTCTGAGCAAAAAATTGGCTTTAATGGTTTCTTTTGAGATTCTTTTATTTTTTCAGAGCTCGAATCTATGACTCGCCGACGCATACCACCTACTACTACACACTCGTTTACTGCTGCTGGTTGCTCAAATTTACTCAAATGTAGTCAACTGCAGCGCTGATGTGCTAGTGGACGCTTGGTTGCACTTAACTGAAAGAAATGGGCACAACTATTCAGAACTACATTTGGGAATACCAACGAAAGAGAAATATATAAATAAATAACATAAAAAGATGAAAATATTTCTTTTTGTAAGAAAAAAATAAATAACAAAAATAAAATATAAAAATTACAAAAATTCCAGAAAAGTTTGGCTCTCCTGTGAGCAATATAAAAACTGCACTCACTCGGTGTGCCAACTGGGCAAATATCCGCGGCACAAAGGTGTCTCAGTAACACAGGTGTCCAAATGGTGAAGAAAAAAGCAAAATTTTTCTTATACATTTTTTAATTTCATCAAAAACAGGGCAAAAGTGGGCATATGTTTGCAACAAATCCCAATACTGGCGCACTTTTTTTTATTCATATTTATTTACTTTCTTTAATTCAATATTTTTTCGCAAGACTTGGCGTTCAACTGGAACAACTCGAAGGCTTGAAGTGCTTGCGATATAAATTGTCCCCATTACTTGATTTTTTAAATTACATACATACACACATATATAGATGTATATTTATATTTATTTTTATTTGTATCGAAATGCTCTTTTTCTCCACTCCAAATTTCATTAATGCATTTCTAAGCTTTCGCAGGAGGATTATAATTGATTGCATCTCGTTCGATGAGTGCGCGTAATAGTGATGCATACATTTAGGCGCTCAAATGCACTTGTGCACAAGAGCTCACAACAACAGTTGAACAATAATTTATGCGCATACAAGCAGTCGTAGCAGCTTTACTTTCTACTTGGTTGGCTTTTTGCACGTCAAGTGGTATTACATATGCATACACACACACTTGCGCATACATACATACTTATACAGCATATTACATATTTATGGCATTTACGAGTAGACATTAAAATCAATCACAGCTAAGATCTCTTAATCCACTTGATCCATATGAGTTTACGAATAATTATTTGCAAGGATAATTAAATTTGTTAATTGTGTTAATGGCGTGTATGTGTGTGTGTGTGTGCATAAATCCATGTATACATATGGATGTGTGTAAGAGGATTAAAATAACAAGGCCGGTATTTGAGAGCTCAACGAAGCGAAAAATTATTTCATGCTAACTTTTGATTTATGAGAATGAAATTTTTTCAACAATTTATTATTCCTTTTTTTCTTAGCTTCTTTGACCAATTAGAAAGTTGCCAAGTATACCTGAAGAGCCTTTTGGACAATTAAACCTTCAACGAAACACTGTAAGAAATCATGTTTTTAGCGAAGTTGTGTAACTTCTTCTCAGATGGTTGAAAGTTTTACGAAGCAATCAACTAGCCCTAGCTTTAAACTCTCAGTCCACAGTATTTCATCTTACACGTAGCGGTAGACGAGGAAGCTCCAGTTCTAAGTGAATGGCAAAAAGTATACCGTAATCTTTAGCTGAGCAGACTTGGAAATGTTGATGGGAGTAAAGACTGAGCTTATTACCCGTAAGAAAACTCTTCTTCCACTTCTTTATTGGCGTAGGCACCGCTTATGCGATTATAGTCGAATTACCAACACCCCGCCCTTCGTTCCTTCTTTTCAATGTTTTGCGCCAGTTGGAAATACCAACTTCGCATCCTACAAGATTCTTCCAACAGGGCGGTATTCTTTCTCTTCCCTTGCTTACACCAACGGGTACTGCATGGACTACTTTCAAAGCTGGAGTGTTTTCATTCATTCCGACGATATGACCTAGCCAGCGTAGGCGTTGCCACTTCCTTCGCTGTACTATACTATATGTCAATGTCATCGCATAACTCGTACAGCTCATCATTCCATCGTCGGCTGCATTCGCTTTTACCAATGGGCGATGTACAATAAATAGTTCGCAAAACTTTGCTCTAGAAGAAACTCAAAGCCGACTTATCGGATCTAGGACGCAGCCATATGTGTGTCCACGTCTTCTGGTCCTAGACCATTATCCTCTGGATGTTTGCAGCTGATGTGTGAAGACGAATCCCCTGCGGTTGGAGTAGGGTTTGGAACCCACCATATGAAAAATAAACTTCAGTGAAAAACCAAAACAAAAAAGCCTCGAATGGGAGACCCACATTAAATGAAATTAAATTTTTTGGAAGAGCAATTGAGCCATGGAGATCGCATTTAAATGCTATCCAGGATTAAACCTCCCGTATCGATTGTTCATCGATTGCAACGAACTAGTGAAATGAGAGCTGTGGCAATTCCAATGTGCATAAGCTTGGGAAGGTAGGAGAGAAAGACTGTTTTTTGTTTGTTGAATTGATGGAGTAAAGAGAGTTACATGAGCTTACGGTGAGAGATCCGTTTGCCGGGTGCAATGTTAAACTTCATGAGCGCTGCGCTGCGGACTTAGTAAAGCTGATGAAATGAAAGAGTGAACTTTGAGCACTTTTGAGCAGTTTTTCGTTTTCAGCCAATCGTTTTGGTAATAAAAGCATTTAAGTTTTGCTTCCATTTGCAATTTAGGCTTGCACAATGTACATACACGTATGCATATGCTTTAAGATGAAAATGGCAAGATAAAAGGAAATGCCTATAGACATGGTGAGAATATCGATCGTAGACAAAAGCTCTCGAGTGTTAAGCCTGCAATAGAGGCTTATCAACTACCACTGAGATGAGCTGTTTATAGTGATTTCAACTTATGACTCCAAAATGGATCTTCCTCTGTTCAGTTCTTACTCATTTAACACTGTTTATGCGAGGAGCGTTAATCCTCGCATAAATTTAAGTTCTCACTTAAAGCTTCCTGCCATTTACATTACATTTAAGTGATCAATAAAGTGACGGGTTAAGGTAATGATATTTATCTACTGGGTCTTTCCATTCCAGCTCTTTGTAGTGGCAGCAATTGAAGGCTGGACAGTCTCAAATATACCTTCCGGATATCGGGTAAAGATCTGTGGGTTCCTTCCAATTTTTTCTACGAGCCTCAAGCTGAAATAATTTTTGTATTCTGCCCTAACCGCTTAGACTCTTGGCTTTGTCTCAAGAATTGGGATTAAATAATATATATATGTATATATAAATTCTTATATTTGTTGTCCAAACCTTCAGGTTTTGCTCAATCCGCAAGAATTAAATAGACTACATATTTCCGTGAAATGTGTGGAAAGAAAAATCCGTGCTACAATAATTGCATATATTGACAGCGAGACACCTACTAAACTATTCTGAAAATGTATGGCATAAAAAATGTCCTTAGAAACATTAAAAGGGCGAATAGAGAACGTGTAATGAAGAATCTGCAAATTTACCGAATTACAGGCCTTAAGGGCGTAAGGGCCCGAAATATTACATTGCTAAAAGTACAATTTGATTAACTACTGTACTATAATAGGAAATACCAAGGGTAGATTCTGTGCAATGAAATTGATAAGAGATCAGAAAAATTTATCAGAGCGAAATGGAATGGCTTTACGACCAGCAAGACCGTCAACATCAAGTGAAAAGTCAGCGAATTCGTAGAGGTTGCAGTATGGACATTACTTAGAGCAATATATGCGCAAAATATAGGTGCGTAAATGATATTTTAAAATACCCTTATCGTTTATGACCGGTCTTACTAAAAGCACATATCAGGCATCCCTAAGCTTCGCAGTTCAGGAAAGACTAAATATCAATCTCAAGGCTAGATATGAAGATGCTCTTGGATCTCGCCTGAATGCTTTGACGTGCTTTGTGACGCCTATATCAGCGCAAATTAGATCAAAACTTTACTACTACCACTGTGGTACTGTTAAATACCAAGCCTTTATGCGGCGTAGCAGCCAGGTAGTGCAGCCTTAGTTTCGTCAAAACAGTATAGAAAAAAATCGAAATAATTCGTTTGAAGACTCTAAAAATGTACATATGGTATTTCAGACTATAAAATTACTTTGAATTTTTTGTTTTGCTATTTTAGTGTTCGGCTAAAAAATGAAACAAAATCCTTAACTTAACTTAAGGTAGTAGCTTTACTTATAGAACGAAAGGAAGGAAATTATTGCGGTAAACGAAATTTTGAGACAATAATATACTATATTTAAGGTTCACAAAAAAATTTTTAGTATCAAAAAAATATTGGAATTTTCCAATGTTGTGATGAGTTTTCTGAAGCTGCTGCAGTCTGAACTCGTGAAACAGTTGAAACAAATTGCTTTTTAATTTTTGTGAGTGTCTCTTCTGTATGAACTAAAAAAAGACCTAAGAAGTTGGAAATTTCCAAATTTTTTTGAACTTTGAAAACAAAAAGTTGCATTCAAAAAGTTGTTTAAATAATACTTTTGTACAAATTTTAATTCTAATAGAAGATAATTTAATACTGAAGCTATATCACTTTGAAATTTTCTTCGATCGGACATATATTCCTTTTGCACCATTTTCTAAAACTTTTAAAAGAAAAACTCGAGAAAACACGCTTCAAAGCTCTATCGAATTGACCATTGAAATTTTAGAATAGATTTTTTGACGCCTCTAAAGCAGGATACTGCGTTAATTTAACTTCTGTACATACCTCTATACATACTAGAGCTCAAGACTTTGTTCGAACATTTTCGAGGTGGTCGAGCATTGTTCATTACTCGAAAATTTTCGTGCTTGAACTCGAGCAACTTGAGAATTTTTGAGCATTTTTAATAAAAAATTTTACTTTTTACCCAGGACTTTCATCTATAATTTCAATTTTATTTATGCAAAGTGTAAAACTCATTGAAATACTAAAGAAAAACAAAATTGAAATTTAAAAATTTCAAACTTTCATTTGAGCAGGTGAGCAACGAACGAGTATCGCGCTGCTCACAGTGCTCGTTACCCGGGTATCTAGAGCTCTAATACATACGCAAGTGTTGACAGCGTTGACATGAGAGAGATAGAGAGATAAAGAGATGAAAGATGAGCGAGTGTCAGGTAACTTTTTGGCCTCAAAAAAAGTTGTTCTAAAATAAACACCAGCCAACTTACTTACTTATATGTAAGTATAACAATAGTGGTAAGAAGAGACAAGCGTCAAGTTTATATTCTCCCCAAACCGCAACACTACAAATCCGTCAACATCATTATCAGCACATCCCCACTAGTGCCACAACTTTTCACCACTTCTTTCACCACGGAATATAATCACTGTCAACACTTTGCCATCACCACCGCTTGTTAGAAACTTTCCACGATAGGTTGCGACGTAGTCTACTATCACGGCATAGCGAGGACTGAATATTTTCATAATACAAATATTTTCAGAGGAATTTCTCAGAAACAAGTAACTCGTGTGTATAGACGTATGTTTGCTATGAGTTTCAGTCCAAATATTACTTTGCTCATCAAAAGCAACCATTTACATAACTTACCTGGTGTAACTACTTATGTGTGTATGTATGTATGTATGAAAATTGGTGCTTGGAAGAAATATGCAAAAATTTGTTAGTAATTTTTTCCATGCCAAAATTATGCGTTATTAATTTCATGGCTCACGCACGCATACGAGAATTCTTCAAATAAATATGCCATAGTGAATTTTCGTGCGAAAGCGGAAATTAATTTCACCAAAAATTTCGGCATTTATGGAGTGCCATGGCAACGCAGTGCATAGCAGCGAGCAGAGCAGTGGCAGTGGCAGCGGAGTTGTGGTTTCATTATGTTACGCATACGCCGTGTGTACCATCTCTCTGTGGTATGTAAATTAAATAATATGGACTAATAAATATACATTCATATATATATATGTGGATATATTATACACATGTATATTAAATTATATATGTCAATATATTTATTTAGCTGTATGCGCGTAACTAGTTTGACTTGCGGTTAAAATTTGACGCTCATTAATCATTTATTGTATACTGGTATAATTTGGCATTCCGTGCTCATATCAAATACTCGTAAACATACATGCTTATATAGCAAAAGCACTTAAATTTATGTGTGTTTATGTGTGTTCATGCTCATGGGTGTTAAGCGGTTTGTTTTGCGCAACTGCGGTCACGTTAAATACCTTAATAATCGCTTTGAAGTGATGAATGCAATTTCGGTTTGGTGAGCACATTTGTGTGTGTGATGTATGCTCGTGCATGTGTGAGCGCATTGAGTTTGGCTCATATTTGGTTTGGCAAATTGATTTCCTTTAATGCTTATTGACTTATGTAAAGGCAAGAGGAGGAGGTCAGTCGAAAATCGCTTCAGCGCTTATAACGCGTCAATTATACATACAAAAATGCATTTTAGTCAGTATTATGTTTATGCAATATATCAACCGCAGGTTGTTTATACATTTAGCCACTTATTCTAGTGTTTGATTAGTTTAAAATAACAAATCTCTATGGTCAATTAAATTTGAAAATTTTATTTTCATATTTTTAACTTATTGCAAAGAGTTATTGTTCAAAACCAGATTTTTGAAATTTTTTTTATAAGGTCACTTTATGTTATAGTAATTGAAATTCCATCATTTTCTATAAATGAATACTAAACTTATGTAATGTAAATACCTCACCGAATTTCATATTTGTAAGCGCCACATTTTGAGAAGTTATAATTCAAAAACTGATTTTTGAAAATTTTTTATAAGGCAGCTATATGATATAGCAAACCAAATTCGATAATTTTCACTGTGAATACTCTACATATATCACTTAAATAGCAAACTAAATTTCATATTCATAGCGCCTTATTTTGAAAAGTTATAAGCCAAGAAATTATTTTTGAAAATTTTTTTATAAGGCAGCTATATGATACAGCTAATCAAAGTCTCTAATTTTCACTGTGTATACTCTACTTATACCACTTATGAAGTAAACTAAATTTCATATTCGTAGCACCTTTTTTCGAAGAGTTATAGTTCAAAAACTGATTTTTGAAAATTTTTTTATACGGCAGCTATATGATATAGCCAACCGAATTCGATAATTTTCACTGTAAATACTCAACTTGTACCACTAAAATAGGTAACTAAGTCACATATTTGTCGTATCTTTTTTCGAAAAGTTATAATTCAAAAACTGATTTTTTGAAAATTTTTTAACTCGATCATTTTCACTGTGAGTATTTTACTTATGATATTTAAACTGCATACATAATTTAATATTCGTATCTTGTTCTTTCTAAAAGTTATACTACAAGAATTGATTTTTGAAAATTTTTTACTTTTTGAAAATGTTATGGCAAAACAAATTCGAAAATTCTTGCAGTGAATATTCTAGTCATAATAGATGTCTAGAAGACTGATTTTCATACTCCTAACCCTACTTAATTATAAAAGTTTTAAGTCAAAAGATTGTTCTTGAAAAATATTCGATTTGAATTTCGATGTTTCAACCAGAAATTATTTTGTCATTTTCAATATTCGACTGAGTCGGACGAATGTTAAAAATTATTAAGGTTTTGAAAAACTGCATCTAAAAAACAAATATCGTTTGAATAACTACATATATGTACAGTAGCTCAGCTCATAATTCTTGTATGAAAATATGCCTCTTTCGCATTATGCACCTTTGAGCATAAAAGCTTACTCATGTATACATACATATGTATATCGGGATCAATAGCATATCATAAAATAAAGTTAAAAAGGTAATAACCAAACTGAACTGAACCACTGAACAAAATATCAGTATTTTTCTCTGTAACCTGCAATTTCCAAATATTTTGAAAAATGTGGAATCTTTGGCTTCTATGGAATTCTTAGGAAATTTCAATTTAATTTAATCAGAAACATATTAAAAAAACTCCCCTAAAATATGCCTCATTAAGAAAAAAAAGTCTCGAAGTAATTACGCATTAACAAAAATTTCAAACTTCTCTCTCATTTCCAGAGAAAATCCTTCACACCAAAACAAAAACAAACGATTTCAACGAAATTTTTCACAGGAAAAACAACTTATTTATGAAGAGTGAAGAGTGAAAGCTTATTGCAAAAACTTAGTTGAAAATAAATATTACACAAAGATATTTATTTATATTACTATGCTTGTATGTAAGCACGGTTTTCATCATTGTCTACATTCAAACAATGCTTGGCAAATCACAAAAGAAAATAAATTGCATTTACTAATTGCAATTGCATATTTCACTTCACAGTGGCTTCTTTCCCACTTGCTCTATTCAATTTGGTGTTTTTTCTTGTTTCATTTTCTATTATGGTTTCCTGCACTAGTGTGTTGGTGGTCTTTTAATTAAATTCTCAGTTTTATCAATTAGTACAAAGCAACACCTGGCACGTATTGCGAGTTCATTTGTTGCTCTACTCTTTCTATTAAAATATGCAAGTGAATTAAAATAATTACATATGTGAGTGTATGTGGCTAAAAATGACAGTTTTAGAGAGAAGAGAAATGTCATGGTAATAATGATATAAAAATAAAATAATATACATAGAAATAAAAAATAAATGTAAAGTAAAGCAAATACAAAAATTAAATAAAATAAATAAAAGAAAACAAAATAAAATAAAATAAATCATATATAATATATAATAAATAAAATAAAAAAATTAAAATAAAATAAAATAAAAAATAGAATAAAATAAAACAAAATAAAACAAATTTAAGTAAAATAAAATAAAATAAAAATAGAATAAAATTATATGGAATAAAAGAAAACAAAATAAACTAAAGTATAATAAAAGAAATAAAATTAATTAAAATAAAACATATATATAATAAATAAAGGAAAAAAGTAATATAACTTAAAATAAAATAAAATTAAATTAAATTAAATAGAATAAAATAAAATGAAATAAAATAAAATGACATAAAATAAAATAAATCAAAAAAATGCTGTGGGCATCCCAAGTTCGAATTCCATTCGAACAAAAGGTGTCTGGAAAAAGAAGTCTAATGAGGAAACGTGGTGGTTTCCGAAATAGCAGCTATAACTTCTACCGTCCAAAACTATTGTTGTAATTTTATCACTATTTCCAAAAAATATATGGTCTGAAACAGTTCCATTTAAACGAAAACCCAAAAACAATTCAACATAACAATGACCTGAAAAAGCAAAATAAAATAAAATAAAATAAAATAAAATAAAATAAAATAATATAAAACAAAATACAATTTGTACTTTATTTTATTTTGTTTTATTTTGTTTTCTTTTATTTTATTTTATTTTAATTTAGTTTATTTTATTTTATTTTTTTACTTTAGTTTATTTTATTTTATTTTATTGTATTTTATTTTATTTTATTTTATTTTATTTTATTTTATTTTATTTTATTTCATTTTATTTTATTTTATTTTATTTTATTTTATTTTATTTCATTTTGCTTTATTTTATTTTATTTCATTTTATTTTAATTTATTTTATTTTATTTCATTATTTTAAAAGAATTAAAATTAAATTAAATTAAGTTAAATAAATTAAATAGAATAAAATAAAATACGATTTAATAAAAGAAAGTAAAAGAAGATAAAATAGAATAAAATAAAATTAATTAGAAATAATAGAATCAAATATAAAAAACATAATTAAAATAAAAATAAAATAAAATAAAAATGAAATGAAATAAAGTCAAGTAAAATAAAATATATTAAAATAAAATAATGTGATCTAAAATTAAATAAAGTAAAGTCAAATATAATAAAATAAAATTTGATTAAAAGAATATAATTAACTAATAAAATAAAAAATAAATTTATATATTTTATAAACTAAATAAAATTTAACAGAATAAACTAAGTTGAATAAAAGGATAACAATAATATTCAGATTATAGCAGTTTTCAAAAGAATTTTCTGCTTATTGTTGATTTTAATATCCATTTGCCAGCATAATCAAATTATTTCATCTAAAATACCAATATACACACATAATAAATTAGCAAGAAATTACTCTCGTATTTGCACAAATGTGTATTTTCACAAACACCTCCCATTTCCGCATTCACTCACACAATTAGCTTTCAGTTTCTTATTTAAGTTTGTTATGCGAACGAATTCACAGAAATAATCTAAATAAAATAAACTAACAAATATTTTCCATATTGTTGTTGCTGTTGTTGTTGTTTAATGCAGGCGTGCGTGCAAAATGAAATCATACAAACACAAGGGTATAAAAGAAAAAAATTATAATTTGTTTTGATATTTGTATCTCTGTAGCTTCGTGCAGGTTCGCATGGTTATATGTGCATACAAGAAGCCAGTGTGTGCGTATTTATTTTGAGATACATTTATGGTTTGTGAATTAAAGCACAGCACGCTTCGAGATTACCACTAAAATACACACATTTATTTAAATTCATATATTCTTGGAAATAAAAATATTTCTTCTACCTACGCTCGTGTTGGAATATCTGTCTGTCTGAGCACGTGTAAATGTCTGCTGATAAGGGTGGTGATGGATGGTGGTGTCTCAGCTATAATTGCCTTACTCTTAGCTGAATTATACTGCAGAGGTGTGTACAAGTGAATTACGAACTGCGAAACTGATGTTTTCAGATTTGATTTGACGAAGCCGAAATCGGAGCCAGTGGCCATAAACAGCAGACTGTTGCAAACAATGTAGAACTTTACTTGGAATACTTGACTCTGAAGGTGCTTACAATGACAACTATCCATAAATAAACGCAGAGAGGATTTTCGATTTCTGAAGCCAGGCGGAGTTCTATGGACTTTTGAACTCAAGATTAGAAGGCACAAAAAAGTTTGGAGCCGAAATAGTGAGGTTAAGTAGATATCCATAGACATATGCCTGTATTATCATAAGATAGACCCATTGGGGCTCTTTAGACTCTGTTAGTAGGAGTACTACTGGTTTCAAATATTCAAAGCTAGAGTTTATGCGCGACTTCTTCTGCGTAGTACGGATTCAAGAATTTTCCCGTGGTAAGGCATACCAGTTGTAAGAGGCGACTAAAACCCAAAAGTTATCGTAAAAGCCGGATCATTATACCGGAACAAGGATTTGTAATTGGCCAAATTTACTTTAGGGAATGTTTTTGCGGCTACAACAAAAACAACAACCCGATTTTTCCGAATAAATCGGTCCCGTGCTCACTTCCAGACTGAAAATTTCTCCAGATATTGACCTTGACATAGAGCCACTTACATGTGTTCCACATAGAAAATCGATTTCTTCGAACAGATCGGTACCGGATCAACATCCAGCGTTTCTTATCGTATGCCGGTCTTATACGCAAAGGTATCTCCCAAATTTCAGGTCTCTACAATCAGTAGTTTATGCTCTTGGTTGGTTGTTGGTTGGGTTGATCCGTCAGTCATTCAGGATAAAGCTTTTTATATATGAATAGGTGAGTCAGAGTCCGTGGAGCCTAGTGAAAAAATCGGAAAATCCAATACTAGTAGGCCAGGCAGGAGGACGGCGTGAGAACTCATCTCTCACGAGGCTAGGATTAACTGTTACGCTCGGCTCTACTTCTTCCAAGCGGAGTTAAGCTTTGTTATCTAAGTTCTGGTAAGTGTTTTCTTCCATATTTACTCTCCCTTGGACCTTAACCCTTTGTACGGCTGTATATACATAATTCCTTACACCGTCTCGTCGTGGCACTAACTGCATCATGACTGTCATGGCAATACAACGTAGTCTTTGTTGGGTCCTTGTGCGTGTGCATAACGTTTAATGTGGGCTAAAAAATCTACCTGCCAAAAGCAATGCAACATTCAGCCAACCGAACAAGCGAAGCGTGCGCATTAAGCAACAGTTGCTATGGTGATGACAGCACGAAAGAGGAGCGAAAGAAATGCTGCTGGTTTAGCGTGAAATTCGCAAAACGTTTTGGGGGAGTGTGCAAAGGCGGGTGTGTGTGTGTGTGTGAATATATGATGGAGGTGCACATGAATATCCTGCCACGAGCATGAGTAGCATGTTGAGCATTACAGTTATGCAGTTGTATATATATACATACATATATATTTTTTATTTTTGTCATTTATGTTTTCAATTTGCACACGACGAGTTGGTGGCATAAGTTCCGGAGCGAAAAAAATTGTATGGCGGCTGTTGGTGAAAAATAGTTAGATAGAAAAAAGGATGGAAAAAAATACAAATTATGACAGTTGTCAACATCAACTGTCAACACCGCGCCAACCAGCAGCTGTCCGGCCGCCCTCGCTTACCGTTACAACGTGTGACTGCAGCAAACCTGGGATTTATTGATTCACCACCACCTGCGCTTTAGAGGTGCATAAGTGTATATGTACATTCATATATTTATATGAATGCAAGTACAATACATTAATATGTATGTATGTACCATATATCTGTATGTTTATTTATCATGTAGCCAGTTTGCCCGTCAGCCGGATATCCGTTTGATAGTTTGAATACTATTGCATATTTTTGTCATATTTGCTTGTATGTACAATATAGGTATACATTTAGACCTATTATTTGTACACACATACCTATATGCACACAAGTATTGGTGTCATATTATTAATGCGCCCAAAGGAGAGTAAAAGTTTTGTAACGGTGTAAATTGCAAAATGCCTCCAGTGAGTTACTGTATGCTGTATGCTATGAAAGGATATACCATGCATACATACAAACATATGGTTGTAATGACATAAGCAAATGCATACGAGTGTGTACATATATGTGTGTAATATATTTTTGATAGTGCATAGCTATCCATACTTTCGTATCTATGAAAAGGGAAATGAATATGTAATTGATACAAATGTTACTCTCTATAGTCATACATACATACATACATATATATATTTATATTTCTATGTGCACATAAATGCATCAAAAAAAGCCATGAAAACTGACTTTGTGGAATTATATTGCAATTTTCAATCATTTTCATAATAACAACGTAAAATATTAGGCTTAGTAAAAAGTAATCCATTATTTTTGTTATAGATAGCTTTAGTGATCTGTATTTCGCGTTGTATAAGACCGATCGGGTTCCGCTAGATGGCTTTAGAAAGATGACATTTCGTATTAAAAAAACTTTCCTAACAGTTTTGAGATTGGTTAATTCAGTTTTGTGTCAGTGTGCGTCAAATCCTGCACAATTTCGGTATTATTCCGGTAATATTGATGTAAAATATGCTTCACGGAGTGGAAGGCCAATTATCGAAAGTGTCGTTAAAATCATGGACATCGTCGAGTCTGACCTTCATGCAGTGTTTCGATTGCCCAAGAGCTAAAGATTGCACAAAAAACCGTTTGGAACCATTTGAATAAGGCTGGATAGGAAAAAAATATTCAAAGCCTTCGATTTCATGCTAAATAATGGATTTCTTTTTACTACACCAATACATACATAAAGGGTGCTTTTTCAGACATCTGGTTTTTAAGCAGCACTAAAACGCAAATAGATTTAAATGCTATGGCCGGGTATTTGATTTCGGGCAAGTGACCACTGCGGCTGGCTCAAATAAATTCCAACCGAGAGGCATAATTTTCGACCACTCTTTGCAGCAATTGGAACCGTATGTCAACAATAACGCACCGAATATACTCTGGAAAGGCATCAATCGTCTTGGGCTTATCTGACCAGACAAGCGATTTCACATAACCCCACGAAGAATAGTCTAGCGGTGTTAGATCGCACGATATTGAAGGCCACGCCACAGGCTCACGACACGACATTATGCGCTTAGCAAAAGTTTCAATCAATAAATTGATTGTTTCGGCTACATCAATATTCAGCTGAACATTAGTCATAGCTCAGTAGCGTTCCCCAACAACTGTAACGCTACGGTCGGCTTCACTCTTGAAGCAATATGGACCAAGGACTCATAAAGCACACGGAACAGTGAACTTATGAAGATGATCGACTTGTAGATTATCATCACTCGAAATACAATTTCAACCAAAATTGAGCTTCAACGCTGAACACAACTTTCTTGTGAAAATCGATGGTCACCAAATCTCATTTTGGGTCCATTCACTGAACGAGCAACGCGCTTGATGGTCGCTCGGCTTCAATTCTTGCATGAGTTGGATTTTGTTAGCTCCTAGAACAAGATCCTTCAGCAAAATCTTCCATATCTTCTTTGATACTCTACATCACAGTAGCAAAAGCGTCTTCGGTGGGCACTGTACGGCATCTCTTTTATAATTGACGCTTTGCAACCGCTGAAGGGCTTTTCGGCCGAGTTCCTACTCCAATTTGTGGTTTTGCGTCTTGATGTTTTGCCAACAAATGGAGGGACCTACAATTTATCCTAAGCCGCCTGCGAACGGCTGAATGTTTTTTTTTATAAGGAGCATTTGATTTCCATGTCAGAAGTATACTCGGAAGGGTTGACATTTCCTGCCGAAGGGCGACCGCCATTAGAAAATTTTGCATCTCTTAGGATGCGCAATATCCACTAGAGTAAACGTGGTGCGAAACCGATCCATTGTATTTTTTCTTTTTCTTTTCATTGATGTGCTCCAAAAACTTATTGAAAGAAAATTTAAAATTTAAAATCAAAACATGAATATTGTACAAGAGAATCTATTTTACAAAGAAGGTTTTGAAATTCGGTAATTTATTCCCAATTCCCAACTTAAAAAAAATTACCAAATTTTAATAATTTTTTTCAAATTTTATATTTTTTCATTTATATAAAAGGAATGTTCTTTCTATTTTTTTACACTACTCATTACCCACCTTAATATCTCTATATAATATATAGGTATCCATTTATTATAACACATATCATTGTCACTATTCCGAAAGGAGATAGAAGAACATTGCATTTCACTATCTACAGGTAGATATGCCATATATACGAGTATGTACATATATACTTACATGCGTAAATTGACATATATCTATCTTTGAATAAGAATTTCCTTAGCCTCCAGTCAAATGCCGAACAAAAAATTTTCACATGAAATTGGGAAACGGAAAGCCAATTTCACCACATTTTCATACGCTTTAGGTTTTTCGCAATAAAAAGTTTGAATGCGGTTATGACAAGAGAAAATTTCGAAATTTCGTTAACGGGTTTTTCGCCGAAAAAAATATAAAGGATGTAACACAAAATAAAATAAAAATTATTCAATGAATTGCCAAAAAAATGTAATGGTGTGTAATGGGATGTAGTAATGCTTCTGGATATGCAGTAACAGTCACTAACTGTTGCAGGCACGTCCCTCGATTTGGACCAACCCTTCTCCGACTCCTGCTCTGACTACTTAAAAGAGAGGAAGCTTCGGTGGACTTATTTATTTGGATCAAGGATTCGCTGAAGTCTAATTACGACGGCAGTTCTGTCTGTTTTGAAGCAAGCGGCTCACTATCTAAATTATATTTCAAGTAACACTTCTGTCTCCAGACTGGGCTTGGGATTCAGGACTTAAAACCAATTGCAATTTTTTTTTATCCGGGATAACAGTTTCGGACCCATAAAAACCCTTAAACTACTTGGGTATCATCTAATCGTAAGACTGGAAAGCAGAACGACCATGTCATGATAGACGGATATCACTTCTAACTTGTTTTAGATGTGTACTCTCCGTGATGGTAACATCGAATCGAACCACTATTTTGTCGCATTCAAGATCGGTATCCGCCAAGAAAAGGGCATCACTAAACACAGCTGAAATCATAATAAAGAGAAAAGCAGTTTTCTGCTTCACTTACCCACCGATTCTTTGGAAGTACTCATCAACAATTCGGTATAAGGTAACTGTGGGACGGTATTTCAAGCTCCCCACAAACAGCTGTTCTCCTTAGGGATAGGGTAAGTATCTTTTTAACAACGTTTGAAGATAGAAACGGTGATAGGCAGAATGCGTGAGTGTGAAGAACCTGAGGAGTTGGCTAACAGGGGAAATGCTCGAAAATTTTATGAAAAAATTAGGTAAATTCCAAAAAGTGAGAAGGCCTATTTTGGCGTTCGGAGCATACTGATTATATGGAGGGAAGCTGAAAACACGGAGTAACCATATTCCTTGATAATGGTGTAGACATTCCATCATCCTCTCGAGTTTCATGGCGGCGATTAACTGACACGATATATAAAAGGGAGACGGATAGTATCCTCGGCCTTATCAAACCGTCAAGAAACTGACTGGTAAAAATCGACTTCCTTCTGAAGCGGATTATGACTGGCGATGAAAAATGGATCCCTTAGAACAACCTCAAATGAAAACATTCATGGTGGAAGAGCAATGAGGCGGCACAAACTGTCTCCAAGCCAGGATTGGCGACCAGTAAGATTTTGTTGTGTGTGTTGGTGGGATTGTCATAGAAGCATCAATCACGAGCTGCTCCCATTATCGCCAAATTCTTAATTTACTCCCAGAAGTTACTAACTTTGGCCAACAGGAGTGGAAGTGTGTTTCATCAGTACAAAATAAAATAAAATAAAATAAATTAAAATAAAATATAATAAAATAAAATAAATAAAATAAAATAAAATAAAATAAAATAAAATAAAATAAAACAAAATAAAATAAAATAAAATAAAATAAAATAAAATAAAATAAAATAAAATAAAATAAAACAAAATAAAATAAAATAAAATAAAATAAAATAAAATAAAATAAAATAAAATAAAATAAAATAAAATAAAATAAAATAAAATAAAATAAAATAAAATAAAATAAAATAAAATAAAATAAAATAAAATAAAATAAAATAAAATAAAATAAAATAAAATAAAATAAAATAAAATAAAATAAAATAAAATAAAATAAAATAAAATAAAATAAAATAAAATAAAATAAAATAAAATAAAATAAAATAAAATAAAATAAAATAAAATAAAATAAAATAAAATAAAATAAAATAAAATAAAATAAAATAAAATAAAATAAAATAAAATAAAATAAAATAAAATAAAATAAAATAAAATAAAATAAAATAAAATAAAATAAAATAAAATAAAATAAAATAAAATAAAATAAAATAAAATAAAATAAAATAAAATAAAATAAAATAAAATAAAATAAAATAAAATAAAATAAAATAAAATAAAATAAAATAAAATAAAATAAAATAAAATAAAATAAAATAAAATAAAATAAAATAAAATAAATAAAACTAAAATAAAATAAAATAAAATAAAATAATATAAAATAAAATAAAATAAAATAAAATAAAATGAAACAAAATAAAATAAAATAAAATATAATAAAATAAAATAAAATAAAATAAAATAAAATCAAAAAAATCAAATAAAATAAAATAAAATAAAATAAAATAAAATAAAATAAATAAAATAAAATAAGATAAGATAAAATAAAATAAATAAATAATAAAATAAAATAAAATAAAATAAAATAAAATAAAATAAAATAAAATAAAATAAAATAAAATAAAATAAAATAAAATTAAATTAAATTAAATAAAATAAAATAAAATAAAATAAAATAAAACAAAATAAAATAAAATAAAATAAAATAAAATAAAATAAAACAAAATAAAATAAAATAAAATAAAATAAAATAAAATAAAATAAAATAAAATAAAATAAAATAAAATAAAATAAAATAAAATAAAATAAATAAAATAAAATAAAATAAAATAAGATAAGATAATATAAAATAAATAAATAAATAAAATAAAATAAATATAAATAAAATGAAATTAATTAAAATAAGGTAAAATAAAATAAAATAAAATAAAATAAAACAAAATAAAATAAAATAAAATAAAATAAAATAAAATAAAATAAAATAAAATAAAATAAAATAAAATAAAATAAAATAAAATAAAATAAAATAAAATAAAATAAAATAAAATAAAATAAAATAAAATAAAATAAAATAAAATAAAATAAAATAAAATAAAATAAAATAAAATAAAATAAAATAAAATAAAATAAAATAAAATAAAATAAAATAAAATAAAATAAAATAAAATAAAACAAAATAAAATAAAATAAAATAAAACAAAATAAAATAAAATAAACAGTGAATGAACAGTGACAACCAGATACTTCGAGAGATTGGTTGGGAGGTTCTTATATATCTACCTTATAGTCCGGATCTCGCACTAAGTAATTAACATTTGTTCCCATCTATGGCGTATGATTTGGGTAGCTAATCAACAGAAGCCTGTAGAAATCTATGATCTCAATTTTTTGCCAATTGGGAAAAGAGAGAGAGGCATAACAATACTACCTTCAAATCGACGGAAAGTTTTCTAGTAAAACGGTGCATATTTGACATAAATCGAATAAATCTAACTATGGAAATAGAGCCTTTGATTTAATGGCCTCAACAACCGGTACTGGTAGTGGAAGAAATATTATTTTTTTGGCTCTACACTACTGTTTACGCGTTTAAGCTTGAACTCTTAGAAATTTTCAGCAATCTTGAAACCGGCATTAAAGCCACCGGCCGGATGGACGATAAAATCATGGTCACCGTTCAGTGCGATGCTTTATTAAAGGTGCAAACATTCAAAACTTCTATATTGTTAATGAAAAATGCTCAAAATCACCACAAAAGTTTTTGTTTTTTATTCACCAGTTCACAAGTGCATGAATGCCAAAGGGCTGTGACTCAAAATGCGGTGACAGAAGAATTAGAACTAATAAATACAAAAGTTCAAAGGCAAAGTCAGCCAGCCAGTGTGTGGCAGACAGACTCGCTTTTAATTTTTAACAAGTTTTTACAAATTTGTTATAACACAAACAAAACACTAAAAAAAATAATTCAAATTCAGGTGCAGTGAAAATATGTATGTATGTATGTATGTAATGTATGCACTTCCTACGGAACATATTGCCAACACATTGCAGTGCAGTGTGACTTAATGACAGGGGGTAACACCAAAAACAGCAATAACAATAACAGCACAAAAATTGCAGTAACCAAATGGCAATGACAGCAGCAAATGTACTTTTAACAAGTTTATAAATGCTCGACAGTTGTGGGCCAAGCCAACCGATAGACTGCATTGAGTTCATGATGGGCATACATTTACGAGTATGTATGGTATACATGTACATAAATACATAAGCATATGTGTATATGGATTTATGCATGCGAGTGATAGGCTACAGACAGTCTTATTTGTACTTCTGCATACATATTTACATTTGCCTGGCTTTGACTCATTTTTATTTATTTCATTTCATTTTTTTTCTTCTTCTTATTTTAAATGCATTTACAAATGTGTTGGCATATTCATTTTTAAATATGCTTACAACTGTAGTTACAACATTCATACGCACATACTTGCATACCTATATTCACATATGTCTGCACGTGTACGAATTCTTACTATTTTTTTTTTTTTGCTGCTCAAAATATCTGTTTCTCTACATACGAGCATGTACATATTTGCATTTGTATAATTGATGCATTGCAGTAGTTTTTGAAATTTCACTTCCTCGCTGTTGTAGTACTTTCTGGTTTAACAGTTGTGTGCGCACACAAAGGCTATGCGGGCAAACAGACATGATTAAATGAAATGATCGTTTTTTTTTTGTTTTTGCTTTTGCCAAAAAATGAAGTTGCTTTATTTCATTAACAGAGCGAAAGAGGGAAATAGAAAGGTTTTGAAAAACATTTTATTATCAAATTAAAAAGCGTAGATTTCATTTTTATAGAACTTTGACTTATTTAGAAAGGCCTTGGTTGGTTGGTTGGTTGGTTGAAAGGGGAGAACCTGACCGCCCGCACCTAGGCCATGGAGTCGGCTCATTGTGCTTCCTAGAAAGGGTTTAACTGAATATTTTGTTCTTGGAAAGAATAAAGAAAAATAAGACAGTCTTTGAGAAACACATACATACTTCTGCTCAAATATAAACGAGACTGTTCAATAAATCAAAAACGGTTAATTATTCTTCAATATTTATATTATCCCCTTCAAAATAGTCACCATTAGAGGCGATACAAATATGCCGCCTTTTTTTCCAATCTTCATAACACTTCTGGTAGGACGCTTTAGGTATGGCTTTCAGTTCCTTCTTCGAATTCTCTTATATGACTTCAATCGACTGAAAATGCTTTCCACGAAGCGGCAATTTGAGTTTAGGGAAAAGAAAGAAGTCACACGGTGTCATGTCGGGTGAATGCGGTGCTTGCGGAACAATATTTACGTTGTTTTTGGTGAAATAATCGCGTACAAGACGAGACGTATGAGCAACAATTTTGGAACAAGTCGAGCAGACACACGTCTTATGCCCAAAACATCGGGAATAACTAGCTATCTCTCTTTCAGTCACACGACGATTTTCCAACACAATTTTCTTTACTTTTTCGACGTTTTCTTCGTTTATTGACGTTGCTGAACGACGATCATGGGGCAAGTTCTCCAGCGATGTACGGCCGTCCTTGAACGACTTATACCAATCAAAAATACGTGCACGTGATAGGCAAGACTCCCCATATGCTTTCTGCAATATTTTCATTGTGTCCGTCCCACTTATTCCATTGGAATAACAAAATTTCAAACAAACTCTTTTGCTCAACGTTAATTTCCATAGTAAAATTCGAAAAACACACTCCAGGTTGACTTGTTTATAGTGCCGTAAAAAAAAACTATGTGACAGATCGCGCTCGAATTTGACATGTAAACATATAACAGTCCTGCCAACCTAAGCAAAAAAAAAAGTATGGCCATATGTCTTGTCCTTGTCGAGTTATGGATAAAGGCTCGTTTATATTTGAGTAGAAGGTATAACATTTTTCGTATGCATAATATATACATATATTATATAATATTGATAACAGTAACTGGAGGGCAAAACTAAAGCAACCAAAGGTAGTAAAATGTCTTATGGTATATAATTGATTATTAACATTTAAAATTATTTACTTAACGCTTTATACGAAAAAAATGAAAAAGGTATTTAGTTGCTTTAGTTTTGACCAGGCCATATGTGAGTTAATTTTAGTAAATGTGCAAAAACGAGGTGTGCGAAATAAATTTGTTGAGATTTTATTTTATAATGCTTAAGTTAATATTTTAGCTCTACATTTTACATGAGTAACTTAAAGAGACTTTGTTTAGTTAAATCATTCTAGTTGCTTTAGTTTTGGCCACCAGTGTATATGGTATAAAAATCTTACATATACGAAAATAATTTTCGAAAAGTGGACTGATCTGTTCGAAAAATTCGTATTTATGGTTCGTTTTTTTTTTTTTTGAAATTCAGTATAGAGATAGGTGGGTTTTTGCTTTGATTATCAGGAGGACTAGACTAGACTAGTGGCCGACCTATTCAAAAAAATCGTATTATTAGTTAGAGTTACTTGATCTGGACCAGAGATCCACATAATCTAATAATCGTATTTATGGTTCGATTTGATGAAATTCGGTACATAGATGATTTTTTTTGCGAAAATTCGTATTTATAGTTCTTTTTAGTTGAAGTTCTTCTTTTTTACGGGAAATGGATCGATCTATTCAAAGAATATATGTAGGTATTCATGGTTTGTTTTAGTTAATTTTTTGGATGATATGCCTAAATAGAATACTTTTATTTCCTGCTAATAAGCCAGAGATCTGTAACCAAGTTCTACTTGCTCTAAATAGGAATAATTAATTCTTTAAGGTAAAAAAATCACCAACTGATTGTCGAGAATTAGAATGATTTGAGTATTTGATTAGACAGTGATCCATAATGCAAAAACACAGAAAGCAACAACAATGTGTGTTCGTTTACGTTATATATTATATTGTATTTACTACATTATTAATCATTTTTTTATTATCATTTCTTTTTTTTTTTAATTTTAAAAATTTTAAAACAAATAAATATTTATTTAAAATATGTGAATAAAAATTTGTAACGATTTATTAAAATAATTCCTGATAACTCTTTCTCCAAAATATTTATTCATTACTTTTTTCATATTTTTGCATTTACTAAGTTGAAACCCTGGCGGCCGCGATAGCCGAGTGGTTAGCATTGCGTACTGACATTCGGAAGGCTCGGGTTCATATCTCAGTGCCAGCAACATCCAAAAGGTATGGAAAATTAATTTAAATAAAAAATGAAGTTAAATTTTCTAATTGCGGTCGCCCCTCGGCAGGGAATGTCCACCCCTCCCAGTGTATTTCGGACATGAAATAAAAGGCTCCTCGTAAAAAACCGTCAGCCGTTCGGAGGCGGCTTAGTATAAACTGTAGGTCCCTCCATTTGTTGGAAAAACATCAAGACGCAAAACCACAAATTGGAGGAGGAGCTCGGCCGAAAAATCGCTTCAGCGGTTACAAACCGCCAATTATATATATACATAATTTGAAACCCTATTTAATTATTTATTATTGGGTGTACAAATTAATTCGATGCGTTTTTGTGTATTTTTTTAGTAAAAAATTAAAAAAAGAGTACAATACTCAAAGTATTGTCTATCGGAAGCGACTACTTTTCCCCATCTTTTGGAGAAGTTATTCACAAAATACTTCCCCAAAAATTGAGTCATTCTTCATGGACTGGAGCATAGAGCCGGTGGGGTAAGTCCTGCGATTTTAGCGTTTCAGGTAGGTTTTGACTATCACAACCACTTGGATCCGAGCGTTGTAATCTTGCAAATCATCTTGTCATGTTTTTCGCTCATTTATGGCGTTGGTTTTAGATGATATGATTTGAATCAAAGTTTCCCTCTGGTTTTAGCAGCTAATAGTAGAAGGGTACACTACAAGTGTGTACTACAAGTACACTATTTTCCTAAAATCACCACCTTTGACGCGTCGAAACCGCTCTCTGCATGACTTACATATCTGTCGGCGCAGATTCACTAGAAACTTCCTTAAACATTCAATGGCCGTCAGCTGCACTTTTCTTCACAGAGTTTTTCCTATCATCTCTAACTCCGCCAATCTAAGCATGTTCTTTAATGTTCTCTACTCTTCTCTCACTCTCTCCCGGTTACTCTCTGAGAGGTCTCCTTAAGAATTCGATATGATTGAAGTAAAGAACAAGTAGGTGTCTAGGTTCATAAAGCGTATCTTAAAGCTTCTTTGAAAAATGCTAACCTCTACCTTCACATGGTGACTTTTAATATTATTTAAGATGCTCTGTGGACCGAGCATTCTGCGGTATAACTGATCAACATCTTTCTCTTACTGGAAAAATTTGGAGATTTTAAGATGACGAAGAAAGCTCTATTGCTTCGAAACGTATAAAAGGCAAAAGCAGCAGCCCTACTATTTTGGATGATGTTGAACTTGAGAAGTTGGTTGATAAGAAAAATGTCCGACTTATATTCGGGTTATATTGCCGTAGGAAAAAGAAATACGAATTCAGGCATAGCAAACTTAGGAGCACTTCTCCATTCCTTAAGCTTGCGTTACAATTGAATTGATCGAAGTGAAGCTTTTTTAACCCCAGTTCCCTAAGGGTAGATGATCGTACACAGGCTATGCTGACATTTTCATTTCTCCACCTTGTCTTTCTAATAGATTCGAGGTATTCCTATTCTTTTTTAAGAGGATTTCGACTATTGGATTTTCATGTTAAAGACCGATCTTTATATAATTGACGGCGGAACTTCTCTTACGATTTCTCGCTTGCCTTTTTACGAACAGCTGTTAAAATGTTATTTTCATGCCAGAAAAAATCCGAAGTAATATTAGGAAATTTTTTTTAAGAGTTTGCGGGACTAGAACCGACTGGTTCGGACCACACATTGTTCTTTACTTGACTGCTGCGTTCGGCGTGTTTAACGTTGAAAATCATCAAGGTTTCGAGAGAATTTGTTGGACTTCTCCGAGCTCTTCGATAATCAACTGTATTTTAGACATCGTGAGAGCTAGTAGCTGTAGAGACAATTGGACTACAGAGGGCACTGTGTGTTCTTTTGTTTGTTGTTTGTAATTTAGCAGTGGCTAGGGCTACAGCGAAGGAGGGAAATAGTTGCTAAATTGAATAGTTCAAATGAAGATGAGTTTATTTAGCTATTGTATATTTCTGGTCTCCAAATCGCAGATGCAAGGTACTCTCCTTCTTCTTCTTAATTGGTAGTAATTATTTCTTATTTTCCTGCTTGATATGAACTGAAGACACTAAATGGAGCCATGTCCCATTCCATTTGAGATCTTCCTTTACCTCTGCAATTTTTTTCTAGAAATCTTCCAATGCTGACTCAATGGATGTTATCGCCGTTCATATAAGAGCACAAAAGGGCAAGATACGAAGAATGGGCGACTTTCAGAATTTTCTATTCGTCCAAATAGACTACTAATTCTCATATTTCTTTTTCCAAATTGATTGAACTGTCTACTGATTCTGAGATTTTTCTTTCTTTCCATTGCTTCTAATTATTATAAAATATTTTCCATCGTTATTTTGATGATTTTATATTGTCATCCATACGTCAAATATACTTTCATCCATACATCTTCACATTCTAAGCATGTGTGTAATTCACTGTAATAAATTCTCAACGCTCATATAATTTTAATTTTCGTCATGGGAAATTTTTCGGAAGCTCATTAAATTGTTGTGCCACATTTGACCTGATTTCATAGCCATTGATATACCATAAATATTTGTAACAATTACACATACATATATACAAACATAGAAGTATGAGTAAATTGTCTGTACGAGTCATACTCTCACTGTTCACCACAGCAGTGCCAGTTCACCAGTTAAGTCATAAATCAACTGGTCGCCTATGGTAGTAGTACCTTCAGCTCACCAACTCCCAACTGATTTACCTATTCTGTTTGTGTCATACACACACATATACATACATATACATTGAACCAATATTTGCTCATACTATTATTATATACGAGTATACGCTCACTCTCTCGTCTGCCTTCTAATGCAAATACAAATTTACTACCTTTTTTTTTTTTTAATTTACTTAGCCCTCCTCTCACTTGGGTCTCTCTAAAATGCCCCTTTTTAAATAAATTTTCTGATTTTCTACTATCATATAACTTGACTTTCAACGCTCCCTGCTGAATTTTTATTTACCCTTCTCACTCTGCTCACCCCGCCCGCCCACTGGCTGTGCGCTACCATTTGCATTTGACTCACGAACTTTGTTGAAATGGCATTATAATGTAGTTAAATTGAATGCAGGACCCAGTCCGGTTGTTATTTGATCATTTGTAATTGTAATTCCAATTTCTATCAGGTTACGAGCGTACTTGAGTGTTGGTGTGTGTGTGGGTGTGCGTGTGTATTTGAATTTGATGTGGGTTATAGGAAAACTATAGATTGGTGTAGGGGGAATAATTTATATGTATATATACACAAAGTAGATATATGTATATAACTAAATATTGTACATACATACAATATAGTATAAGTAAATATATAGTACATATAGTAATCAGTTCCTTGTCGTGTAAACATCATTATGCAAGTTGTAACTAACGGTACAGCACTCTCGTTCTCAATTACATTTAATATTGAAAACTCACCACTTGTTCGTGGTAAGTCTGTTGATTAAATTGTATTCATTTTAAATTTACAAAGAAAACAAGTGTTACATACTTACAGACATTTGTTTGAAGAGGTGGGTAGTAGAGAGTAGAGTTTTTGCAGAAATAGCTTTTATTTGTAATTTAAATTAAATAATCCAAAGTAATTTATTTAATCAATAAATTAAGGGTTTTTAAAGGAAAAATAAATTGAGTACGCTTAAACTTGTGCTTGAGCTTTCAAGCTTTCACTCAGTCAACAAAAGCTTTCATTTTAATCATAGATCAAGTAAAAAGTAAACCATTATTTTGGCTTTATTTACCAGGGATAAAAGTATCCAAATAAAGTTAAATATGCAACCATTTTGCTCTTTGCCATTTTCTTGGTAATGCCTCTCTTATAGAAACCCGTGCCCTTAATGGAAAAAAATGATCATCAATGGCCTCTCTTGAGACCAATTCCTCACCAGCCTATTCATTTACCATAGAGAGCAACAGATGGTAATCACTTGGCGAGAGGTTCGGACTATAAGGTGGATGCATATGAACCTCCCAGCCAAACTCTGAGAGCTTCTCGCGATTCACTATCGCTGCTTATGGTTTGGTGTTGTCCTGTTGATACACAATTGTCCTCCTGATAGCCAAAGCTGGCCGCTTCTTGGCGATTACCTCCTTCAGACAGTCCACTTGCTGACAGTATAGGTGTTAAGAGTTTGGCGTTAGGGGAGCGGCTCATATAGTTGATTCTGGTTGGAGACCATTTGTGCCACCTCATGAAGGACAGGATCACGACCGTTTTCATTTGACGTTACAGTAAGTGATCTATTTTTCAGCCCCAGTCATCACAAAGTGAATGTTGCAATCGCATTGTTTACGAAAATCGCACAACTAACCGAAACGATGATGTCCACATATCACACCGGAACAGTGATTTGACTCCTTTGGACTATTTGTGGGGGTGAGCCGTTAAGAATAAGTGCTTTGCCGACCATTCAGAGACAAAGCTGTTGCAATCAAACCCATCATCTTGTAATAAACGGAAGGCATGCCTACTGTGCTTAAGTTGTGTGCACGCACTGAACAACAGGCACAAGAAGGGTTCGATGTCGAAAAGCTTCTATCGCAAAAGACATCCGAATGAGTTTATACTCATTTAGCACTCTTTCTCTTTGAGAACACTCTTCAACAACTCGATATAGGAGAACTCTGGAAGAACATTACAGGTTCTCTACGTCCGAAGCAATTGGTTTTCGCCAAAGCTAAAAGAAGTACTGGTACGATGAGGATTGTAATTTCTTTGTGAAAGAGAAAACAGAGAGATAATGTGACTAAATAGATACCTAGCGGGTATCCGTTTACGCTCGACCGATGGATTTTTATGAGGAGCTCTTCGCACTTCGGTGAGCAATTAATTCCAAGTCTTGGACCGGTCGATTGGCCACCAAGATCGTGTAATATCATACCGTTAGACTTTTTCTTACGTGGATATGTAAAGTCTTAAGAATTGGAGCAAAACATCACGCGTGGCATTCACCAGTTAATAGTCGAAACTCCAGGACGAGTCTTCGAAAATTGGACTCAAAGGATGAGCCATCTGAGATATAGCTGCGGCCAACATTTGAAAAGGATAATCTTCAAAATATAAATGCCAAAGAGTGTTCTTTCGAATGAAAATACACCTTCCCATAAAATTTGAATTTTCTGTGTTTTTTTTTTTTTTTTTGAAAAAACAGGGAGCCTCGAAATGGATTGTCCTTTATTTATAATCTAATAGTGAAAAAATGTTCTCTATTCGATTAAGTTCTCAGATAAGCTCATAAAAATAATATTCAATAATAATTTATAGAGTTCCCCAGTTCTTGTAGAGTAGAAGCACTAGAATTCTCAAACTTTTTGCTTGAGGCATACAAAGATCGTTGAAGGCAGAAGTTAAAGAGAAACTTCAATTGCTTTTGAGTTCGATCCCCTAGAAAGTGTTTGCCATCCTTTCTTTTACCACTAAGGTCTCCGTTGTACAACAAATAAAATTCTATCACTTTTCTATCCTCAAAATTTAAATTAACGAATGTTATTGCTTATTGAAAATTTTCCCAAATTAATAATTGTACAGAGTAAGTTCAGCTCTCTCTCATGTATATATGCCCATCCTCGCACTGAGGAACCAAAATATATTTGGCTGTGAGCAAAGTTGAATTTCCTAAACCACAAAATTTGACTACTAATGCATATTGGAATTTTCATATCGACAAACCACAAAAGCCAAGGCAGTAGGTCGCGCAGCCGAAAGGCGCTATGAATGTAACAAAAGCATTATTAACATCACGATGGGGTTGAGTACATACGTACGTACGTATGTGTGAGATCCTATACTGAACTGAACCAACCGCTCCATGTGTTGAGGCAAATTAATTTCGAAAATAACAAAGGCAACAAAGACAAAAGCAATGCGGTTACTAATTTTCTGGGTGTAGAGAGTGGTGAGCACGGCTTGAGGTGTGCAATTTTGATGGTGAAAGGATTTCCACAAATTGTTTTGAGCTTTGACAACGATTGCAATAAACACATACTCAATTGCAATAGCTGCTCTCAGCTCAAGTGAGTTCATATTTCATATCAAGTGTATATCTACCATATACCTAAGTATATACATGTGTGCGTGTGTCTGTGTGTGGGTGTGGGCCTGCATTATTGCCTACGCTCAAGTGAAAATCGAAAAGAAATCTTCTACGGATACTCACCAACATTGCCTTCGCCATGAGCCGTTGCATTTAACGACAACAATACCACCAATTGCAGCAACAAAGTGACGGCAGTCGTTGGTTGCTGCAACAATTTAAGTGTTGCATGCAGAGTGCTCTGCCAGCTGGAGTTTACTTGCTTCAACTGCGACTTTTGCTCCTGCTGCTGCACCAACGACTGGTGTTCCTCTTCTTCTTCTTGTTGTTGTTGTTGCGACAATTGCTGGCATTTTGCCGTTATTGGACGCTGACGCTGCTCAAGTTGTTTTTGCTGTTGTTGATTTTCTGATTGTTGTTGCTGTAAGGATGTTGATTGTTCTTGTTGTTGTTGTTGTTGTTGCTGTTGCTGTTGTTGCTGCTTTTGCAGTTGCCTAATACATTGTTGCCTTAATGAATGGCCATGTTCGGTAAGCCGCTGCTGCTGCTGCTGTTGCTGCCGTTGTAGTTGTTGTTGTTGTGGTTGTACATTGCATGCCATGATAATGGGCCCACCTGAAAGTAGAGAGAGGAATACTTGATTAAATACAATTTTAAAGAAGATTTTCATACTCTTATCTAAGAAAGAGGAGATGCCAAAATGGCGAAGATGGGAAATTGGCAGATGTGATATTGAACAAATGGGTAGATTGCCCCATTCGTATATAGGTATATACAAGAGGATAATATATTGACTTTACTTGAAATTTATACACAGATACCTCATTGTCTAGGTTAAAGTCAAGGAGCTCTTTTACTTCCGGAAATGGAACCTGGAACCTAGAACCGATTTATTCAAAGAATTATGGTTCAGATACCGACGTTATTGTGACTCAAATTTCTTGAATTGTTTTACGAAGACATCTTTTTGTCTAGATTAATAAGCGAATAGATTAACAAAAGTTCGGTCAGTTGGTGGCTTCCAATTCATTTTTGTTTAATCTAAAAATACTAAATCCTTTTCAATTATGGTACTTTGTTAGTCTTCTTTCCAAATTTTAGAACGATCGGCTGAAATAGAGACGACAAAACGCGAGATAGCTGAGGATGGGTCAGAAGAAATTCCACCACTAACACAACCAGAAATTCGCCAAGTGATACTCTTCGGGTTTCCGCGCAATTTACAGCCAATACAAATATTCAGTGAATGCCAAATTGCAAATGAAACAATTGCACCGTCTTTAAGACTATTTTCAAGTGGTTCCGAAAATCCCAGACCGGACATTTTTCTGTAAAAGACGAGCGCCGAGAAGGTTGACTAAAATCTTCCACTGATGACGTCACTGTAGCTCTGGTGACGATGGGCACAACAATTGATTGCTATTGAATTGCGCATTCAAGTCCATAGCTGCATCGCGAATACTAAGTAATCATTTGGGATACACAAAGAAATCTGCTCGTTGGATACCACGAATTTAAAATGAGGCCCAAAAAGAGGCTGGAGTGCATTTTGCCCAATTTTTCTTAAGCGAATTCGAAAATGGTCGGTCTAGCAACTTTGTGGTAAAGTCATTACTGGTAGATTGGTTCTATATGTACGATCCAGAAACCAAACAGGAGTTCATGGTATGGAGCCCAACAGAAGCAAACCCACCCGTAAAATCTAAGCAACAAAAATCAAAAAATCAGCAGCAAAAGTACTGATGCCAGTTTAATTCCCCCGATCTAAAATGATAGCTGCTATTCCACTGGAAAAGAGTAAGACAGTAACTACAAAAAGGTACAACGAAGTGTGCTCATGAAAAGTTTTCAAAAATTTGTTGGAAAACAGGAAGAAAGATGATTTGCGGCGCAACTTTTTACATCATGGCAACGCGCCATGCCACACTGCTGAAATAACGAGTAATTTTATTGTTATCTCTGAGATCGAAGAGATACGTCCAGCACCACATTCCCCGGATATAGCACCTTGTGATTTCTGCAGGAAAATTTATGTCCAATGGCGACTAGAACTGATAGCGCGGAAGGTGCATAGGGCCATATCGCATGAAGAGGTACAATCACCTCTTCTTTGAATTCTCTTAGTCAATAGACTGTTGAGAGAGATAGGGAGTGCGGAGGCTGTCGTGCTTACAACTTATGCAGATGACATTTCGATTGTCGTAAGTGCTTGGCAACCATTAGCTCTCTACCGAATCAGGCGCTTAGAGCACTAAATAGTTGGGTTAACCCAGTGAAGCTCCGTATTAACCCTGATAAAACTGATCTTGTCCTACTCGTAGTTGGAAGGAAACATAAAGTACTGGATTGGATCAAACCAAAACTATAAGAGATTACGTTCAGCCGAAATTAAGCACTAAGTGCCTGGGAATTATGTTGGATAGTACATTTTTGTGAAGGCTCTATGAGAAGAAGCGAGTGAAGAAGGCGTGAGCAGTTTCTTGTACATATATGTTAAAGTATTCTGGTCTTGTCACCGTGCTGCTCACACAGAATCATCGTTGCGTTGCGTTGTGAAACCAATACTTTTCTCTGAAGTTATAGTATAGTGGAAAGATACAGAAAAAGCAGAACGCATCTGAAAGGGAGGAAATAGTCTTCAGACAATCAGGGATCAGCATTACCGGAGCACTTAAATCAACAACATCTGCAAAGCTTCATGCAATTTTGAATATACCAGCTGCAAGCCTAGTAGTTAAGAAAACGGCATTCATAACTGCCACGAAGCTGCTGGACTTTAGTCTGTTGAAAATCCGGGGCGCAGCAGTATATGGTAGAGTTAACTCTGAGAAGACGAATAGCATTGTACCGCGCTTCACTTTCGATAAAACTCTGACAGCTACAACAGAGGTAGAAGGTTTTAGCAAAGGACTCTAGTCTGTGCACAGAGCTTTGCATATCTTTACGGATGTTTCTGAAACGAACGGGGAAATGAGCTCTTCGGCTTATTGCGCCCAACCAGAAATGAAATGATCATTCAAACTACCAAACCATTGTAGTATACTCCAAGCCAAGTTATTTGCAATAAAAATGGCGATAGAGCTATTACAGAAAGGGGTGGACCTTCACAAAAGGAAAATACATATCTATGTCGCGAGCCAAGTAGCAACTAAGTCCTTACTTTCAATGCAAAAGAAGTTGGCTGTGGTTGCACTTTGCAAAGAGGCAATCACAAGAAAAAAAAATCTACTAAATACCAGGGATCGATGTGGATCGAGGCCCGCGAGATGGCCTACGAACTGGCTAAATAAGGAATACTCTCGGAATATGAAGTAGCTCTGAACTTACCAGTCCCATTGGTTGAACTGAAAAACACACAATAAATACTTCTATATCATCAAGTTAATAGGCCTAGGGTACCAACAGAAGGCTGCCAATAAAGTACAAAACAAACGTCACAAAGCCTACTAAGTTTCTACTGGCAACAAATAGGTCAGACGCCAAGTTGCTAGTAGGGTTGTTAAGAGGTTGTTGACTGTTGGCGTCAAATGCAAGAAATGCAACAAATTCACGGAATGCAAGAAATGCTGAGGTAGAGAGAGTATACCACGTAATCTATGAGTATCAAGCCTTCTGCAGACGGAACTTGCAGTATCTCCACTCTGCAGCGGCACAGCAGGAAGTGTAGCAGAACATAAACTTGGTCACATTTAGTGCAGTGTAACGCAACTGATAACAATGTGAGCGTAGCACCGTCATATGAGACTTTCTAAGAAGGAAACCAATGACATCTAACTTTATTTTGAGTTCCATGAAATTTTAGCCAAGGATGGGGAAAAAATCATTTCGTCCTTTTATGTTCCTAAAACTTGTTTGGAATGAAAGAAATACTGATCGGTCTTGTTTTTCTTTCCTCTGAAATGTGAACATACTTTTAATAAATTTCATAAGAGAATTTCATTACGAAGTTTTAATAATTTTACCACCTTTCTTTGCCATTCGAAGTGTAAAAAGTGTGGGCAGAGACATTAAAGGCTCTTTTTTTTATAGTTTGAAAACGAGAAATCACTTCTTCGAATGCTTAAACCTGCAAGTCCACCTTCCATTATGAAAACCCATAGTTATCTTCGGCTGCTGCTGCATGTCCTACACACCAATCATGGACTTTATTGGCTTAAATCGACATTTTTTCTGTCAACACCATCATCATCATCATCATCATCAATGGCGGGCGATAAATTCTCATTTAACACATTGTTGCTATTATGGTTTAGTGGCCCGTTATTTTCCTTAACAATGTAGTGCACACATACCTATATACATACACGTATGTACATATGAGTTTATGTATAAACGGATAAAGGAGTGAATGTGTATGGGCGAGTCTTTATTTGGCCATCCGTTTGGCATATTACTACGCCTTCCTTTCGACGCTCGACGCACAGTTATAGAGATATTTACTCCTACGATTGTATTACTGCTCAACATTGAAGTATGTGGGGGTGTGTGTCTATATTTTTGCCTACGCTCGACTATCGGAAATATATATTGGCGGATGTTGTGATATCCACTGCATGCATCGTTGACTCCACAATTTTGACTAAGTAAAGGCGGAAGCGAAACTAGTAACACGCCTACAAAGTTCGCACGCTCATAAAATTTCGATAATAAAATTTTTTTTTTTGTTTTTCTTACAAGAATTACTGAAGCATTTACAAAAACTTTTGGGATTTTTTTTCTCAAAACGACTGTGAAGTTAGGATCTGGATACTCTGTTAATTTTTATAAATTAAATAAGTAAATAAATAAACTCAAATAATTATTCCAAATGTTCGAAAATTAGGAGATTCAGTCGATCTATTGTGGGTCATCGACTAAACCTTTTTTAAATAATTGAACCGATCAAAAGTCGTAGTATTCAAGCAAGACCTCTTTCCCTTTTTTTTCAAAAAAAATAAAAAGAAAATTTGTAGGTTCATGATTCTGAAAAAACAAGTAAAGTCAGACGCGTTCTTTGAGATCGCTATACCTCCTGCTGAAGACCCACGAATACAAACCCTTTTGAATCCTAAGAAAAAATATTGACAATAGAATTGGGAGTTTTGGGATGCTAATAATCTTTTGGAATATACTGTACCTTTCCTTAAATATTCCTTCCTGTTGGAAGTTTCTCAGCTCAACATGAAGTTACCTTCATTTCCCTACTCATATTCAAATACCCAGCACGATCCAGTGACATATCGGTGCAGCCACGGCAACCTTTTAACTGTTAGAAAATTATCCCCTCAAACACATGCTAGGCCCGAAATACTTTCCAATATCCTGCATTGAGTCAGAACATTCGACTACTCAATCCGACTCTGTAGTCCAGAAACCTGAACCTCTCGCTAACGGAAATCTCAAGACAGAAAACTTCTCCCATCAAGTTCTTACGAGGTTATGGTGCCTTTGGACAGCTGTTTACGGAATTAAATCAGCTTTGATGACCGTAATAGCCTAGTTGTTAGTATTGCGTACTGCCATTCGGAAGGCCCGACTTCAAATCCTGGTCCGAGCACATCCAAAAGTTATAGAAAATTAATTTAAATAAAAAAATTAAGTTAAATTTTCCCTCGGCAGGGAATGTCAACCGCTCCTAGTGTATTTCTGACATGAAATAAAGGCTCCTCACAAGCAACCATCAGCCGTTCGGAGGCTGCGTAGTATAAACTGTAGGTCGCTCCATTTGTTGGAAAAACCACAAATTGGAAGAGGAGCTCGGCCGAAAATTATATTGTATAGTGAATTGCTCACTCTAGCATAGGCTTCGAGTCTTGCTACGACTAACGTACAAAATTACAGAAATAGAATTTTCTAGTTGCGGTCGTCCTTCGGCAGGGAAGGTCAAGCCATCCGAGAATATTGTTGACATGATATAAAAGCTCCTCATGGAAAATTCCATCGGTGCTTCGAAGGCGGATTATAATAGAATGTAGATCTCTCCATTTGTTGAAAAAAGTTACAGACTCACACCACAAATTAGATGAGATTATCGTACTAATCGGATGAACATATATGTACATAACGATGAGCCTTCTTGAAAGCCGTCTTCACTTCAATAGGCACTAAGAGAAACAATTTCAACTGGAGTTGTAAATATGAGGAATGACCTAAGCGCTAAGGAAGGACATAATACAATATTTTGAGCTGTCAACAGATCCTCTATGATATCAAAACGAGGCCACTGGGGCGAACACTTCGCCCTTCAGACATGTGAAGGTACTTTTGTGGCAAATCACATTTATAACCTTAAAATACTTAGCAAACGAAGCGTGCATGTGAAAACCTTCGCCAACCGTGTCTTTATAGAAAATGATTATGATTAGCTAAGGAGATGGAATGAACCCTGTAGCAGCGACTTTCCGTGATTGGTCTCGGGTTAAGGGCAGTCCTGACTGTCACTGGTTTTCGGTCACCGGTCTGTTGGATTTTTTGATTATCCCTAGGTCGGTTGGGCGGGAGATGGGTAACGCAGGGTTCGTCGTAAAAAAAAAATGTCGTGCTTTTGAGGGACTCGAAGTCATTCCCATTTGCTTGGATTATTGTATATCCATGCTGCAGTCGAAAGATAGCTTTTCAACTATTATCCTCTCACACGAAGCTTAACGCCATTTAGTTTCTGCATGGATGAGTCGAAGCTTGAAAGGCCGGTCAATCAGTCTATTGTCGAGAATTATACATCGGTGGATGACCGTCAGACTATTGCAGTGTTTTCCGGGTAAGGTGTGTCTGCTATCGGGGGAAGTAGTTAACAAAATGTAGTCGAATGCAAACTTATAAAAAATAATATTGAAAATTTATGAACTTCCCCACTTGCCGATGGCATTTATGGCATCCATTCGCATAGTAAATGAGTTTCTTTTCACAAAACAATGTTTTCTTGTCGCTTCGTTGCACAATTAGACGATGATGATGATGATGGGGATGTTGTTGTTCCTGCAAATGTTGCAATTGCTTGCTCTTGGCTATTGTTATTGCAATTATTGTAAACTATACTTTTGTGCGAATATAGAATAGTTTCATTGCAAATTTATAAACATCCTTTCTTCTATAGACACATATGTACATACACGTATGCATGTCTGTACTTGTTGTATAGAGGAAAGTGAGTTGTTTCTCTATTTATGCAATTTGCTTTGCGGCTACATTTCAATTTCATTGTACATATTTGTTGTTGCGTAAATGTATTAACAATGAAAATTGCATTTATTGAGTTTCAAATATTAAGTGATGCAATGAAAAGGAGAAGCTTAAATTAATAGAAACACACTCTGGTTTCTTTGTCATATATACTTACATACATATATGTACGTAGAAACCGAGAGTCGGAGAGGGAGAGAAAGGGAGAGAGGGATGTAAATAGAGAGGGAGCGAAAGAGGGGGAGAGAGGGAGAGAGAGGTAGAGAGAGAGAGAGAGAGAGAGAGAGGGAGAGAGGGGGGGAGAGAGGGGGGAGAGAGAAAGAGAGTATGTCCATAAGAAAATATTCCCATCTTGGTAGATTCGAAAGGCTTTCGTGTCATGATATTCGGCTTTTTAATCTAAAGTGTATAAACCTGAACCTCCTACCAATGGAATTCTCAAGATAGTATGCTCTCTTCAACAATTCCTTAGGAGATTAAGGTAGTTTGAAAAATGAAATTAAACAAGTAGTTTAGGAAATTGCCGCAGATAACTTAAATAGGTACTTGAGCGGTGCTCTCGGTACCTACCTACCTGGGGTGCTGGGTAAAGAATTTTCAAGCGAGATTCCGAACTTGTCTGTTACATGAAAGAGCCGAAATACAAGAGTGTGAAGAGCTTGAATAGCATGAGACAGCTGTAATGCTATGAGAAGAGGCTAAGTCTTACAGAAGTTTTGAAGACCGGAGCATACTAATGTAAGAAGCAAAGAGTTTATCTGATTAACGAGGTCCAATCGATGACAATTGAATAGACCTGTCGTCAACCAAGTTTGATGAAGTGCAAATAGCGACTGGCTACCTGGGAAGTAAAACATCGGCAGAACATAATGGTTTACCGACAGAGCTATTCAAATACGGCGCCAACGAAGAACTGATTATGTGCGTTCAGCATGTTCTGAGTGTACTCAGTCTAACCCATACAAAGCGGGACTTCCGATTATCTTCAAATAAATCTTCTCATTATCGCATATAAGGTTTCATCTGTTGTACTGTGTGAAAGCTTAAAACTCACAGTTAACAAACTGATCGGACCTTATAAGTGTATTTTTTAGACCTAATCGATACACCCCTGATCAGATATTCTTCTGCAAAAGACCACTAAGAAAAGGATCCACACATACCACCTCTTCGTCGATCTTAAAACAGCATTCGACAGCATGAAAAGCAGCTACCCGACTATATCTGACTTAAATGTATGTGGAAACTGACGTTGAGCAAGAGTGAAGACTCCACCAGCATTGTGAAGGAACGAGGTTTTAGAGAAGGCGAATCTCAAGCCATATTCTCAGCTTAAGGTTGTAGGAAATAATATTAGTTGAAAAGCTTAACAAAGAAAATATAAACTTCCATAAGAGCGTACAACTACCAGCGTATGCCTATGATATTGACGTCATCATCGTCAACAATCGGGCCTTTAGTTATGCTTTCGACAAACTGTATAATCAAACGAAACGAATGGGTCTGGTAGTGAACGAAGAAAATACGAAATATGAGTCGTCTTTGAAGTCGTAGAAAATTTTGTCAATCTTGAAATCATCATGAGCACGAATAGCCATAGGAAGCTTTGAAACCCAAAGCAGAGTCACTCTTGCCAATAGCTGCTACTTTAGACTGAGTAGACAATGTATAAATAAAGTTCTCTCTCTACGTATAATGATCAATTGGAAACCAATAATAAAAACTTCTTCACTCTCTACAAACTTTGTGAAGAAAACGTTGAGGTGAATAGTTCTCCGTATATGTGTCTAACAAAAAGTAATTTATTATTTTTGCATTAAATTTATTTTTACTTTTTGCTATTTTGAAGGCAATACCATTATGCCTCACTCATGGAAACCCTTCTTCCTAAGTCGTGATTTTCCAGCGATTCGGAGAAGAAAATTTTGTCCATGAAATTTTGTTCTCCTTTACTCATTTGGCACCCACGCATCGAGTTTCTTGGTGCATCCAACCTTTTTTCCACTTATCATACGCGAGATACAGATCATTAAAGCCATCTAACACAAAAATAATGGATTGGTTTTTTTACTAGACTATCCAGATTTTCGATTTCAAAATCATGTTTTTCTTTGCTAATTATTTCCACCTTTTGTTTGCTTTTGTTGCAGAATTTTGTACATACCCATAGAATGAGTTCATAGACTTTTCACCTTACTTTACTGTATTTTTGCACTAAAAGTTTATTAAATTTCATTTAATTTATTTTTTTTACTGAAAGAATATTATTTTTTAATAATTTTTTTTCGTTTTTTTTTTAACTTTTAATTGAATGAATCGATGAAATCGTGCTTGTGAGAGGTTAGAGGGTATTTTCATTACCGCTCCTATCGAACAACTGAACTGAATATATTTTCAATGAAAGAAATTTTTAAAGCGCTACTTAAAGTGATAAGAGAAAGTGTGTAAGTATGTATACCATATGTATGTACAAATGTATTGTAAACATATTATATATAGCACATGAAATACAAAAGTGACACAACTCGAAAATTTAGAAATACTCATGAGAGACCGAGACTACATTCTTCTCAGTCAAAATCTTTCGCACTCATAGATACTTTTTGGCAACTTCTATTTTTTTATGGTACTTTTACTTTATTGTCTAATGCCTTCTATACTTAAAATTTCAACTCTTAAAATGCCAAAATTTCTGCAGAAAAACTGTAAAGCTTCTATGCGTCCACAAAATGTTTCTAAAATATCTAGATGCTGGAATTTTTTATTACAAGTACTTAAGTACGAATATATTACTCAATAAAAGTGCAATAAAAAATTATATAATTTGTATACGTGTATGTATATGTACGTATATATATTTCCACGAAAAATGCACTTCCGCTTGGCGCCATACTTTAGCTGAAATAAATTCTCACTTTAGCTCATCAATTGCCTTAAGGCGGCTGCCTTGAAAATAAAGCGGATTAAGCAGCTACAAGTAAGAAGAGCTTAAAATTTTTATACTTTTACTTGCATTTTACTTATAGACATTTATCTTAACTTACTTATATACGAGCGTACCCCACAAGAAATGTGTTTTGTAAGAAAAAATATTTTCAAAAATGCCATTTCGGCTTATAACTCTTACCATTATGCACCTAAAAGCATAAAATTTGATATACTGCTTACTTATTGTATGAAATAAGATTTTAGAGAAAATTATTAAAATCGGCTTGAGCAAACCAGTAGTTCTCATACAAATGTTTGTTCAAAAATAACTTTTTGAAGCATAACTCAGGTAATAAAGCAGCTATGTATATTAGTTTTTGTGTGAGTTATATTTACTATACAAGAAATGTTACCAGTGAAAATTATTCAACTCGAAGTATTATAACAGCCACTACCCATACAATTAATTTTTCAAAAATAGGTTTTTCAGTCAAAAATCAACCAATGAGGTACTTATGTACGTGAAATTTAACTCAAACGAAATGCTTGTAGAGAAAATTACCAAAATTGACTTATGATACAACTAGTAATCATACAATTGTGTGTTCAAAAATAGTTTTTTCAATCATAACTCAAGTAATAAAGTAGTTATGAACGTAAAATTTTTCTTGGAGCTTTCCTCCTTTGTTAGTAAAACCCACACTGAAATTCATTGAAATTGCAATATTTTAACAACTAGCTCCCATACAACTTATTTTTCAAAAACCACTTTCCGAATCATAACTCAGCCAATAAAGCAGCTATAAATATGTATTTTCGTATAGAGCATCTCTGTCTCAAGATAAATATCAGCAGTGAAAATTATTAAGATCGGAATAAGCTAGCAACCAGCTGTCATACAACTTTTTGTTCGAAAATAGCTTTTTGAAGTATAACTCAAAATGTAAAGCAGTTATGGCAATGAAATTTTATGTGTAGCATATCCCCCTTAAGTAAAATGTTGAGCGTGAAACTCAGCTATATCGTACCACTATAAAATATAGCTGTACTGTAAATATTAATTCAAAATTAAGATTTAATTGAGCTACGACTCTTGCATGGCAGAAAATACGCTCTACATAATCGGAATCAACTTTATCTACTCTTCTTTTGTTTCAGCTTTTACGCTACGTCAATTTTGCTACGCTCTTTAATCTTTATCTACTAAAAGCTTTAACAAATCAGCTGCATAAACTCTTGATCAAATCTCATGCATATATTTATGTACACATGTATGTAATTACTTTGGTGTATAGGTACAAACATACATACTTATAAGTGTCCATACTTTCACATGAAAAGCTATTAAAAGAACATTTATTTGTTTGCGAACTTTTACAATGGCGACGTTGCGAAGAGAGAGAGAGAGGGAGAAGGGTTGGCGTACGTTGGATGCGGAGTGATTAGCTAAGCACTTATGTCGGCACTTGGGAGAAACTCTTAGAGTGTGGCATGTGATTGGCAAATTTAATTTTAAGTTATTGAATTTATTGAGTAAATATCTATGTATGTATGTATGTAAGGGAAGTTAATTAAATTCACTTTTTACTGTGTTTGCTCTCAAAATTTTGGCTAAAATAAATTTTAATAAATTATTCGGACAAAATTTAATTAAGTAATTTCCTTACGAATTCATGTTGATTTAATTATATTTTTTCACATTAGCGTCGGATATATTTAATTTTAAAATATCTGTGAAATAATTAATTTGTGATACCACAAACGTGCAGGGGAATATATAATTTCATAAACAAACACACAAACACATTTTGAATTTGCATATTTAATAACTTATTTAAAATAAATGACGAAAATAATATGCTCATGCATGCCACATGCCTATTTATGCAAAATTTATATGCATTTATGCTTAAATATATATGCACATATACTCATATATAATACATACATATCACACAACCATTCACACACAAATGGGCCATATCATAAGCATATGCAACTTGTTAATTCGTGCATTAAAAATCAGTAATAGAAAATATGCAAATAAACAAATATTTACAAAATATGTTTGTAGCATGATGAACACTGCTGGATTTTAATTTCAGCGCAATAGATAAGCTCATGTGTCTGTGCATGTACCTATGAGCAAATGTACACACGAGTATGTACATATATATTCTCATCTCTCTCTCGAATTAAAATTCCAACTAATCAATGTTAATTCAGTCATTGTTAATTTGCTGCATCCAAACGAATAAATACATACATACTTACATACGTACATATTACTCAATAAAGGAAATGAACTTTCTGCCATTAAAATAAAAATATTAATGAGAAAATGTGGAAAATCACAACTGAAATTCTTCAAATTTTTGTAATACTGTTGTAATAGCTTTTAATTCGTAGACAAGGAAATAACTTTTGCTGTATTATGATCTGTTGGCTATTAGAATGGGGGAGTAATATTCAAAAATTCTGAGTTAAAGCTTTACTTTTGTTGGAAATTAAATTTTCATTTACATTTTCTAGTTGGGTTTCGGTAGTACATTTTATCAAAAGTTCAGTAATACATTTGTATACATGAATGTGTGCAAAAATTCTTGCTAATTTTACTATTTTGCGCATTTGTGAAATAAAAGCCCTTTTTTATTATTAATTGCAATGAATCTGTGATATGAAAGAACTTGGCGCACTGTATAAGATAAATAATTTCCATTCCTGTAATGAGAATTTAATAATTTTAATTTCATTTATTGTAGTTATTTAATTATTATTTCATTTCATATAAATATTTCCAAATTTTATATTCGATTTTACTTTATTTTCTATTTTATTTATTTATATTTCTAACTTTATTTTATGCTATTTAATTGGATTTCATTTTATTTTACTTTTTGTTTCTTTTTATTTATTTTTATTTTACTGCATTTAATTTTATTCTGTTGGAAATATTTGATCTTTGCATGCTTTCCTTTATTACAATTTGCATGTCAATATGGCATCTCTATTCACTTGCCATTTTATAGTTATTATATTTGTTTTTTATTTTGTATTATATTTTCATTACCTAATCTCTCTAACTTTGAGCACAAGCTGTTGACTTTAATTAATCTCTGAACTAAGACGAAATGTTTTATTTTATATGTGGGAACATTTCTCATTTTATTTTATTATATTTTGTTTGATTTAATTTATTATAATTCAGTTTAATTTGATTTACAGTAGTTTATTTTAGTAGTAGTTGGGAATTAGTAGTTTTTTTTATTTCATATTATTAAATTTATTTTGTTTCCTTTTTTATTTTATTTTACATTAGTTTATTTAATTTTATATTAAACATTTTATATTATTTTATATAATTTTTTTTCACTACATTTTATTTTATTTTATTAGATTTTATTAGATTTTATTTTGTTTTATGTTATTTTATTTTATTTTAATTTAATTAATTTTATGTCAATTCTTTTATATTATTTTATTTTAATTTCTTTTATTTTATTTTATTTTATTGTAATTAAATTAAATTTAATTTAAATTATTTTATTTAGTTTTATTTAATTTTATTTTGTTTTAATTTAGTTTAATTTTTTTAATTTTTTTATTTTTTTTATTTTTTTTATTCTATTTTATATTATTTTATTTTATTTTAATTAAATTTAGTTTATTTTATATTATTTTATTTAGTTTTGTTTAATTTTATTTTGTTTTAATTTAATTTAATTTATTTTATTTAATTTAATGTAATATATTTAATTTTATTTATTTTATTTTATTTTATTTTATTCTATTTTATTTTATTTTATTTTATTTTATTTCATTTTATTTCATTTTTTTTTATTTCATTTTATTTTATTTTATTTTATTTTATTTTAATTAAATTAATTTATTTTTATTAGAGTTTTTTGTATTATATTTTTTTATATTTATTTTCTTTAATAATATAATTTATCATAGTTTCAATTTAATTTAATGTAATTTATTTAATTTTATTTATTTTATTTTATTTTATTTTATTCTATTTTATTTTATTTTATTTCATTTTATTTCATTTTTTTTTTTAATTTCATTTTATTTTATTTTATTTTATTTTATTTTAATTAAATTAATTTATTTTTATTAGAGTTTTTTGTATTATATTTTTTTTATATTTATTTTCTTTAATAATATAATTTATCATAGTTTCAATTTAATTTAATGTAATTTATTTAATTTTATTTATTTTATTTTATTTTATTTTATTCTATTTTATTTTATTTTATTTCATTTTATTTCATTTTTTTTTAATTTCATTTTATTTTATTTTATTTTATTTTATTTTAATTAAATTAATTTATTTTTATTAGAGTTTTTTGTATTACATTTTTTTTATATTTATTTTCTTTAATAATATAATTTATCATAGTTTCAATTTAATTTAATGTAATTTATTTAATTTCATATATTTTATTTCACAATATATAAATTAATTTTATTTTGATTTGCTATATTTCATTCGATTTTACTTTATTTTATTTCAATTTAAACTATTTTATTTTATATTACTATTTATATTATATTATTATATTATATTATAATATTATGTATAATTTTTTTTTTAATTATTATTTATGTTTAATTAACTATTTATTATTAATTTCTTTTTTATTTTTTTAATATAGCTTTGTTTATTTTTAAATTTTTTAATTTGTTTGATTTAATTTAAATTTTATTATAGTTTCATTTCATTTTATCTTTTGCTTTATTCTTCTTTAATTTAAATCGATTTTATTTAGTTATACTCTTATTAATTTAAATATTTTGTTTCATTTTATTATATTTTTTTTATTATCGTTTTTACTATTTGTGTTAAAATTTAAAATTAAAATTTATGTAAATTTTTAATTTTATTAATTTACTTATATTTTATTTTATTTCATTAAATTTTAAGTACTATTTTTTAATTATTATTTGAGGTTTTTGAACTTTTTGTTTCATTTAATTTTACTTTGATTTATTTTAATTTAATTTTTTTAATTCAATTTTTTTATTTTTTATCATTTTTTTTTTCTAAATTTATATAACTTTATTTATTTTAATTTCTTATTGTATATTATTTATGTTTTTTATTCTTACTTTATTTCTATTAATATTTTTATTTTATCTTATCATTTTATTTTTAATTATTTTTGATATTTCATTTATCCTTTGTTAATCTAATTTGCTTTTTTGATTTTATTTTACTCTGGTTTTTAGAAAGACTAAGGTAAATCTATGTCAGAAATAAGTAATGATTTCTTTCTCGTTATTTATTTATACATATATATTTTATTCAAGGCCATCTATATTAAAAATTCTCACTCCTGAGTTTGAAAGTTACTTCAAATCCCCTGGTTTTACAAAGCAGAACCAAAAAAAAGCCTCTATTATAGGCTGCCGAAGGATTTGTACATTTAATGTTGAAAACCGTTTGGGTATCTCTCGTAGTAAAATTTCCAAAATACTCATGGTGGTAGTGGTTACACTCAAAGTCATATATTGCCAAATGAGATAATAATCATTTTAAGTTTTAAATATATATTAACGATCCAATAAAATATCCTATAATTGTACATAAATTAGCACAAATATGTTTTTATAGAATATTTCAGTTTGATAATGATAATGAAGTTTCCATTCGTTTTAGTTCGTAACTGCAGTTATTACTTTGTTGGCGCGTTTAAAGCATAAATTGTAAACAAACATAAATTTAATGTGAAACATTTCGAGCCACTCGCTCATCACCCACTCTCACTCTCACTCACTCCACCTACTGATAAAGTACAGTTTTTTTTCCAGAGATTTATTAACCGTTATTTCCGTTTAAGTGTAATGAAGTGAAGCATGAAAATGAAAATGTTTTTATATATTTTTTTTCCGGCAACATTTTAATAACAGAAAATTAAATTTGTTGCATTTAAGAGGCGAAGGAGACAGGGAAGGAGAGCCGTCACCAAAGAAAGGATGCTGGAAAATGCGTGAGTAGTCGAAAGTGTGGGAAATTAATTTGCAATCAGAATGTTGTCTACATTAATAAAATATTATTCCGCTGAGAATATAGTAATTAGTAGGAAATTTGCCTTAATCGGTTGATTTGAGTTGAAATTTAATAGTAAAAATAATTATTAATTATCATTAAAATTAATAGAATTGAAAAAGGGTTAGGAATATCAAAGGGCGGCTTGTAATAACTTTTCGTGGGTTTCAAAAGACTAAGGACCAGAAATAATAGATTTTGCACACAATTAAAAGGTTCTTCTGTCAAAAACGGCAATACTCGTTGTATGAATCCAACAATTTTGATAGCAGTTGTCATTATGGAACATTTTCAGAATTTCCACTTTCTTAGTTACCGCCTAAGTGCTGAAAAGCAAGTATCCCAATATAGTGTTTTTAGCTTCTCTTAGTTATTTTCAGACAATCTTTAGTGTTTCAAAACAATTTTTTTTTATGCTGACGTCGAGTCTTGAGAGGTTGCAAGCTGAATTTGTCTATTCGAACGAGCCGAAGAAGAGAACAGCAGTTATGAGTTTTCAAATCACTAAAAAAACAGACCTTGAATCAAAATCATAAGATAGTCAAAGCTCATCATATTTATTTGATTTCGAAAGAGTGTTTCGAGAATGGAATTCAAGGCTAGAAGTTCTCAAAACAAATTTTGTATGACACTCACAGAGGAATTGCTCATTGCGATGTTACTTATAAAACTGATTTAAGGGCGCTTACAAAGCTGTGGTTAGCGTCGATTAGCGCGATTTTTTTATTTATCTTTTTAACCTCCTCTCTTGAACAGTTAGTTCGTTAATAAAAGCCCTAAAGTATATTATCCAATATAATACGAAAACCAGTTCATGGGAATAAATCAATATCCTACGCCGCCCTGCGGGTTAGGAGTTCAAGAATTTACCATACTTGCAATGTGGCATGTCTGTAGTAAGATGTGATTAAAATTTCGTAGTTCCCGCGCAAGTAGGTTTAGATCTGAAAGTCTCTAATCTTTATCCAGCAAAGGATTATCCCACAACAACAGCAATAAAATCCTGCGTACCTCAAAGTGAGTACCTAAATAAGTATACTCATAGTATACTCAACCCTTAGAAATATTTTCATTGATTTTTGCTAGATTTTATTGAATGTAACTCTAGTAAGGAATGAGAATAATAGCCTATGCAGTATTGCTTCTGGAACTAAAGAGTACATCATATGCTGGCCTTCTTATTGCCTTTTTCTAACTCTGTAAACGAAGTCTTTGTTGTTTGAGATAGGCAAATGAGTATCTACGCGTTTACAAAACCAGGAGATCCAAACAATTTACCAACCGATGTTGCCATATGAAGCCGAATCTATCAGTAAACCAGCTCGAAGAGTGTGAAGCATTAATAATAGGAAAATATTTAGGAGCTTTGCGACCTGAGAAAAATAAAAATAATGGAATTCCTAACAGCATTCGTATTAGCCGCAGAAATGTAGTGAGTATGGACACAATAGCCGAATGGTTAGCCGAGTAGCATTGCATACTAAAATTCGGAAGGTCAGAGTTCGAGATTTGAGCTTACCAAACATTCAAAATTATAAACATCTAGCTGACCTCGTGAGAAGAAACACACATAAAGTTTCCACTGAATAATTTACAATAATTTACCTCTTGAATATCCGAAATAAATATTCAAATAATTTACAAATCAGCTAAAGAAGTAACACAAATAAATTCCAATGGAAATGAGGTTAGGTATATTCACCAGCAAACGAATAAACAAATCAGAAAAGAAATCAGAATTAAAAAAATCTTTTTTTTTTTTAAGTTTTATGGAAAAAATTAAAATTTTGGAATTTTCCAAGTTTTTTATTTTTTAAACTTCACAGATCCACAACGAACAACCACTTCACAAAACAAACAAACATTTATTTTTATATATTAAGGATTAAAAAAAATAATAATTTATTGTTCGGACGGAGCCTAAATTTTGCTTTCTCTCTAAAAAGAACAACTTGCTTATGTTTCTAGCAAGTATATTTTTCATCACAGAAGCCTCCTTGTCGAACAACCCTGCATATATGTATGTATGTATGTACGAGTATATGACAAAAACACTGTTTAGGTATGGGTGTTTGTATATTGCAAGCCTCTAACTAAAAACATTTACTTATTTACATATAAATTCGCAGATGACTATATACTCCCACATATACCATGCATATTGTATGTCTGTATGCATGTACACCGAGGCATAACCACTAGTGGGTTTGGTCTACTTTCAGCAAGAGGATTTATTTCCTTTAACAACCAGTTGGACAACCCAATTATTTATGTATTAATTACGTGATTTTTCACATTTACCTACCTATGTATATGTATGTATATATGTATAACTACAATGACTGCTGTCGACTGCTCATACCATAAACCACTAATGAGTTCCGTGGGCGCGCACAGCGGCATGGGTAATGGCAAAATAATTAATTTTTATTGTTTATACTATATTAAATTATGCTAGCAATTAAGTAAACGTTAAATAAAAAATAGAGGAGCAACAACAAAAAAAAATATAACACACAATATGTTAATGAGTTAAAAAGAAAAACAAAAAAATCCAAAAAAATACGAAAATGTGTAAAAATTATTGTATTAAAATAACACTAAGAAACCATATAAAAAAATGTGGTAAAATTTATTACCTTTTAATAAAAATATTAAACATTAACCACAAAGTGAAATTTACAAGAGAAAGGCAACACTCGCAGCCAGGCTGTGAAATTAAAGAGAGCAAAAACAAAAACAACAGAAAATAATATTTAAAATAAACAAGTGTAATAACTAGTAAAAATCAACAACAAAACCAAAAAACACAAACAACAACTTCGCTACAAGAAATGCCACTGCGAAACCGCTGAAGCAACAAGCTTCGTGTTTGGCAATAACTTTCTATAAAAATTGTTGCTATTAATATGCAAATTAATGGTGAACTTTTACACGATGCCAAGAACAACAAGAAAAACAAGCAAATGAACAACAACACAATGAAAATGTCAACTGCATTCCCTGCCAAGCAAGCACAACATTGAATCAACAGCAATAATATTAACAGCAGCAGCAGCAACGACAACAAAAACAACTGGCCTTTGGTATAAAAATTTTAGAACTTTGTTGCTGTTTATTGTTTGTTGCTTTGGTTGCAAGTGCAATGGCGAAAAGTAATAATCATAAATGACAAGAAAATGGCGGAGTTACTAATGAACGAAATGAACGACGATAATATTAATATTACAAGGCAATAATAAATAATAGCAAGGGGTAGTAGCATATGAGCATCTAAGGACTAATATTGTACATTAATTTTCGGCTACAGTTCCCTACACTAGGTATATCAGTATTTGCCGCTAATTTGGGTAAAGAAATATTTTTCAAGTAAAGCTTATTATTGTTAATTCAGCTCCTTATACTCAAAAATATCCAGAATTTCCTTTCCTTTCCTTTCCTTTCCTTTCCTTTCCTTTCCTTTCCTTTCCTTTCCTTATCTATCCTGTTGACTATAATTAATCTCTGAAATAAGTCAAAATGTTTTATTTTGTATGTGGGAACATTTCTTATTTTATTTTATTTTATTTTATTTTGTTTGATTTAATTTATTATAATTTTAGTATTTTTTTCATTTCATATTAATTAATTTTATTTTGTTTTCTCTTTTATTTTATTTTAGTTTGTTTAATTTTACATTAATTCTTTTACATTATTTTATTTTATTTGCTTTTAATTGATTTTATTATATTTTAAGGTATTTTAATTTATTTTTTAGATTATTCTATTTTATTTTATTTTAATTTATTTTATTTTACCTGATTTTAGTTTTTTTTTGCTTTTTATTTTAATTTATTTTATTTTAAAGTAGTTTATTTTAGTTTTTTTTCATTTCATATCAATTAATTTTTTTTGTTTACTTTTTTATTTTATTTTAGTTTGCTCAATTTTATATTAATTCTTTTATATTATTTTATTTTATTTGATTTTTTTTAATTGATTTTATTATATTTTAAGGTATTTCAATTTATTTTTTAGTTTATTCTATTTCATTTTATTTTAATTCTATTTTATTTTAATTTATTTTATTTTATTTTATTTTATTTTATTTTATTTTATTTTATTTTATTTTATTTTATTTTATTTTATTTTATTTTATTTTATTTTATTTTATTTTATTTTATTTTATTTTATTTTATTTTATTTTATTTTATTTTATTTTATTTTATTTTATTTTATTTAATTTAATTTAATTTAATTTAATTTAATTTAATTTAATTTAATTTTATTTTATTTGATTTTAATTTAATTGATTTTATTTTATTTAATTTATTTTATTTATTTTATTTTGTTTTACTTTAATTTTTTTTCATTTAATTTATTTCATTTTATTTTATTTTATTTTATTTTATAATTTTTTATTTTTATTTTTTTTTGCTTTTTATTTTAATTTACTTTCTTTTCCTTTATTTTATTTTATGTTATTTAATTTTATTAATTTTTTTTACTTTAATTTATATTAATTTTTTTTACTTTAATATGATTTAATTTATTTTCATTATGATATTTTATATTACATTTTTTTATATTCATATTGTTTAATTTAATTTATCATAGTTTTAATTTAATGCAATTTATTTAATTGTATTTATTTTAATTTGTTTTATTTTGATTTATTCTTTTTATTTTGTTTTGTTGTATTTTAATTTAATTTAATTTATTTTTATTAGGGTTTTTTATATTATATATTTTTTTAGATTTATTTTGTTTAATTTAATTTTTCATAGTTTTAATATAGTTTAATGTAATTTCCTTTCCTTATCTATCCTATAATTTCCCGCCATTTCAATTCTTCAATTCAATTCTTTGCCTCATTCCCTTTCTTTTCCTACTCACTCACTAATTTGTCTTTTCAATCCCACTCCTTTCACACTACTTACTTTTCTTTCCTTTACTTTCTTTATATTTCTTCTCTATTTGCTCCACCAATGCAGATGAAGCTGGATGCACACAAGCCTGAGCGGAAGATACGATCGATGAGGCCAAAAGATGTTTTCAATAAACGCCTGGAACATACCTGGCCTTACCCCGTTGTCAAAATTTACTGCGATATCTCAAAGCCAGTCGGAAGATTCGGTCTACATTATGAAACGTCCTTAAACGCACTTAGACTTCTTCGTGACTTCGTGAACCATGGTTTTCTGTAGCATTACGTTCTGATACAAGAAAAGGATATCGTAATATCCGTGGACCTATCATGGACTCACTCACTAACTTGTCGCTGCAAAGAACGCCTATGAAAAAACACATGAATGGCTCGATAGCTCTTGATATAAGAAAACTGTCCACGTACCGCGAATAGAAAAACCATAGATTTTCCACTAGTCACAAGAAGAGCTCGTACGACGAGGATAGTTGAACTACAGTATAGAGAAAAAACTGAATTACGTGCTATAGTTAGTTCTGATAAGTGATGTTGGGATCTGTCCAACCTTGTGTACATCCATCCCTCCAACAGTTGTTCGTCCTAGGTATATACTTATATATAAGCCAGGCGCTAATTAATTTAACTAATTGAATGTGTGGGAACACTAAACCAAGTAACGTTTGCAGTCCGACAGCATTAAAGAATGACTCTCAGTAGAGCTGAGACTATTGTAGTATTGTCTACTATTTTTAATCTATAATTAAGTGAACAGCAACCACTGTCTACTAAACATCGCCAAAATCCACGTCCGCCACCTCGCTTGTTACAAATTAATAGCGACAGCAACGAGCAAAGTTCGCGTTGGTGACAACAAAACAAAGTTTAGAGACGAAAAAAGAAAGAGCTCACAAATAGTACTAACTGTTCTAATTACAACAACAAACACAGTAGCTACAACAATAGTGTAGAGGAAGAACTACAACTAAGGTCACATACATATGTATGCAATTTTGCAATGCAAAAGTTACTCAGCTACCGTTAGTTGCCACTGTCTGTACAGTACTCTACACTGTTATTTGGCCAACTTTCTATGAAAAAAGGATAAATGATAAAAAATATGTCATTTGCCTGTCGCCTCCAGGCCGACTTTGTCTTATTTACTTAGAAGCACAATTTTTTCGCAATTTTTCCTCTCTTTACTATTCCAAATAGCTGTAGTTTTTTTTTTTAATTTCAAAATGCTTCTCATTGGCATTTTTCATTCTTTCTGCGTTTTTTTATTTTATACAGTTTCTCTGTGTTTGACTTGCCCTTCCACAGCACACTCACCGACCCGCGCGACATTTTATCAATTAAGCATTTTACTTTTAAATTTATTTTTATATATATATATATTTATTTTTTTTTTTTAATTCCCTTTTACTTCTTCCTTTATTTGAACTATTAATTTATTTTACAATTTCCTTTTCATTAAATGGCTGGAAGGATGAAAAAAAAATATTGCACCGAAGTATTTAGAACTTTCATCGGTAGCGCGGAAAATCTTAAATCGCTTGGCCGGAAGCAATTTACTGTTACTTCCGGTCGAGTGCTGAGTGACTTCTCAGTGCCTCAGTGCCTGGACTAAACAAAGTTCGCTTGGGTAAAGTTCAAAATTGCAATGTACATAAGTAATTTGGTAAATAGAGTCGAAGTCGAAGTGGAGTAGACGGAAAGTGAAAAGGGAGCAAAAGAGAGAGTGAAGAGCAGGGAACTGAGTGCAAATAGCGCTTAAGAAAGGAAGGCAGTACTCTTGAATAAGCTGATTATTACAACAAGTCTTGTGGTAAATAAATAAAATTAATATTATTAAAAAGTGTATGTCTGTGTGTGTGTGTGTGTGTGTGTGTATCAAAAAGGGAGGACGAGGATTTGGTTGACTTTATTATTCCTTGACTATCAAATGGGCACAAAACAGGAGAATATGTGCCTGTGCATCTCTGTTCGTCTATAAAGGAAAACGTTTCTTTGAACGTCACATGTCAGAGATCCTTCCATTTGCCTGTAAATAATAAGCTTAATGCAGCGTATACCATAATGGAGCGGAACATGGCTCCCATATGGTGGCTGTCAGCAACTCCTTTACTATGTCCATTGGCACGCGATGGAGAATCGCATTCACCCGTTACTATGCCTTAAAAAGTAAGTGCCAAATTGAATCAAAGTTGCGGCCCTCCTACCCAAAACCATTGGAAACGGCTTTCGAGAGGCTACCACGCATATCCTATGGAGAAAGGCATGGATAACCCACAACGCCTCTCAGCTTATTAAAGAAAACTGCCACTAGATCCAGCTACCCATTACAAACCGCCTGTCTAAACTGCAAAACTCTGCCAGACTCAAGCCAGAGGTCATAAATAGTAGGCGCTGGAATGAGTACATTCTTCAGTTACAATAACTGGAAAATAATACTGAAGCGGTTTTCAGGTTACACAAGGGTATATTAAAGATAACCTGCACTGGTAATTCATAGATAGGCTGGCTCAAGGGGAGAATAAAACTTTAATCGTGCAAGCGCTGTGCATAAGATCCTTAACAGCCAATGGGCTTAGACCTGACCGGCTTTTATTCCTCTGAATGATTGGTTTACACATTTTTTAAAGGCGAACCATACCTAGGAAGTAAAAACCGGCTGTGGGCTGGGCATTCCAATAATCAAAGTGTCGCCCAGAGTTGCATTTTGGAGATCCGGTACTCTTCTAAAGCTAGAAAAAGTAAAACCTGGACTTACCTTCACCTTGACTGAGGGTAAGAAGGTAGCCACCCTCTATGAGCAATCTGTAAGTCGGGGAATGACATGAGAGTGTCAGTTAGACAGATAGAACCAGAGGAATACAAGAACTAATCGGTCTAGTACTCATGAAGGGGCTGGTAACTATTTTGTTTGGATCTCACCTCGGGTGCACAACGAAACGAGATTTTTTTTGTCTACCAACAATATTTGGCAGCAATAGCCGACTATTTAGCGGTTTGTACTATCGTTCGAAAGGCCAAGGTTCGGACACCACAGAGCAGATAATATCCAGCTCTTGAAGTGTATTTCTGCGATGATGCTCTCAGAGGTGACTTGGTGAAAAATTGTCCACCAGGAATTGGAGGAAGAGCTGAGCGTTACAAAGCGCCAATTATATTTATATTTATATAGGTATTATATTATATGTATTATTATTCGGGTCTTGTGCCATCAGCACGTTTGATTTTGGTTGCTGACCTTATTTATTTCCACCGAGTTCGTTTTCCTTATGGGGTTTTCAGTTAGTATTGATACCATTCTGATTTCTCATTTACAAGCGGTTCATCTAGATATACACTATCTTATCTTCCTCAGTTCTCTTGAAGAGGGTGGACTATTCGTCTCCGCAATTCACTCAGACCCCATGCTGGACAGCAACTTCCTAAACTTTTAATTTTCCAACACCACAACAACAAAATAGCTACGAAATCTTACTTCAACGAAAGAGATTCAGATGTAAACATTTGAACGTGTCATTTTCGCAGGCGAGAGACGTCTAAGCACGTCTGGTGCGTCTGTGTAGTTAGAGAATGCGTACTATTTTCAATTCAATGTGACACTTTGATAGTTAGCGTTGGCATTTGAAGTGTTGAAATGAGTGGATTGCATTCATATTTGATATTCGAACAAAGTGCGAGTTTTTACAGTGCAAATGTGCTAAAAAGAAGAAGAAGAATAAGATAATGACACATTATTTCCACGAACCGAGCGGAGTTAACGATGCCAGTGTGTCTTGTTGTTGGTGGAGGGAGGGTAGTAAATAACTGAAATTATTCGCACTTTTTGATGCGTGTTTGCAACTTTTCGACTCGTGCCCACATCACCACACGGCACCACCATCACAGCGGGGGTTGTGTTAATGAAACTCGAATCGGTGCTGTGTTCGACTAACTGTTTAGGTAATGTGAGTATGAAAACTAAATGTGAAATGTATGTCACGCTTCTGACACATTCAAAGTTTTACTCGTTTTATCGCCACTTGGAACTTTTCAAGTGTCCATTTTTGTAAAATTTCAATTCTTTCACTCTTTACAGGAATAGCAATGGAGTGCTTGGAATATTCTAACATATCTGATATTGAACTAAAATATTTAAGGTGTTAAATTATATTTTAAGATATGATAGCTTAAATGAGTGGCATTAAAATTGAAACTTTTTAAATGGCGACATTAGATTTTGAAATGAACTTGAAGGTGCTCAAGAGCTCTGTAAAATAATTTCGCTTGCAACGGCAGAAAAAAATGTGTTGAGCTGCCTTTAAGTTTGCATGTAAGAATTATTATTTTATTGCGTACTTCCGACATATTAGATGAGATGTGAGAGCGTGTCCCTCCCCATGATAATACGTACTGTTAACCACCAATGGTTCATCGTACAAAGAGTCAGTAGTAACGATGTCTGTTAGAGAGGGACCTGAATCCATTTAGTGTATCCAATTGATGTCGCTGGAGGACTACCTCTGTGATAGTACGGTCTTCAGCTGATTTAGACATCATCTCACGATACGTCCAGTAGCTCAAGCTACTAAAAAACTAAAGTCATTCACAAAATCGAGCAGGGTGGTAGCAAATGTGTAGTATAATAAGCAGAGGAACACAACAAGTCTACTCATTGGCTTACTTGTGGACAGGTCTCAACCTTCCCGTTCAAAAAAGCACCACAAGATTCCGAAAAATGATCAAAGTTCGTTCAAAATTCGACAATCTCCATCTCCGAACTCCGCACTTGAGCACGCTACATAGTCCGTATATATACGCTTTGCAACCGCTGAAGCGCTTTTCGGCCGAGCTCCTCCTTCAATTTGTGGTTTTGCGTCTCGATGTTTTTTATTTAAATTAATTTTCTATAATAAGGACTCGAATCCTGGCCTTCCGAGTAGCAGTGGCAGTACGCAATGCTTACCCCTCGGTTATCCGCGGTTCCTTAGAGAAAATAATTACGAGAAGTGACAATTAAGTAATTAGACTGATTCCATAAAAACCGTATATTTCAAAATTATTCTACAACTCTGCCATCCCCTTCAAAGTAGTCCCCTTGGGCAGCTATACAACAATTCCAGCGCGTTTTCCATGCTTCGTAACATTTCTGGAACGTTTCGACTGGGATGTTCGCGAGTACCCTCGTCACGGTCGCCTGGATGTCCCCAACCGACTCAAAATGGGTTCCTTTTACCATCGATTTTGTTCTAGGGAACAAAAAAAGTCATAGGGTGACATATCCAACGAATAAGACGGTTGTTGCAACACGGCCATCCCTTTAGAGGCCAAATACTGGGACACGCTGAGGGCGGTGTGGCACGGGGCGTTGTCGTGATGAAAGATCGAGTTACAAGCCATGTCTGGGTGCACCCTGTTGACTCATTTTCGCAATCTTTCGAGTATCTGGCGATAGTAGACTTGATTTACGGTGTGCCCTGGTGGAAGAAATTCTTTGTGGACAATTCCACCGCTATCAAAATAGGCAATAAGCATCGTTTTCACCTTGACCTTGCTCATGCGAGCTTTACTTGAACTGAAATTCTTTATGCCATCGAAACACCTGGGTACTACTAAGAGCATGCACTTTCATAATTTTAGCGTACGTTTTCGAAGCTGTTTCGCCCGATTTGGCCCAAATTTTATCGCGACGCGTTGCTCTTGATTTCGTCTTTCCATTTTCGTGACCACGAACACACGTTTACTCAACACGACACAGCAGGCGAACTAAACAAGCGAGTAAGTGGCAAATATATCAATGGATAGGAGAAGGATGCCGGGAGAAGGGAAAGGGAATTTCAAGGAAGCAGGGCTATCACAATCGAGGCAATATAATCAGTCTCATTACTTAATTGTCACAACTCGTACCTTGACTGAAAGTAATATTGTCTCTGTCCTTCTTTGAGCAGGCTAATCCATTGCACAGGACTGACTGACTCGTAGCTGAGTCTTGCATCAGCTTTAGCAGATTTTGAGGCGTCTTTTGTCCCACTTCAATGCTTGAGAAAAACATTCCTCATCTCGCAAAGTAGAAAGAAGTGATTAATGTTGTAGACAAGTATGAGTCACGTCGAAATATGGCGAGTCTGATGAGACAACTTAAGCTCTTCGTCTGTAATAAGCTCTGCTTGAATACAGATGATGTCTTTACTAAGTGTTTGAAGTCTGCTAGTCAAATGTCTGTCAAATTATGCAACTTATGAGCAGCGTGAAATCTACGATTTTCTTCATGTTGTACTGCGGTTATGACTCAAGTCTTTCTGTTTTGAGCTTTCATGCTGGACATCGACACTTCTCATTTCCTCCTCTCAGTTAACATCAATGTCTATTCCATCTTGCATGCAGCTTGTGTGTTACGGTGTCAAATGGTTGTTTAAGATATATTTATGTACTCATGTACATATGTTTATGTATGCCAGAGAACGTTGCTAAATTTTCTTACAGAAAATTTCCAATAGAATATTTAGTAGTACAAAAGGCTTTTATGATAGAGGAATTTAGAGCAACTCAAGCACCCACATATGAGTACATACATACATACGTCCACAGCATGTTACGCTCATAATTGAATTGAAGAACTTGAAGTGTGTAGGTATGTACGAACATTACTGGAGTATTACTACTTCAACCAGCTCAGCTGCCCACCATTTGCTGTCCAACAAACCACTCCTGCCCACCCTTAAGCAACCCATTCAAAGCTTCATTGTTCACAGTTAGTTTTTTGTATGTTTTCCTTCTCGCCACCACCAAAAGAAGCAATCCAATACACTTATAGTCCTGATATCGTCCATTGCGGCCACATATGTGACCACATACTTACCAGTTAGACTTGCGAGCTTTGCATTTTGTGCGCATATTTTCACTTAATTTGCAAATGCAATTTGCACCCGCCAATGGCGGTCCAGACTGAGTTGGCTCCAGCCAACACTTACACGGACTTTCACATATTTCGAAGAGTGTAACAACAAATATACATATTTTTCGTTCACTACTCGTTTGTTGACAGCTGCAAGCGGAGCTTTCACCGTCACTTGACGCCACCAGCTGTCCCTGGAGCTCGCTCTGCCCCTCGCGGCTGTTTGTTGCAAATAAAATAATTGCTGTGGCATAGTCGTCGCCGTTGGTTTTTAATTCAATATTCAGGCGTTTTGTTTTTCTTTTTCCTTTTTGGTGTTTTGGTCAGCTACCCACGCACACCAACGCTGCGGACGTCCTCCTACACTTTATCCTACCGTATTTTCTGCATTCTCTCCACTTTTTGTTGCACTGTCAACTCAATTAAACACGTTGGCAACTCTTACACGCTGTCAGTGTGGTCTTTGTGAAAATAAATGAATATAAGTTTTTTTTTATTTATTTTATTTATAAAATTACATTGGCTGCACTTTAGCTCCGGATTTTGCTTGTAATTGTGTTGGAGTGCTTTTCATTTTAGCAAAAAAATGTCAAAAAAAATATTAAAATTGGTGGCCTAATCGGCTTTTAATGGCCAAAAAATATTTTTTAACCACCAAAGTTGCTTTTAAAGCTGTGCCAAAAATTGTTTGAGCTTTAAATTCAGTTTTTAAAATTCGGAGCTTTTTTATAAATAGTTAAAGTTTGATGTAAAGAATAGAAATTATACTATAAGCATCAAACTAAGTTTTCTCCAAATTTTTTTATATATTCCAAAAATATCTCATGATTTTTCAAATTTCAAAGATTTCGTTTAATATTGAAATACCTTGCACAAGCAACGAAAGTGACTTTTGACTAAAAAAAAAGCTTCTAGGAAAGCTAAAACTAGCATTAGAAACTTCGAATAGTCTTCTAACGTCGTCAAATATATCAAAAAAGCTTTATAATTATTAAAAATCTTTGAAAATATAAAGCCCACCATCTAAAGCTCTTAAGAGGACATTACTGATATGAACACTTTAAATTTATCAAGAGAAGCTTTTTAAGTAAAGTTTTTTGAGCAAAAAAATTATTATAAACTTCGAAAAGTCTTAAAAGCTTTGAGGTTAATCAGAAAATTTTTTCATATACTTTCACACAAAAACAAACAAAAAAAACTTTTATCATTTAAAAACTTTTAAAAATATCCCCATGTAAAGCTCAAATAAACCCTTATAAATAATTTAAAGCTTCGGGAAGACATTTTTAAAGCTCAAAAAAGACCGGCAAAAAGAATAATTACAACGTATAGTTATTGCCTTAAAAATTCTTAAATGAGTTTTATGAGTATCTTTCGAAAGCTTTCAGAAACATCAAAAGATGTTATTAAGCACGTGAAGTTTTCAAGTTTCTAAACTCAATAAAATACAGGTAAATCTCTTCACACGATGTCGCTATTATCGTAAAAGAAATTTACTAACGTGCCTCTTCTCCGGCAGGGGCCACCAAAAATTGGTTGAAAAACTTTCAATTTGATCATCGGTTTTTGATAGGCGGCGTCCAAGTGCTACGAAAACGGAGAATAAAATGAAAGAAATTCCCTGTGTCATGTTCTCAGATCCTCAATGAAGGCTTGTGAAGTAGCTGAGATATCCCCATGAATCGGCCTACTGAGCGTACTATTAGCAACAACATCACCCATCTTGAGAGCCAGCATTTATTATTGGATAATATTCGACCGCATAGATCACATCCAGCACGCAGTGAAGAAAATATAGCGGTCGTAGAGAGTACACGAATACCATGGAGAGTCGATTCGACGCTGTTCGCAATAACTCGGACGACGTAAGGAATGACTTGAAGCATTCTACGTCGAGATCTTAAATTGCAAGCGTATAAAATACTGCTGTGCTACAAGAACTGATACCGTTCGGCCTTCCAAAGTGGCATCGATTCGCTCTATGGGCTCTTGAAAAATTCCAAGAAGATCTGACGTTTTCGAGCCAAATTTTGTCAAACGATGAGGCCCATTTCTGGCTCAAAGGGTATGTAAACAAACAAAATTGCCCCATTTTCATCAAGAAAAAACAGTGGTTTGGTGTGATTTGTGGGCTGGTGGAAAAATCGGTCCATATTTCTATTACTAATTGACACCTGAAATGGCCACCAAGATAGTGTGATATCATACCATTAAACTTTTTTCTGTGGAGATATGGAAAGTCTAAAGTCTAAGTGCACAATCCCGCTTCAACTCAGGTCTTGGAACTAAACATCATGCGTGTCATTCGCCAGTTACCAGTCGAAATGCTCGAACGAGTCATCGAAAATGGGGCCACATAAGAGGTAGCCGCGGCCAACATTTGAAAAGGATAATCTTCAAAAAATAAATGCCAAACAATATTCTTTCGAATGATAATAAACATTCTCCATTCAATTTGATTTTTTGTGTTTTTTCTTTAAAAAAGCAGGGAACCTCTTTTTACTTTATCTCAAAATTTTCAAAAGAAAAAAAGTGATCGAAAATTGAGCATATCGGCCAGAATTTACGACGGTCACTTGCCCAAAAACACTTTTAAAACATAATGGCGAACCCTTCTTTTTATAGTAAAACCAAACTCATTAAAAAACATTAAATTATATGCGTTGTAGTTCCTCTAAAAAACCATATGTCCAAAAAACACCAGCGGTTCTATAGGAATCAATTTTCGTCCGATCAATTTTCGGCTGAGCTCCTGCTGCAATTTTTTCGATGAAATTTTTTTTCGTGTCAAAAATACACACGGAGAAATTGACATTCCTTGGCGAGTGGCGACGATAATTAGACTAATTAATTTTCTATAATTTTTAAGCTAGTAGGGCCAGAACTCATACCCTGGGCATCCGAATACTAGCATGCAATGCTAACCAATTGGCTTACTACGACCAGTATATGATTTGTAATAAATAATCCAATTAAATTTAAATCTTTTAAATCGATTTCACTCAAAGCAAGTATTAAATATCCCTTAGAAGGATCAAAAGGACAAGACCGTTATTAAGACAGTTACTTAATATAAATTATGCTCTTCTAAAATAATTTGAAGTAGACCCAAATGAATAAATATACATGGATATTAATTTAAATATTCAAGCATCAAAGCAACTGTGCTTATTTCTTATTAAACAGAGTAAAGCCACTAGAGCGGAACCTAATCCTTTTCCTGCAGAGATAACCTTTTTAGCAAAGCATTAACTTTAAAGATGTAGGCTTTGGTGGTATGGAGAACAACATGAGGGGTAAGTGAAAGCGCGGTTAAAATCATGAATTTTTAATATAAAATGCTTAACGGTACATAAAAGTATTAGTAAAAGAATTGTTGAAGTATCTTTCACCAATGTATAAACATATGTACATGAGTATATGTATATGTATATATAGCAATATGTCTCCACATTTTATTCCTTAGTGATTTGTGAAAGCCACAATTTGTTAGACGAAATCATTACAAAAAAGAAGGGAGAAGAGCTGAGAAAGAAGACTAAACAGAGCGGTCACTGGAAATGCGTGCAAAATGCGGGAATTCATTTTGGGGTTCAACTGCGTAGGCAGTTCGGACGAGTTAACACGCAAGAGCTGCTGCCAACAACTAAACTCCAAAGCTTTTGCAAGTAAATTCAATCCTTCTTTTTCATTTCAACTTTGCTCTAGAGTACGGATGGGATTAAAAAGTAAAACTTTTTTTTTTCAGCCAACAAATCCTATTAGATAAATGGTGTTGAAAGTTGAGCCGAAAAGTTCGCGTTGTACAAAATCCGGCAAGCAATTAAATCAGCGACAGTGGTCAAGGCGAGTGGTGAAAGGCGGTTTGATAAAGAGGGAGCAAACAAAGTGAAGAGCAGAACGATTGGCTGAGACAAACGGAAAGAAAACGAGTTGGAAGAGATGAAAAGTTCTTAGAAAAATTAAAAGTAATTTAATATATAAAAGAATTAAAGAAGGGCGAAAAAATATGAAAATATTTCTTATTGCAGAAAAATGGAAATGAATAAAATTAAGCCAAAAGGATAATAATTAATTCGATTGCATATGTTAATTGCGTGTGGATTCTTTTGTTTTGCTTTCTTTTCTTGCTTGACCAACTAAATGATTTCGTAATGACAATGTACATACCATATATGAAATTGGTCTTTACTTAATCTTTTGGTCCAAATGTTTAGATGGACTCTTCGAAGTTTCCCGGAAAGGAGTTGGGGTAAAGATGGAAACTTTCCACTTAGACTAGTCTAAAATGGACAACAGATTAAGGATTCCGTTGTTTAGATTCTCGTGCCTCGTTAGCATGAATTCAATAAGCTTGAAAACCCGTCGCTCATACATAGGACTAACGTTTAGTACTAGGAATTGTTCCCAAACACGACATCCTCTTAGAAGTGGAAAAGTTTCTTGTTGCTTTTTTGTTAAGAGTAAGGAGATTTTATGAGTTCAAAAGCGTCCTAGTGGCGAAGAAACAGGAATGGCAATGATGTCAAAGGGTTTTGGCTCCTTCATCGAAATACTTATATGTATATTATATGAGAAGCCAAAAACTTCAGCTGCATTCTTTTGTATTATTATTTTTTTTTTGACGTTAACCGAACATAATGAGCCTTATACCAACGTGGTTTCAGACAAAGTGATTCCTTACCTTCTTTAATCGAAAATTTTGTCTAGTTCTTATATTTTTTTTTTTTTTGGTTTTAATGTGACTTTGATTTCAATAGTCTATATAATAACCGTTATAAGAGAGGCGGGCCTTAACCTGGCGTCTAATAGCATTTGTGTGACGCATGGAATGTGTGAGCCAAGTTTCTTTGAAATATCTCAAAACGTACTTGAGTTATTCGTACCCACAATTATCATTATCCAAAAATCACTAATATACTCTGTGTACGAGTACATAGAACAGCAAAGTCTAAAAATGTTTCAATCATTTCTGTATATATTGTATCTAGTGGGACCACCGTCGACATACTCATCCGTTTGGCCAAAGAGGATCTTCTAATAGATCGATAGATAGATAGATATTAAGCTACCCAAATTGGGATTGGACATGGAAGCAAAAATTGTACCAACCAACCGGTATCTACCCTTTGAAGCAACGGGATAACTACCTGGTGTTGAAACTTGAGGAGTCCCTCATAAGACGTCAAAAAAGTGATGGAATGACGATAATGAAAAGTGGATCCAGATGTATGTTCTTTGGCATTGTCCCGTTCTTAGCCCAAGTTGATTATAAAATCTTGCATAGTAAATTTTGTGAATGCGGTTATCAGTATTTGCCTAATTCTGTTCTAGATAAGGCCCCGGTAGAGGTGCTCTAACTTAACATAGTGCAAATCGTTTAAGCCGATATCTGTTCTTTAGTAGATAAGTAGTAGATAGTTTCGGTCAAAACAATGATTAGCAAGGATTAGAAATAAACTAGGGAATCATTGCCCTTCTAATAGTAAAAACCTATCATTTCGAGGTCAAATAAAAAAAGGAATGCACCGATTATTTGTAGATTACTTTTTTTTGGAGTTTCAATCGGAAGAGAAGAAAAAGCTAAGTTAAGCTACAATTATGTTTATATATATATTTGGCGCTGAAGCTCGCATATCAAAAAGTAAGGTAAATTTTAAATTTTCTGAAAAATGTTGTTCAAAAATTTCTATTTTTTCTACTTCAAAATAGCAATCCTCAGATCTAATATGTTTGCACGAGAGAGTTTTTTCAATCCTCAAAGCAGTTCTGATCTTCACATTGCAGCACGTCCTTAAGCTCTTTCAGCGATTCGGGCGCTTAGCTGTCATAGTCGGTTCAAAGGGTCTCTTTAATCTTGTGAACAAACAAAACTCGCAGGGGCCAAATAAAAGGAGTACGAAGTTAAGGTATGATTATGAAGTTGTTTTTAAGCAATGTACTATGACCAAAGTATAGAAAAGTGATGATTTTTTGACTCAGCTACTCTTTCACCGTAAGTCACTCTCAGCATCTCAAGTTGTGATTGTTGTTAAAATTATTTTTCCTTCATATTATATACTGAGACTTAACTAACACCCCACACAGAGAACTCCAAGCGGAAATTCTGTATCTGTTGTAGCCTTCACCATTGAATTAAATGATTTCAGAAGTTTCTAAGGTCTTATACCACCCCTAAATGATGCTCTTTTTGTTGTCGATATTTTTTCCTAAAATTTATTGAAAAACAATTTTATTGCATATTTACAATACTCCTTCACCGAAGTGATTAAAAGCAATAAAAAAAACTTTCCTTCTGAAAATATCGAAAATTTATTTCCTTATTTTTGTAAAAATAAAATAAAAGTAGAGAAGAAATGTTTTATCGCCAAACCAAAACCGAAGCGTCAGTAAAATAATCACTCTTCGTAGACATTATTTGCATATACATATAGGTGTATATATGCATAGGAGTAGCAGCTGTGGAAGGCAGAATAAAGAGAAAAAATGTGCAACAAAATATCTAAAAAGAAAAATAAATAAAAATGCAAGTATCACAGCAAAACAACAAGAAAAATTGCAAGAAATTTTTAAAATATTGCAGGATTTGTTTTGGATTGCCCTTAGATACATTTTTCTATTTTTTTTTTACTTATTTTTTTTCATTTTTATTTTAGCTGTTTTCGAAAAGTTACATTTTTCAATGAAAACTTTTGCAACGAGAAAATCGCTCAAGCGGCTGCTTTGCGAACATACATATATATATGTATATGTATATGAACAGATAGACATGCAAGTATGAGTCAGCAAAGCCGGTGTATCCATGTATTACTACCTTATGTAAATACCTTCATACATACATATGTGACATACTTGTCGGTATGTACCTATGACTTCTGGCGTTTGTTGGCACCAAAACTCACTTTTAAACTCAAATATGTATTTACAAATGCATATATGTACATATGTATACTCGTATGTAAGTTTGCATACATTTTTAAACATTTTTCACAATTTCTCACCCGGTTCTCAACTTCGACAACGAGTTGTGTTGAGTTGACTTGAGTTGAGTTCAGTATGGCAATCGCAAGTCAAGGTTGTAAGCAGCTGTAACGTTGCTACTTTCGGTCGCCAAAGTACACGGAGTCATTCGTTTACAAAAATATTTTACTTGTATTTGTTGTTTTTGTTGATTGGCCGCTGGTTTACTTTCAACTTTGGTTATATCGCTTATGCTTTTGTGAATTTTGAAAGTTTTTTCCAACAAAAACCCAAAATTTCCGCAGTCCATGGGTTTGAGTATGCCAATCATAAAATGAGGCGAAATTGAATTTATATGCGATTGTGTGGATGTATGAATTGAATTTTAACTCAAAATCGAATTTTTGAATGATATGTTGTATGACAGCTATATGTTGTAATCGTCGGATATTGATGATTTTTGCTGACAATATTTCTGAGCTGTTAAGTACTTTGAATACGAACTTGCATGACTTAAGCGGCAGAATTTAAAGATTTGTGATCGAATTCATCATTTTTGAACAGTCAGTTATATGGAAGCTATGTTTTATAATTAGCGAAAGATAACGATTTTCACTGACAGTATTTTATTGATAATACTAAAACTTAATATATAGTTTCATGTTTGTAGTTATGTAATTGTAGAAGTTATAACCCAAAAACGTGTTTTTGAACTGTCAGTTGTATGAGAGCTATGTGCCACAACTAGCAAAACTAAATGATTTTCACACAGAATATTTTTCTAATAATATGCATGCATTGTACATAATTTCATACTTCTAATTGTGTAACTGTAGAAGTTATAACTCAATAACGTGTTTTTGAACCAAAAAAAAAAACAATTAATAAAATTTCGGTATAATTTCGCTTATTTTGCTAGTGTATACTTCACTCATTTTAAGGGAGCCAAATATTAAATTTCGTAAGCTTAGTTGCGTTAATAACGAAGTTTCGAAGCAAAATCGTGTTTTCGAACAGTTGATTGTATGGACGCTATGTAATTTGATTGTCAGATCTCATTGATTTTCACTGTCAGTATTTTTTGGATAATAGATATGCAGTATGCAAAATTGCATGTCTTTAGTTGCATAATTGTAGAAGTTATAACAAGAAAACGTGTTTTTGAACAATAATGTAATCTGTAAAACGGTCAAGCAATTTCGTACATTTTATTACAGAGTATTTAATTCATCTTAAGGTTGCTAGGCATTAAATTTTATATACTCAGCTGTTCAAAAGTAAGAGTTTTGAATGAAAAACTTGTTTTTGAACAATCATTTGTATGGGAGCTATGTGTTATAATTGTGCGATCTTAACAATTTTCACTGCCGATATTTTATGGAGGGTAAGCACCCAGTTTGAAAAATTTTGTAGCGCTAACTGACTAATTGGAAGAGTTACAGTTGTAACTGTGAGTTTCGAACAATAATCTGTATGAGAGCGGGATGTAAAATTTATCCAATTTAGGTAGGTTGTGATAAATGTTGAAATTTTAGATTTCAAAATCGCCTGAGAACACAAGAGATTTCACTCAAACTTTCTTACACCTTAGAGTAACATGAAAAAAGAAAAACTATTTTACGCTTAAGAAGGGTATAAGATTAAATGAAATCATAAATTTAGTTGTCACGTAGAAAAAAAAAGGGTTCTTAACTCCTAACAGCCTATTTGCGTGCAATTCACTTTCTTCTCTTCTCTACAGGCTTAAAATTCACAAAACTTTTAGCTTTTCGAAATTTTACCGCAAGATCCACAACACCACGGGTGGCGGTGCCGGAAGCGCTGCTGTTTGCCTCTGTCACTTTACAACTGCCTTACCACACTGCCAACGTCTTCTGCACCAAGCATTCGACCACATTTTCTTCATTTTCTCCATTTTTACATATTTATATAAACTTTTCGGATATCCACTCCGTTGAACTGCTTAAATTGACAGCAACAAAGTGAAAAAAGGAAAAGAAAACTTTAAAGTTGAAAATTGAAAATAGAAAATAAGAGATTCTCCTTCACTTACTACTACAACTATTGCTGGCTACTGAGTTCTACGCTTAGTAGATTGTTATTATTATTTTTTGTTGCTGTTGTTGTTTTTTTAGGAATTTGCATCTTCTGTTGTTGGCACTTTTATTCATGTACGCACTTACTATTATTGCTCATCTTCTGTAGAAACTTTCAGTTTTCTTTTTTTACATTTTAATTTTCAATTTTAGTTTAATTCTATTTATTTATCTTTTGTCAGGTAATTCTTTCTCCATTTTTGTTTTTTGTTTTTGCTTGAAAATAATTTCCATTTATTGCTTCGTTTTGTTTTCATTTCAGGTAGCTCGCTAATCCTTTTCTTCTCTGATTTATTTGCCTGTTAATCTCTTTAAATGCTTAAACTTAAGCTTTCATTCACTGAGCGCTTGATAACGGTATTTGATTTAACAAAAGCTCATCACTTTTTCAACAGCTTTCATTTTTCTCTTTTTCAAATATATTTATAATTCTAAGCAAGCTTTTTGATGGAATTTACTTGCAATTGAGAGCTTCTTCCTTGAAAATGGTAGACAGTCCTGAGGAAGGCATAAGCCATCAAATAAATCCCTCTGATATGTATGTAGGAGAGAACCCCTTAATTACTATTTTTAAATCTTTATAACATTCACTGAATAGGTAAATAGTAAAAATAGACCAGAATAGGCCGGGTAGCCTGAGAACAAGCAGCAGTACCTAAGCCATTTATAAAACACATTGTGCTCCCCCTGGTATGATAACTAAGCATTTGGGATCAGTTCTCTACCAACGTCAAATAGTGCTTCAACGTTTCGTCATCTTCTGCACATGCTCTGCACTCAACCGATTCGATTTCACTTTACCGAGCTTACATCGATGATATCTCAGGGGTAGATGCGCCGTTAATACATCCATAAGATGTTCTATAATTTGCCTAATGCGAGTAACAGTTTAATTGGAAAAGTGGATCTTACGGAGAGATTATTTTGCCCTAAACAAAAAAAACGCCAGTTACCTTTAATTCATCATTTTGGTCTTTGAAATATGCATGCACTGACTGGTATAATTCACTTCGTACAGGTAGGGTTCAGAGTGAAGAGAGAAATACAACTCTATAGAATACTAACTGATCTGACAATTTATTCAAGCTACTCAGCTCTGAGAGTCAATATAAGCGAGATGTGATATTACTTTCGTTCTAACTTAAAAGGCTGACCCATCAAGGGAGCCGCTCATAAACGATCAGGTGTCGATAATATTCATTTTCTTTCTGATATTGAAAAACGAGACGCACAGCACAAAGGTGGTATCGAAATCAGTGAAGTTGAATAGAGCTTGAATATGCGTAACGAGCTTCATATGATTCTTAACAACCTCCGTGCAGAAGTTGGTTTCTAGAATTAGTTTGAGGAATCTCCGTCATAGTGGGGCTCTGAAGTGAACTCTCTAATTCTTTCTCTCTCTATAAAATTTGCTGGAGAAAATATTTAGCTGAAAAATGGCACTTCATCTATACCATCTTACTCAAAATATCCTTCGACATTGGTGGTACTTAGACTGCTAAGCTCATTGCAGTATCTTCCAAGCAGAAATATTTTCTGTAAAATGGTACCCGGAAACTGATGACGTTCAAAGGGAGGGAATGAACATTTATATAGACCTTTAAAGCCTTACTTTCACAAAGTGTTCATATTTACTGGATGTCATGTCATACGACCTATCTGATGAACTGACTGGACTCGAACTCGGAAAGTAAAAGTGATCTTCTTTCATCAGGCAAATATACTTTGGGAATAGCTGCAGAGTCGCGAAAACTATGTGCTAAACTTAAAAGGTTTTTACTCTCAAAAGAGAGACCGGACTTCTGGCTGCTAGTAGGACTATTAATGGGGAATTGGCTTTTGGCGTATCTTGCCTTTATTCTAGGTCTGATAGAGGGCAAGAAGTGCAAGAAATGCACGTGGGGAATGTGTGTAGACAGTGGAGCATGTAATCTACGAGTGTTCAGCATACGACAGATGAATCCTATGCTTACTGGGCAAAGAAATACTGCTGGAGCTTCAAATCAGCAATAAACAAAAGGCCCAAACGACTGCTTTAATCTGCAAAGTCGTCAGCAATGTTTTTCAAACTGGAGACACAATAAAGAGTGTACTGTAGCAATGCCTAAGTGAGCGCAATCCAACCTAACCTCATGCAACAGACATTAATTTACTATCTACATATGTCCGCCTCTACCGTATTTCAAATATACGACACTTTTAATAAATTAAATAAATCATAAAAACTAGTTAAACATACAATATTATGGTAATAGATTTCACGCCATAATATATGTCCTAACATAACATTTTAAAACCACATAATTTTGATAAATTTAAAATATTTCAATACATAAAATGTTTCTCACCTAAAATATAGTAAAACAAAGTAGATTAAATTTATAGAAAATTGCTAAATATGATTTCCGTTGAAATTTTATAAAATTGCGTTTGTCAAAATGGAAAATATGTTATGAATAAAATATTTCTGACCATAAAATTTGGTATTAAATAAATTACTGCAAGCAAAAAAATTTAACCAAGATGAAACTATAAACGGATAACTTAAAATATTAAAGACATAAAATATGGTATAACAATTTTCCACACTGTTAAGTATAATAAAATATAAAATTCTCAAAATTTCAAAAACCGGCTAAAGATGAATGCAAAACGAAAAAAACTTCTTTTTTCTCACCATGTATTTTATGGTATAACAATTTCTCTCACCATAAACAACATAAAATGTTTGAATTACGAAAAGCTATTAAACATTAATGCAAAACATAAAATGCTTTTCACGTGATATTTTTCTCACCATAAAATATGGTATACCATTTTTTCTCAAAATAAAGGTATAACATAAATTGCTAAACTTGATGCAATGCACATGAAATTTTTCTCACCATAAAATATGGTATACCAATTTTTCACAAAATAAAGGTATAACATAAATTGTTAAACTAGTAAGCATTTAAGCAAAACAAAAAAATTCCTCTTAAATGAAATTTGTATAACCATTAAATATGCTATAACATAAAACGCTAAAATTACAAAAAAAAACTATCAAATGCAAATGCAAAACAAAAGATGTTTCTCATCAAAAAATGGCATAACATAAAATTATTCTTATCGTAAAGTAGAGCATAACATAAAATATTGCAAGCCAAAAAATTGGACTGGGACGAGCCTGATGACAGTGACAACTTATAATTGAACTGTAGGGTAATTGAGTAGCAAAGATGTAGAGAACATATTCTCCATAATTAGAATGTCAAAAAAAAAAATACAAAAATTAGTAGAATAAAGATTGATCTAAAAGACATTCTTCCATTGCTAGCAACCCTTACGTAATAATGTGTTGAGCCTATTCCTTGTGCAAATTACGCAAAAAGTAAACATTCCGCCCAGAAACTCATGCAATTCACAAGAACGTAATAATTAAATCAAAATATGATTAATTACACGCAGAAAATGAAATTCCAAAAAAAAGATGAAAAAAACACTTCGCCAGAACTGCAAGTAACACAAGCGACACGCCTACGATATAATTAGCCTTAACGAGTATTGACCTTAAAGCTGCCATAAAAATGAGAAAGAAAACATTGTTAGCAACTTTTAATTGCCAACTGAGACTTCAACTGTGTAAAACAAATCCAAAGCCAGAACACGACTGCTGGAATTGCCAATATTCAATTGGTACTCAGAACTACAAGCGAAACAAGTTGAGCTGTACAGCGGAGCAGCGCAGAGCAGAGAGGACTGTGACGACTGCGAACTTTCACAAACTACAATTAATTGTATTAATGCAGCTAATTTTAGCGGGGAAGCAATATGAAATACGATGGTTGGATGAAAGCATAACTTGAATTTAAAACAGGGAATTACACGGAAAGCTTAAGTCGATGGTAGACACAGAAGGACGCGAGTTATTCCCTAGAAATTGGAAATGCCCACAACACAGGCATTATATGTATACACCTACATGGTGACTTTGCGTTGGTAATTGTAATAAAGTCAACACAAACCATGGACAACTCAGTGGCTCATGTTATGTCGTTAATAAATAAAAGTTTTAACCGCCTTCAAACAGGAGAAACCGGAAGGACAAAGTTTGATTAGAGAATTTTGAGCGTTGAAAATTAAAAAAAAATATATATATACATACATACATATATTTAAAATTATGGCAGATGAAAACAATCACGGAGAAAAAAATATGAAACAATTTGTAGCAAACAAAAAAATTTTCGACTGAACGTTTTAATTAAACTTTCAAATAAATAACTGCAAGTAACAACCAACGCATGTTAACGAACTCATCCCCACCTAAGGAACGCACACGCAAACACGCAAATAGTAGCGCAGTAGAGCGTTGAAATTAAAAATAAATAAAAGGAAAGAAAAATTCTGTGATGGCTTCGAGTGGTCAGTGGCAAGTTCGAAGAATGCGAAAAATTAAATATTTAAACTGTAGATTGAAAAAATTATATATATCTAAGGATTACTTCTTTTAACATTTATAAGAAAGGAAACGTAGATTAAGCTCTCAGGTTGTAATGATCATATATAAATTAGCCAAATAAAGTAATATCAGCGGCAGGAAAGAGCAGATTTTGGAGGTCTCACGGCGGAAGGGACTCAAAATTAATTCTTAATGAATGTAACATGAAATTCGAAAAATAAGGAAAACTTGATTTTAATTTTAATATTTTATTTTACTAAATTTTTTCTGTCTAATTATATTTTATTTTACTTTTTTAGATCATTTTGTTTTATTAATATACATATCTAATATATTTTATTTTATTTTAGTTTATTTTAATTACATTCATTGTATTTTTTTTATTTAATTTTACTTTATTTTATTTAGTAGAAATTTACTTTAATAAATTAAATTAAATTTAATTTAATTTTATTTGATTTTATTTTATTTTATTTTGTCTTATTTTATTTCAATTTATTTCATTTAATTTTTTTTTCTTTCATTGTATTTTATTTCAGTTTATTATTTATTTTATTTTATTTTATTTTATTTTACTTATTTTAATTTTTTTATTTATTTTATTTATTTTATTTTACTTTATTTTATTTTGTCTTATTTTATTTCAATTTATTTCATTTTATTTTTTTTCTTTCATTGTATTTTATTATAGTTTCTTATTTATTTTATTTTATTTTATTTTATTTTATTTTAAGTAATTTTATTTTATTTTATTTTATTTTATTTTATTTTATTTTATTTTATTTTATTTTATTTTATTTTATTTTATTTTATTTTATTTTATTTTATTTTATTTTATTTTATTTTATTTTATTTTATTTTATTTTATTTTATTTTATTTTATTTTATTTTATTTTATTTTATTTTATTTTATTTTATTTTATTTTATTTTATTTTATTTTATTTTATTTTATTTTATTTTATTTTATTTTATTTTATTTTATTTTATTTTATTTTATTTTATTTTATTTTATTTTATTTTATTTTATTTTATTTTATTTTATTTTATTTTATTTTATTTTATTTTATTTTATTTTATTTTATTTTATTTTATTTTATTTTATTTTATTTTATTTTATTTTATTTAATTTTCTTTTATATTACGTTATTTTATTTTATTTGATTTTAATTTATTTAATTTAATTTAAATTAATGTAATTTTACCAGGCCATTCAGCTCACTATAAAAAAAACGTATAACAAACAGTAATTTCATTTTATATTATTTAATTTTATTTTATCTTAATTTTTTATTTTACTTTTTTAATTTCATTTTAATTTATTTTATTGTATTGTATTATATTAAATTTTAATTTTTAAATTTTTTTTTTTTAATGTAATTTAAATTTATTTTATTTTATTTTATTTATTGCATTTTATTTTATTTTATTTAACTTTATTTTTTTTTTAATTTTTTTTTATTTTATTTTAGTTTATTTTATTTTATTTCATTTTATTTTATTTTATTTTATTTTATTTTATTTTATTTTATTTTATTTTATTTTATTTTATTTTATTTTATTTCATTTTATTTTATTTTATTTTATTTTAATTCATTTTATATTATTTTATTATGTTTTATTTTTTATTTTATTTTCTTGTGTTTATTTTATTTTAATTTATTTTATTTTATTTTATTTGATATTATTGTATTAGCTTATGTGCATATATACCGGTATATGCTTGCAAGTGGATGTCTATTTCTTCATCGTAATTTCCTGTGTTAAGAACATTAATAAACGCCCACCGAAACAAGTACAAAAGCCACTTTGACCCTTCCCTCGAGGTTTTTAGCAATTTTCGTAATTTACAAGCATAACTTTTTCATTCACTTTCATCTACTCATCACTTAAGCTGATGCTGCATTCCTTAATATTTTCGGTGGCCACCTTCTGGCTCTTGCTGTTACTCTGTTGTTGACACACACACACAGGAGAAGCTAAAGAGTATTTTACTGCTTAGTCTTTCAAGTGTTTTTTTCTTTTTCTTTGTTTGCATTTTCGCCTTGTAATTTTCATAACAATTTGTGTCTTATAAATTTGGTTTTGTCCCAACTTAAGCAGACGCCACTATCCACATCCTTTGCTGTAAGCTACAAACAAATGGCCATACCTCAGCTTCTACGGCAGTCCTTCGCACTCCTCTTTTATCTCAACAGAATTCTTCTGACTGTTTCTACCTTATTTCGATGCTTACGAGTTTAAGTTAAGTTGCTACTTTTTATTGCGGACAACTTTTGTAATTCCCAAAATATTTTGCTGCTACTTTTGGGCTTTCCAAACGTAGCGCGCTCACAAGCTGTAGCTTATTCTCGAGCAGCAAATGTGCACCCAAAAGTGTGTACGTGTGTGTAAATGTGTACATGTGTTGTTTAGCAAAGACAGACTCTTAAGCAAAGTGCAATAAGTAAATTTTTCGAATTTTTTCCCTAAATTTTTCGGTAATTGTTTTTCTTGTATTTTTTTTTTTTTTTGTTTTTGGTAAAGAGTGAAGATAAAACTGAACACATGTTGAAATTTTTATTGTAATTGTTCTTCTTCTCACTTCTCTGAGCTAGTTATTCACATTCTCTCGAAATTTTCATTTATTTTTGCTTCCAGCAGAGCAGAGGTTCTGCAGAAGTTTTATCGCTTCACTTCCCCAAATAAGACAGCAATTTTTATGAAAAGTGTTAATATGTAAATTAAGCAAGGAGGGAGGAGGTGGAGACGGTTCGAATTTCTACGAATTAATTTCGTTATAACAAAATACAAATTTACACACAACAGATTGAATGAGAAAAAAAGAGATTGCAGGGAAAGCGTAATTGATGACCGAAAAGAAAATCAGATGCCCGAAACACAGAAAATCTTGTGCAATGAAGCAGACCTTGAAAAAGTTTTTAGTTTTTTTTTTTAACTTTTTAAAATAAGAGAGGAGCGAGAATTCAATGACTCATTGAAATGCAATTTCTAAAGTCAAAAATGTTTTTTTTTGTTTTAAAGCCTTTTTAACTTGACATAAAATCTTATTGCAAGTGGTGTCACTTCACCATGGGACCTACTTCATGTATTTCCGAATTATATGTCAATCGATTTGACTAGGGACTGAAAGCCAGTTTACAAACCGTACTACTGTTTAAATGGTTCGTAGCTTATTTTGAGGTATTCCCGAATATTAAAAGTTCCTCTTGGGTCTCAACAATTGCTGTACCACAGATGTTTCTGTCTTTTAAAATGAACACAACCAACCTATCTACTGGGCAGGCACGATATGAACTACTTCAACAAATACTGAAAATTATCCTATACGTGTATATCATGTCAATTAATATACAAGTGATTAATGAAGCAGGGCCAAGAGCTAAGAGCTTACGGATCCTATTAACTCCTGGAAAAGAAAACCTTTTGCGGGATCCAAGTCAATTCTTACCTCTTTCCTAATCAAGACGATTGAAGAGAAGGTAGACTTATCGGTAATAGTGATCTACATTGATGAATCTAAATGTGAGGCACACAGCTAATCGATTTTCACCGGAAAACACAGCGAATATCATTTGGTTCTCATGTGACGTGTATGTAAAATACAATGAAAAGCCAAATGAGCTAGTAGCTGGTATGGTTGTCACCATTGGCCGCCTTAAACCAACCAGCGCATCCAAATTCTGTCTAAAATAGTGGAGCTTAAATGAACACTTAAGGCATTTCGAAGGTAGGACATAATGGCGAACCAAACTCTTGTTGGCGCCGATGGAGTAGCCACCACTGAGATATCGTTCCAATAGGTAAGCTAGATGTAGCACAGTACAGAGCGTGTAGAGGAAAGAAGAAAACATTGAAGCATTACCCTTGTGAATGCTAGGCCTTCAGCGCTAGAGAGATGAGTGTGAATGGTTGGAAGAAACTCAATAAAACTCTAAATCGAGCAGATGAATCGCTTTAAAAGTTAAATCAAGTTTACTCAATGGCCTAGATGCGCTTTTTGACGTTCAGAACCTCAAAAACCCATATCAAGGCATCAACCAAATCTGATCTAGAAACAATACTTAGTGTGCATCAGCGTCTGTTTTTGGCAGCAACTTTGTTTCTTGCCTATCTTAAAATGTCTAGATTTGTGATAAATAAACAACATTTGCAGGAGGTTTTGATTCTCTATTTGAATTCAAAGAAAAGTGCAGCTGAAGATCATCGAATGATTAGTGAAATATAAGGTAAATTTGCACCAATGGATAAGTCTTACATAGAATGGTTTTGACGCTTCAATGGTGATGATCTAGAGACGAAGGGAAAGCGCGTCTGAAGATGATGAAGGATTGGAGGTTTGACTGGATCAAGATCTATAACAAGCATGAGAAGTCATTGATGCGAAACGTTATCAACTACAACTAATGCCTTTGAGTCGTTCTTTCTTTGAAAAACGGCCAAAAATTACCGAATGGAAAAAAGGTGACTTCGTAACATGACAACGCTTGGCACCACGTGTCTGTAACCTTCAAGAACTAACTGGAATGGGAGGTCTTACCCCCCCAACCCTTCGTATTCTCCATCATTCTTCCTTCCGACTAATGGCTATTTCAAATGATCGTTATTCGGAGGGTCACCTGTTCAGGTCTCATGAAGAAATCGTAAAATGGCTCAACGATTGGATCGACGACAGAGAGGAATAATCAATAAAAACAACAGTTCATTTGCTCGTCCAATATCCATTATCGTTCTTGAATACCTCATAGTACAATCGGCTTTATCGCTGAGAATTCAAGAGCGCTTGGAAGCCAGGGATGATTATTTTGAATACTATTTCAAAAAATATGGTTAGTTCGGAACAAACATATAATCTTTCAAAAATATATAATAAAGGGTGGTTAAATTGTAAGGGCCGATGTTGAATGTGAACCACACCTAAACGCCAAGTTTTTTTCCGAATTTAATTTGACATTTCTCTATTTCAGACTTACTCAATTTGAACCATGGAGAGATACACAATCCAACAACGTGTTAAAGTTATCCAGACTTATTATGAAAATTTTCGAAGAAAATCATCTTCAGTGATGAGGGACATTTTCACCTCAGTGGATTCGTCAATAAACAGAATTGCCGCATTTGCGCGAATGAGAATCCAAGAGTGATTGTCGAAAAACTAATGCACCCACAAAGAGTGACTGTTTGGTGCGGTTTATGGGCTGGCGGCATCATCGGGCCGTATTTTTTCCAAAATGAGGCCGGTCAGGCAGTTACTGTGAATGGTGTTCGCTATCGTGAGATGATAACGAATTTTTTATGGCCACAATTGGAAGATATGGATGTGGACGATATGTGGTTTCAGCAGGACGGTGCCACTTGCCACACAGCTAACGAAACAATGGCTCTTTTGCGCAACAAATTCAATGGCCGTGTTATCTCACGTAATGGCGATGTCAATTAGCCCCCAAGATCATGTGATTTGATACCGTTGGACTTTTTTCTCTGGGGTTATTTGAAAGAAAAGGTGTACGTCGATAAGCCAGCAACAATTCAAGAGCTAAAGGATGAGATAATTCGGCACATTAACGGCATAGAAACTCCATTATGCCTCAGCGTCATCGAAAATTTGGACCATCGTATGGAGGTGTGCCGCCGAGGTCGCGGCGCTCATTTGGCCGATATTTTGTTACATACATAATTGAGTAATACCAATATATCATAATAAAATAAAATTTCAATAATTTCCTAAATAGTTTGTGTTTTATTCAAAATCAACATCGGCCTTTGAAAATTTAACCACCCTTTACATAAATACATATATTCTCAATAGTGCCTAATTTAACTTTTCTTTGTTTTTTCTTTACATAGAGATTTTTCTGTCTGCCCTTTTTCAATCCCACTTCTTGACTATCATGAATTAGGAATCACAAATCCTAGAATTTAATTTACCAAGCAAAATGGTTTATGTAAAACATTTTTTATTTACCCTGTTGTATATATATATAGATATAAATATATATCTCAATACAATACAATATATAAATATATATACATAATATATAAAATGTATATATATGCTCATGAATATTTACCTTGTACCATTTTGCCTTGCTAATCCTTAAAGGTTAATTTGAAAAGAGAATAGAAAATAGCAATCGTAGGCAAAAAAAATCCCTTAATGATTTGTAAGCCATTATTTGCTACCTTTTTTCCGGCTGCAAAGCATAAAAAACGCAATGATGCTCTAACATACAAACATACATTTTAATACCCATAAATTTGTATTTAACAAAAATCTATTATAACCTTATGCGATGTAATTTGCCAACGACACAGGTCATTTCACAGCAGAAACACACTGTTACATACATACAGTATATACGAGTATATGTACATACATAGAAAAAAAAGCAAAGCAAAAACAAATAAATTCAACAGCTTACACGACCCTCACCCTATCGCCTACGATGATCCGACCAGAAAGACCTAAGCGACCTAAACGACCTAAACGACTCTAATACGCTTTGGTTTGCGCAATCAGGCACACACACCCACATACACAGAGAGGCAAACAAAAAAATTCTTGCCACACCTGTAAGCGTATTCGCCGCGCACACATATTTGTTTTCCATTCTTTGCTCGAGTGTGTTTGAAAAATAATCACCGCCTCCTCTTCGTGTGCGCGAAAACGAATTAAAAATCAATGGGAATTTGAGACAGAGAGAGAAAAAATCGCGTTTCGCTGACAAAACTTTAATTAACTGACAAATATGTAGAGATATCCAAAGCGCGGGGGTAGGCGCGCACACAGAAAGGACCTCATTTAGTGTGTGGTGTGTCAAATGCACGGCAGCTAATAGTCGACATGCGACAGATTTAACGAAAGTTCGTTAAGTGGTGGCTGAATATTAGATTTTAAAATCGTAAACTAGTAAATTTGTTTAATCATTCTCCCATTTTTTGGTTCAGTGGGAGACTTGTTAATGAAGACAAATCTATGATTGGCATCGGCTGGGATTAGGGTTGGCTAATATAATAATTAAGATTTTTGTTATTATTTGTATAAGAGCCGGTGTAGAGTAGCTAGACTTCTAATAGTCGAAAAGGATTATCTTTAGGTTAGCTTTCTTTCAGTGAGAATATCTTCCAATCGTGAAACTGTAAACAAAGAATGCCTCAATCTAAACCCATTTGCTTCAAAAATGACTGTCTGCTAATCATTTCTCTCCCTATCAGACCCAACAAGGATTTTCCTTCAAGAAAAAAATTTATAGGACGTTGACGAGCTCAGAAAGAGGCACATAAAGTAATGTTATTTAAGATAATTCAGACCGATAACTCTAACGGCGCTCGTATTAGCCGTTCCCTAAGACTACTGTCCAGCCAACCATTCTCATTTCTCTATAACAATTAAAACTTTTTCTTTTTTGGCACGACAACCTGCGAAACCCTCTGGTGCCATCTTCGCTACCTGGACAGATAATTACTGGCTCGAGCTGATTGTAAAAGTTGACGACGTCAAAATGGCGTGCTTGGAATCCAAACACCAAGCATAGTATACGAAGAACTCGAGCTGGCTCGTGAAACCTCATAGCTTCAAACCCTTGCCAGATACATATCCAAAATTAATTTTAGAAATTACAATTGCTCCTGAACATAGAATGTCTCTTCGAGAATACTTATATTTCTTAAAACTTCATCGGCCGTTCGGAGGTGGCTTAGAATAAACTGTAGCTCTCTCCATTTGTTAGAAAATCATCCATCATAACTTGAAGGAAGAGCTTGTTAGAAAATCACTTCAGCGGTTATAAAATCACCAATTATATATAGTACAACGAGCCGAGCCATGAACCGAAATCGGCCTACAGAGTTCTAGATCAAATGCTTTAATCCATTTACAGGAAACTACAACGTATACTGTCCTTAGGAGGAAGTTCCAGAAAACGAAGGTTCAGTTTTTGTGTTTCGTAGCAGCTTAAACTTGAAAAGAACTTCACGGAGCACGTATTAAAATATACACTCCCAGAGAGCGGTAAGGAAACGAGTAAAATTAAGACTTTGATTAAGTGATTTCAACGGTTTCGGATGATTGGAGATGATTGGGGACATCTTCTTCTCTGAATGAAGTGTTCTTCCTATGGTTTAATGAGGATTCACCGAAATATCTGGAAGTAAACTCGCAAACAAAATTACCAAAAAAAATATTCCCGCTTTCCATATCTATATGTTTTGACCCTCGTGATTAAACGTCGTAATACTAGGCAGATCCAATTAGTAATGTGAAGGTGCTAGAACAGAGCAGAATGGTTCCGAGTATCCCATTCAAGCGGATCGAGTATGCCACTCCTCTTGTTTTGAATCGCTCTCCGAATATTTTCTATCTAGCAGAGTTAATGACCTCCCCTTAATACAGATATTTGATCCAGAGGAGACAATAGATGAGGTCGCGTATTTCGCACTTGGTGAGAGACGAATCGGTTTCGTTGCAAAGGGGATAGATTTGCTACACTACTGTGTTGCCAACATGACGAAAAGAAAATTCCTCCGGCCGTGAGGGATTTGCCTTCAGTATCAAGAAGTTTGGTTTAAGCAAAGAGCTCTATATTTTCTCGCTTACGATCCGGATTCAATTACGATATAGTTAGTTTAACAACATCCATCCATTTTGAAAGGTTGAACTCTGTCCTACCACAAGATGCTGCTATGGGATTATCGATGTTGGCCTGTGTTAGAATGATCTTAGCATTTTAGTAATTTTAATCGATTTTGATCCTTTTCACCTAAAGTTATCACATTTAATTTCATATTTACAGAAATCTTCCAAGTTTACCTTCGCCAGCACTGCATTGCATTCGAAAACTGTTATTTAAACAACTTATACACAAGCGAATTCAAATTTCAAGCACCATTTGTATAAGTGAAGAAATTGGAAAAAAAATAAACGAAAAAATGAATAAATTAGAAAAGTCAATGGGAAAAACTTGCAAAAAAGGCAAATTCACTCGGGAGTGTGGAAGTGAGACTGACAATTGAAAAATTGTACGCCATGCGAGCCATTTGTTTGTCGTGTCAGCCTCAACACCTGCCCGGGCATTCGTTCTGCACGGTTTTTCCAGCTTTTCAATTTATATTTTTGCATTTTTTCGATATTTTTTTTTACACTTGACAAAAAGCACGTGAATAATAGGCAAACACTTGTGACTACACATACACCACATACACATATCCATACATATGTATATGTAGTATCCAATATTCGTATGTCGATTTTTGAGTTTACGGCGAAAATAAAGGCGCCCGCAGTTCATTGTATTGGCTTGATTGGTATGAACGTGATCGCAATTTTTACGAGCACTTCACTTTTCATTTCTCGCATTTCCATTTGCTTTTCGCTAGTTCAGTTTTATAGATATTGTTTTTTTTTTTTTTGTTTTTTTTTTCTTTTTGATGGTATTTGTTTTGAAGCGTTAGTCAATAGCGCATATTGGTTTATTAGTATTGGATTTATGCCACAATGGAATTATACATACATACACGTATACATATGTTATATCGTCAGAGGAATTCAAAAACACGTAAAAGCTTATAATACAAAAACAGTCAGCGCGAGCAAAAGTTCAAAGTTGACAATCAAACAGCCGAATATTACAAAATTTGTTTGTCCACATGTGCGAAATTCTTTTTATTGATTTCAAATTGCATGACATAAAAATAAATACGTGTATGCATGACCACACATATTGAATAAATTGCAAAAAGATAATAATGGATACAAAATATGATGGACAAAAATGAAATTAGATTGAAATATATTAAAATAAAATAAAATAAAATAAAAAAGGGTAAAATAACCTTAAATAAAAAATTAAATAAATAAAATTTAAATTAAAAACTAAATTATATTATTAATTAAAATTAAATAATATAACTTAAAAAATGTACACATATAGGAAAACGAATAAAATAAAATAACAAAAAAAAATAAGAAGAAATAAAATAAAAATAAAAATATATTAAAATTAGATGAAATGAAAAGAAATAAAAAATAAAAAAATAAATAACATAAAATAAAATCAAAGAATGAAATCAAAAAAATGAAATAAAATAAAACAAAAATAAATTAAATTAAATTAAATTAAATTAAATTAATTCATGTTATTAAAAATAAATACAGCCAAATAAATTAGAATAAAATAAAGGTAAAGAAAATTAAATCAACTTAAATCAATTGATATTAAATAAAATAAATTGAAATAAAACAAAATAAAAAGTGAGAAAATTAAATTAAACTAAATCGAATTATATTAATTTAAAATAAATTAAATAAAATTAAATAAACTAAAATGTCAGAAAATTAATTAATATAAAATAAAATAAACTAAAACAAAATAAAATTAAATAAAAAGCAAAGAAAATAATTTGAGAAAATTAATTAACATAATATTGTAAAAAGTAAATAAATAAAATAAAATAAACAATATATTTAAATTAAAATTAAATTAAATTAAATCAAATTATATAAAATAATAAAATCAAATAAAATAAATAAAGAAAAGAAAAATAAATAAAATAAAAAATAAAAAACATAATCTAATAAAATAAAATAATATCCAATAAAATTTGGAAGCGGGTCCTCGAGCCAATGTTAGTCCTCTGCACAGGAGTTTCTGAGATATACTTTTACCACTTCATGCAATCGTTTCTAACAAATACGAAGATAATTGCATATCATTCATTCATTAAAATATCTCACTCCTTACTTCAGTTATCGCATACGCGGACGGACAGGCAGTTAAAGCTAAATCAATTCAATCCAGCGGAAATTGCTTTCACAGCAAAGCATTATATGCACCTTAACTCGTAGCATAGATATCTCGCTGTGAAAGTGATGCTCAGGCGACATCAGAAGGTTTCCTGTTGCAGTACTGAGAGTGGTGTTTGGGTAGGCCTGTAACTTCTTCAACTGCGCTTTGATGATTTTGTTGCGGCAATTGCGATCGTGTCCGGAGTGAAGGAATGCAGGCTGTCGAATGTGACTCCCAGTAACTTTGGGTTATTTGCATTCGGAATTTTGACGCCATCAACTATCACATCGAGTTCGATCCTGTACTCCTTCGTCCAGCTGGTGAAAAGGGTAACTGAGAATTTTGTCGGTTGAATTTTTAATTATCCTGCCGTGAAGAAGTGGGAAAGGTTCTCGAGACAGCAATTTGATTTCCTTGTGTACTTTCAGTAATTGGATCGTTTGAAGAAAGCAATTGCCAAAGGCGCCCAGGTTTGGCCAACAGAAGGAAAATTTTGTTCCTCAGGACAACATGCATCGATAGTGACTCATGAGAAGCTCCGACGTCTTGGCTGGGTGGTTCTTATGCATCCACCTTATAGTCCGGACCTCACAACAAATTACTAATATCTGTTCGTGTCTATGGTGAAAGATTTGGCAGCTGGAGAATTGATCTCAAAAAAAAGCCTGTGAAAATCGATTGTCGTAATTTCTGGCCCATAGGGACAAGGATTTCTATGAAAGAGGTATCATGACATTCTCCTAAAAATTACAAAAAGTTGTCTAAAAACAGATAATTTTAACTACGAGAAATAGAGCCCTCAATTTAAGGCAAAAATAGTTGATCACTTTTTATTAGACCTAATAAAATAATACAAAAATTAATTAAAATAAGAGAAAATAAAATAAAATGAAATAAAATTAAAATTATTTAAATTAAATTAAACTAAATTAAGCCAAACTTACTTAACTTAAATTAAATTAAATACAATTAATTGAAATTAATATAAAATTAATTAAAATACAATAAAATAAAATAAAACTTAAGGGAAATTAAGTATAATAGAATAACTTTAAATAAAGTTAAAATTATTTAAAATAAATTGAACTAAATTAAATTAAACATACTTAAGTTAAATTAAACTACAATTAATTTAAATTAATATAAAATTAATCAAAATAACACTTAAGGGAAATAAAGTGAAATAGTAAAAATGAAATAAAATGAATTAAACAAAAAAAAAAAATTAAAACAAACAAAACTAAAATCAAAGAGAAAAGAATTTTATGTTTAGAAAAATTAACTAATTTTTTTAGTTTTAGATTTTGGTCGGACCAAGACTAGAACCATGACCTCTCGAACGGCAATATGCTATGCTAACCACTCGGCTATCGGCCAACGAGTAGAGGTAAAATACAATAAATATAATAAATAAAATAAAATTAAGTAAAGCAAAATAATATATAATAAGCAAAAATATATAAAATAAAATAACATTCAATAAAATTTAATAAAATAAAGCAATAGTGTATTATTTTTAAATAAAATAAATTAAATTAAACTTGAATTTTCTATTTCACTTTTTTTTGCAGTGTTGTGAGTTTGTTAATTTTCTATTTCTTAATTAATCCGCTTACAAACAGATGTTGCTCTTCCAGTTGATAAAAAAAAAGTATGCATAAATTAATTGGATTATTTTGGGCTGATAAAATTTATGTTTCACTTTTTTATATATACACGTATGTACTTTATTACACATATATTTATTACAAATAGTGTTATTATAATGAGTTAAGTATTTCTAAGTACAATATCCTGCCTCAGTTATCTGTTTCCGTTCATTTATTTATTATAAATAAATAATTAGATAATAATACCGGTACCATAAAATAAAAAAACAAATAGTGATAAAAGGAATACTATATATTTATTGCAGCCATATTTTCTAATAAATTTTTTTATCATTAGATAAAATATTTTTTCAATTTTCCTTTTAATTATTGTGTACTATCGGACTGTAGTGCGTGTGTGTGTGTGTGTGCTAGATTATAATATGGGTAGTTCTCAGAACTCTTTGGTAGCACACCCACTTGTGCGCATATGTTATCTTTATTACAAGTCTTCAGCAAATATTTATGGACAATATATATCAAAATTTCCAACCAACCATATTTCGTTGTAATAACTACGCAATTAATGACTGGACATTTTGCCAAGTAACAAATTCACTTTCATTTATGCTGATGATAGTCGAGACGTATTTATGAGCTTTATCTATTGGGTATAAGGTGAATTAGGTTATAAAATATTTTTTGCAAATTTTTTTCAACTTTTTTGCTATTTTATTTCAACAGGTTGAATATATCTATACTTCAGCACTTTACGAAAAATGTAAAAAAAAACTAAATAAATGCCCACATCTGGAACTTGACACCTCATCAGCCTGATGACACTACTCATCAGCCTGTTAAGTGTGCTCGTGCAAAGTGGAGAGCTCCTTTGCCAAGTTATGACTACTTGAAAGTTTTCTATTGTACAATAGTTTCTTTTTTTGTTTTCAAGTTTTTCTTTGTTTTTTTTTTGTTTTCAAGTTTTTCTTTGTTTTTTTCTTTTTTGTTTTTTTTTTGTTGTTTTTCATAAGCAAAACACATGAACTTATTTACTTACCATTTAACAGCTGCTGCCTCATTACGGCTAAGTTGGCGATAAGCGTGTTGCATATTGTCATTCAGTGATGTTGGCACAAAAGCTGCCATATGTTAAGCGAAAACTTGCTTGGCAAATGTAATGAGAAAATTTGCAACTCGACAAAAACAACAACGACAACAACAACCACAATGTAGGCAATTGTTGTGAAACTGCACTCAACAAGTTTCAAAAAGCAATGGCAAAATGAGATTCTTGTGTCTTTACTTTTTTTCCCCCGAAACTTTTGCTGCTGATAAGCGCTTGACAGGCACGGAAGTGTTGGTTACTATCGTAGAGCTAGATATCGTTGCTTTACCGTTACTGCTATACTGCTAGTAGTACTACTAACTGCTGTGGCTGCTTTGCCGTTACTACTGCTTACTTTCACTTTACTGAGGATATTTTTCTGTTGTTTTTACTTTATACTACTTTTTTATGCTGTGTGGATACTTGCACCTATTTAACCGCTCAACTCGAACGTTTAGTCTACGCTCACCAGGTTGAACTGATGCAAAGCATCAGGTTGTGGTCGCAACGAAGCTGTTGCGAAACGTTGCGAAATCCTGCCACGCGACAGTCAACGATGAGCGTGTTGGTCTCGGCAGAACGTCAGCGAATGGAAAGCGTAGAGAGAGCACAAGAGTCAGTCTTGGGGTAGAATACAACCCTTAAAATGAAAGTATGGTGGTAGAGTGTGCTATGAGAATGGTGCAGAAGCAGCGTAGGTGTTGTGATATGCGCAGACGCAGGAAATCATTGAGGTAGGCAAAGTATGAGGGAGTGGAGGGAGTGGCAAAAGTTAACACTCTCTGTTTGTTAGAGTACCTAAAACAGTTATTAATCAACTTAGAAAGCTTTCAACAGCTGTTTTGAAGTGTGAAGCTTTGAAGGAAAGCTTTAGTTTAAAGGAGTACTGGATGGACTTTAAAAGCTTTGCTTACTTAATCGAGTGAACATACTGTTTCGGATATAAGTGCTAATTACTGAAGCTCAAAATCCAATTTTGTAATACCTTGAGCAACAAAAGCTGGCATCAAGCTTTTCTAATATGCGCCAGTGAAGCTTTGTGGAACGAAATTTCAGTAGCTTTTTACAAGCTATTAAAGCGAATTCCACATAAAAACCAATGCAAATTTATAGCTAGAAGAAACTCAAAGAGAACGAAAATAGAAAAAAAATTGTAAGTGTGTACCATATATTCAGAAAAGCTATAAAATCTAATGGCAGAGTCTGGTAGATCTGAGTTGATATGGGAGAACTTAATATGTATAAAAGTCAAGCAGATGTTCCAAGTTCTCCCTTACGCCTGCATTCCAACATATGCGAATATTGTGATGTTACTAGGTCTTGGTCCACAACTGTCGTGGGGTCCTTTCGAGACCCCGGCGCTGACATCTTCGCCAGTGACGTCAGCACGGAACAGCTCGTCGTCATTGCTATCTACGTAATATTCACTGTTTTTTATATGTTATGTTGGATCACAATTTATGTTATAGCATTTTTTATGGTTTCCACCAATTAACATTTTTGCGACATTCTATGCTTAGGAAATTCATATAATTTTACATTATGCCATGTTTTATATTGTTCTTTTTTATTTTTGGAAAGATTTTATTATTTACAATATTTTTTCGTTTAGCAACTTTATACAATTTTTTTATGTCACGTTTTATGTTATGCCATGATTTATATTATACCATATTATATGTTTGGCGTTATTTTAATTTTTAGCTGCATTTTTTGTTTAGCGAATTTATGTATACTTATTTTATGCCATATTTTATGTTATGCCATTTTTTATAGTTATCGCCAGCTTACGATTTTCAATATTCTACGTTTAAGAATTTAATATACTTTTCTGTTATGCCATGTTTCATATCATACCATATATTCCTTTTGGCAATATTTGAATTTTGGCAATATTTTTTTTTAAGTTAATGTAAATTTATTTTATGTTAAATTTCGCATAAAAATATAAAATTGTATACTATGCCATATTTTGTGGTTAGTAATATTTTATGTTTAAAACTTTTATGTAGGTATATTTTTTTTCATTTTTATGATTTTATATTTATTAGTACATACATATATAGTTACATTACATTTACTAATATTTTATGTAACTTTAAGTTTAACCGAGAATTATGTCGAGTAAGTCTCGAATTTTTAGCAATATTTTATGGTAAGCAAAATTTTTCTCTCAAACAAATTTCACCACTTACCTGTATTATTCAATTACTGTGTATGCATGGCTTCCACTCAGATTCATATTCCACTCAAATTGTAGCTTTAGCAACTCTCACTCTCGTTTCATGCTAAGCCACCAATACACATAAATTTTAAACATTTATTTCAAATTGCTGCACCCGGCTTGCCTACTGATGCTTTGCATAGACTGAGTATGTACTCATCATCACTATTTCGGTTTTTGATTCTCAACTCACATAACTTTACTCAAATTGCTTTTGGCCACATGTGGCGTAACTTGTACGCGGCACACCTATACAGTATCAAATTTCTGTACCCACACATTCGCACACCCAACACTATCACCCACTCGTATTTACATCTATTTATTTTGCGTTTTATGTATCCACCAAAGGCACTTTCGCTTTTAGCTCATGCTAAATATATGTACCATATATGTAATATAAATATGTAAGCATTTAAGCTTTCTCTCTTTGTTCCAAAAAAATTTCGGCCAGTTTACTCAATTGACTTCACTTTTACATATGAACACCTCGAAAGCAAAGCGAAAGTCCTTTGCCTACATATTTGGTATTCTTTATTTTTCTTTTTCTCCACATTTCTTTTACTTCCCTTTCAGTTTCGTGCGTAAATGGCTGCCAACTGGTGCCGCATTGTAGCTAAAAATAGCATCGGCACACATCCATTATATTTCATTCAGACGTAAATCGACCTTTAAATATACCACATACACTTGTATGAACATATATGTAGGAATGGACATATGTATATGAATGGTTGTGTTTACTTTGAAAGTTGATCTGCTGCTGAGTTAGTTTATGCATAAGATTTTTGTTTGAGAAAGAAATGATGTGTATTTGGGTGCCAGAAAGCAGCTTTTATTTGCACTCACCAGCGAATGCGCGTGCCACCGGGCGTATACGCAATTTTAATAATCAATGTAAGTGAATACAAGTACAAGTACATACATACAAACAAACATAGGTAGGGTGGCGGCGGAAAATTCCAATGAAATGAAATTTTAGCTTGTCATTTCAGGAACTCTGCCATCATTAACGGAAGAGAATATTTTTTTCAATGTTCTTTATTTATTTTTAATTAATATTGTTTGTTAATGATAAAAAAATTAATCACTTTAATCACTTTATCTAATTGTTTCAAAAAAAAAAAAAAACTCAAACACTTAATTTAAAAACTTCGCCAAATAGAGATTTGATGGGTGTAGTCAAGCTTCTGGGTATGCAGTTACAGTCGCAGGGCTATACTCAACGCTTACTTGTATATAAAAGAGACGAAGCTTCAGTGAAGCCGCTCGGGCGTCGCTCTAACAGCAACCGGCTTTGTCCGATTCCCAAATTAGGAGGGTGCCGCAACCAGTTGGGTGTCCTCATAAGTCTAAAGGCTAAAATCACCGCCATCTAGCGAACTTCTTGGATGGTGGTGGTGGCATTTACTACATCAGCCATATGAAGGAGTCCAAAAGTGACATCGGATACGTGATGAGAGAAAAACTACGTCGCCGAATCCTGGTTTTCACACCGAGGGATGAACGTTTCGCAACAAACCAAATCAAAGCGAAATTTTTTCGACATATGGAAGAGTAAAACGGTGTGAGAGCCAAACTTCCTTTTATGGGCACCTGGAGCGTACTCATGATTGCTGCCCCCGTCATGATGCCGAAATTGTGTTTGGCGACTTTAACTCCAAGGGGGGCAAAGAAACTATTTTCGGTAGAACTGTCGAAAAATTCAGACCCACGTCGAAACATTCCCAAATGGGTCTTCGCCAGGACCCCAAATATGGTTTCACTAGAAAATTCACAACCAGATCGACTTGATGTTATAAACGGACGACAATTTTTCCGCTTAACATCTGCTCGGATTGCTATCTTGGAGCACCAAGCCGGTCAATTTGATTTCTATTCGACTGTGGTAGGCATTTCAAGCTCCCTATGTGCAAACCCCCAACGATACTATTGACTTTCGACAATGTTGGAAGAACAGGCGGTGCGGTGACACTTGCCGTGTCACAGTGAAAACTGCCTACCTGGCAATGCAGGATACGATCGCAACGTCCGCTATGTTGGAAAGATATTAAGAGTTGAAGTGGGAAGCGAATCGTATTTGTAGACAGTTAAAGGTGAAAGGCCGAAAAGCTTGAATATGAAGAGTTTGAAAAGCTGACCAATAGGCTCTAAGTCGGAGAACACTGATGGAGTACCCAAAAAAGATGATTTAGCGACTGATGTCGAAACACTTTCGCAGACTGCTTACTTGCTAGAAAAATGAAACACCTGGAGAGGGCGGATCTGATGATATATTCTCGTCCTTTTACTCGATTGTTTAGCGACGTAGTGCTGATAAGGTGCGTGAATAAGCTTACAAACACCCTACGATAAGGCATGCCGCTCGTAAGAGGTGGCTAAAATACAATAGTTCCCGCGACAGTCGGGTCTTTATACTAGAATAAGCCACATTTGGATCCGACCAAGGACTGTCACTCCCGCAATATTACCTGAAAACCAATTTGGGGAATATTTTTGCGGTTACTACAAGAACTACATTAAAAACTGAGTATACGCCGCGCAATCTAGCAGAATGGGGTTCCTCCCGTTGTCTGTGCCAATTACCGTCAACAAAAGATTGCTATTTGTTCATTGGCAACGGCGAATACTGCAAACGACGGAACGATGAGTAGTACGAGATATGTATAAGGCGACTAAGACATATTTATGGTAGGCGAATAAAGGGAAACCTAGCTACGTCATTTTATCGCAATTGATGAATGCTCTCCAGCTATAAAAAATATTCATCGCAGTACCTTCAGATGGAAGGAGAGGAAGAGGCTTAGCTCCTCTCCGCCGGGGAAGCATCAGTTGTAGGGCGAACTGGCTTCCTCCGGTATTTCCAATTAACATCGATTGACTAATGAAGAAACAACTGGTTTGCTAATGTTGGATTCAGCTATTAACACGTAAGCAGCGTCTACACCTATTAAGAAGAAGAAGGGTGCTTGCAAAAGTATTAGGAATTGATCAAGCAACCGTTTCCAGATGATTAACACCATTAGGATTCATCCAGAAGCTTGGAAATTGGGTGCCTTATGAATTAAAGCCAAGAGACGTCGAACGTCGATTTTGCATGTCGGAAATGTTGCTTCAACGCTACCAAAAGAAGTCATTTTTGCATCGGATTGTCACTGGCGATGAAAAATGGATTCATTATGATAACCCAAAGCGCAAGAGATCGTATGTAAAGCCCGGCCAACCATCGACATCCACGGCAAAGCCGAATATCCATGGTGCCAAGGTTATGCTATGTATTTGGTGGGACCACAAGGGTGTGCTCTATTATGAGCTATTGAAATCGGGTCAGACGATCAATGGGGACATCTACCGAAAAAAATTGATTCGTTTGAAAAAGGCCATCTCGGAAAAATGACCGGTATATGCTACCAGACACGAATCAATAATTTTTCAACATGTCAACGCTCGGCCACATGTTGCAAGGCCAGTTAAAAACTATTTGGAAAAGTGAGAAGTTCTACCTCACACGCCTTATAGCCCAAACATAGCACCTTCCGATTACCACTTGTTCAGATCAATGCAGAATGCCCTCACCAGAGTACGCTTCACTTCAGAACAGGGTATCAGAAATTGGCTCGATTCTTTCTTGACCTCCAAGCCGGAGAAGTTCTTTTGGGATGAGATCCACAAACTGTCAGAAAGTTGGGCAAACATCGTAGCTTCCGATGGGCAATATATATAATTGGCACTTTATAACCGCTGAAGCGATTTTCGGCCGAGCTCCTCCTCCAATTTGTCATTTTTCGTCTTGATATTTTTCCAACAAAGGGAGGGACCTACAGTTTACATACAGAAAAATCGCATAATTTTATAAACATTAGCAATCCGAGGCAATTTTCGCAATCATTTTTTGGCTTAGCACTTATAATGTAGCATAAGCCTCAACACATTCCTAACACATTTGCAGTAGCAGCAATTTCAATATCAAAGTCTGCAATTCATTACACACACACACACACAGCAATTGCAGCTATTATTGGTATGAACATTATTAATTTTTAAATGTCAAAGTCAAAATTCGAAGCCAAACATTTTGGCTAACTAAGGCAACATACATACATATGGTATATACATAAGTATATACAAACTCACAGTTGCCAATTCCACGGAAGTATGTGCACAGACACAACAATGAATGAAAATTTTTGTATGCGAGTGAGGTGAGTGTGGGGGCAGAAGAGCGTGGCTAAGCTCTTGATTGCCTTTTCACTTTTGATTTGCAAATATTTTACTTATTCATGAGCTACTTTTTATAACAACAACAGCAAAAAAAATTGTTTTTTTAATTTTTTTTGTTTGCCTGAAATGTCCTTTTTTCGCGAAGCAGAAAATAAGTATAATTGCCTTAAATGCTCGCAGCTAAATTTTGCATTTTAAATATAATACCGTTAAGTGGTGTTTATCGATATACATATACATATACAAGTGGGATAATTTTATTTGTATTTTATCCACACAAATCTACACGTCTACATAAGTATTTACGTTCGAATATTTTTATGTATTTTTTAAGGACATTCACTGTTTCTTTTTCTCTCTTTCATTTCTTTTTTATACATACATATGTATGTCTTTATGTATATTCTAGAATTCGGTATTCATGACCATCGGAAACATTCACTTAAATGAAATTGTGTGTGGCCGCTAAGCGTCAAGTAAATTTTGATTAATATCATGAACGCAGGCGATTGACGTCAGCTTGTCCCAAATGCTATTGGAGAAGTGTGTGAGTTGAGATGTTGTAATAGAATGATAGCAGAATACATATACGTGTACACATAAGAGTCAATAATAAGAACAAGTGCAGAAGATTAATTTTTGTGTGGAACTAAATATGAATTTGCAAGGATATAATCCCTTTTGAACTGCACCCAAATGTAAGTAATAATAAAAAGGTCATACCAATCTATAAAGAAGGTTCCCTTTAGCAAAAAGGATAGATTACTGCATAACCTCCACCGACTTTACGATAGACTACAACGTGGTTACCCCGCATAGGAGCCAATGGATTCGGGTTGTTTCATCAAATGCAGATCAATATACTCCTATACGAAAGGGTACAAACTAAAAAACATGGTCCAAAGTCCTTTCGGTTACCGGATCGCTGTAGTATTTTTCAAACGAAACTGAAGTTCATACATGGTGCCGTTACGTATCTAGCTGTAATGGTACTCTCGAAGATTTATGGCTATATCTCTACGAATAGCCAGTTAGGACTAAGAGCCCCGCAATCTGTCACAATAAATTAAGCAACGGGGAAGAATTGAGGCAAATCAGTAAAAGTGATGGCTATGCACATGCCGGTACCGGGAAAAAGTAACATACCAGGAGATGGTGGATGAGTTTTTGCATATAATGATGAATCTGGGTACGATGCTCTCCACTTTTAAGCTTACTATAACAGAGTTATTCATTACAAATATTAAAACAAGAAGGAAGAGAAAACTTATCTCGCCAAAAAGAAATTAAATATCCACAATGGTGGGTCTTCTTTCGGAATATCTTCTATTAGCCGGGCATGGCGAGAGGCCTTAAGGCATTTTCTTTGTGAATACCCCATACTTTATACGGGTAGGTAGAAGTCTCTAAGAGCGGCAACTTTTAGAGACTTGAGCGAAACAGCGGGTGCAAAGATTAGTCGATAACTAAGCTTTGACGGCAGCGGTAGCTGAGTGGTTAGCATGGCGTACTACCATTCGGAAGGCTTGGGTTCATATCCTGGTGTCGTTCTAACATCCAAAAAGTTATAAAGTTATTTTCTAATTGCGGTGGCCTCTCGGCAGGGAATGTCAACCCCTCCGAATTTATTTCTGACATGAAATAAAGGCTCCCCATAAAAGAAACCATCAGCCGTTCGGAAGCGGCTTGGTATAAACTGTAGGTCCCTTTATTTGTTGGAAAAATATCAAGACGCAAAACCACAAATTGGAGAGGAGCTCGGGAGAAAACACATAACAGTAGTTTGACCATCAGGTTGTGGCTTAGTAGCATCATAAAAACTCATTTGATGACCTAAGTGAGCTTTCACCCAGCAATCACTTCAACCTAACCTAATATTTTAAACAAATTTTTTAATGAGCTGTAGTCTGCTTCTAGGTAGGCACAAACAGCTGTGCGATAAAACCTAATCAACCAATCATTGTGTGGCACATCCGGTAAACGTTGATGTGCGAGATGCGGTAACCAACCCAAATAGAGCCTTGAGTGACGACAAAAAATAAGGTACTTTTGTTAAGTCATCACTACATTTGAGATAAATGTTTTGTTCAATGCAATTTCATCAGGGCTGCGTCAACGACCGGACGTCGGTCTTGAGGCAAGTCAGCAAAGGGTAGATCCTTTATGAGTCGTCCGATACTAAACGAGGTCTCAGATATGATAAATATTTACCGCTGGACTTCTTTAACTAAATGCTGCAGAGAATAACACGAACCACAGAGCTAAACAGGAAACAGGAAAGGTACAATTTTCTATTGACTTCATCGGTCAGTTTTGTTCCGCTTTCTCCAGGCTGAGTAAGGAAACGATGCGAATGGATCTAGTAATGGCTGAGGATAAGACGAAATATCTGCTATCATCAATCAGACACTCAGACATAATGTCGTCTATCTTGGAATCACTCTTGATAAAAAGTGCTACTTTAACTCACTCGATATGCAAAGACAAAACTCTGCAAGTCGCTCGGCATTCCCATCCGGGAAGAAGTTTTGTGAAAAAGGACGGAATGATGAGCTAGATATATGAAATGCCCGGCAACATTGATGTACAATGGTCAATAAAAAGACTACCACTACTCTGGGAAAACCATCTAGTCCGTATGAGCGCCAACACTTCAGCTTGGAAAGTTTTCGAAGGTATAGGAGGAGAAGGGGCTGGTTTCACTTGGTGTCTCACCAAACGGCGAAGTGAAGTCCGATTAGCGACCAATATTTGAAAAATAAACTAAATGATATTCGAACGGGACAAAGAAGTGAAGGGATAGCCAGAGATTTGAAACCTATGTTAAGTGCTTAATTTTAATTTTTTTTCTGTCCGAATTGCGGAAATCCGCCCTAATCTCCCGACGGAAGCGGCGGCTTTAGCATCAAGGCGCGACATCCTTCGTAACTCCGATCCCGGGAATCCTCTAATCAGGGATTTTAACGCACAGATTTGGACCGTAGTAAACAACCATAAGGAAAAAGTGAGAGAAGCACTTAAGGTCCTGCAACCTCTCCTCTGGGGCAACCAAGCTCTGGGCTACAGTCAAGTCACTATCTAACCGTACGAGGCGCGATGACTGAGTGGAAATTTCATTCGGTGACCGCGCCTCGTCGGACCCAAAGATATGCGCGAGCTATTTTAGCCGGCTTTTCACATTGCATCCTCCAGTAGACAAAGCACATCAGCATGGCCTCCGGAAAGTGCACAGTACCACAACAGCATTAAACGCCATAAACACTCAGATAATCAATGGCCTAAACCAAAACCGACCTTGCACGAGAACTGTCCTGGTAGCACTGGATTTGTCAAAAGCCTTTGACACAGTGAACCATTCAGTGCTACTCACGGACATTGAGCAATCTTCATTACCGCCCGGGTTGAAGAGGTGGGTCATGGGCTACCTGAGTGGTCGACAATCATCGGTCATATTCCGAGGAGAAATATCGAAGTTAACTAAAATTAAACAGTGGGTTCCGCAGGGTGGTGTCCTCTCCCCGCCACTGTTTAATTTTTATATCTCGAAGCCCCCTCCTCCACCGGAAGGAGTTTCACTAACCTCGTATGCCGATGATTGCTCGATATTGGCGTCTGGCCAGGATATTGATGACCTATGTTTCTCACTTCTTCACTGCAAGACATTTGTGTATATAACGGACAAAATCCTCGGCTACCCTCTTCACCAGCTGGACGAAGGAGTACAGGCTTGTACTTGATGTGAAAGTCGATGACCAAAAAATTCCGACTGTAAACAACCCTAAGATATTAGGTGTCACATTCGATAGCCTGCTCTCCTTCACTCCGCATACGACCGCAATTGCCGCAAAACTTCAGGGCCACAACAAAATACTCAAAGCGCTAGCAGGCAGCACCTGGGGTAAAGATAAAGAAACCTTTCTAGCAATCTACAAAACAATTAGCCGGCCGGTCGTAAACTATGCTGCACCGATCTGGACGCCGGGGACGAACGAGACGCAGTTGAAGAAATTACAGGCCTGCCAGAACACAGCCCTTAGGACTGCGACAGGAAACCTCCTGATGTCGCCGGAGCATCACTTGCACAGCGAGGCATCTATGCTACCAATTAAGGAGCATAATGCTTTGCTGTGCAAGCAGTTCCTACTGGGATGGACCCGGCCAGACCAACTACCAATATTATGGAAAACTAATTAAAAAAATAATAATTTTTTCTAATTGAGGTTAGGAAATCTTAATCCCTCTGAGTATACTTCTGACTTAAATTAGAAAGATCCTCATAAAAGTCCATCAGCCGTTCCGAGAGGGCGTAGAATAAACTTTAGGTTCCTCAAGACGTACTCCCACCAACACCTCAGATAGGCTAACATAAACCAGAGCTGGAGTTTTGAAAATCTCTGATTAAATTTGTTTAATTTTTTTTTTGCGCTTTAAAATTAATATTGTTGGGCAGTCTTCTTCTTCTTTGTGACAACATGTGTGTAAATGTGGAAAAATTCTGATTTTAGCAACTTTTTATATGAACATTGTTGCCCTAACAGCTCTTGTTTATTTGAAAAAGTTAAAATGAGTTGCACCATACGCAGTACACAATGACATACAAACGAATACACATATTATATGTACATACCTTCTGCTCAAATATAAACGAGACTTTATCCATAACTCGACAAGGACAAGACGTATGGCCATACTTTACTTGTCAAATTTGAGCGCGATCTGTCACATAGTTTTTTTTTACGGCACTATAAACAAATCAACCTCGAGTGTGTTTTTCGAATTTTACTATGGAAATTAACGTTAGCAAAGAGTTTGTTTGAAATTTTGTTATTCCAATGGTATAAGTGCGACGGACGCAATGAAAATGTTGCAGAAGGCAATTGGGGAGTCTTGCCTATCACGTGCACGTATTTTTGATTGGTATAAGTCGTTCAAGGACGGCCGTACATCGCTGGAGAACTTGCCCCATGATCGTCGTCCAGCAACGTCAATAAACGAAGAAAACGTCGAAAAAGTAAGAAAATTGTGTTGGAAAATCGTCGTGTGACTGAAAGAGAGATAGCTAGTGAGCTCAACATATCAAATGGATCCGCTCATAGCATTATTCACGATGTTTTGGGCATGAGATGTGTGTCTGCTCGACTTGTTCCAAAATTGTTGCTCATACGTCTCTTCTTGTACGCGATTATTTGACCAAAAACAACGTAAATATTGTTCCGCAAGCACCGTATTCACCCGACATGGCACCGTGTGACTTTTTTCTTTTCCCTGAACTCAAATTGCCGCTTCGTGGAAAGCATTTTCAGTCGATTGAAGTCATAAAAGAGAATTCGAAGAAGGAACTGAAAGCCATACCTAAAGCGGCCTATCAGAAGTGTTATGAAGATTGGAAAAAAAGGTGGCATATCTGTATCGCCTGTAATGGTGACTATTTTGAAGGGGATAAAATAAATATTGAAGAATAATTAACCGTTTTTGTTTTATTGAGCCAGTCTCGTTTATATTTGAGCAGAAGGTATATGCATATACGTGTACATATACACGTACGTATAACGTCAGAAGACAAGTGTAGTTTAGAATTTGAACTAATATAAAAGTGACACTTTCGTGTTCTATAATAAAATCACAATTTTTTGTTTGCAGCAATGAAAAGTTTTAATGAAATGAATATAAAAAAAGTATTTTAACATAAACACACACATACATACATTTACTTGTTGCAACTAAATTCATTTTAAATGTGAATAGTCATTGAAATTTGATGGCATTAAAAATGAATAGAAAGGAATTTTTTGAAATAGAAATTTAGATGATTCAGAAATATGTATTGTATGTATGTATGTATGTACATATGTAATTAAAAAGTTTTGCTTGCAATGTTTAGAACTTGGGATATGTAATATGTATGTATGTATGTATTTGCATAGACATATACTAAAAGCATTTTTTAACAAAAATGGAAACCACTTTTTTGAGATAGATCTCAGCGTAGAAGAGTTCTGCATAATTAATTGCTGCTTTTTTGGTTTTGCTTTTTTTGGATTTATTTCGTCATTTTCCAGTCATTTATCACTTTATAGGGAATGTCAAAATTAAAGCTAAAAAACAAGTAGCCCTAGTACATATGTACATGTTCTAAGAAAAATAGAAAAGTTGTGATTGGAGATTTTAATCCAAAAAAATTAATGACCTAAAAGAAATATGAATCTAAATCTCTTCTAATGGATTCATAAGGAACAAGTTAAAAATATTTTTGAGCACCGTTTCCACCAATTTTGATTGATCTATCTCTTTTCCTTCTGATCATTACATGCTTCGTACCAAAGTTACTATTTCATTTCATGTACATACATAAAAAGTATGGAAAGATCACAGAGTTTACAGTCTAAAATAAATTATTTTGTGAAAATTACGCTGCTGAGATTAGCATAGAAAATTATCTGTACTTCAGAACAAATATTATATTAGGTCGGTTTTTTATTCATTTTTCAAAATATGATAGCTTTGTGTATATTTATTTGTCCGATTTAAGTCAAATATGCGCCGTTTTGTTCGTAAACTCGTTGCCAACGAGATGCCAACTTCATTATACCTCTCTCGTAGAAGGCTGCATCCCTATTGGCAGAACTCCGGACTATAAGGTGGGTGCATTAGGACCTCACATCCGAGCTCCTGGAGCTTCTGGCGCGTCACCAAAGATATGTGTGGTCTGGCGTTGTCCTGATGGAACACAATTCGGCCTCTGTTGATCAAAGATAGCCTCTTCTGGATGAGTGCCGCCTTCAAGCGGTCCAGTTGTTGGCAGTAGAGGGCCGAATTGAACGTTTGACCATAGGGGAGCAGCAGCAAATCGCAGATGGAAATTCGGTCCATCATGTTTTTTTGCGTCACCGAGCTCCTTTTTGAATCCAAGGTTATGCAAATGGTTCCGAACGGTTTTCTGGCTTATCTTTAGTTCCTCAGCAATTAAATAAGTGCTCACGTGACGGTCTGTTTCCACTATTTCCATGATTTTATCGCGATTTTCGACGACAGGCCTCCCGACGCGTGGTGCATCTTTGACATCGAAATTACCGGAACGGAACTTAGCAAACCACTTTTGTGCTACACGTTCGTTTACAGTATCGGGCCCATAAACTAAATTAATTTTTTCAGCCGCTTTGGTGGCTTTTTCGCCTTGATCGAAGAAAAATTTTAAAATCTAGCGAATTTTCTCTTTGCTGGTGTCCATCTTTGACGAGCGCTCACAACGTACTGAGTCAATCAATCGAAAAACTGTCAAAGACGAATTTTTAGCGCGAATAAACACGTTTTCAGCGCTGTATAGTATGACATGATGTGACACGTAACACTAGCACTATGGACAATAACGCCATCTCTTAGATAAAAACCGAACGAACTTCTTACTCGACCTAATATTATATAAACATAACTTTTTTAGAAGAAAATGTTATTGAGTTATTAATACCGCATGAATTACCCTTTTTAAAAATGCCAAAAATATTCTTATTGCTTACAATAAATGCTTTGATTTTTGCTACTGTGTGATGCACGCTTAGCCTAAAACCTTCTTCTTTCACTCTGTTTCTCTTCGGATGAAAAAAAGTTTTATTGACGTTGAATGGCAAAGCAAATTTTTCCTTCCATACTTTTCTTCTATTCTGTACGTCCATAAACTCCGATACACTTCTCAGATTCAGTCTTTGGGATAACAAATAAATCTTTCAGCGCAGCGCTTCTAATCTCATCTATCTGTAAAACGACGGTCCTTTAAGATATACCCTTTATTTTTGGAAACGGCATGGAATTTTTAGATAGTATTTCTTATTGACCGTTTAATTTGGTGGCGGTAGTTCGTGTATTAGGAATTCCCATTAAAAGCAAGAAAAACAGTGATAATAATCTTCACGTTCGACCGCACTTTTCGTGCCTTTTTCGGCCCTGGTGTGCCAGAATGCCTTCGCTGCGATGATTGAGCCTTAGTTTCGACATCATATCCGAAAGGACACGTCGTTGACCTCATTTAGTGACTACTAAGCTGTTTTTTTGAAAATTCAATAATTTTGGTGCAAATTTTTCTGAGACATGTTTCGACCCAAACCATTGGAAAAAATGCCTCCACATGATCCAATCGATATGCTAGCATTATCAGCGACTTCTTTAACTGTTATCCTTTTTGTGCAATTTCTTCATTTTCCCACGTTTTCATCAGTTGTTAATGTTTTGCGTCGTCCATCATATACGCGGTCTTCACCGCCTTCTTCGAAGCGATTGCTTTGCTCTTACCAAACTCACCACTTTTTTAACATTTTTCACTTGCAATTTATTCCATTTCGTACTAAAAAGTTAATGGAAATTCTATAATCCATTGGTTTGGAGAAAGTAATATCAATTTCAAAATTCTTGTTATCTTTTGAACAAACCTCATATACTACAATTTATATAATTGAGGCGACTTTCGGTCTAACTACTCCTCCAATCTGTGGTATACGTCTTGATGTTTTTCCAACAAATGGGGAAGTGTACAATTTAAACTAAGCTGCCTATGATAGATTTTAATGAGGGTGTTTTATTTAATGTCAGAAATACACCCGGAGGACTTGGCATTCCCCGTCGAAGGGTGAAGGGATGTTGGGCTGATCAGCCTACAATTTATGGTCCATAAATACGAAAATTTTGGTTTGATTTAGGTAAATATTGGACGATAGCTACCGATCTTCTTCTTCTTCTAGATAGTTGTAGGCGTCGTTTAGACTTCGATATTTTGTTCAACAATAGCTTAACAAACGTTTCTTCCTTTCGCCATTCTGCCCCAATTGGGGACACCAACCAAGTAAGACAGGTACTTTTTCACATGAACTTTTCGATAGTTTGAAGATCTTCCTTTTCCTACCAGCGATACTGCAATGGATAGATTCAGAGCTGAAGTAATTAGGTCCATCGGAAAATATTACCTGGGCAGTGTAGCGGCTGAGACTTAATTCGCTGTGCCGCGTTTACTTCGCGATAAATCTCATACAGCTATTATTTCATCTTCTGTGGGATATTTGTCACTGCCAATACGCAAAAGACCATAAGCCTTCCGCAAACCTACTATAAACGACGGATAGGGGTAAAATGTGTCGATTTTGGACATTAATTCAAAAATCAAATTTCAAGCTACAAGTAACTTTTTGGTGCCAAACGAAAGAAGATAAAATCCTCCATCACTATCTAAACAAATATTTGACCAAAATGTACAGTTTTCTTGCAATATTCTCTGAAAATTGCAAGTTTATTTCTTTTTGTGTGCACACAGTGAATTACGTGATTTTTTCAATTTTTCGAAGTTATTTATTTTTTTTAACTGGGAAAATCTAGCGAAAATTGTAATGGAGCTTTTTTATTCAGGTACTTTAGTAAATTCAATGTGATTTCATTTATTGGTTACATGTCTCTAAGTATTTTATTTTTTTTTTTTTTTGCGCTAAGCGGGGTAAAGCAAACTTTGCTTCATTTCTATAATCTATAGCTATTTTAGTTTCTTTTTGTAAAAAAAAAGTTGCGCCAATATTGAGCACTTTCCCAGTATATGTATTTCTTTATGCGAACTGCCTGGTCAAATATACATGAATTTCTCAAGGCAGAACAAGTAAAAATACAGCAATTGCAAACTAAACGAAAGACTTCGAACAGAAATACAAAAGTTAATTCGGTTCTGCCTTATGGAAATAAATATTAGGAAATTAAAGACTATTTAATTTTATCTATAGTTGATGGAATAGTATGCAACGCATTAACAGAGACAACATCTACACAAAAATGTCATTTATGTGGAACTAGCTCGAAAGAAAGCATATAAAAATTCAAATGAAGACATATTTACCAGGCTTTTAATTAGTTCTGACCCCCTTATATCTACCAGAAGAAAATTACCACAAAAAATTGAAAGATTTACCGGAAGAAGCCTTAGATATGATCGTGATGGACAGTGGCAATAATAATTAAGCTGATGATGATGATGATGATAGCGATGATGACAATACAAGCGAAGTAGTTCTATGATCATAACTATGATTATGGTGGTGAAGAAGCAACTTATATGCTCGTATTTATATATAAAATTTGAACCTTAAATAAATAAAAATTCACCATATTTTTGTTTTTTTATGATTTAAAAAAAATTCAAATACCTCTATACCTAATTGCATTATTTTTGAATTTCTTTATGATTAATTAACTAAAAAAATAACTTTTCCTCATCTAGAAGGCTTGTGGGAATTGATCTCCATTTTGAGCACCATTTACCGCACTGTGCGGCGTGAGGGTTTTCATCTTGCCCTCGTTCATTATCCGACCTCTCTTCTACTACCACTCTGGAGAAATTAAAGCTTTCGATTATGGTTAGTTTATAACTTTATTCATTTACGTCTTCAAAGATAGGGGTACTGGAATTGTGTTTGATGCATCACTAAGTCCTTCAAAAATTTTCAAGATGCATTCAAAGCTTTATTGATTGTAGTCCAAAAGTTATGTTTATTTTCCCATTCATAGGATGACAAACAGTTCGCAAGCAAATCTGAGTCTTCTGGAAGGAATGGAATGCAAATCTTTTTATGTTTATTTATCTATTAGGTATATTTCAAATACATAGAGGACTTGTTTTCATTCAGTTGCAAAGGAAAACTCAAAAAGGACCTTGTCTCAAGACTTAACATCGTAAGCACACGCCCTCAAGAACAAATTTAAGTCAATTAGGCTAATTACATGTATCCTTCCCACATATTCGCCGTTATTAAGTCGTTGGGATTTTCGTATATTATAACTATAAAATTTCCTTTTTCCATTTTACTTACAATCTCTCAACCATAATAACTAACTGTAACAAGTTGTTCCGCACAACAGAGCAACCATTATGAGCTTAAGCCCACGTAATGTCGACATCACATCAAAAACTTTTCATCAAAACATCACATCATCGGCACAAAGAGTCGTGAGTGGCGATGAAAGGCAATGAGGGGGGCGGGAGGAGGGAGAGCAAGGCGCTGTACCGGATTATTAACGCTTCAAATGCGATCGCGTAGTCATGAATGCCAGCGCACTCACGTAATGCAAACGCAATTTTTTAAAACAATAACGATGACAGAAACAAATACGTGCAACAACAACAAAATAGCAGAAACCAAAGACTGCCAACAAATATTATTTGTGCTACAATAACATCAAGAACAACAAGAGTGACACAACTAAAGTCAGCACTTCCTTCGAGCCAACACGTTTGCCCACATTTGAAATACTCATTACTCGCAAACCTACATACTCGTTCATACATATGTAAATATGTATACACGTATGTATGTATATTTACATATATGTCAGAGCACAGCATTTGGCGTGGAAAACTTTTAAGGACATTTCAGTGTGGTGCCATTGTGTAACGGTGCCAGACATTCTGTGCGAGATTGTATGCAACAACTAGCCAACACATATGTATGCATGTATATATGTAAGTACATATGTATGTTTGCATGCGTGGGCGAGCGGAAAAGCGTATGCGTATGCGGAAACCATTGGTATGTATATTTGATGTCGGATAATTTTTTTTCTCATATTTTTTGTACATTTGTGAATATAAAATATTATTTTCCAATGTGTGTCCCTTAATGTATGTACATATATATGTTACATATTACCTCGCTGACGTCATATGCAGGCTTCTTACAATACGCGACACTTTTAAGGACAAGATGCTGTCAGCAGCATACATTTAATGACGACAACAACACAAAAATGTTGTTTTTACCACTATTATTGTTTTTCTCATACAAGCATATGACCATTTGTTCGCTTGTGGTATTAATGTGGTTGCATATACATATGTATTTCTATTTTTAAAACAAATGACCAGCACAAAATGCAAATACTTAATTGTGTGTTTGTATTTACGCCCGCAAGAAACGTGCTCAGTAGCATAAGAAATAAATTTTGCCACTATATTCATAAAATGCAAAGTCATATGTGTAAATATATATTCAGCACGTTAGAGTTATTCCTTGCTTTGGTTTTGCTTTAATTTTATATTATTCTAATTTATTTTTTTTTAACGTAAATATTATGTAATTTCTTTTGTTTTTTTTTTCATTTTTTGTTAATTTATATTATTTTAATATATTTTATTTTATTTTATTTTATTTTATTTTATTTTATTTTATTTTATTTTATTTTATTTTATTTTATTTTATTTTATTTTATTTTATTTTATTTTATTTTTTTTGTTTTATTTTTTTTTTGTTTTATTTTATTATATTTTATTTTATTTTATTCTCTTTTATTTTATTTTTTTTGTTTTATGTTATTTTATTTAATTTTATTTTATTTTATTTTATTTTATTTTATTTTATTTTATTTTATTTTATTTTATTTTATTTTTATTTTATTTTATTTTATTTTATTTTATTTTATTTTATTTTATTTTATTTTATTTTATTTTATTTTATTTTATTTTATTTTATTTTATTTTATTTTATTTTATTTTATTTTATTTTATTTTATTTTATTTTATTTTATTTTATTTTATTTTATTTTATTTTATTTTATTTTATTTTATTTTATTTTATTTTATTTTATTTTATTTATTTTATTTTATTTTATTTTATTTTATTTTATTTTATTTTATTTTATTTTATTTTATTTTATTTTATTTTATTTTATTTTATTTTATTTTATTTTATTTTATTTTATTTTATTCTATTCTATTTTATTTTATTTTATTTTATTTTATTTTATTTTATTTTATTTTATTTTATTTTATTTTATTTTTTTTTGTTTTATTTTTTTTTTGTTTTATTTTATTATATTTTATTTTATTTTATTCTATTTTATTTTATTTTTTTTGTTTTATGTTATTTTATTTAATTTAATTTTTTTTTATGTTATTTTATTTTATTTTATTTTAAGTTATTTTATTTTATTTTATTTTATTTTATTTTACTTTATTTATTTTATTTTATTTTATTTTATTTTTTTTTTGTTTTATTCTATTTTTTTAATTTTGTTTAATATTTTTAAGTGTTCCAGGTTACTAGTGCGAGTAATTAGCATAAAAGGTGTTGTTGCCGCTACAAGGTTGGTGTCTTCTCTTCTGTGTTATTGTATGTCCTTAACAAATGACCATAACTCAAAGAACATAATATTTATATATATCTCACTCTCGTTAAATATAATGCGATGCTGACACAAAAACCTCGTTACCTGCTTTGAGGCGTTTAAAAATAATAAACTTTGCTGAGTACGAAAACACTGAGTGGTATACACATTGGAATACCAAAAAAAAATCTCATAATATCAGACTCATATTCCCTGGACAATCTATCTTTACTACTCTACTTTTCTTCTGATTTTGCTATAATCTTACGGTATTTTTTCTCTAGGTAGCGTTCACTATACTATTTTGTTTCTATTCTTTCCAACTTCCAAATTTTATTAAATCGCAATATTATACTGAATTAATATAGACATATAGATATGTACTACATAAATACATATATACTGCTTTTTCTTATAAAACCAAATACCATCACATGGGCTCTCAGGTGCAAACTTGTATGTGAAAAACATACCTACATTCTTATACAAGCACACGTCTGCTTACACACTTCTTATGTTGTAGGCGTATCGGAGTGACCGAGAAGCAAACCAAAATGTCAAAATTCGTTGATGGATGATTTCTTTGCTCAATTTTTCACTTTGTGTTGTACTTCCACTTTATAATTGCCTTATTTTTTGTTTGTTACCCTCATCAAATATTTATTGTATTGTATTTACATTGAATGGGCTTAACCGTAAACATACTAATAAAACAAAATAATAAAAATTAATCGACGTCAGTGCTGTTCGGTGCCTATGGGTGCATTCTGTTGGTGCCAAATTGACGTCAGATTTTTGATTAAATTTTCTTTCAAAGAAAAGAAGCAGCAGTCGCATGTATGGGTATTGGTCATTGGATAAAAATTTATAATATAAGTATTATATATGTTTGTGATTACTTTTTTTTTAATGAAAGGCCACTGAAAATGTATAAGAAATATAAATTAAAAATGGTATTGATAACAATAGCATTTAATTTATTATTTTCGATAGCTTTCAGTGAAGCTTTAAGATTTTTGACGTGAATTAGCAAAGCTCTTACTTTTTATGGCTTTGTGAAAACGTTAGCACATCTCCCCAATGACTGCCACTGCAGCAACTTGAAATGAGAAGAATATTTTACTCTCAGAAAAAAAGATAATTTTCATCAAGCATGTTTAGCTAAGTTCCCTCATTCCATTTATTCATTGAGTGAGAGTGAATTCCTAAAATCTGACAGCCGGCTTTTCATCATTTAAAAATTCATTAACATACATATATTGCATACAAAATAAATTTTGTTTTTTCATATTAATTTAAGTTTTTTATTTTCGCAGTTAAACAGAAGAGGTGAGATATGAAATACTTTGTATGAAGCAAATATAACTTCTTCGTAGGCGCAGTTTACACGATTTTTTTGCCGAGTTAACAAGAGATTCTGTTATTGCAGCAAGTTTCCTCGCCACCTGATCTTTCCAACCTCCTCCACTCTGTCTTGATCTTCCTCTGCTTCTACAGTGTGGAGTGTTCCCAACCATACGAACCACATCACCACTCTCTTGATTTGCAGAACTGTGTAAATGTCGCCGAATATCTCCCACAGCTTTTCGTTCTAGCACTGTTCTAAACCTTACGCAAAACATTTCTCTCGAAACCTCTTAACGCCGACTCATCAGATGCTGTCATCGCCCAAGCCTCCGCAACAGCCATTCAAGGTTTAGTGCCTTCAACAATATATTCCATGTGTTTTTTGTCGAATTTTCGATAGAACTGGCCATTTACAGAGAAAGTGGATTATTATATCCTTATTATAATATATGCTTTTCCTTTTATGACTGCTGACGATATACAATGGCTACTATCTGTATCCCCTCTTGGTTATTCATTGGCGCTCTACAGACTGTTTTAATACTTTGAACTTCCGCTTAGGTGATTCTAGCTTAGTCTAGTAGATGTAAAGATTGGAAGATTTTGGGATTATAGGAGCATAATCGCGATCTTACTCCGCAGACCATTGTGGACCCATCGGTGTAGATTTAGATGGTCCATTAATGTGTAAAGAGAATGCTTACCTGGTAGTAACTATTGAAATCTAACCTTAAGAGGATGTGAACGGATTTATTATATAGTGTTGTGAGCTGATTTAGTATATCGATGTTCCCAAATGGTTTTGAGTCGAAAAACAAAAATAATAGCTGTCTGTGCGTTGTGTGTCACTAAGCTATAAAACGGATAGAGCGATTTATTTTGTATGAAGCATAACCTGTATACATTTTCTATGTTGGGTCAATTACCGATGTGTTGTTATCAGTTTCGTCGTTTGCGTGAAGCCTTGAGTCTTCGTGAGTTTTTCGCCTAGAATTTAGTTTATTATATTTTGTAATCACTGCACTCGCCTAATCTGGCTCCGTGTAACTTCTGTCTTTTCAGGAAACTCAATGAGCCGGGGAAACCGGAGATTTAACAAGAATCCTGGAATAATTGAAGGCTATTTAGACTGATAAACAAAGTTTAAAGGATCGCAAAAACGTTGGGTTTAAAAAATCATTGTGTATTTGTAGAGTTATAAGAATAGGAAATTAACACAGATAAATGTAGTTAATATCTTTAAACGAACTCTTCCTAGTTGAATTTTGACGCTGGGTGGCACTATGGTCGGGATATCGGGATCTACCTTAACTCTACAATTTGGCTCATATTTGAAATATTTCTTAGCGAATTGAAAATTAGTAATTGGACTGAAAATTTAAACAAAAAAAAAATCTGCTTTCTAAAATAAATATATATGTACATATATTAAAAAAATGCAAAATATGTAGAAAAGCAAAAAATTCAACTGCTTTTTTAAAACTAATGGAAATAAAATTATTTTCAGGTGACTCAGCATTTTCACTGAAATAAAAAAAAATATTATGTATTAAAAGTATTATATATCTAGTAATAAGTAGTCCATTATTTTTGGCTCCAATACCTTTTGCCATTTTGAGTGTAATATAATTACGCCTCTATCATAAGAACCCTTGTCCCCATTGGGGAAAAATTGGGACAATCGATTTTCACTGGCTTCTTTTGAGGGCCTTCTGCATCAGCCAAATCATTCGCCATAGACAGGAATAGATTATAGCCAATTGCTGCGAGGTCCGGACTATCAAATGGATACAAAAGAACCTCCCAAGCAAGCTCTTGGAACTTCTGGAGAGCCAGTATCCAAGTATGTGGTCTGGCGTTGTCCTGATGATACACAACTTCCCTCCTGTTGGCCAAAGCTGGTTCCAATTGCACAATGGTTAGCTCCTGAACAATAGAAACAGTACCCCCTTGATGATCATACCCGACGATTTTCATTATTTCATCGACGTTTCCGACAGTGGATGGACTGCATATCTAAGCAAAATGAAATTTCACCCGAAGACCCTAAGGAGAAGCACCACGCGAGTATACACATATATAAATATTTATGCACATATATATTGGTATGTATAGTTCCGCAAATGTCTTGCTAGCATGATATGAAATTTTATTGAATATACCTACAATATGCATATGTATTTCTGTAAGCATGAAATTCAATCGGCCAACACCTGTTGCTCCGGTTCGTTATGAAAGTTCAAGGGTTACATTCACTTTCCGCCACACATATACACATACAAACGAACATGTAATTATGTATAACATAGAGGAATGTGGGTAAAATGTTATAGTTGTTTTTATTTGAGTGCTACATACACAAGCACACATTTAATATATATATATATATATATATATTTGTGTATTAATTTAGCCAACAGCGGAGATATGAATATATAATTTTATATGCGCATGAGCCAAAAATATACAAAATATCTAGAAACTTATATATTTATATATGTATGTATACATACATATATACTGAAGTGTTACAAAATAAGAAGTGTGAACATATATATATTTGTATGTATGTAAAAAAGTAAAATCATTATTTTTATTTATTTATTTTGTTTTTTGCTAAAGGAGCTCATTTAGTATGAGGGTGCATACACATTATATATATATATATATATACTGTGTACATATTCAGCTATTTTTAGAATTTTATGTGACCAAACATTGGTGGAATTATGGTAAGAGTTATTTATTAATAGAAAACTACTTTTTTTTCATATTTTTGTTGTAGAAATAAGCCAACTAAAAAGACAGGAAATTCGATTCAAGGTCGTTACAAATAGAATTAGATAGAAGTATCATGGTAGTCCGTTAAGAAAAAGCTTGATGGTAAGCTACAATTTATTAATTAAATTTCATTCAATTTCATTCAATTTCCTGTTTTACTCACCTCACTTTTACATTTATCGCGCTGCTCATGTAGTTTCTTATTCCATTTTCTGCCCCACTCTTTTGCGAAGACATGCAACTCTGGCTTTGCTTTCTGAGTTGTTGTTGCTTCGTTGATTTAACTTATTTGCTGACTTTTTTTCAAATAACTGACTTAGTTCATTTCAATGCATGAAAACTTTTCAAAATACTCCCTCCACTTCGCTTAATGCTTTCTGTCCCAACGAACTGCTTTTGCTCCACTTTTCTTAACTTTTTATAATTTACATTTATTTATTATAAATTTTTAATAATTTAGTTTTTTTCTTAGTAATTATTTAGTTAGTATTTAATACTTTCGGGAGGTCACTTTTTGTTAGGGATCTACTATTGAGTTCAGAAATTAGTTTTCATTGTTTTTAAACACATAACCGTTATGTGAAATAGTGGAAAAGCACACATTTTAGTTGAAAATAATAACATAAAGTAAAATTTATTTTTAATTTTTTTGACAAAATACCTATAAGATGAGCAAAAAAATATACTTAGGCCAAATATAAGCTAATTTGATACTCACAAAATCACCTTAGTCTTTCGTAAGCAAACCAATAAACCAATTTGTGATGTGCGTCTTAATATTTTCTTCCCCTAAGTTGGTCTCCGTTCGGAGTTTTTTATTTAAATTAATTTTATATAATTTTTGAGGTCTGTCGGAACAGAACTCGCACTCGCACTTAGGACCTTCTACATAATAGTATGACATATGTACACTCACAATAAAACTCTGTTTTAGATCAGAACAATTCAAACGGCAGATAAAAAATCGTCTCCCACTTCAGAGTCTTCCTATAGGTTAGGTTAGGTTACACTGATCGGTTGATGCGCCTTACATAGACCTGTTGGTCCTTGTAGTGCCAGATGGTTGGTTTCATTGTGATCCAAAGCAGTCGCCATATGGGATGTTCAACGCTTTGGCGACTCAAGAAGCCTCAGTATCAAATTTTGTAGACTGCTATAGTCCTTTGAGCTGCGAAACTCCAGATTTCTAAGACAAATTATAGCTAACACCAGTCAAAAACAGAAAAAGTATTCTAACACCGGACTCATACCTTCTCCCTACACTTCCACATAGGTACATGTAAACTGCTACTATTGCTTGATCGGAGTGCCAGTAGGGTTTTACCTAATTTTGTCCACATCCAATGACTCCGTCGGGCCATAAACCGCACCAAACAGCTACACATTCAGGTTGGAGAACTTTTTCAACAATAAATCTTGGTTTTTCGAGCCCCAGATGCGACAGTTTTCCTTATTGAAATGGCTAAGTCAGGTGGAAATGGGTCTCATCCGTCAATATTATTTTTCTATGAATTTTTATAGTGAATTTTAATAATTCAATTTACTGGCGTAGCTTTCACTTTTCAAGGGCCAAGAAGTTACAGTTTCAAAGGTTCAAAATAACACCTCCTATTGTAAACCCCTTTATACATATAGGAATATCCATTTCGTGATATTTCAATAGCACAGGGCTGTATTTTGACATCTATCAAACTTATCTGTCATGCCAAACATCGATTAACAATAGCATAACACCTTAAAATTGTTAAAATCTTCTACAAATGGTGATTCAAACGTGGTCACGCTTCGGCAATTTTTCGAACAAAATCTTCTTCAGCAACGAGGCGTAATTCTCACCCGGAGGTCACGTAAATATTCAAATTCCCCGTATTTGGGGCGCGAAGGATCACTGCTAATGTCTCGTTTTGGCCGACCTCCATTAGCCAACGAGACAGTTCGATTTGACACCGTGGGACTTTTTCGTAAAGCTACGCGAAAGACCGTGTTAAACCCTAACTTTTGTGCTCTTGAATACCAACATTCGTCAAGTTATGGTTGATTTATCGCCCAATATGTGCCAAACAGTGGTCGAAAATTACCTCGAACGGACCAAAGTTTCCCAAAATTCGCGAGGCGAACGTTGTAATGATGTAGTACTTCAAATATAAAACCAATATTCAAACTTTATAATAAAAAAGGAATTTCATGAAAAAATATATATTTTACATGAATTTTATTTACGTTTATCTTTTAACAGTATAAACATTTTCGTCTATCGAAATCCCAAAAAAAAAGTATAAATTCAAATTTCCTGTGACTTTTTAAACCCAGGAGTACAATATATAGTATGTAGCAAATTTTTCTTTGATAACATTTTGTCACAAGTAACTCAGGGACCAACTAATTTATATTTAATTTATTAGAATTTAATTCAAAGCAAGGGTTGTTTTAATTGTAGTCCTTAGTGGAATATAAAACGGCGTTCGTTTAGCAAGGGGAACCGAACGTTCTATGTATTTATATATGAAGTAGAGCAACTAATGGGTGTCATGAACTCTTACTCCATAAAGCTAAACTCTTTTATGCTACGAATAATGTATGTATTGTGTGTATTTCATACACCTCTTCCCACTCTCACTCAATCGAATGAACTCAGACAAATATTAAGTCAAAATCTATTAATCATTATACCAATTTTTATTATTTTTCTCGGCAAAATTTCTGGTGTCGGTTTTGGCACACAAAAAATTAAAATTAATCTCAAACTGGATTTTTAATCATTAGTGGCTATACATCCTTCAGTAAATTGCAAAAACCGATAGCAAAAGTTGGATGATGTGGTACTAAAAATTGCAGATCTTAGGCAAGCATAACTTTTATGTATTTAAATTCGTTTAATACTAATTTAAAGCGTACATAGACCGTAAGCCATTTTTATTATTATTTAATTTAACTTGTTATGCATTTTCCCCTCATTGACTAAATGTTGCTCATACGGCATGGCGCACATATTTATTTTCAAGTTATTCATGATTAGAATATTGTGAACATTTATTCGAAAATAGATTATTCTTAATGAACTTTCCAATGGTTCTTCTCCAACGAAGGAGGGAATGCCCAAACCAAATATTTTAGCAGCTTTTTGTAGAGGTGAAATAAATAGCGAGCCTGGAATATATACATTTTCAAAAAATATAAACGGCAGCAATAGCCGTGTGATTTGCAGTGCGTACTACACTGCGGGAACCCTGGCCCGACATCTAGAAATATAGAAAATTAATTTAAGTAAAAAGAATTAACTTAGTAAGTGCCCTTTCTTTTGATGTCTTTCGAAAAATCAGCAACAGGAGCTGTACATACTAACATATTTTAGCGAAATTGAACTACTAATATATTAGTCAAAATATACCCTTTTTAAATTACCACCACTTCTTAACGTGATAGAATTTAGAAAGAGTTCTAGTATTTTAGTTGATGCAGATGACACGAATATGGGATTCAGTGTGAGTACCATATTTACTTATATAAAGATATAGATATCTTACATCTTTCTCTAATTACAGTTTAAACTAAGTCAGCTGCAAACAGTATTCCCTGCCGGGTTAACCGGAAGTCAGGATAATTTTTAGTAGAAAACTCCATTTGTTATTTATCTAGAAGTCGCTCATCATACCCGTCCTATATCATATGGTGCAGAAGCGTGGACGATGTCAAGATCTGATGAGTCTACTTTGAGAGTCATCGAGTAAAATGTTTTGCGAAGGAGTTATGGTACTTTGAGCATTGGCAATGGCAAATACCGCAGACGATGGATCAATAAGCTGTACGAGTTATACGTTGATATTGGCATAGTTCAGCGAATGAAGAGACAGCGGTTACGCTGGCTAGGTCATGTCGTCCGAATGGATAAAACCGCTCCAACTTTGAAAGTATTCGATGCAGTATTCGCTGGTGGAAACGGAGGCAGAAGAAGACCTCCACTCAGTTGGAAGGATTAGGTGGAAAGCGACATGATTACACTTGCTATTTCCAACTGGCGCCAATCAGTGAAAAGTAGGGATGAATGTCACACTATAATTGATTCGGCCATAATCACGCAAGCGGTGCCAATGCCAATAAAGTAGAAGAAGTGTGCGCTATCTTGTTGAAACCATAAACATTCCAGACTTTTTTCAAACATTTACGAATGCGATCATTTTGGGCGCTTAACAACACTCTCTTTGACAGCTTTCATTAATTCATTCGAGCATATTGTGACTGTTGATCAATAATACTTTTGGCAATTCACACTGAGTTAACCCAATTGTCAGATTGGTTAAACCTCAAACATATTGTTGAGAAGGAATATAAATACTTTAAAGGTGGATATGTGGCTCGACTTCGATATAACTCTATCCATTCCGCTGTTACTTATTCCTCAGCTCTGATCTTTATGCCTTACCAAAAAAGCGGTGGTAGCTATAGATCTTTTCGAAGCCGCTCACGAGAGGCGGAAGCATTGTTAAGGAGAACTTTTTATTTCATTGTGATTGTTCATTGTTATGCAGAGCCACAAATCATTATTCATATATTTATAGCAAGAGAAGTTATACAAATCTTAAACAAAAAACCAGCCAAGAGAAAAATCGAAGCAAATTTTTATATATCAAAATAGTCCTAAATTCACCAACAATATGAAGTTTGTATACACTTTTCCAGCACATTCACACTCTTTCTATATTCTCCGGCGACTCACAACTTTGGTATTTTTTTCTTCATTATTCTTTCAGAATGAAAAAAGTCGAAAACGACAGAATTAATTTTACACTTATTATTTACAAACCACTAGAGGATTTAAACCCGAGAAATTCCAACACAACTTGTCAATATTTCTCAATGAAAAAAATTAAATTATTTATAAAAATTATATGAATTTTAAATCCGTAATCTATAATAACAAAAGTGTAAAATTTTCTATGGTAAAACGTTCAGCCAACGACTGACGACAGCCACGGATGGACAATGAAAAACAAATTTGCCTACAGCACAAATACTCGTACACCAACACGCGAAAACAAAAACAAAAGAAGAAAACTAAGAACAAAATCAGCAAAAACGCTAACTCAATATCTGAGTAACTGACTGAATTAGTGTATATGTATTTGTGAGAGAGAGATAGAGAGCACTCCAGCACACTAACCGGCTGCGGTTGTGGGTGCTAATGGTAACCGAAGAAGTAGGCGCTCAGCTGTGGTGCTTAGCTAGCGATATGGATTGACGTACCTACAACAAAAATATGTATATATATTTGTACTCCATTGCCTGCTTCAAGCTGCCAAGCTATGACGTTTGAGCTATACTCTCTGTTAACACAAAAATACTAAATATTGAATTCGTAATTGCATTTCTTCACTCCGCTATACCTTGAATACCTAATGCTATCGCGGTGAGACCACTTTTTCACCACACTCACCACTCACGAACACTCATGCACTTACGTGCGCATGCACATACACATATAATTTTCGCTTGAGTGCGCAACTCCTCGCTGGAATCAGTTCTTGTTTCAATTGCTTCTTTTCGGTGCTACATTACGTATGAGTAACATCCTCTACACAATTTAATTGAGCAAATATTATACATATACATATGTATGTGTGTATACGAAAGTGAGCTGTTATCTTGAGTGGGACGCATACGTGACTGTGTGTGGGTGGCATTGCTAATATGAATATTTTATGTGGGTTTTGAATACGTATACCATATATAAATACAGATATAAATATTTCTATCCTATTATATCAGCTGAAGCCGGTTACTTGAGGCTCTGGGGCAATAAATTTATTTTATAAATTGAAGAAAATAAATTAAAAAAATTAAATGAAGTAAAATGGAAAATAGAATTTAATTATTTTAAAAAATTATAAAAGCAAAACCATATCAAAAATAATTAAATCCAAATAAAAGAACATAAAATGAATAAAATAATGAAAATAGTATAAAATAAAATGAAACAATATAAACTAAAATAAAGTAAAATTAAATCATATTAAATTAATTATATTAAATTAAATAAGATAAAATAAAACTAAACAAAATTATATCTAGTAAAACGAAGAAAAAATTTAAAAAAAATAAATAGTACAAAATAAAATTAAATTATATATAACAATCTTCGAATAAATTATATTATATCAAAAGAGAACAATACTTAAATAGCAAAAAGTAATACCAAATACAATGGAATGAAAAAATCAATAAAATCAAGTATAAACGAAAATGAAATAACAATATTATGGAAAACGAAAAAATTATTAAATAAATTAACTAAGTTAAATTAAAAGAAAATTAAATAAAACAAAATAATATAAAAAATAAAATTAATTGAAATCAAAAAAAAATAAATAAATAGAATTAAATAAAATATCTAAAAAAAATTTATTAAAAGGAAATATAATAAAATAAAAAATTTAAATTAAAAACAAAATTAAAATAAAATTAAATTAAATAACAAAAATGAAATAAAGTTAAATTAAGAAAAATTACATAATATAAAATAAAATAAAACTAAATTTTAGTAAAATAAATTTAATAAAATTAAAGAAAAATATTAAAAAAAAAGAAAATAAAATACTTTAATAAAGCAAAGTAAAATAATATAAAATACAAAGATATGAAAATTTCAATAAAACCAAGTAAAAAGGGAAATAAAATAAAAATATTATGTAAAATGGAAAAATAATTAAACAAATAAAAATAAAATTAAATTAAATTAAATATAAAATAAAATTAATTAAGATGAGAGGGAATCAAATAAAATAAACAAATTAAATTAAATTAAATTAAGTAAATTAAAAAAAGGAAACTTATAAAAAGTAATATAAAATAAAATAAATTAAAATAATTTATAATAAAATGAACTAAAATGAAATTAAGACGTAAAATAAAATAAAGTCAAATAAAACAAAAACACAAAATTAAATTTGATTTATATAAAATAATAAATTAAAATAATAAAAAAGTATGATTAAATTAAACAAAACTTAATAAATAATAAAATTATATAAATTAAACTAAAATAAAAAAAATAAATTAATATAAATTAATATAAATTAAATTAAGTAAAATATAACAGAATAAAATACAATTACATTAAATTATGTAATTTAAATAAAAAAAGGAAAGCAAAATTAAATAATGTAAAATAAAATAAAATAATGGAAAATAAATAATATAAAATAAAATAAACATAAATATAATAAAATGAAATACAAAACAATATAAAATAAAATAAAATAAATTAATATTTTTATATATTTTTTCAAGAACAATCTTACCAATCATCCATTTTCGCCATTTCCCGTTAACGACTTACAAACATATATACATACATACACGTACATATATAAATTCATATGCGTCGTACTCATTCTCACGTTTTACCCATACATGTTGCATGTCATGCCTTTTCTGGCACAACATTGTCATTTACTTTCTAGTTACACCTGCAAACAGGTAACGAGATAACTGCAACAACAACAACAGCAAATATTATATATACATTGCATATGTACATGCTGTGTATACAAAATGAAATGTAACCAAATGTTGTCGAATTCTCTTGGTGGTAACGAACAAATTGTTGGGTTGAAATGCTATATGCCATGACAGGTGGATAACCACAAATTCGCAAGAAATAAAAACATACACAGATAACATCATCGGACACAAATGAATGTGTGTATATGTACGTGTATATTAAAGTAGGTACGAGCTAGTGTAGGGACATCAATGTGTGCACAAAACTAAAACAATTTTTTAATATTTATTACTGATTTGCATTAAAAAAAAATAATGTCTATGTTTTTCTTTTGAAATATGTACAGTTAAAAATATTAATACTGAAAACTAAAAATAAACTTTTACGGGAAAGTCCTTACCAACGAAGAAAGGTGTCGGCGATTTGGTGATTATCTGAATTAGCACTAGCGCAGGTGTCCTGGACTTTCCTTGCTTGAGTAGATGAATTTAAGGAATTTACGAAGACACCGACTTTTTTCTAATTCAATTTGGATCAGAATAGGAAATACCTTAACAGATTTGGTCATGCCAGATCGAAGTCTTGTCAAATATGTCCAGAGTACAAAGAAGTTGCGGGTAACGTGAAGTTACGCTGCACAATGTATTTATCAGAAGCCATTAGGATTTGAATGTAGACAATAATTATATGCCACCTAGAGAGTTGGTAAGAGATATGTCAGATCTCCATAGATATCTGTAAAGGCATCAAGGTCTTTCAAAACGGATTTGCTATTTTCATACCATTCATATCCAATTCAAAAATATCATATCACACTTGTAATCGTGCTCCATGCGAAAATGCTACTCTACCTTGATTCGAAGACTCGTCTTTTCCGACCACGCATAAAAGCTTATCATCATAGCGAAGCGGAAACTAGGGCCTTCCATCAGAGACTAGACCTCTCCAGCTGTCTACTAGTTTACCCATCATAACTGGATGAAAATATATATGTGCTAGGCTAAGGCACGTGTAGTAGTAGAAGTTACTGGTAGTTTCGCAGGGAGAATGGTTATTGCTTGAAATTATGACGCCCATGAGCAGCGCTCATAAGTGGTACTCTCGAAAAAAAGTTCCATGAACGCTCTAAAAACGTATATAAGAAGCTTTGAAGCGAAGGACAAATTATAATTTTACATATATTTTTCTTCATTTACAGTGGAAAAGAGAATTAAGTCGAAATACGAAGTAAGAAGAACGTGTAAAGCTGACTGACAATTGTTTGAAAAGATGCAGCAACTTACAGAAGATTTCCAGGCCGCAGTATTCTTATGCAGGAACGAGTAAAGCGGTGTTCTGCAGATTGGCCATCAGACCTTTAGAGCATACTGAGCTTAATAGCAATAAGGAAGAAATCGCAGGAGATGATGAACCCGAACCATCAATCGGTGTATATGATATGGACGCTCGTTCTCTAGACCATGATAAAGTTCGAAAACGTTGGCCAACCTGAATAATAACAAATCTGTGGGTATTAAAGCACGGCGATAGGAATCTGGGTGTGCATTGCCGATTCCATAAAGATATGGACCCCAGAGTCTATCCCAACTTCCGTGGGATAAGTATTCTCAATATCGCATATAAAGTTCTATTAAGCGTATTGGATGGATGACTGACTGACTAGCCTTAAACTCGGTAGACCAACCAGTTATTCACCATGTGTGAAATATATATAAAGACAAAGTTCGACCCACACCATCTCTTCGTTAGCACGATAAAGAGCTGCCTCTAAGCTACAATATCTGAAGCCGGTATCCCCGCAAAACTTATACGTCTGTGTAAGCTGACTTTGAGTAACACTAAATGCTACATCAGAAGGAGCTCTCCGAACCTTTCGGTACCAAATGAGGTTTCAAGCAACGCTACCGTCTATCGTGTAACTTAATGGTGCAGAAAATAATGGCAATAACCGACAAGTGCGCACAATTGCTGGCCTAAGCCAATAATTTCGTTCACAATCGTTTTGCTAGTTTTGCCTTCTCCAGGTTAGACAAAGAATTGTTTCGAATGGATCTGGTAGTGATCGAGAACAAGACGAAATATATTCTCTTAACAAATGAATAGTCAGCTCATTCTCGACTCGACTCCTGCCGTATTTGAGACAATTTCGTCTAGAAACCAACAACAACGACAACCACAATTCCACACTTGATAACCAACAACTGATCCTCACTCGGTGAACTAGAATCAAAACCTTTAAGTCTCTTATAATTCCCGTCCTGCTATATGCTGCTGAAGCGTGAACAATGTCGACAACCGATGAGTCGGTCTTGGGATTCTTCGTGAGAAAGGTTTTGTGGAAGATATATGGTCTTTTGAGCATTGGCAGTTGTGAATACTGCAGACATTAGAACAATTAATCGCATTGGATATACGAAGACTCTGTCATAGTCTAGGGAAATAAGAGATAGCGACTATCCTGACCAGCTTGAGAGCACTCGATGAAGTACCCGCTGATTGTAGCAGAGAAAGAGGAAGACCTTCACCTCATAGGAAGGATCAAGTGAAGAAGAAACTGGCTGTAAATAAAAGAAATGACTGCCATGCTATTATTAACTCCCCAGCAAAGAAGAAAAAGAGCCCAATATTTTTTCCAGACAATTCCATCGAAACATCCCCAACGTACACTCATTACTTCATTAAAAGCTTCAACTCACACCAAAACACCAATCGCCAGTGACCGCGAAAGTATGTACATACTTAGAAAGAGTAAATAAAAATGAAAATAAAGAAGCAAAAAAGAAAACAAAATAGGAGAATTAATAACAAAACAAATGCCCACACAAATTGACCCTACAAGCGTTGCGAAGGTGACCATCGTAGGATACGCTAAACATAGACAATACCAACAACCACAACAGTCAACACGAGCCGACATGTATATGTATGCATTAGTAGGTGGCAATACAATGAATGAATAGCCAATGGTATAACTACCAACTAAACGTGCGCCAACGAGCTATTTCCAGCGGAGCAGAAATCAAATGGTATCCTATAGAAGGCTTGAGGGCCGCAAATAGCGACACGACACGGCGATCTGGACTGTTAAAGACTGTGAAGGCGAAAAATTATTGCATTCGTGGCATGGAATTGATAAAAGTTAAAAATAGCAAAGCGAAAAGCGATGGAGGAGCACAACTATGCAAAGATCTTTATGAGTGAATATATGGTACATATACTCCTACATATACATATATTTATATAGCTAACAGTGCTTTCACAGCCTGTTGTTGGCCTGAAAGGTTACCTGTCTGCCTGCCAGTGGATATTATGTACACTTATAGGTATATACAGATGTATATGTACTTATAGAAGAATGAAGTATGTAGTATTATGTTTTTAGGCATATGTATATGTATATAGGTATATGTGTGTACATGCTCGTGGGCGTTAGCGATGACGATGATTGTGGTGATTTGCAGATATTTTAAGTAGACTTTTGCGTAGAAAATCTCGCTAGCAAACCACACGATGCGGGGGGATGAAAAAATTAAATGCGTATAAAAATGTTTATCAACGAATTTGTACGAAAGTATGTTTTAACATACATATATTGACACAACCATATTACACTAAAAACTTGTGTGTATGTATTTAAGTGTCTACATAAGTGGATTTGTGAATTTGTCACGATTTAAAACTGCTGGTAAACATATTGTCGAGTTTTTGAAACTTTTTCCTTCATAGACAGCGAAAAAAAAAATTATTTTGTGCTCTCAGCCCTCTCATAGCATTATTTTTTTAATAAAAACAAATGTGTATATATTTTTTCGTTCATTTCAATTATCTATAGAAAATGTTTACACTTTTAAGGGCGCCGTTGACGCTGAATTTTGCTCGCAGCTGCTTCGGCTACTACACTTCAGCTGCTGCTTTTTTGCCAGCTGCTAAACTTGCACACTATATTCGCCAAAAGGTACATCAACAATATTTTTGACTACGTCATCAGCACACAGATACACGCGCAAAAAGTTTACACCAACACCATGAAAAACCACGCACATACACCAGTTTTCGTAGCTAGATTTTCCTCTATCTTTTTTTTTTATTTTTTTGTAGACACTTATTTATCTATAAATTATTTATCAGCAAATTTTTTTATTGTAATTTTAGTAAATTTTTTATTAAAACACTGCTGCTTAAATTTAATTAAAAACATGAAATTCAAATTGTCAGCCTCAAAGTATGCAATATTTTTTAGTATTAAGTTATTTTTGCATGTACCACAAACATCATTGTATGCGTGCGTTTATGTGTGCTTTTCCACTTTTTCATCAAAATATTCTATACTATATATAATAACATATATGTATGTATATTTTAGTTTTTATTTTTTTTATTATTTTTTTTTTTTTTTGTATGCCAACCTTTATTCAACTACTACTAGAATACGCTCACTTTCGTTAAAAATTTGGCATCTACCGAAGGACTGCTCATGTCCTACTGAAACAGCGACGAATGAATTTATTTGGTATGCTTTTCTGACATAAGCTGTGAGTTGTGAGCAAGTGGCATCTAGTTGAGTACCATATTCGAGTTTGGTCTCGGCAAACAACAACAACAATCGCGATGAGACTCTCTATTTCGTGCGCAGTGACTACAGCGTCAATGTATTGTATATGCGTATACGTGTAGCAATTGCTATATTAATGTTTATATGTATGTATGTACATATCTATGTACACGCCTATAGATATTGGTTAAATTTGCGTTCTCTATAGCGATAACAATGTTACGGCTTTTAATATACCAACAACGGCTCAATTTTACGCTGGTATTAAAGATACCACTTTTATAGGCATACATACCTATATGTAAGTATGTAGATGCTTCAAAACCTGTAGGAAAGTTTGACAAAAAGATATTACTCAATAATAAGTTTGCCAACAAACTCATATGAAAGCCATTTGTCTGACATTTAGCAGCCTTTTGTGTACCATGAGAGCCACTTTTCAGCTGTGGGGGTTTCGACCTGATCGCCATCTAAGAGAACGGAGGAAGGACAGCGATCATATTGAGGAGCGACTTAGCGAAACTTTCTGCTAAAATCGTGCGTGAAAGAGACTCCAAATGACGCTAAATGAGTATGTCTCGTCACAAACGCTCTGAGTCGAAACTTCTTAGTTTCTCGCCAATTTGTACTCACACCATGAGGGTAAAAAGAAGAGCAATATGATCAGTGATCTCTTCTATTAGTACCTGGGTTTTTCCTTTGTATATACAGAGCTACCGGCAAGGATAACCAACCGTGCCTAGTGATTTTAACACCTGTTGCCCATTCTGACAACTTTCATGAACCCCTTCGAAACATGCTGAGACTGATCGATTTTTTCCGTGATAGCAAAGAAGGATCTATGTAGTATTAGATTCCAGCAAAATAAATCATCAAACAACTTGGATGTCTTCGGATCGAAAAACTCGTAAACAAATCGATCAAGCAGTGATTGGTGCAGTTCACTATCTTGACTAAGTCTATCTTAAAACATTGCGGTTGACTCCAATCTTCTACAAGTGTGTACACTGTTGTTGATAGTGAAATCATTGGCCTTGACAACCATACCTCAATGTCTCAATTTTCCAGAATTAACAGGGAAGGGAAGTGAATGAATTCGATAGTGAATGAGGACCAGACGAAATATCTCTTGCCATCGAGTATTAATTCTTAAGCTCAAGCTGCAAAACTAACATGTCTATCTGAGAATCAACCCCTTCACCTCTAATAATAATCTGGATTTGTAAAAATACTTCAACTTCTCACAGATGGAAGCAGAGCAAAGCAATCTCACGGAAAGATTTGGCGAGCTCACTTGTTTTTTGTTTAACTTTTCAAAACCAATTTATGCTGCTCCTAATTTTCCTACAGGGCATTCACCAAGTTTTACCATAAATGTATTAAACTAGAAGAGCTTTATCACTTGCGTGGTTGCGCGAAGTTTTCGGTTTCCAGAAGCATGTGGCAAAAAGCTCTACATTATATATTGTATATTTAAATACATGTGTAAAAATAAGATCAATCTACTGCAGTCTATAGCACTGGAGTATCAAATTAAGCTACTGATCCGATGGAATGATAGCTGTACGAGATATACGGCTACGCTGGCAAGATCATCTCGTCCGAATGGATGAAAACACTCCAGCTTTGAAAGTGTTCACAGCACTACCCGCTGGTGGAAACAGAGGAAGAGGAAGACCTCCACTCCGTTGAAAGGATCAGGTGGAGAGGGACCTGGTTTCACTTGGCGCGATATTGTTGATTCGGCTATGATCGCGTAAGTATTGCTTATACTAACATTGTTCAGATATTCACCATGTGCCAAATATTGAAAGGGATCAGACACACATCACCTTTTCGTCGATTCTAAAGCAGCCTTCGATGGCACGAATAGGAGCTGCCTCTACCTTGCTATATCTGAACTTAGCATTACCACAAAACTTATACGACTGAGCCGTTCGATACCAAATGAGGTTTTAAACAAGATGACAGAGATTATTTCCATACCTAAGAAGAGAAGGTACACATAAACGATATCGGGCGAAAAGCTTTAATATTTAAGCAGTTAAATGTGTGAATCGTGGCTAAAGCCATTGCAGCCACCAGCTGGAGGGTCATAGGTTCGGGATCAATTGTTCTTCATGCTTTCGCCCGTCGTGAGGAAATAGTAAATTCGTAGAAAATTCGAAATTCGAAGAATTTGTATGAGAAGCTTTTAATTCATGTCTCAGATACATTCGGAGATGTTGACATTCCCTGCCGAGGATCGAACGCATTTAAAAAATAATAATTTTCTATAGTTTTCAAATCTAGATTGGATTAGAACTCGAACCCTGGCCCTCCAAATGTTAGTGTACATGTTAGGTTGGGTCTACTTGAAACTTTGAAATGCTGCTTCTTCGAGAAGTGAAACCAGAACAGATACATCGATACAACATTTGCGGCTCAATTTACTTGAAATTGTTTTCTTTCCGGATAATGGTCCGTATTCGATAATTTAAAGACAACAGTTTGGCTCGGTAGTGGTCATACTTCGAATCGTTATAAGTAAATTGATGATTATTAGAGACATATCGCGGATCTCCTCAATAACCTATATTGTCGCGTTTGGAGTGATGATAATCCAAAAGCCATTGTTGAAACACCGTCACATCCTCAAAAAGCCACTGTTTGGCATGAGAGGGAATCAATGGTCCATATTTTCTCAGAAATGAAGCAGTGCATAATGTTAAAATCAATGGAGAACACTATGGGGCCATTATTGAAGAGTTTTTCGGTCCCAAATCAGAGGATCTTGATGGAAACTTTTGGTGAGCGCATTATCTCGCGTCGTGTTACTGTTGTAGCATTGCCTCCACGATCATACGATTTAGCACCGTTGTAATATTTTTCGTGAGGCTATATGGGGCCGCTTGCCTGCGCAGATAAGCACTAGACATTTAATGCCTTGGAAGAAAATATTCGGCCCGTTATTGCTTTAATATAGTGCAATCGCAAGTTGGAAATTGACCACCTCGGCTGGAGCTCATACGAGCCACTTGCCCGAAATCATATTTAAAACATAAAGGCAAACACTTATTCTAATAATAAGGCAAAATTCTTGGCCACAACTTTAATTATATGCGTTTTATGTCTTCTGCAAAACCAAAAGTCTAAAAAAACACCCTTTACTTATCATATACGATATAGCTATTGTATATAGGAAGCTTTCACGCCACTATTGGCTTCGTACGAATTTTCGTAATTTTTTCCAAATTAATGCTTCTTGCAAATTAATTCGCTTGCAACATACATACATATTTATTTGTACCAATAAATCTCTCGAGCTCATTAACAACTCTCCGACAGCTGATTTTCTACGCACGTGATCGCTTAATTTTCAAATATTTTCTAATTTATTGAATCCATTTATTACACCCACACACATACCACATACATACTGTATAGGTATGAATTAAATGCGAATTTGTGCGAAAGCTACATCGCTTTGCATTTCAGCTGTTTAAGCATGTATGGGTTCACATGTACTCAATTTCGAAGCGTGAATTTATTAGTATGGCAATTTGTAAGCTTACATTCTCAATATACATAACTAAATGTGCATATGTACGAGTATGTATGCTTGTTTACAAAACTAAAAGAACTTCCACTGAAAAATAGAAAATAAGCTCAAAAGCTTTCTTATACTCGTACATATGTATGTATGTGAATGCAAAGAGCAAAAGCTACTAGGCCACATCGATTTTTCACACTTTATTCACTGTCATTCACAAAACAAACACACAGAAGGGAGCTAATTGAAAACGCGCGCACACACACACACACACACACACACATACACACACAAGTATAAGCCAAGAACAGCGAAAGCGTAAAATAATCCAAAAGCAAAGCACAGCAAGCTAAGGCAAATGAGTGTCAGAACAACAATAAAGTTAAGCGTTGACAGGGACAATAACAACAAAATAACCAGAAAACAAAAAAAAAATTCCACAACACACACCTAACTAACTAACGGTGGCATATGTATAACAACAAGTTTTCATGCAACAGTTTGATAGTGACATTGTGACAGAGAGACAGCGTGGTAGAGAGAGTGAGAGAGAGAGAGAGATAGGGAGAATTTTATTCACAGGATATACAATGTATAGGTATAAGCGCTAGACAGAAATCAGCAGGCGTGGTGTACTCCAAATCAGCCGTAAACAATAGAGAGCGCGCTCGCTTTTTGGTATTTGCGCACTTTGCTACTCTTCTCTTTACTCTAAACAGTGTCAAATGTCCTCTACTCAGCTACGTCGCCCCCAATCGATGGCTTACAGGCTACACTCAGTGTCAATGGCAGCCTGTTGCCTGTCGCCCGCAAGACGACTGATTTCCAGCAGCTGCTAAAAACCTCCTCCACCCACTTACACGCTACTCTATATCTCTCTCTTTCTCTTTCTTCCTCTCTACCAGCTCTCTGCATGTGGGTAGCATAAATAGGAGCTGATAACGCATAAAAGTGGCTTAGTTACAAGTGTAGGCTTTGGGGGGTGGGGGCACATTTCAAGGGTTCAAGTGGCGTAGTTTGTGGTATATACATACAGATATATGTATGTATATGTACATGCATACAAGTGTGTATATATAGTGTTGTTGCTTTGGCTTCCATTGTGATAAACTCATAATGAGTGCTCGTAAATTTTTGAATGTTGATAGCAAAGCGAAAACAACAACAATAAAACTGTCAATTTGCCTGCGCATGTACTGTTATTAATAAATAAAAAAATAAATATGTATGTATGTATACGTAATAACAATAAATGTTACCGCTTATTCGTAGTCCTGTGTGCCGTCAGCCACATATTTCATAATTTTTATGTTTTCTTTCACATTCTTTCACATACATATGGTATATATTTATTAACTGCTGTTGGGAAATTGTCACCCTATACATATATATATATATATATATACATATGTATGTATATATACATATGTATATATGTGAGCATTTTATTGATAATATTGACTATGCCATCATTTGTTTGTTTGTTGTTGCGATAGCAGCTCAGACTAGTTCTTGTTTGCATTCGGTAGAGTTTTGTGCCTGAACTGATATCACGATCGCTTTATGTATCTAATTTTTTTTAGTCTATTCTGCCCCGTTGATGCCATGTTGGGGCTTTAAAATTTTCTCATAAATATTGCTCAATTTAGCAACGCTAAAAGCTCCGTCAAGATCGGGTAGGACCTCACCGAGCCGTTTGATACCAAACGAGGTTTCAGACAGGGTGATTCCTTATCGTGTGGCTTCTTAAAATTATTGCTGCAGAAAGTTATAAGAGCTGCAGAGCTCAATATAGAAGGTACAATCTTTTACAAGAGTGTACAGCTGCCGTGAGTTCTGCTTTATCCAGACTAGATAAGGAAGCGACGGATACTGGTCCAGTAGTGAGCGAGGGCAAGACAAAATATCTCCTGCCATAAAAAAAAACTGCCATCGCATTCGCGACTCGGCTTCCATGTCACTGTTGACAGTCATAACTTCGAGGTCGTAGATAACTTCGTCTATCTTGGAACCAGTATTAACACCAACAACAATGTCAGCCTGGAAATCCAAAGCAAAATCACCCTTGGGAACAGTTGCTGCTTTGGACTAAGCAAGCAATTGAAAAGTAAAATCCTCTCCCGACGAACGAAAACCAAACTCTACACGTCCCTCATCGTTCCCGTCCTGATATATGGTGCGGAGGCATGGACGATGACAACATCTGATGAGTCGGCGTTAGGAGTTTTCGAGAGAAAGGTTTCGCGTAAGATTTATGGCCCTGTGCGAGTTGGAACGGCGAATACCGCAGCCGATGGAACGATGAGCTGTACGAGATATACGGCGACATTGACATAGTTCATGTGGTCCGGATAAATAAGAATACTCCTGCTCTGAAAGTTTTCCATGCAGTACCCGCCGGTGGAAGCAGAGGAAGAACCAGTTAGTGAAGGACCTGGCTCTACTTGGTATCTCCAATTGGCGCCGAACAGCGAAAACAAAAAACAAATCCGCTCTAATCGCGTAAGCGGTATCTACGCCAATGAACTAGGTAACGAAGAAGAAGAAGTTGCTCCATTTAAGTTTTAATTATAATCTCAAAAATCCGGTAAAAAAAATCATTTTAATTTTATCATCTAAAAAATATTCCTTCCAAATGGGAATAGAATTTCCTAAAAGTCATACCAGATAATTTTTCTCGAGTTTCTTAGCTATTTATATTTCTCAAATTACTACCTAAAACGACGATGGGCTTTTATATACGAAGTACAGACCGTGAATTGGGCAGAGCAGACTTAGGTTGTAACGTTGTTGTTGTAGCGGCTACGTTAACCCTGCTTAGGGACAGGTTAATCAATCTAAATCACCGAGGTTATCTAACGGGAGATCCAGGAAACGTGCTGTTTTGACGGGATCAGACCAGATGGAGAGGGGGGTTAGATGTGCCGGCTTAAGGGAGCATGTAAAGAGGTAGTTAGTGTCGTGCGGATACTCTCCACATGGGGTCGAGTCTAGATAAGTAGGAGTTTAACCTGCTAAAGTATTCAGACCTAAGTTGTCTCTCGAGGCAGCTCGAGCTCGTTGTCTGCTTTCTTTCGACCAGATTCTACAAAGAAGCTGATGCATATATGTACCTCTATAACTCTACCGGTAAACCATCGGCTCCAGCCGCTTTGTTGTTCTATAAGCTTGAAGTCGCTTTTTGAACCTAGTCTCAGATGGGTAAAGAAAGGAAGATCTTTTCCATGAACATCGAGTGGGGTTTCAGGTCCACCATCTCCGGGTGTTTACGCTTTCATTGCCATTCAGAAGGCTGGAGAAGTGTTCCCTCATATACACTAAGTATGCTCTTGACACTAGCCACCAGATTACCTTCTTTGTTCCTACATGAGTATGCTCCGGTCTTGAAACCTCATTATTTTGCGCAGATTTTGGCTGGTCGTTCATCCACCGAAGTGAATGACAGTACTCGGTGATGGAATCTCTGTCCAACCACAAATTCAACACCAAATTTGCGCTTCTTTACATGGTCCTATAGTTGATTTCAAAAGGACCCACCTTCTTCCCATCTTCACCTGTCCTTGTTCCATCCATCGCACTTCTAGAACAGCGCTGATGTCAGCCTTTACTCTTACGAGTACAACAATCTGCTGGGCTGCAGCACCTTCCCAATTAAGGGACCGGACATTCCAGATGCATGTCCTGAAATCGTGAAGTATTTTGTAATCTAAAGAAAATTTAACAAGCCTTGGAGTAGATAACTTATCTTATATTTTGTACGCACCTTGAATTAAATACATGTTTTAGCTACGCATAATGAACTTGAATTAGATCAGCTTGTGTGCAATGAATCGATTCAGATATAAATTAATTACAGAAAATGCATTTTTTTCTCGATTCTTTGTTTGGGGCTCCAAGTTTTAGACTCCTGCCAACCACTAAGCCAGAATTTATGCAAATTAATACATACTTGTATGTATGTTTGTATACAAGGAAAGAAATCCAACCATTTCCTCTATACGCCACAGCAACAAGTTGTTTACTTTCATTTTGTTTCATTTTATTTTAATTTTTTTTATTTTTTTTGTTTTGTTTTTGATATCCAACCACTTTGTAGTCATTTTGCTTTCCATTTGCTGCTCCCGCTAAGGCAAATCCATTTTTATTAATCCACTTTCAGAATTCTCCCTACACACGAGTACATTTCCATATTTATTTTACATTTTCTTTAGCATTTTGTATTTGCTTTTGCGTTTATTTGCTTATTTTCCCTTTTTCTACACGGAGTTAAAGTTAATCCCCGTTATTACTTAAGTCACAGCCAATTTGTATTATAGTTTGGCTGCCAGGCACTGAGAGCTAGAGATGCTGCTTGACCTTGTATGTGTGTGTGTTAGTATGTCAGTATGTATTTACTTGTTTTTAAGTTTCTGTTCTATTCCATTACAACAAACAACTCATCCCGTTTCATTGGCGTCACTTATTTTATTGCTTTTATTGTCATTTTTTTTCGCGCCCACAATCAACCTAAGCAGAGCAATATGTTCGGAGGAATATGCGTTTAGTGGAAGAGCTGTAGATATGTATGTACTTACGTTTAAGTGTATAGACTTCAAAGTGTCATGGCAATTGCTCTTCATCAGCAATCATCAAGCGTCAGCCATCAACGGGAGCATATCCTTCGACGGTTTTTCTTTTTTTCTTTACTTTTATTTTTTATTCTTTATTTTCTGCTGATAAGCATCTTCCACTTACTTCTGTCAACGCTGTCAACTCTGTTTACTTAATGCGAGCACTTCAATGCGTTATTACCCAATGACCTTCAAGTTTAGAGTTTAACTGGGGGTTAAGTTAAGAATTAACGTTTGGATTGCGTTTTCATAAGGAACAGACTTCCTACGGAACAAAGCTAGCTTGCAAATCGTTTAAATTTATTATCAAAATAATGGTTATGTTAGCGCGACGATAATCCCATAGCACTGTCGCTAACTCGATCAATCATAGACTGGTTTCGTACCAGGTTTTCTCTAGTGGATAATGCGCATCTTCAGAGACACCATATAGTACGCGCCGAAGACCCTATTGCTGCTGTGGACCAAAGTATAAAAGAAGACCTGAATAAGTCCATCATCCATCGCGCGCAACAATTGGAGCTCTGCCCATCTGCTTTATGTAAGATTTTGCGGAAGAACCAGGATGCTCACAAGAATCTTTTATTCAGCGATCAAGTTCATTTTTAGTTGAATGGATAAGTAAATAAACAAAATGCTTGCATTTGGAGTGATGATATTCCACAAGCCGTTACATGAAGTGTGCTCAATGTATCATTGGGAAGGGAATCATTGGTCCGTATTTCTTCAAAAATACTCGGAGGCTTGACATTCCCTGCCGATGAGCGACCGCAATTAGAAAAGATAATTTTAGATGTTGGCTGTACCAGGACTCGAAACCTAGCCCTTCGAATGGTAGTTCACAATACTAACCAGTCGGCTACCGCGGTCCCCTCTCTATAATAAAACTGAATTCTTGGCCATAACATAAAATTATATGCGTTTAATTTCTTTTGAAAAACCACATGTCTAAAAAAACACCTCTTAGTTGGGAGCCAAGTCCGGAGAGCAACCCATAGTAAAACCTGTGAAACAGGATCAGTCAGTCAGTAACGTCTATAGCACTAGACACACCATAATTAGCTCTTCTAAAGATGGAGTTTTATCCCGGACGCTGTGGTATCTCACTGTAAACAGGCTGATTTGAAAGTTATACATTTAAGAAATCGAATACAATAACATTGGGTTGGAGGGCAATCGAATTCGTGCCTTTTACAGGTAAAACCCTCCGCCTTTAAGCCACCGCTACTGAAAGGCAACAGGATCATTCTCTACCGAAGAAAAATTTATTGTATAGCAAACTCAACTGGGACTGAACCACTACAGAAAGGTAGAAGGAGACTATTACTATACTGTACCTTGGCAAGTGATGTGGTGTAATGCAGAATACTGTCCACTGGATATACGAGGTATGACAATAAAGTAATGAGAATATTGCCGCGATTGTGGTAACCCTGCGACCTTGAAATTCCCTTTCCCTTCTTCCGGTATCCTTCTCCCCTCCATTGATATATTTGCCATCGCTCTAGCTTGTTTAGTTCGCCTGCTGTGTCGTGTTGAGTAAACGAGAATTCGTGGTGCACGTTACGAAAATGGAAAAACGAAATCAAGAGCAACGCGTCGCGCTAAAATCCCACGCGGCTTGGTCGAGTTATTACAAGCACAATGGTTGCCTTCGCAAGTCGAAGGTGAAAATGATTATTTTTGTTTTTTTTGAGAGCCGTGGAATCGTCCACAAAGAGTTTCTTCCACCGGGGCAAATCGTAAATCAAGTCTACGATCGTCAAGTACTCGAAAGATTGCGAAAACGAGTCAACAGAGTGCGCCCAGACATCGCTCGTAACTGGATCGTTCATTATGACAACGCGCCGTGCCACCCCGCTCTCAGCGTGTCCCCGTATTTGGCCTCTAAAGGAGTCGCCGTGTTGCAACAACCGCCTTATTCGCCCGATATGTCACCCTGCGACTTTTTTTTGTTCCTTAGAACAAAATCGGTGGTCAAAGGAACCCATTTTGAGTCGATTGAGGACATCCAGGCGGCTGTGGCGAGGGTACTCGTGGACATCTCAGTTGAAGCGTTTCATAAATGTTACGAATCATGAAAAACGCGCTGGAATCGTTATATAGCTGCCCATGAGGACTACTATTATGGAGCTCTGTTTCGACAAACTCTTTTCCACAAGAATACGAAAGAGGAACGTACCAACTTTCAAGACCGCTGACGAAGTGGACCGTAGGATCCACTCAGCGATTTTCTTAATTAAAATGAGCATGAGACTAATAGACTATCGCAGCTTTTTCTAAGCAAAACTATTAAACTCATTTCAGCTGCTAACATATAGGGGCTCAAGACAATCATTTTCGTTATATTAAACTGGTACTAGATCTCTGCATTGCAACTACATCACGTCAAAAGTGGGTATAAAATGTAAAATAACACTTATCGAGCTCTCGAATAAATGTAATACAACCGTGATCTGGGTGCCCGGACTCAGACAAATGCGCGAAGTATGAGCTAGCGAGAGAAGGAACCCTTCTAATCATGCACATGATGCGGTGGTACTTCTTCGAGACCTTTAAATACTAAGTGAGATTGAACAAGATCACTCTTTGTCGTTTGACTTCTTCAACTTGGAGAAAATAATAGCAGTATTTCTTTCTGGATTGGATAAGAAAGAGTAGCGATTGGGTTTGGTAATTAAGGAGGACAAGACGAAATATCCCCTGTCAGCGAACAAACAGTCAGCGTATTAGTGCCCTGGCTTCCACGAAACTATTGAAAGTTATAACTTTGAGGTTGTAGATAATTTCCTTTATCTTGGTAACAGCATGAACACCAGAAACATAGTAAGCGCTCAAATCCAAGGCAGAGTCACACTAGCCAACAGCTGCTACTCTGTACTGAATGTAAGTAAAATCCTCTCTCTACGAAAATACCGAACACTACAAGCCGTTCAGCGTCCCATTTTATGGCGTAAAAGCATGGACGATGACGACATCGGTTGAGTCAGTACTAGGGGTTCTCGAAAGAAATGTTTTGCGTTAGTTTTATGTTATATTATTGATATATGAAGGTTATTTCATCGATATGGAAAACTATCTACGCAGTACCCACCAGCGAAAAAAAAGCAAAGCGAGATCTCTACGCCGTCGTAAAGGTCAGTTGTAGAAGAACCTGGCTTCCTTAGAATCCAATTAGCGTCTCGGCTATAATTGCGTTGGTGATTCCGCCAAGTAAGAAGAATAATAACAGTGCACTGTTCAATAGGGAAATAATGGTTTACTACTCTAATAATTTTTTTGGAGTTATAGGAACGAAGAAGAGGAGATTCTCCACCTCTACACATGACCCAAGACCCACCAGTACGTTTGACTGTACTTTTTTGACTGCCTCACTAGCATTTAACTAAAAGATTAGTGCTTTTTAGAAGGGAAACTATCCCTTCAATGGTTTCACCATAGGCCCACAGATTTCAGTGTGTAAGAGTAAGTTTAGTGTAACAGCGAAAATATTTCCTAATTAAAAAAAAATTTAGCTACCAACTGTGTGTAACTCTCGGCCCAAGCCCGACCTACATCAAAAAATATTGGAAAACTTATTTAGATAAAAAAAGTAAAGTAAGTTTCTATCGCGGTAGCCGAGTGGTCAGCATTGCGTACTGACATTCGGAACGCTCGGGTTCAAATCCCGGAGCCACCAACATCCAAAAGTTATGGAAAGTTAATTAAATCAAAAATTAAGTTAAATTTTCTAATTGCGGTCGCCCCTCGGCAGGGAATGTCCACCCCTCCGAGTGTATTTCGGATATAAAATAAAGGCTCCTTATTAAAAAATCATCAGCCGTTCGGGGGGGGCTTAGTATAAACTGTAGGTCCCTCTATTTCTTGGAAAAACATCAAGACGCAAAACCACAAATTGGAGGAGAAGCTCGGCCGAAAATCGCTTCAGCGGTTACAAAGTGCCAATTATATATAATATATAAAGTAAGTTTCTGTTTTCTAAGCGCAATCGTTCTCGGCTGGGAAGGTTAAGCCCTCCGAGTGTACATCTGGCATGAAATAAAAAGCTCCTTATAAAAATCTATGGGCTGTTCGAAGGCCCATTAGAGAAGCCATTTTGATATAAAAAGTACGATTGTTGTTGTTTTATGTTGGATATCAACTTGAGAACTATAAAACCAATAAATTTTTCAAATAAAATTTTTTTTTAGTGTTTATTGCGTGATTCAAGAGTAAAATATATATCTACACATGTTCATTTTGTACTCATTTTGTTCATTTCTTTTTGTCTGCTCATCACTTGTGTCTTATCCTTTTAGCACAGCTTGAAGTTGCTGCAGCGTGGACTTATCGGCTTATTTCTTTATTAAATGCTCAGATTTTGTCATCAATTACTTTTTTGAAAAAAAGAATAAAAAAATGTCACTCAAACATACATATGGACATATGTTTATGATGACATGTGTTGCCACAATAAGTAAACAATCGATATGGATTTCTGTTTATTTCATCATAAGTAGGTTAGTACTTTTTACATACATACATACATATGCATATCCACACAGAGGTGCATTAGCGCTTTTTTCCACATTTTCTAATAAATTCAATTACAACAGCAGACAACTGCTTTCATTAGGGAATATTTTTCAATAGCGAGACACTTTTTGAAACTTACATACATACATATACGAGGGGTTTAAAAAAAGTTCCCTAAGTTGACCAGAAAAAAACACTAAAAATGCTTTTGGTGTTTATTCGTAATCTTTGTCCTTTTTTATCTTCTCTACATAATTGCCGTTGATTTCAATGCATTCTGAAAGCAGTCTTCAAAATCTTGCCTTTTATGCTTATCAAATTCAGCATTAACCGCATTAATTATCTCCTCGTTCCTATTAAAGACCTTTCCTTTCAATTTTTTTTTTTATATTTTTGGAAATAACCAGAAATCGCAAGGTGCCATATCCGAGGAATATGGTTCTGGACGTATTTCTTCGATACCAGAGATCGCAGTAAAATTACTCGTTATTTCAGCAGTGTGGGATGGTGCGTTGTCCTGATGTAAAAAGTAGCGCCGCAAATTCTCTTATTTTCTGTTTTCCAACAAAATTTTGAAATCTTTTGGTAAGCACTCTTCGATGTACTATTTTGCAGTGGATTTGCTGCTGTTTGGTTATTGTATTGTACTTATAGAACCAATCAACCAGTAACGACTTTACTAAAGTTGCTGGTCTGACCATTTTCGAATTTGAGCAAAATGCACTCGAGCCTCTTTTTGGGCCTCATTTAAAATCCGTGGTATCCATCGAGCAGATTTCTTCGTCTATCCCAGATGATTACTTAATATTCGCGATACAGCCATGGCATTCAAACCCAATTCATTAGCAATCATTTGTTGTATCAATCGTGGGTCTACGTCGATTTTGGACTTCCCCAGAGCTACAGTGACGTCATCAGGGAAAGATTTTGGTCAACCTTCTCGGGGCTCGTTCTCTACGGAAAAATTGTCTGGTCTGGAATCTTCGGAACCACTTAGAAATAGTCTTTAAAGACGGTGCAATTGTTCCATATGCAATTTGGCATTCACTGAATATTTGTATTGGCTGTAAATTACGCTGAACCCGAAGAAAATCACGTGGAGAATTTTTGTTTGCGTTGGTGGTGGAATTTCGTCTGACCTATCCGCAGCTATCTTGCGTTTTCTCGTCTCGTACATAATGTCTGCTGATGATAAATTTATAACCATGGAAGGAATCGCCGAATAACTTGTACGACTGTGTACACTGTCGCTAAGCAACATCAAAAGCCAGAATCGGGAGGTCTTCTCCGAGCCATTCGATAACAAAAGATTTTTCATAGAAGGTGACTTCTTCCACTTAATGCTGGGGAAGAAATAATAGGCGACGTTAGTTCTGCGAAACGAATGGGTCTGGTAGTGAGCGAGGACAAGAAAAAGTATCTTCTGTCATCAATCGAACATAACTCTGCCATAGCCGTTCCCAGGAGGAGAGTTAAACAGGTTGCCCTGATTGATGTTCAGTTATCGTCTCAGGAATTAGGATGATGACCAAAACATTTGGCTCTAGAAATCCATCTATATTGGCAACAATGATTTAACACGCTCCCAGACGACCGGCGCTTGAAAAACTCAAAATCCCAAACAACGAAAATGAGCAGTATCAAATTAGCTGAGCCTTTAGACGCGCAGAGTGCAAACTGCGGTTACTGGCAGAGCTGGAATTGACCAAACTGCAATAAGACTAACCCCAAAGTATATGTCAAACCATCAGAGACCATATTCCTAAGGAGATTAAACCATTTAAACTCACTTCTTTCGTAAGATGCCAACGGTGAGGGCCAGTGGTGGAACAGTAGTTTCAGGAACTACCGAAAATACAATAAGGGACCGAACTATGTTAAACGCAAACGGTATTTAGAGATGGTCTTATGAACCTTATCTTGATGCTATCTTCAGACGGTCTGTTTTCCAGTTCAATACTGTTCTATATCGCGGATGTTTCAGCCATCCGCTGGTGTGGAGTCTTCTGGAGCTATGGGATAACTCCAATCAACAGCTTATACGGGACGAGGACGCTCCAAGCCTACTAAAGACAAAAGACTGTAATGTGGCCGAAGTCAATATTAAAGTTACTGTCCAAGGAGGACGGATCTTTGAAGATATTCCGTAGCGGGACGTCATCATATTGAATATTGACCAGAGTTCAAACCATTTTCTTAAATCTGTGGATGGGTAAGGTTCACCGCCTCGTTTCCACCCTCAAATTCAGGTATCAACAACAGAGTCCATTACTCCTGGACCGCTCGTTGACAATGGCAAAAAAGGGTTTTTCGGAATTCTTCGGTGATACCGATGCAACAACAGCAAGGGAAGGGGCAAATGATGCCGAGGGGCTAACCTTTTCGCAGGAGGATAGTCGCCTGGGTACCCCGATAGGAGACTCTCATTGGAAAGCAATCCGCATAACTGTTTGAACGGTTATGTTAAGAGGCACGTTTGATATTGCGTTAATCCCAGAACCTTCGGCGACAAAGTCACTAGATTATCCGTACCTAACTCAAAACTGTTTTATTCCCGCTGCGGGGCCAAACCAAGGAACTAATTAGTATGCAAACTATAACTTCTATCTTTTAACCCGATGTGTCATCCAGGGATGTCACAGTGGTGAAGCGAGCGAGTCACAGCTTCTGGTGTCACTCTATCTGCCATTTAACTCTCCAACTTTACTCCCTACTGAAAAGCTGCGAAAAGGAAGTGAACATACGGAAAACCGGTTATTGAACAAATTATTGAAGTTCACTCCTATTATACAGTCGGGAGAGCTCAGCCTGATACATACAAGGAGCTGATTCTGTTTGATAAATTTAACCATAAAGACATTCTAACGATAAATATATGTAGTATACCAACATCAGCATGGCTGATTTTTTTAGAACACGCGTTCTCTGGCAATAGGTAAAATATAATAATATAATGTAACGGCAATTGGTATAAGTATTAAACTTTTTTCTTGCAACAAGATTTGAAAATAATTTTTATAATAATATAAATATGTGATCTCTGTTAAAAGATTCGCATGCTTTCATTCACATTTCTCTGTCAGAGAACTGAATAACATATAAGTTCTCTGTGTAATTGCTTTCCAATCAATTTTCCGTTTCCGCTGTACCTACTTCTCATGGCGCCCTCTACACTTCGTATAACTCATCATTCTTTAATACACTTTGGCGACACCTACTTGCGATTTCTTTTAAATGAAGCGTATGCCTTACATATCACCCTGTTTCTGGTAGGATATTTTAATAACGACGCCACGGTATATGCAACGTTCGCAGGAAATATTCATTTTGGGATCGGGTCACAGCTAAATAATTCTTTAACCAGAGAATGTTAATTTATCAGCTGGAAGAAATACAATAATATAGCATGAGAGAAAAAATACAGAAAAAAATCACATATCAAAATCAGATGAAATATAATAAATAAGAAATGAAATTAAATTAAATAATTTATATTGACATAAAATAGAGTAAAAATAAAAATAAAGCAAAATTATATAAAAATAAAATATAATAATAACCTGACATAATAAAAATAACATAATAAAAATAAAATATTATTGTATAAAAATTAATTATAATATTATTAGAAAAATAAAAATATTAAAACAATTTAAAATAATATATAAAGAAAATAAAATATAAAATATTAAATCAATTAAGATTAAAAAAATTAAAGCAGTTATTTGAGACACATTAAGACGAAGAGAAAATGTAAAAATAAATAAAATCAAAATAGACAAAAACATAGTTAATTAAAAATATATAAAAGAAAATAAATAATGCAAATAAATGAAGGAAAATAAAAAATGAAATAAAATGAAATTAAGAAAAATTAAGTAAAATAAAATAAAATAAAATAAATAAAATAAAATGAAAAGAAATTCAAATAAAACTGAAAAAAAATTATAATAAAATAGAATACAAAAATTATAAAACACTACATACGATTTTTCTAATTGTCGCTTTGTAACCGTCTTCAAGCGGCTGATGGTTTTTTATGAGAAGCTTTTTATTTCATGCCAGAAATACACTCGCAGGACTTGACATTCCCTTCCGAGGGCGACACTTATTAGAAAAATTTATTTTCCATAAATTTGGATGATGGTCGAAAAAGGCAAAAAAAAATAAAGAATAATAACAATAATAATAATAATAATAATAATAATAATAATAATAATATAAAATAATAATAATAATAATAATAATAATAATATTGATAATATAAAATAATAATAATAATAATAATAAAAAAAATAAAATTAACTAAAACCAAACTATATGAAGAAAAGTAAAATAAAAAGGTTGGATAAAAGAAAATGAAATTGAATAAAATTTAATACCACTATGGAAAAAACGTGTAATATGAATTAAAATTAAATTTATTTATTTATTATAAATGAAAAATAATAATACAATTATCATTTTACAGAGAAAGAAGCACTAGCTGCCAGGGCTTACGGCTTATATTAAATTAAGTTAAAACTAAATAGAATATAATAAAAATAAAATAAATTAAAAGAAAGTAAATAAATATCTTTAAAGCAATTTGGCGATGCGAAAACTTTAAAAAATTCTTCGGATTATTTAGCTAAATTTTTCAAATTAGCTTTTCGGCATAGAATTTATTTATATTTATTATGTATTTATTTAGTTATTTTCTCTTCTCCCAACACTGTGGTTGCCTATATATTATATATATTATTTTCATTTCCACAGCTGACAATTTTTTTATTTTTTTGGTTTCAATTGTTTTTCGCTTTTTTTTTTTTTTTTTTTTTGCAGTGAAGATTCACCCCTTAAAACGACTTCTCCCAAAGATAAGCTATTTTTCTATACAAAACACTTCCACCGCTTTGAAATAAAAACAAATTGTTTATTTAAATTTTTTTTGTTATTATATTTTTTATTTTTGGAATTACGATTTTTATTTGTAATATTTAAATTTTTCAATCTTCTTTCCTTAATGGGCACATACATACCTATATATGCAGTTATATGCCCACACATTAAATCGTTGTTCTTGTTGTTGTTGCTGTTGTAGTGATAGCTCTATTCACTTAAATTAATTTATGCATTTTTAACTTAAACGTAACTAAATTTAAATACATAATATATATATATATATGTATATGTATATTTTATATATAAATTTTCAATATATATGTTTATAAATTGTTTTTAAAGCGAGGATTACAGAAGATTTTGTTAGAATTGTTTCGAGTAGAAAAAAAAATTAAAAATAAATAAATTTGAAGCAAAACATAATTGTTTTTGTTTTTTGTTTTAATTTAGTTATAAGAAAAATACAAGACAAGACAAAATAATCGAAAATGAAATTAAATTAATTTAAATGTAATTAAATTAGCTATACAAATATGTGCAAGATTTTTTAGGACTATTGCGTGACACGTATCTATATGTATCTATGTATATGTATGTATGTACGCTACTTTCGTTTATGATTATATTAACAACAATTGGAAATACTTTATATTTATGTATACATATATATGTGTATATATATAAGGTTTCTTTCGTTTATTTTCACATATGCATGTATATATTGTACATATCTACTAATTTCTTCACGACATATACTATATAAATGTATTGTATATATGTATATTGTATGCATGTATATAGCATATTTTAGTTTAGTTTAATTATATTATGTAAATATTTATTTAAGGCGACCAACGGCTTAGTCTGCATGTTCTTGAAATATTCAATTGTTTAATTTATTTTTCAATAATAGTTTGTTTGCATTAGCAATAATTTTCACTTATAATCTCTTACTTTTACAAAAGCAATAATTTTTTTTTATTTTGAATTTCTTATTTATTTATTTAATGTGCTATTTTGGACAATTTTAGTTTTGTTTTTTGTTTTGTTTTTTTTTTTTTTTGTGGGCGGATGATGGAACACATATGAATGCTTTGTTTTATACATATATATTATTTATGACAAAAATAATAATAATTTAATAAAATTCGTTGTTGTAATATGAGTAGTTGTTAGCTTTTAATAACAAAAACAGCATTTAGTCTTTACAAGCAAATAAATAAACGTTAAGTTAATATATGGGCGTGATGTATGTATGTACTGTGATGTGACTTGAAGTAGCGCAAAAGGTTTACAGTTAATGCATTTAACAAAAAACTAAAAAAAAAAAACAAGAAATGTTTAATTAAATACAAATTACTTATAAATGTTTACTTATTTCATAACTACGTGTATGCATTTTATAAATTTAAGCTAAACTTAAAGCTAAACAAAAACAAAATGTATAAATATGTTTATAAACACATATTTTAAACTATATTATAAATATCTATAATAATAATGTGTTTAGGAAAACATTGAACTAAATCATTTTTAAGGGCACTATGAAAGAAAATGTATCATTTTTAACTTGTGAAAAAGTTTTTTAGTAATTAAGAAAAAAATTTATTTGAAAAAAAAAAAATATTTGATTATTTTTTATTTGTTAACAACGAAAATGACACTTACTTTTGCTTGCTTTGTACGCGCAATGAAAAAAGAATGCAAAAAAAGAAAGCTCACTTGAATTTATAATGAAATTTTATTTAAAAAAAATTGTTTTTGTGACCTGTACTATTCATTTTTGTGATAAGAAACTTATTTAATTTTTAATACCGTAGTCTGATTTGAACACTTTTTTACGGCTCACATTAAATGTAAGAAAAAAACGAGTGTTTTTTAAATAAAAAAAATTTAATTTTATTTAATTTTTACCACTTTCGAATCTACAATTTTTGGTACGACTATAAATTTTTATTTAAAAATTATTAATTAGAAGCAATAATTTTGAACGAACTTTGAAATACAGATTTATAGAGTCTGAATATTATAACATGGATAAAATGGAACAATTTTCGAAGAAAAAAAAGAAAAATATTAAAAAATATATATTTGAAATTTTTTTCAATTTTATTTTTTAACTTCTATTTTTTAACATTTTTTTCTAGTCATTATTTAGGGCAAGATTAACTGCAAATTTATTGTTAACGCATTTTTTGAATATTATATGTTTTTAATTTCATTTAGCAGCGCAAAGCAAGCAAAATGACTCGAGGTCTTTGTTTTTTACGAAAAAAAGTATGAAAAAATTAAGATTATTATTAGGCTTCAGAAAAAATCTACGCAGTTTTTCAAAAACAAAAAATTTGAATGATGAAAAAAAAAATAATATTAAACAAAAAAATATTAAGAAAACAAATGGCGAAAAACAAAAAAGGAAATACATCCATATACATATATATGAACATGAAAATGTATTTATTTAAATATTTCCAAAAAAATAATTATATTGAATGGAAAATAATCTGAAATTATTTATTTTGGTTTTATAGAAGAATCATTTAACTGTCACTTCGTTGTATTTGTTTTTTTTTTCGACATTATCTAATTAATTACTTTTAACACATTTAACATTTTTTCTGCATGTGCTCTACACATGCGCCACTCATATAGCTTTGCTAAATATATGTATAAAAAAAAGTGTGTTAGCAAGAGCGTGTCTAAATTCTAATATATGTATATAATTACAATAATGACAATTAGCATTAATACAATTTCTTTCACTTTTAATTTTACTTTTTTATATTTTATTTAATTTTTTAATTTTTATTGACTTAAATTTTTTACATTTTATTTTAATTTCATATTTTATTTTAATTTTATTTTTTTTTTTCCTTTTTATAATTTTTAATTTTTTATATTTTTCTTATTTTTTTAATTTTTTTTTTAATATTTTTTTATATTTTTATATGTTATTTAAATTTTTATATTTTATTTTAATTTTTATTTATTATTTAATTTTTTTAACATTTTTGATTTTTTTATATTTTATTAATTTTTTTATGTTTTATTAAATTTTTTATATATTATTAAATTTTTTGTATATTATTAAATTTTTTATATTTTATTAAATTTTTTATATTTTATTAAATTTTTTATTTTTATTTATTTTTTTATATATTTTTCTTACATTTATTACACTACACCTGCATTTTACTTATTTATATTTTATATTTTCACGTTTTAATTAATTAATATTATTTTTTTTTTTTACTTTTTTAAATGAGATACTGACAATGGTAATGTTGAAATGTTAAATGTCAATTTATTTAATAATTTAATGTCGATGATAAACTAAAACTATTTAGAGTACGGCTGGCTGAACGTAGTAGCAGCACAAGTTCAAACACATAGTAAATGAAACAAAAAAAAAAAAAACGAAGAAATATACAAAAAAATTAACAAAAAATTATTATATTTTAATATTACATTTATTTTATTAATTGGTAGCTTAGTTTATATTAAAACTAATTTTTACTGTAGCATATATATTTAATTAAATTTAAATACAATATAAATAACGAGTTGCATGAGTTTTTGTGAGGCTTTTACGATTCTTTTGCATTAACATATATTATCTTTTTTTAATTTTTATTTTAATATAAATTACTGTATTTTTTTTGTGGTTTAGTTAGATTTTTGGTTTTTCATAAGTGTCTATATTTGTTGTGGTGTGTAAGAGGAGCGACGAGGAGCTAGGCAATTTTTAGCAATTTTTTTTTTTTAATTTTATTGCTGAAGTGTAGCTTTTAAGAGGGCTGTAAGTATTTGAAATTGCTTTAAGTTTGAGTTTTTTTTTTTAGATTATTAAGCGCGCATATTGATTTATTGATTTTCCTTTGGAATTTACTAAATTTGAAAACCGAACGGTGAACAATTTTTTTTTTTAAATAAATATGTATGTATATTAATTATTTAATTTTACTTTTTATATTTTTTATTTTTAGCACAAGGCTTTAGTCATAGAAAAAACACTTGATTATTTTTTAGAAAATAAAATTAATAAATACAAATAATATGAAATAAAATTTAATGTAAAAAAACTATGCGATTTTTCAGAAAAAATGTACAATTTAAGAAAAAAACTTTTTATTTTTATTTAATTCTTTACGTATGCTGGCAAACACAAAAACTCAATTTAAACTGACTGTAACGAAATTTGGCCGAAAAATAGAGAAAAAATAAAGAAAAAATTTTAAAAAAAGTTTAAGATTTTTTGATATTCAAATGCCCTTTTCATTGACTAAAAGCCTTCACTAAAAAAATAATAATTTACATTTAATAATAATAAATAATTGGGAGCAAACTTTAGGGGAATTCTCAGGAAAAAAACGGTATGAGAAAATTTCGGTGCCATAATTTTATTGTTTATTAACGGAAGCAAGCAAATATAAAGATTAAAGCATATCTACTTTTTCTATAAACTTTTAAGAAAATTATATATTATATTTTAATACTGTTGCTGTTGCTGCTGCCATTACTTCTTTCGCGTATAAAGTGATATAGAATTGTAACAAGTTTTAGTACAAAATATATATATTTTGTTTTCAAACTTTTCTTATGGCTTACGCCTTTATTTAATATACTTTTAACAAAAAAAATCATTTAAAGTTAGATTTTGTTGGCCTTTCTGTTTTGTTTAGCTGCCAATTTTTCATATTCCTCAAAAGCTGCCCGGGTACTATAAACGTTGTTTAATGCTGTGAGTTTTAGGCTGTTTCAAAATGATATGATAAGAAAAATGTAATTTTCGGCAAGAAACTATAGTAAGAATGAAAGACTTTTGCATATATGAAAGCAGTACAACAAAATAATCATATAAGAAACTACAGTTTTGAAATCAAATATGCAAAGATACTACGAGGCTTACAGTGCTACTATGCACCAACGACGAAAAAAAAATATTTTGCAATTGATATTAGAGTTTATAAAAAATTAACAATTTTTCGAAACAGCCTAAAACCAGTGCAATTGCATTTTGTTTGTGTGTGTATATAATGTTATCTGTGTTTTTTTTTTTAAACAATAATTTCATATGCTAAATTAAACAGTCAGTTATTTAAATGTGTATGTGATAATATTTAAATAAATAACTTTTTTAGGCATATATTAATATTTCCGTTATAGTACATTACTTGTTAACTCTATTTCAACATTTAAACTTCTTTCTTATATATTTTCTATAATCAAATATTTAACTCATTCATATTTTTTTCGGGCTTTTGTTACACATTTCTTCCTTTTTAGCTTGTTTAGGCAATAATTTAAATTTCAATAAAGCATTTCTTTTATTTAAAGTAATTATACATAAACATATTTGTAGAAATACATAATTAAAACTAAAGTGTGCAAAAGAAACTAGGTTTTCAGTATAATAAATATAAATTATATTTAAGTGATTTATTTATACAACAGCGACAATTTTTATTCATTATCAATCTTATTTTTTTGCTATCAATCATTGATATTTCGTTTTGTTTTTGCATTTACAAATCTAATTTATTTTGTAACTTATCAACTAGGCATTTGTATTAAAAAGGAAATAATAGTAATTGATGATTTGAAAAAAAAAAAACAAATGTTTATAATTTTGATGATTTCTTTTTTAACCAAAACAATAATGATAAGAAATAGTACGCCAAAAAATATGAGACTAAAGCGTGCACAAGATATATATGTATTTAAATTTTGACAATGTAAAATATGTGCGAAGAGTTGAACATTATTTTACACTAAACTGTGCTTTGTAGTTATAAATACCGAAAAATTTCGTTTTTTAAAACTAATCGCAACGTTGAAGGAAAGTTTGTTAATAAAAACGTGAACATCTCATATACGCATGCGCGCTCTTACGATTTAATACATTCTCCCGGTTTGTTATTATTAGTGCTTTTTATTCCGCCTCCTACTAATTTTAGTGCTATGCAAATTTTATGTGTGCCTTTCTTTTATTCTTCTCTTACTTCTCTTATATTACGCTACAATACATACTCAATGCTTTAATAACTTTTCCTTACGCACACGCTTCGCATATTCTCTTTTTCATCAAAACTTTACACTTGAAGTCTTTTTGCTGCTTAATTGTTGTTCTATTTTTTTACTTTTATAAATTTTGCAGCAAAATTTTGCATTAATTTTTTTTATTTTTAATTCTATATTTTTTATAAACTAAACAAATATAGCTTATTTTAGTTTAGCAATAGCAGTGGCGGCAATATTTTTCCATTTCTCTTGACGGCGTTACTTCCCAATTTCCTTGGTTCATTCATTCACAGCACCATCTTTAATGAAATTAATCTTGGTGTGGTTGTTGTTGTTACTGTTGTTTTAACAACTAATTAAGGCGTTTTGAGTAATAGTATATCTTTTTTTCGTGTTCGACTAATCGTTTTACTTCGTTGATAGAAATAGTTGCGACCGAAGGTCTTTTGTAATTTATACGATTTACCCGCTAGGAACTTGGTTAGCTCTTGTACGTAGCCTCGTGCGATGTCATCTGTTAGGTGTATGGATATCACCTCGATTTGTACCCGATCGAAGGGTAGCGTTTGTAGGATCTATAGGAGAGAAGATGACAAATAAGCGAGTTTGGTTAGAATAAATGAAAAACTAGTAGATAAAAAAAAATAATTAAAAATTTAATTAAAAGAAAATTAAATTAAATTAAATTACAGCCAGAAATTTAATATATAAATAAGGAATAAGGTAAAATAAAACAAAAAATTTTTTAGTAAAATATAAGACTACATTAAATTATATAATGTAAAATGAAGTAAATAAATTTAAAAAAATTAAAAGAAATAAAAAAATAAAAAAACCAAAAAATAATTAAAAAAAAAAAACAAAAAAAAAAATATAAAAAAACACAAAAAAAAAAAACAAAAAAATATAAAAAAAACAAAAAATATAAAAAAAACAAAAAGAAATTAAAAAAATTAAGAAAATAAACAAAAAAATTAAAAAAGAATAAAGTATAGTACAATATAATATAACAAAATAAAATAATAAACGAAAGATAAATTAAAACAAAGTAAACCTAAAATCACTTTAAATTTATAGTTTTAAAAGAATTATGGATAAATTAGTTAAAAAAAGAAAAAAAAAAGAAATAACACTTAAAAATTATTTTAATTTGAAAAATAAACGAAAGTAAAAAAATTATTTTATATAAATTTTGGAAAACAGAAAAGGAAAAAATAAATAATTAAAAAAAACGAATAAAGTAAAAATTAAAACTATTAATTTAAATAAAAAATGTAAGGAAAAACATAATTAAAAATTAAGTTATATTAAAAACTAAAAATATTGAATTAAATAAAAAATATAAAGTAAAACATAACTAAAAATTAAGTTAAATAAAATAATATATTATATTATAAAAATCACAAACCTAAATAAGAGAATGAAAAATAGGACTTAATAGTATACATTAAATAAAATATTAAAATTAAGAAAATCAAATAATTATTAAAAAGATATTAAGTAGGTAAAAAAACAAAGTAATATCAAAAAACTAAAAATATAAAACAAAATTACACATTAAGTCTTTATTTTACTTAAAATAATATTAAACAAAATATTTCAAATTAAAATATAACAAAACAATTATATTAAACAAATAAAATTAAATTAAAACTTAAAATTAAAAATAATATTAAAAGCATAAAACTTGAAATAGAATAACATTAAAAAAAATATAAAATTAATTATAGAAAATACAATACAATAAAATTAAACAAATTAACTTATATATGACAATTACAACAATTAATTTCTTCACATTTCCAGCATTACACTCACCTCCAATTCATGCCCATGAACACCTAAACTGAGTAGATCGTATTCCACACGATTACAGGCTAACATTAGCGAATATAATGGAAAGCATTTGACGCGCGAATTAAACCACGATGTTTCTTCATCCAACAAACTATTGATGCGCACCTCAGACTCTTCGTTGTGTATCGTAACCTAGACAAAGGCAAAAGAAAAAAAAAACAATAAAATGGACAAAAATTAATTTTTGCAATAAATAAAACTGTTCCACAACCACAACAAACTCACCTCTTTCGGATACGGATTCGGTGATATACATGCATGCACCACCTGCAGACCCGGTCGTTGTGCATTCTGTTTGCGCAAGGTGAAGAAACGACGCGGTTCCGGTTCCACTACCAAACCTACCCAATTCAATGTAGCCGCTAACCATGGCGACGTCATCAGATGACCCATTGCACCGGGTAGTGATTGTATAAAGGCACCATTCTCTTTACCACCCACTAAATCGGACACATAATGCGCCATTTCCGCGGTAAGACCTTCATAGTGTGTACTGAAATTGAAATGCGTCGACGTCGCTGTCGCTGTAGTGGAAGAAGCGGAGGAGGATGCTAATGCTGCTGCTGCTGCTGCTGCTGCTGCTGCTGCCGCCGCCGCCGCTGCCGCTGGAGATGTATGCGTGGCTGTTGCCGTCGTTGATGTTGTTACATCTATTGGCGCATTCTTCAGGAAGTGCATAGGGTATTTGCGCATATGGATTTCGCGCAGGAATGCTATGAGTGTGGGATCATCTTGTGCTACGCCGAAAAATTCATAATCGCGCGACATATTCAGTCGAAATTGTTTATGACGAATTTCTGGAAATAGAAGGGTGAATGCGTACGAGAGAATTAGTTCAATGTAAACAAGTAAAATTGTAGGTGTAATTTTCATAAATGTAAATATGCAAACGTAAACATCAAGAGGAAGTATTATATGAGAAAATATGCGAAATTATACGGATCAATGCAAATATAATCAGAGAATTTTTTTTACATTTCAAAGTTTATTAAGAGTATCGACTTAGTAGTAGCTATCGTACGAGTATATGATTAAAAATGGACCACTTTTTTATATTCTTAATTTTTTTCATTTATATTTTATTATAATTTATTTTTATTGCATATTTTATTTTCTATTTTTATTTCAGTTTATTTTATTTTATTTTATTTATTTCATTTTATTATGTTTATTTACTTATTTATTGTATTTATTTTTATTTATTTTTTATTTATTTAGTTTTTCTTTTAGTATTTATTTTTATTTATTTTTTAATAATAATTTTATGAAATTCCTTTTTTAATTTTTTTATTTTAATGTATATATAATTATTATTGTTTCTTATTTATTTTTACATTTTTTTATGTTTTGTTATTTATTTATTTTTATTTTATGTCATTATTTTTTATCTTATCTTATTTTTTATTTTATGTTTATTTATTTACTTTATTTTTTTATTATATTTTATTTTATTTTATTTTAATTTATTTTATATTATTTTATTTTATTTAATTTAATTTTATTTTATTTTATTTTATTTTATTTTATTTTATTTTTTTTTATTTTATTTCATTTTATTTTATTTTATTTTATTTTATTTTATTTTATTTTATTTTTATTTTATTTTATTTTATTTTAAGAAACGCATAACATCTACTTTGTTGCAAGTCTTTAAATAAAATAAACGCTATATACCGTTATATAACTGTATTTTAAAGTCATTTTACTAAAGTGCTGCTATAAATATATAGCGAAAAAGGGCGTACTGTCGAATGAGTAAACACAAATTGAAAATGCAGACTACGGCAAGCAATCGTCAGGTAAATAAAAAATAATAATAATAAAGTACGGTCAAGTTAAAAATGAACGTAAATTATATAGAGAATTAAAAGCAAACGGTGTCTAAAAAAAAAGAGTTCAACACGAACGAAGCGTGCTACATATTTTTGCTGCCCCTCTCCCCACAAAGGTAGCACATAACGTTATACAGAAGTTATTCTCAACTCTTACGGTCACTACAGACATAGTTGCGTTTCCTGCACAACCACCCCGGACGACTCGGACGTGTAAATGGGTGTGAAATCTGCTGCAGGCACTTTTTAAATTACCAACTAACGAACGAGCCAACGAACGAATGAGCTAACATCAGTTACTAACACCTTTTACTCATTTCCGAACACACTTCCTTTCACCGCGTTCAGTTACACACGTGTGCATATACATATATACGTGTATGTATCCTTTCACATTTACTATCCTTTCGTTTCGTGTCCTTTTATTACCATACCACCTTGACGCCATCAGCGGGCATTAACGGTACATTTAGTAGGTGGCATAATATATTTCAAATTGGTTGCCTCAACAGTGAACATGCTGTGGGGGCGTGCCGCTTTCACCTTCAACTTTGACAGTTAGTAATTTATTCAAATGCACTGCGTCAGGCCAGTTCACTCGGGTTATTCATGTGCGATATTTCCCCATTTTAACATATTTTTCGCATTTATTTCTTTATTTTTTTTTTTTGCAACGGCTTCAGTTGCCCGTGTCGGCATTTTGTTGTGCCATTTGGGCATAGCATGTGAAAGTCAAATAAACTACAATATTAGTGGAAAATGTGTATGTAAATTTGCACTAAATATTTTCGCAATTATTATGCTTTGTATTTTTTTCTTTTTTCCTTTATTTGTAGTAATGTCGCTTTATTAGCATTATATAATTTAATGATTTCATATCTTCATGTTGATTAGGTAATTTCATTTTTGGTGTTTTTCTTTTTTCTTTTTGCAAGGACACACACGACTTTTAGTAGCTGTCCGTCGTAATTGCTGGGTAATGAAAATTTTATGATTTAATGGCTCTACTAAAGTGGGCTGAGTTGTTGAAATTGTTCATTGAATATAAATTATTAAATTAAATTCTACAATAATAAAAAGTTTTTTTTTTTTGATTTACATTAAACTGCTACCTTTAAATTTCTAACACATTTTATATTGGAGAGTTGCGTATACGCCACCGGATAGTAACCCTTTACTGAGCTCTTTATGTATTATTATATAATATTATTCAAAGACTATACCATCAAGCAAATAATTTGAATTAAAAAAAAATTAAAATTTGATAAAAAAAAAACTAAAAATTATATGAAAATGAATAAAACTAAATAAAATAAAAAACTTAAAAATAAGAATAGTAATGAAAATGAAAATAAAAATTAATAAATAAAATAAAAAATAATAATAAATAAAATAAATTATAATCCAAATGAAATATAAGAAAATAAGAAAAATAAATAAAATTATAATAATATAAAATAAAATAAAATATATTAAATTAAAATTAATGAATAATAGAATATAAATGAAAAAAAGAATAAAAACAAATTAAAATTAATATATTAATATATTAAAACTAAATGAAATTTATTTAATATATTAATTAATATAAATTAAAATAAAATAAAATAATTAAAAGAAATCAAGATAAATAAAAAAATATAAATGATATAAAATAAAATAAAATACAATAAAAAAAATAAAACAAATCAAGATAAAATAAAATAAAAAAGTACGTTAAATTAAAATAAAATAAAAAAGTAAATTAATATAAAATAAACTAAATAATATAAAATAAAATTAAATACAAAAAAATAAAGCCCAAAATAATATAATAAAGAAGAAATAAAATATTAAAAAATAAAGTTTAGAAATATTAAAAAACTTAGTTAAATAAAAAAAAAAATACCTCACAAAAAAGTATGAAAAACTAAAAACAATCACAAAAATAATGCAAATGCAAAAAATTATTACACTTTTTCGCTTTCCAGTAGTGAAATTGTAGCTCATAAACATCTAAGCTAAGTTTAGTGGCGTAAAATCGTAGAAAGGTGAAAAACTGCATTAAAAAATGTAGTATTGCCTAATGCTGTTATGGCTTTGGATTAGTAATTAATTTTACTTGTTTTGTTATTACAGTGCAAAAAAACTTGTGACAGTCGTATTTAATTGTTTTTTATTAATCTATATTTAATTAATATTTTTTTTACTTTACTTTTTTTATTTTATATATATATTTTTTATACTTTATGACATCTTCATTTATTATTTTTTAAATTTATTTTTATTTATTATTATTATTATTAACCATTTTTAAATCTTGTATGTATTATTACTATTTTTATTAATTATTATTATTATTTATTATTATATTTTTTATTTATTTCTATTTATTTTTATTTATTATTTACTTCTATTTATTTTTATTTATTATTTACTTCTATTTATTTATATTTATTATTATCTTATGTTTCAAGTGATATGAGCTTCATAAAATAAAAACAAGAAATGCGTTTGATAATAAGATTTGTTGGTTTCGGTTTCCGAAATTTTAAGCAAAAAGAATGCGACTTTTTGATCTTAAACAGTTAGAACTGAGCAAATAAAAATCTTTTTTTACTGCTCTCTAAAACAGAACAATAGTATGATGAAAAAATACTTACAAATAAACATGTCCAAAAATATCACTTTTCGCTATAAACTGTATACAAATTTATCGTACCAAGCAGTGTATTATATAAAAAAAAAATAATAAGAAAAATCATAGAAAACAACCATAAACTACAATAAAGGCGATTTTGAAAATAATATTAGAAATCAAATTACATAAAAAATCTCTGTTCGCTTTTCATTTTTGTTTTCCATTGTCAGGTGACATTTAGCATACCAAATTCACCAAATTTAAACATTTCTTCGATGGTCATTAGAAACCCACAAACAATTCGTGAGCTTTTGAGTGACATCCAACGCATTATAAATTTCAAAATCGGACGCAGATCGATTTACCTGCCTTAATGTTTGTCTAAGTATAGCTAATGGTTTATTAGATTTTATGACACTGTAATATGATTATTCATAGTGGTGTGATATTTTAGGTATGGTCATTTGGATACATAAAAAAAAACATATATATATATATTTTTCTTGGCGGCAACATCAATACTCGTATAAGCAGAAAGAAAGAGTTAAGCAGAAGGTGTACCGAGACGAAGGCGGGAATGTGTAGTAAATGTAAGAATAATAGTGGGTGCGTTGCGACGTACATGCATACTCGTACATCTGTATGTGTTAAGTTATGGCACGTGTAATGAATTTTAAGTAGCAAAATTTATGACTTAGTTACTATACGTATGTACCCTCTTATGTAAATACTTACATACATATTTATTGATACATGTAAAAGTGGCAAAAGGAAGTTTTCTTTTTCAAATGTAATGTAGAATGAGGAAATACAAAGAATTTTCAATATTATTTTTATAGCGTGGTTTATTTTCTGTAGCTATTAATTCAAAGTATTTTTATTTGCTCGAAAAAAATGAAGTTTCAAATCGGACCACTTGAGCATGTTTTTTTTTAACAAAAGATATGTGAAAAAAGTACCGAAAACCTTGGAGCACGAGGAAATCAAACACAATTTAATTTTTTTTCCCCCTCAAATAAAGGAAAATATTTGATTTTAATCTTAAATTTTATTTTTATTAAACTTTTATTTTTTATATATTAAATATTATTTATTTGTGTTTTTTTTTTTTTTAATTTATTTTATATTAGTTTTTCTTCATAATTGATTTTTTTATTTCTATTTCAATTTATTCTTTTTTCTTTATTTTGTATCATTTTAATCTTTTAATATTATTATTTATTTCTTTTCCCATTTGACTTAATTTCCTTTGATTCTTTTTTTACTTCGATTCATTAAATTTTATTTTTAAATATTTTTTTTTTTCAATATCGTTTAATTTTATTTATTTTCATTATTTTTAATTTAATTCAATTTAATTTCATTTTTTTATTTAATTTTCTTTTTATATAATTTTATTTTTTTATATAATTTTATTTTTGTATTTTATTTTACTTATTTTTTAAATTATTTATATTTTTTTATTTAATTTAATTTTCTTTATTTTAATTTAATTTTCTTCAAATCAAATTTAATTTTCTTCAAATTAAATTTAATTCTCTTTAATTTAATTTGATTTTCTTTATTCTATCTTGCTTACTTTTTTTAGTTTTATTTTATTTATTTTATTTTAATTTTAGTTTATTCTATTTTATTTTATTTATTTTATTTTAATTTTAGTTTATTCTATTTTATTTTATTTTATTTTATTTATCTTATTTTATTTTATTTTATTTTATTTTTATTTTATTTACTTTATTTTACTTTTGTATTTTAATTTATTTTCTTTTGCTTTATTTTACTTTTGTATTTTAATTTATTTTAGTTTTATTTTACTTTTATATTTAACTTTATTTTATTTTACTATTATATTTAACTTTATTTTATTTTAATTCATTTTATTTTATTTTAATTTAATTCCTTTTATTTTATTTTTTTATTTTATTTTATTTTATTTTATTTTATTTTATTTTATTTTATTTTATTTTATTTTATTTTACTCCAGTTTACTTTATGTTATTTTATTTTATATTATTTTATTTTTTTTATTTATTTTTTTTTATTTTATTTTATTTTATTTTATTTTATTTTAATTTATTTTGTTTTATTTTGTTTTATTTTATTTTGCTTTATTTTACTTTAATTTATTTTATTTTAATTTAATTTATTTGATTTTAATATATTTTAATTTATTTTATTTTTATTTATTTTATTTTATCTTAATTTATTTTATTTTAATTTATTTTATTTTGTTTAATTTTAATTTATTTTATTTTGTTTAATTTTAATTTAGTTTATTTTGTTTTAATTCATTTTGTTTTATTTTATTTTAGTTTATTTTATTTTGGAATTTAGACACTTCACGAAATGTGAATTTCTTAAATTTTCTTTCTTGCTACACTAAAATGAGTTAATTTTATTACTAGACTTTATGATAGCACTAAAAGGGGTAAACTAAAGTCATTTAATGAATTTTTATATGTGTGCGTGTGTGAGCGCTTATGTAGTGTGTCTTCGCCGCACCGTTGTTAACCTCCCAAATAAGCACTTTATTACTTAAATACATTTCAACGCTTTGCTAATTTTTCATAAACCGTTACGCCCTTTCAATTACTACATGTATGCTTGCAAGAAAAAAAATTATGGACTAAAAGTAAAAAAAAAAACTGCGATATTTCATTTAAGCATTTTTAGTTTTTTCTTTTCGCATGCCAAACGCAAAGCAGTTGGGTCGGTCATCAGTCGTTAATTGCAGTTAAATGTTTCGTCAGGTCGAAAAGTAACTCAGGGTCATATTTAAAAAAAAAAAATGTGTGTGTGTGTTTCTTTTTAATTTTTTTATTTGTTCATTTTTTCGAAGGTGAAAGAACGACGCTTTCAACTAGCAGAGGGTTGGTATGAGCCAACATACAAATTAGTAATACCCACACCAAACCATACTATCCAACCAGGCGGTAAGTCAGCCTGCTCAACGAACCACGTCGTACATTCGTCGTTTTCTTGAAGACTCTACTGTCTTGAGTTGAATAATGGCACAAGTAATAAAGTATTTAAGAAAGGCCATAAAAATGGAAGCTTTAAACATTTTGTTGAGGGGTTGCAATTAACTTTACCCCCGAAAAATGGTTGGAAATTTTAATAAAAAAGTTAGTAAACACTGAAAAGAAATGAATAATGAAAAGGGAAACGGCAACGGGTAGGCATACGAAATAACTACATTGTCAAGGAAGGGGCGGTAAAACATACTTCGAACATCGATAAAAAAAACAATATGCCACAGTAAAATATTGTTCATATTCAATTATTCATGAAACGATGAAAAACTTTTCTATAGACGCATGTACATGCGTATGTGTGCGTGAGCGTATAATGCTTGACACAAGGACTTTTTGGAAGGGTCTGTAGTGGTGCCGCGCATTGAAAACAATTAATTGCTCTTTGGATCATTTAGGTTTATATCACGAAAATGCTTTACTACATTCAAACCTACCAAAAACCAATTTTGTTGATAGGGCAGCTCAATAGCAGCGGATTAATAGAACTAGCACATATTTAATTATTTAACTGTGTACATTAAGTTCATATATGTATGTTCGTACATACCCACACAAAAGCATCACTCGTATAGAGCTTGCAAAATGTATGTAATTTTCGACAGAAAATCTCATTTTATACGTTATTGATTTTATGCGTAAGTACCAATTGAGCTAACGGTCGTTTGAAAAGTTCACCCTAAAATAGGGTCAGCCATTGTTTGTTTGTTTCTAATAATTGTCGACAAGAGTTGCAGCGGTCTATTCATTCTTTTTTTTGCTTAGTTTTTCCCTTTATTTTTTATTTTTCGTTCATTTTTTAAATTCACTTTTTTATTTTAACTATCTGTTCTTTTCTTTAGACAAATTTACGATTTTATTTCTATTATTTTATTGTTTAAATTTTTCATATTTTCAGATTTTATTTTTCAATTTTTTGTTTTAAACTTTCTTTATTCATATTTTCGTAGTTTTTTCTTTCCTTTTAATTTATTTAGATTTAAATTCTAATTTTTTATTTTTTTTTTTTAGATTTTCGTTATTTTTATAATTTTCATATTATTTCTATTTTTTTTTCTCTTAATATTATTTTATAGATATATTTTTATTTATTTTTTATTCTCTTTATTTTTCATTTGGTATTCTTAATTTTAATTTTCTCTTTATCTTTTTTTATTTATATCTTTTTTTTATTTTTATCTTTTTTATTTATATTATTTTTATCTTTTTTATTTATATTATTTTTATTTTTATCTTTTTTTATTTTTATGTTTTTTTATTTTTATCTTTTTTTTTATTTATATCTTTTTTTTATTTATATCTTTTTTTTATTTATATCTTTTTTATTTATATCTTTTTTATTTTTATCTTTTTTTTATTTTTATCTTTTTTTTATTTTTATCTTTTTTTATTTTTATCTTTTTTTATTTTTATCTTTTTTTTATTTTTATCTTTTTTTATTTTTGTATGTTTTTTATTTTTATCTTTTTTTATTTTCATCTTTGTTTTATTTTTGTCTTTTTTTATTTTTATCTTTTCTTATTTTTATCTTTTTTTATTTTTATCTTTTTTTATTTTTATCTTTTTTTATTTTTATCTTTTTTTATTTTTATCTTTTTTTATTTTTATCTTTTTTTATTTTTTTTTAAGAAATAGAACAAAATACAAAATTATCAAATAAATTCAAAAAAAATTTAAAATACGAAAACGAATAATTAAAAAAAAAAACCAAAAGTATAATTCATACATTAGAGAATAAATAAATAAACAAAAAAATTAAATGTAAGAAATAAAAACAAGATAAAAATAAAAAAAGATAAAAATAAAATTATTTAATATATTAATATTTTGATTCTAATTTATTGTTTCCATTTTTTTTTTAATTATCTTTACTTTTTATTTTATTCGTTTTTTATCTTTATATTTTTTTTTAATTTGCATTCCAGGTAATTACATCTGTTTTAGTTTAATTTTAGGTTAACTTAGTAACAACTTACTTTTTGTCTTTATTTAATTACATACATATTTACTAAGTTATTCAATTTTGTTTGCCGTGACCTTTGAGCGGTTAACAGAAAACACATATATACTTTTTGAACGGTATTCACAAGCTAATAACTAATATATGCAATCGCTGTCGCTGATAAGATATCGTATTTTTCAAGTGTTGACTTTTATGGTCTCAATAAACAATCACTAACGAGAAATGGAATTTTAACAATTTTTACCCAATTTTATTTTTAAACAGATAACAAACAATTACTTTGATGTTGCCTTAGGTTGGAATGCAGTGTTATCAAAGCAAAAAAAAAGTATTACAAGAATACAAAAGTATAAAAGACCTTAGATATAGGGAAAACCGATAAAAAAAGTGTTTGGCGATAAGTCAAAGAATTCTGAGGAACAAGCTGACTTTTGGCTTGAATTTTCGGTGAGAATATATAAGATTTGATCCTTTTCGTATTGGGAAAATATTTGCCAAAAAATTGTACTCTTCTTCTATGTTAAGATATTGTAATGCGAAGAGATTTCTAAAATTTCAAAAAACTCAAAAATAATCATCGTAGAAACATTTTCATTTTAAAATACCGTTTAGGGAAAAGCAAATTCTACATAAAAACAACCTGTTAAAAATATTGTATGCTCGCCGTTATCATAAATATTAATAATAATTTACAAACTAATAAAATAAATAACACACGTAGGACCATAAATCAAATGGTTGGGCAATATATATATACATATACCATATACATATATATATAACATATGAGTACTCGTATATACATAAATGTGGCAAGACGAAAACACTACTAACGACATAAATAAGAAACGAATAGATATGTATATGAATGCTCATGATATATGTCACGTGCTAAGCTGCATTTCGAGGAATTGCTCGTAATAAATAAATGCTTATGATCTACATCTGATTTTCGCAAAAGTAGAGAAATGCGAGAGGCAAAAATTGAGAACAAAAAAAAAAGGAACAAAGAAAAATCACAAAATAAACTTAATTTATAAGAAAATAAGATAAAATAAAAATAATAAATAAAATAATTATAATTAAATAATTAAATTAAGCAATATATTAAATTAAACAGTATAAAATAAAATAAAAAATTATATAAAATAAAATAAAAAATTATATAAAATAAAATAAAAAATTATATAAAATAAATTAAGGTGAAATAACTAAAATAAAACAAGCAATAAAAATAAAATAAAACAGAATCTCTCAAAAAGCTAACTGCGTCTACTACGAAAAGCAAGTCTAACAAAGCTTACACTAAATTGCACAATTTCCAAGGGGTTTCATGTCATAACAGGGGGTCGCTTTATTTATGCATAACTCGCAAACGATATTTCATCTCTTTTGCTACTATACCTATTTGCATATTTAATTTTTATTTATTTTTTTTTTTTGCAAAGAAAATCGGAAAAACAACACCAATATGCGGGCAGTCAACGTCAGCTACCCGGATATGAGCAAGCGCTGAGTGCCAGCAACTCACACTACTTTCATAAACGACATGTACCACACGCTGACTACTACCCCGCTCAACAATCGCATGCATGTGGAATATACCATACATATATACATATTTAATACGTTTAATAATATTGAAGTAAATAATATGCTCTTTCTCTCCAGCGCCACGAAAGTAGATCGATCGTTTGTTGCACGCTGCGATAATTCTATTGCTGTGCAGTGTTGTGTAGCTTGAGCCCGTTGCTGTCAGACGCAATCGCTTGTCTACAGCTGAAAGCCAAGAGCCGACAACCGACCACCGGCAACCGGCAAACGCCATAAAGTGGAAAATCACATCAGTAGTGATGAACGGTGCTGAGTAAGAAGAAAAAATGCAAGTATGATGGAAAAAAATTGTCCAAAGTGAAGTTGAGGCTTAGGGTTTACGTCGTAGTCAGAGCCACACAATGAGCTCAGTGGCAGAGGGTAATGGGCAGTGTGTGGTAGTGCTTTATTATGAGAGAAAGGGCAACAAATATAGGAGAGTGAGTTATAATAAGTAAGTAAATGAACGGCAGTAGATTTTAATCGCTTCAAGTGCCACACAATCGTGCCACAAAATTAATACACACACACATGTACTCGTACATACATACTGACTCAATCGTTGATGTAGCGCAAAAGCCGGTCAGTAAGTGAGGGTTGTTACGCGCACTGAGCTTAAGTTCATTACATTTCACACTTCTTTTAAAAAGCATTCACCATAGGGAAATCAAAAACGAAGGAAGAAAATAAATGAAAATGTAATTAAAGCTGCTGATCAACGCAACACAGGCAAAGCCAAAGGAGGGGGGATCAATGACACATATTGCATTTATGGAATTAAATAAAAAGGCAAAAATCATATTCAATCAATATCTAACGCGTTTATCGAAATCGATATGATTAAGTGAAGGACCGTGTACAGGCCGCTGATAAATTATGACCCATTTATTGAGCCATCAATCAATCACTTAGACAACCCTGCGCGCGTAAGGAAATAAGAATAAAATCTGGAAATCGTTTTATTCGAATCACAAATGGAAAATATTCAACAATTTAAATAAAGTGTGGAAATTTGTGTCCACACTCCGTATAATAAAATTGATTGCGACTAATGAGTGCTGATTTTATTACAAAACGCCTTTTTTTCTGAAAATTTCTGAAAATTAATCCTCATTGCCCATCTGTTGGAAAGAAATGCATTCAAGGGCGTAAGTGAATAATCCAGCACGACATATAGTTTATATGTAGTTGCATAAATTTAGTTGGGCGCCATGCATCTTTAATGAATTTGCATTGTAAATATATATACATTTTATGCATATATTTATGTATCACATACGTATATATGTAAATATGTATGTACATACACTTAATGTACTATTTCCTTCTATTTTTTAGGTGCAACACATTTGTCATTGCGTTGGTTGTTACCGAAATGTTCCAACTGTTGTTGACATAACCTCAAATGCATTTGTATATACAATGATTTTGAAAGCAAACACCGAAATAACAAGCAAAAAATCGTACGTGTATGCTCTACTACTCAAACAGTGTTTATAAGAGGGAAAAATTTGTGCAGGTAAACTTAAACTACTGAAATTAACATTTTGATGAAGATAAAAAAAAAAAATAATAAATAAAAAATATAAAAATTTATACCAAAATATAAAAAAAAATTAAAAAAAAAAAAACAATATACAAAAATTATTAAAAAATTTAAATAAATTAAAAATTAATAAAAAATAAAAATAAATTTAAAATTCGGCTAACAAAATTAAAAAATAATAAAAAAGTTAATACGTAAAGTTAGTTTAAAAATAAAATCTATAGAAATAAAAAATGATAAAAAATAAATAAATAAAAAAATAGAAATTAAATTAACGAAATGAGTATTAAATTTATAACAGAAAAAAAATTTAAATTGAGTTTAGAACACAAAATTATGGAATCAGAAAGTCAATTTTTAAAATAAAAAAAAAAAAAAATTTAAAAAAATAAAAAAATAAAAATAAATAAAAAAAATTTAATAATTCAAAATTTGGAATAAAATTTAAAAATTTAATTTTGAAACATTGAATTAAGAAAGGATGAAATCGGTTTTTTCTTGAAAAGAAATTATTTGATTAAAAACCTAAAGTGGAGAGAAAAAATTTGAGGAAAAAAATTAAAAAAATAACGTAATTTTAAACAAAAATAAAGTTTACAAAAAATAAAATTAAGAAAAAAATTAAAACTTAAAAAAATAATTTAAAATAGAAGTTTTAGAAAATATTATAATTGTGAAAAAAAAATTAATTGAGCAAAATAATTTCTAGAAATATATTAAAAATTTGAAAGATAAATTTTAGAAAAAATCAATTTTAGAAAAAAATAATTTATAGAAAAAAAAATCAGTTTAGATAAAAAAAATAAAATTATTGAAAAATATTATATTATTGAAAATAAATTAAATGATTGAAAAAATGAATTTAAAAAAAAAATTATTTTTTGGATATGCAATTAAAAAAAAATTAAGTTAGTGTAGAGTTAAAAAAAAGTTTTTTAAATAAAGTTAGCTTAGGAAAAAATTTATTTATTAAAAATAAAATTTTGGCAAAAAATTAATTTTGAAAAATTTAGCAAAATAATTAATTTTGAAAAAAAAAAAATAAATTTAAAAAAACAAAAAAATTTTTTAAACAAATTAAATATTACATAAAATTAAACTACAAAAATTAAACTGATTTTGTTTAATAATCTGAAAAACCTAAGTTTTTAAAAATCTAATACTTTAAAAGCTTAATTTGGAAGTATCAAAATTTGAAAAACATGCATTTCGGACAAAAAATAATTGCAAATTGACAGAAATATTTAAAACTTTTAATGAAATAATGATAATTGAATGAAATTCGATCGAGATCGCACCACGTCTTCTGGTATTAAAACAATAAATTACAAGTCACATTTTAGCTTAACCTACCACAGTGCATTTTGTCTGGTTGACAAATGGGTAAGAGGCATTAAAAGTGGTTTAATGAAGGCAGTAAATGTATGAAGGTGCAACCAACCAAATGGTTTCATTGTTGTTGTGCTTCATTTTTGTGAAGTTTATATGGAAAGCGGCAAAACAACAAAAACAAAAAATCCACCGTATACAATGCGTATTAGTACAATAGAAACTCCACTACACATATACAAACATATAGTTTATACTACAAGTACTGAAAAGCGCACTGAGTGCTATTCAAGTTAATAGATCGAGATTGACAAGTAAAGATAAGGTCGAAATTGGGTACACTTGGTAGAAACCAAGCGCAAACTTGGTAACGGTAAATTTCAAGAGGAAATAAACTACTAGCTACTAGTGTGCACCACAACAAAAAGAGAACTGGGAAAAAAATATTCAAACATACACCAACGATCATGACACTGGTTATGGAGATTTTTTTGAAAAATTTTGAAACTACATATTTCAACTAAAATATATTTATAAAAGATTTTTTTATTGAGCTTTAAGGGAACCCATGAATATATATACTAGCCCTTATTAGCTAACAATGCGTACTACTTTTTTATTTTTGAATGACAAATTTTATTTTTAATTTACAATTTATTAAAAAAAAAAATTATAATTTCACATTAATGAAATTTTTTAATAGTTATTTTTATTAATTTGATTTATTTTAATATTTCTATTTACAATTCATTTCTTTTTTATTTTTTGTACATTTTCTATATAATTAATTGTTTATTCTTTTCGCAGATATCAATTTTTTATATGTATATATAATCTATTATTTCACATTTTCATATATTTTCATTTCTATTTTTCATATTTTTTATTTTATTTATATTTTTCATTTTATCTATATTTTTCATTTTATCTATATTTTTCATTTTATTTATATTTTTATTTTATTAAATTTTCTATTTTGTGTATATTTTATTTTTATTTATATTTTTAATTTTTTAATATTTTTTAGTACTTTGCTTGGTTTTTTTTTTATTTTTGTAATATTTTTAACAATATTTTATTTTTATATATTGATATTTTTTTTAATATCGTTTAACTTTTTTAATGTTACATAATTTTTTCTTTAATTTTATTTAAAGTTTTTTATTGTTATTTTTTTATATAATTTAATATTTTTATATAATTTAATATTTTTATATAATTTAATTTTTTTAATATGATTAAATTTTTTTTTAATATTATTTATGTAACTTCTTTAATATTATTTATTATTTTTCTATCACTTTTTTATTTTGTTGATATTTTTTAATTTTTTTCTTAGTAACGTAGTAACTTTTTTATTTCTTATTTTATTTTTATTTATTACTTTATTTTTTAGTTTATTTCTCTAGAATTTTTTTTTTTAATTAAAAAAAATCTAAGTCAAAAGGCATCGAGTGTTTTATAATTTTGATCGCTAGTGTATACCTATGTGAATATATGTGTGTGTATTTGTATTTGTTGAGCTGAAGCATAAACGCTATTTTTTGGAGAGGGAAGCGTGGAAACAAACAGGTAGTAGTACAAAGAAAATTAATTTAGAAAGCATTCCAATATTTTCAGAGTTGCTTTATTTTCTAGTGGCACTTCTTGCCCTTATTGCATGCGAACATGATTTGCATTTACAATACGTATGTATGTTTGTATGTAAATATTCTGCCAAATCATGAAACCTTCTATAATTAATGCTCTCCCTCACTCTCATTGTCCTTCCTTTTGCGGATTTTCTCACGCACACTTAACAGAATGAAAATCATTCCCTTACTGCGATAGAATTTTCTTTTGGAACGTGACCACAACCACCTAGGAATGGATTGTATAAATACAATGATATTCTTAAATAAAGTGAAGCCATTCACAAAACGAATGTGTTGTATATGTATATGTATAAAAAACAATAACAAATGTCACATCATCAAAGTGTACCATAAAATCAAACGCGAGGGAAGGAATAACAACAACAGCTAAAAAAACTACAACATCAAACAAATTCTTATAAGAATGATATACGAGGGAAAAGAGCTCACTTAAGTACAATAAAAAAATATTATTTTCAAACAAATTCACACCCAAAGTCACCAAAAATAAAAAAAATAAATAAAACATGCAACAACATAAGAAACATAAAACTTAAGGTATACATACATACATACCTATGTATATGCTAGTGGAGAGAAAGCAGGACAAGTGAAGAAATTGGGGGAAAAGTAATACTGAACAAAAAAAAGCAAGCATATAAATTGATGAATCATGAATGGCGGACGACAAGCACAACACAGTGTGCCCAAAAAGTTACACTACCGCCTGCCTAGACAAAAGCGCTAGGTATTTACATACGAGTATATGTACATATACATATGTACATTTATGGATATGGACCAAGCAAACAAATAAAAAAAAATTTAAAAAAACTTTGAGAGCCAATTGAAGCTGCAGACAAATTTTATGGGAATTAAATCTAATATATGATGATGATGTTGTGTACCCATTCTGCTCCCCTTTGCACGTGTAAATTACATACATACATAAATTTATTTACATACATACATATGTATGGCCTGTCAATGTGTTGTCTGCGGCTCATTTCTTCAATGTGACAAATTAATAGAAAAAAAATAGAATTTACCATTTAAATAATTTTATTAACCAGCTCCACTTCATACACACACTCACAAACAGACAGCTGCCCATGAGAACGAACGAATGTTGAAGAAAGTGTATGAAGGCGAGCGACTCGGTGCGACAGGGCACACGGCACAGCAGCAGTGGGACACACAAAAGAGGCGGAAAAAGTTGACGAATACTGAAAATGCCATTTGATGTGTTTTTCTAATTATACATATACGAGTAGATAGCGCTTGATGGGACCTAGAGCCTATAATAAGGCACCTCCGATCGGCTAAAGATTTTTGTGAAGAGCTTTTGTTTCATGTCAGAAATACCATACACTCGGAGGGCTTGACATTTCCAGCCCAGGGCCCACCAGATGTTCAGGACTAGAGCCCTTACATTCCGACTAGCAGTACGCATTACTAACCACTCCACTATCGCTGCCGCCATAAAGAAATATTGAAGTAGAGAAAAAGAGGGTACAACTAACGGATAGATTTCAATTAGTTTCAAACCAGTTTCTTGGAAAAACCACACACATCTTGGCTCTCAGAAGAAGATTTGGAAATATTGGAATTATTTTGAAAAATATTTTTCAAGACTAAGTTCAAGACTTATTGGTTTCAAAGTTTTACAAAAGATGTTGAAGAATAGACATAAACAACAGAAGTCATTACAATTGGCTCTAATCCATTCTGATATTCTTTTTTTAACTTCATTGTTTTGTTCCTTTAACTAATTATTGCCTTTTATGCAACTGGCTAACCTACCCGTGTGAAGCCTTGAGTCACGACTAATAGAGAGAGAGCATTAGTGGACCCACCTCGGCATATAAGTCTCTTCATCAATGAGGTGATATCACCGCCGTCCAAGAGACATATGACATCTCTCCTGCGGGTTAGGGGTTCAAGAATTTACCCGCGGTAAGGCATGCTTGTCGTATGAGCCTTTATACCGGAACGACCCGTATTTTTTATCCGGCCAAGGACTGTCACTCCCGCAACATTCTCCAAAACCTACTTTGAGGAATATTTTTGCGGTTACAACAACAACAACAACAACAACAGACATTCAGAGGAGCGCAAATTTGGTGTTGGATTTGTTCTAGGAGAGGGATTTCACCGTAGAGTATTATCATCTTTCACCCAAGTGACGAAAATCTTGCCACTATCCACATTAAACCGAAGTTTTGTTTATAACAAATTGCTGTAGCTGTTACAGAAAGCTATTTCCTATCTATCTAGCGACGTTTTGCAACTTGCGGTTTGTGGGAGAGGTACTAAGAGTTGCAGAGAGAATCGAGAGGCATTTGCAGACAAAAACGATGCCGAAATACATGAGTATTAAAGCTTGGGAAGCTGGCCAACAGAAGCAATGCTCGAAAATTATATGACAAAATGCTGGTCATACTTACTTTTGGACCCAAAGAGGTGATCTGATGAGCGATACCCAGGGTATATTGAGTTTACTCTTCTCTCTTCTACAGCCTGCTGAAAAGCAGTGAAGATGATACATCAGATGATGAATTGCACAGACCAAAGAAGCAACTGTTGGCAAAAGTGATTCTGCGTTGGATTTCAAGCTTGACATTTTTTTTGGTTCTTATGCTGGGTAACTTGTCTTGCAAAAGAATTACTCACGTTGCCGTCAAACACGACGTGCTAACTAAACCCAGATATATATTTAATAAAATAGAACATATCCTTCTGGTAACTTGGTCTTGACACGATAATTATTTCCCCACATAAAAACCAGTTATCCACCAAAGAATACCGACCTTTCAGTGAGTAAGTTAGTGTATCTTAGAGAATCAACTAAAGTGCTGAAACATCTTGCAGTGAAAATTTAGTACCTTAAACTATATCTGAGTATTCATATTGACACACTTTTCTCAGCCCCACACTTATACAGGATCCAGGATATTTTTGGCGATCACATTTGAGAACACAGTTGAGAACTGCATTTTTCTCAAATCAACATTAACTTGATGGCTTGACTTAAAGACTTTTCTCCACATTATCTTTCAAAAAAGCCAGCAACAAACAGCCAATTCACGCTGCTCAGCCCTCTTAGAAGCAATACAATTTCCACTCACTAATTTGAAAAAGAAAAAAATCAAATATATGCCAAAAATCTCCACAGCCATAAGTCCATAAAATAATATCTATAATAACAATACAGCTCAGTTTTGAGACAAATAGTGACCCCCTTACATGATTGCCCACCTAATAGAACTTCTTTTCTCATAAATAAGCTAAGTTGACATAGCGACAGCAAAAGCAACCTCAACAACTAAAGGGATGTGTAAGAGTGAGAGAGCAAGTGACCAACATACTCGTACATAAGTATATTACATATATAATATTTATAATTTATATTATATGTGTAAAGCATCCAACCAAAAATTCTGAAAAGCGATCAAGAAAAATCAGAAGAAAAAAATCTTTTAATTAAAAAAAAAAAAATTAAATAAATCGTCAAATAAAATAAAAATCAATGGCCGGCCGTTCGTTTGTCGTCTGGATGCGATCAATTTGTCTGGCGTGGCTTTTAAAACGCTAAAAGAAGACACTTTTACCGCCTGACGACTTTTCACTTGCGGTTGTTCTTCTTTTTTTGTTGCTATTGGCCTGACTGCCTGTCGATGTCTTGTGTGTGTCTCGTCTAGCTCTTATACATATATGCACATGTATGTAAGTGCAATGCAGCAACATCCGATGGATATGGATAGATGATGATGGCACATATGGCATCGGCATCTATAGACTCTCACACAAGTAGAAATTTAAATGTTGATATTTTTAGCTGAATTTAATTTATGAACGGCAAGGTGTTATGGTGAATGCTGGCTGACTGACTGGCGACCATATAGAGGCGGGGCCGTCAACAAGCAAGTGAGCTGTGAGCAGTGAGCAACGACAAAAACGTAGACGCAGACGACGAATAATAAGCTGTTGCCACTGTAGCAAGCCAACGTGTTGTTGTTATTGTTGCTGATGGCGGTCACTTTGATAAGGTGATTTCAAATAAAAGGTAAATTAATGGCAGGCAATATATTTTAAGTGTGGAAAAATGGAAAATGGGAAATTATTTAAGTGATTGTGCATACACATATGTACATACATACATACTATATACATAAGAACTAGTATAAGTATAAATGTGTGTCATTTACTTAGTAAATGTATGTATGTTTGCCTTGTCAGATAATAAGAAAAGGATTAATTGTGGTAAGATATTAATGAAAAGTTAAAAGTATTAATTTTTTTAACGATTTTATGTTTTCCGAAAGACAAAAATTCGAAATAAATTCTTTTGGCTGGCGCTTAATTTTTATTCTTTTTTTTCAATTTAAATGTCAGTTTATTAATTGGTTCTATAAATAAAGTTAATGTAAGAAGATTAAATTTGTGAAGCTTTTAATTTAAATGCATCGTAAGACGTGTTCTATCAGATAGTCGGATTTATGCTGGCAAATGACCAAAAATTATTTTTGATTAAGCATAAATTGTCTAAGAATTATTGTGGTTGGTAATAGAATGATTTTCCTTCAAAAATTTATGAAATTTCTTCAAACTTAAGATAAAATTAAAGAGGATGTAAATTAAAAAAAAAAACATAATTAAGAATATTAAATTTTGAAAATTAAAACAATTAAAATAATAAAAATATTTAAAACAAAATATCTTTAAATATTTGGAATAAAAATAATAAAAACAAGAGAAAATAAAAAGTAGTATATTTGAAAAAATAATGAGTTAAAAATGTAATAATAGTTTAAAAAAAATATTTGGCAAACCTAAAATTTCAAAAAAAAAAATTGAAAAAAAAATAAAAAAATTAAAGAAAAATTTAATTTTATATTTCTGAAAAAATGAGAGCTTTAATAATATTATTGTAATTTTTTTTTTTTTTTAATTTGAAACATATTTAATCTTGCACTAAATAAAATTATGGAAGTGTAAAAAATAAAATGTTGAATAATTTTAAATTTGAAAAAAAAAATTAATTAATTAATGCCAAATAACAGAAGTAATAATATAAAAAAAATTGGAAAATAAATCAAAAAATACGTTAAGCCAGTTTGGAGCTCTTTAAATTTTGATTTACATTACATTTTGAAAACATACTACATCTTAAATAAAGCGAATATTTATTACATCTTGAATAAACCAAAATATATAAAAAAATTAATTTAAAAAATTTAAAACATAATAATTTTAAATACCTAATTGGAGAAAAATTAAAAAAAGTTAAAAAAAGTAAATAATATTAAAAAAGTTAAAATAAAATTAATAATAATTAAATTAATAAATATAAAAACTTTCAGAAAATAATTAGATTTTGAAAAAATACCTACGTATAATTTTAAAAAGGAAACAATTATAATTTTTAAACAAAAATTAAATATTAAAAATTTTCAGAATAAAATTTAATTTCAACAAAATTCAAATTTTGAAAAATAATATTAAATTTCGAAAGAAAAAAATTAATAGAAAAATAATATTGTGAAAAAAAGTTAAAAAAATACCTCAAACTTGAAAATTAAACTTTGGAAAAATACCATTTTCAGACGCATGAGAAAACTAATTTTGAGATAAAATACCAAAAAACCAAAAAAAAAAAACAAATAAAAATATTGTAAAATTTAAAGAAAATTAATTAGAAAAGTTATTAAATTAAAAAAATAAACACTCTCAGAAAAAACTTAGATATTGAAAAAATACTAAATTTTGAAATAGAATGGCATTCAATTTTTGAAAGAAAAACGTTAAATATATATAAAATAACAAATAATTTTAGATATTAAGAAAACGAAAATTTTAAGAAAAATATTAAATTTTTAAAGAAAAAATTGATAGAAAAATAATACTGTGAACAAAAAGTTATAAAAACCTCAAACTTGAAAATTAAACTTTGGAATAAATATCATTTTGAGCATGAGAAAAAAATTGTTGAGATAAAATACCAAAAATAAAATTTTAAAACAAATACAAATAAAGAAAAATCAAATTTTTTCGGAAAATAAAAGTTTATGAAAATCCAAATTTTGAGAAAAATCAAATTTTGAGAAAAATTAAATTGTGATGAAAATATAATTGTGAGAAAAATTAAATTTTGAGAAAAATCAAATTTTGAGACATATTATATCTTCTAGTAAAATTAATCTGAGAAAATAAAATCGTGAGAAAAATAAAATTTTCGATTTAGGAATTAATCAGCAAAATTAGATCTTCTCTTTTTCTCGCAATTTCCTGATTTTTTTTTTCTATAAATACGTCAACTTTAATTAAATCATTGAATTGGCCACTGTCAATAAAGCATTAAAATTCAGTAACTCATTTTCAAAAATTCCACAATCTATTGACGACATCGCGGATTGTATGAAAGCAATAAAATGCAAATGAGTTAAAATAATAATAAAAAATACTCTAAAATAACAAAGAAATAAATTATTTAAATATTTCATGTCTTATCTGCAAATTACATCGCAAATCGTTTTCTGATGGAAGACCATTATCATAATAATAATGATCAATAATAGCGGAAGGTTAAAAAAAAGACACAAAAACAACAGACAACACTTCTTTGTGCTAAACAAAGCGAAATTCATGTCCATTATTATGCCCTACCAGCCAACTAGGAATTCATAACAGCCACATTGACGGTAGTAAAGAACGATTCTGCCTTGTGGTCATTTATTTTTGTTTATCTATTTTATTTTTTTAATTTTTTATTTTTTTTTTTTAATATTATTTTTTAGTCAACATCATTCATTTATCAGCCGTTTATCACGTCGAGTGGTGTGAATTGTGCTTTCTACACAACAATTTTGCTATATTAATTTTCTGTTATTTGATTTTTTCTCTTTTCTACTTTTACCGCTGCCGCTCCCTACCCTATCAACGTAATCGGTAAATGACAGCGCGTGGAGGAGTCCAGTATGGGACGACATGCAAATTACTTGCAAATAATAAAAAATAAAAAATAAAATTAAGTAAAACACAGAGAGAACAACAACACTTCTCTGCTTGTCACTCACAAAGAGTTGGCCAACTAAGTTTCACGCGGAGTTGTCAGCACAGCTCACCTCACCTCACTTCACCTCATCCTCTCTGGTGCGCTACTGCAGTTAAGCATCGGAAGCGAGTGTAAGTAGAGTCTTTGCAAAAGTCGTCTTCACGCGGACGTTGCAATTAACTGGACGCCATGGTGACTAGACAAAAGCGACACAAGAATGTTGTCATTTCCAACAACTACATGTTGTTTGTTGTTCTTGTTGCCTTGATAGAGTATTTCTATAAATGTTTCACGCCTTCTCATACCTCACGCCTCACAATTGAGTAAGTAATACGAATACGAATGCGAGGAGAGTATTTAAATTGTTGTTAATGTCTTGATAATGAATGGTGCAACAAAGTCCAGCACGAAAAAAGTTGAATCGTAAATTTCATGACCGAACGTCGCAACGACAAATACTCAATGAAAGTTTATAAGAGTGCGGTTAAAGGGTGTGTCGTTGAGTAATTAGATAGAGTATACAACTGTTATTCATTTAAGTTTCTTGGTAGCACTTTGGGTTTACAGATACAATGCCAGGAAGTTTTTTTTATTTCTTCGTAGAAAGAGAGAATTTTACTTTGAAATTACTTCAGTAGTGCAAAGTCTTACTCTTTCGGTATGGGATTTTTTGTTAGTTCTGATATATCAATATTTCAGGACTTTGAAAGATCCAGATATAAAAAATCACCTATTCACTATTCACCAATTAATCAATAGACATTTATGTTAGTGAACCTGCGACCCTACCTTTAAGAGATGATCTACTACATATATAACATATAATCATGAAATTTTTGAAAGATCTATATTAATGTATGGATAGTGTTCTAATATTAGCTGCTTGAGATATAAAATTTAAAATTCTTCCGATTTTTCTAATGTGTAAATGATTTCTTTCATAGGTGGCGCCAGAGTCGATATACAAAGAGAAAAATATTAATTAAACAGGAAAAAGGATTGGCACGTCGAGTACCGCCAGAAAAAAAAATAATTTTTGAAAATTTTGTTATGATCTAGTACAAGGGAACAATAATGTTAGATTTTTAGTTGTTTCTACTGTTAAGAGGAATTCGTAGTACTTAACATATAAGAAGGTAATCCATACATTTTGGGGACTGCTGAAGGAAGTTCTAAGCAATTCAGATGGAATCCGAAAATGCTATTATATACATAATATAGTATATAATTTTTTTTTTTTTCATTTCTGTGGAAACGTTTGCTTTAACACTAATTAAAATTATATATAGGACCATCACCACTGACTGTCAGTTCTGCCGACATCCTCAGGATATCGCACCATTTTATGCAAAGAAAAAACAGTAAATTTTGTAAAACAAAAAAAAACACTATTAACACCCAAAAAAAAGTACAGGGCAACAAACAAATTAGAGATAATAAAATTTAATGAAAAAAGAGCTAACAACTCCCCAACAGCCCAAGCAGTCAACAACTCCGCTGCAATCAAGCAATCAGAGACGATTAGCGAATTAAATAAATGAAATTGCCTCAAAGCAAATACGACTACATACATACTATAAGTACATATGTATCTACAATAAGTCCAAATCCCAACTGCAGCATATCAACATCAAAAGGTAAAAACTCAGCGAGAAGTACGGATATAAATATACCTGCATACTCGTACATATATACATATATCAAAATATAGTAAGCACATAGTCACATCCGACGCCGCCAAGGATGAGTCATAGCTGCAAACTGCGGCATGTAGAGAAAGAGAGAGTGAAGACGACCGATAAGTTCGCGAAATTGCAACGCCAGCCAACGGACGTTGGCGCATTTCATTGTCTGCTGCTTGGGCGCGTGCAAAAGTTTCGCATAAACGGAAAGCATTTTAATGAAAAAAGAAAAATTTAAAAAAATATGTAGATGTAAAAAAAGAAATATAAAAATAGAAAAAAGTTTGAAAAAATAAAACGACGAGAAGGCAGTCAGTTAGCTAGTCGCTCAGCACGAGTCAACTAAAACTAGCTAAAGCTAATTGAAGCAGCATTTGTAGCGTAGACAGCTGTTGCCTGATTGACAACGCTGCCCCATACAATTCATTCATGAACATTTTGTTGCCAACCGGCAGTCAGTGCTGTCAGTCTCTGGCGAAATAGAAGAGAAGAGGATGGACGAATTTGCGAAAATTTGAATAGGTAAAACTTGTTTGTATATTTTATTCTTTTCTTTTCGTAAATTTACAAAGTAATAATGCACATAATTGCCGTTTACGTGGCTTCGAGCGGAGGTGGATGGGTGGTATCGTAAGGGCACTTGAGCGGCATGCCGGGTTGAATGTAAACGGATAACTGACGTTTATTGAGTGTTAATGTTTTGTTTAAATCTTGTATTATTTTCTGTTTTACTTTTTATTTCTCTTTGTTTTATTTTTTATTATTTTTATTTTACTATTTATTATTTTTAATTTATATTTTAATATTTTTTATTATTTTTATTTTACCATTTATTATTTTTAATTAATTGTTTATTATTTTTAGTTTTATTAACTTATTTTTAATTTTTTTATTAATTTTAATTTATTTTTTATGTTATTTTTTATTAATTTTTATTTTAATTTTTATTATTTTTTATTTTATTTTTAATTATTTTTTATTTTATTTTTAATTATTTTTTATTTTATTTTTAATTATTTTTTATTTTATTTTTAATTATTTTTTTTTAATTATTTTTTATTTTATTTTTAATTATTTTTAATTAAATGTTTATTATTTTTAGTTTTATTAACTTATTTTTATTTTTTTTTAATTATATTTTTTATTCTTTTTTAATTTTTATTTTAATTTTTTTATTAATTTTAATTTATATTTTTATGTTATTTTTTATTTTATTTCTTTATAATTTTAATTTTATTTTTTATTATTTTTAATTTTATTTTTTATTATTTTTAATTTTTTTTTTAATATTTTTTTTAATATTTTTAATTTTATTTTTTTTATTGTTTTTATTTTATTTTTTTATTATTATTTTTAATTTTTTTTTTTATTTAATTTTTTATTGTTTTGTATTTTTTTTATTTCTTTTTTTCCATTTTATTTAATTTTTTTTTTAATTATATTATATTTTTTATTGTTTCGTATTTTTTTGTTCTTTTTTTATTTTAATTATTATTATTTTTTACTTCTTTATCTTTTATTTATTTTTTACTTATTTTTTAATAATTTTTTATAAATCTTTTCTTAATTTTTGTAATTTTTTCCATTTACCTTTTATACTCTTTTTCTATTAATTTGTTTCATTTATTATTTATTTTATTTCTTTATTTATTTTAATTTAGTTGTTTTTAGTTTATTTTATACTTTTTAATTTATTTATTTTTACTTTATATGAATTTTTTATTTATATTCTAACTTAATTTTTACATTTTTTTATTTTTTTATTTTTCTATTTTTTACTATATTTATTTTTATTTTATATTTTTTACTTTATTTTATTTTATTTCATTTGACTTTATACGACACTTTTTATTTATTTTTCTTACTTAATATTTTTATTTTACTTAATTTTTATTTTTTATTTTTATTTACGGTGGGGCAGTAGAAATAAGAGCCTCAGGAGAAGCGAGTAAAAGCTAATAGAGAAATATTATGTCTAATTTTGTTCTTTTCTCGTCTATTTAGGGCTACATTCCATGTGGTTAGCCTTATTCATCAACTTTCAGATCGTAATAGGTTTTTTGTAGAGGAACGAGGTATGCCTTTTTCAAATATCCCATCACTTTAGACAGCACCAACAAGGTCTAAAACTGCCTTTAATCACTCTGTCGATACGAACTATGTCAAACAGTTGTCTTATATTACTACCCTCTAATTCCAGACTAAAATCGCAATATCTGTTTTTTCTACGGAGTATGTATGTACGTTTGTTTTTTTCAGTTCAAAAGTGCGCCAGCAGTTTCTAAGCCCACGCTTGTTACTTCCGGTGCTTCATATAAATAAAAAAAAAACTAGATAGTTTAGCGAATAAACTGTAAAACACGACAGCATCCAGCAACAAAGTCAATATTAGACACATGTCCAAGATATCAAATTATAAAAACAAATAAAACATCAGGAAGCAACTGCGAAACCGAGACGAGACAAACAAATGTCTACAAGTCAAACAAATTTGAATGTTTTGATGCAAAAACTGCACGTTTGCTCATCGAAAAAGTATATAACGCATCTAATAAACTCACCTGTCGTATCCATGTAAACAATTAATATACTAAAGACGGTCGCGAACGATAGAATGCACAGCACAACTGGCAAAAGTTGACGATAACGTGATGGGCCGAGTAATCTGGGATCATATTTCTGCGACTTTTTACATCCGCTTGACGACGATGATGCCGCAGCTGCTGCTGCTGCCGCCGCCGCCTTGGATGTACTTGATGATGATGTTGACGTTGCCATCGCTTTATGTTGATGATGAGGATGGTGCTGATGATGTTGATGTTTGTGTTGATGATGCTCTTGATTGCAACATGAATCGCTATTGCTCCTCGCGCCCGAGCCGCTACAACAACCAGTCGACAGCGACTTTTGACAACAGTTATTACTATTTGGTTGTTGTTTTTGGTTTCTTTGAAAATGTGGCGCTAGTCTTGTCGGCGTTGATAGTGGCGAAGATACTGTGCTGGCTGAGGGTGAACTTAGTACACTACTCAAACCGCTGGCACAACCATCGCTAATGGTGTGCAGTGGCGAGGCACGCGGGTCGGCGGTGTAGTAATCAACACTACTCGCACCAAACTGCTGTTGGGACGGCTGCCGGCTATTACAATTGGCGCCGGCGACTGTTCGACTAAAGCGATGCTGCAAGTAATCTGGCTCATCCACAGATGTGGGCTCTTCTGTTGGATGTGTTGCAGTGTTTGGATGAGCAGCGGCTGCGCCAGCAACACCAGCCGTTGACCATCGTAACGTCGGCGTGGACGGCGTATAGTCTACACAGTCTTTGGTGCGGTTTCTGTTGCTTGTTCGGCTATTTGTATTCTGTATGTAGACATCATCTTCACCATCAGCATCAGCACAATTGAGATCGATATCATCGATGTAGGCCAAAACCATCGCATCCATGGTATTATACGCGAATTTGTTATCGAGCACATCCACAGGTGTTGGTGTGTGACTGCTGGTGCTGCCCCCACTGCTGCTTGGGTTGAGTGTTCGCACGGGTGATGCGCGTGGAAATGCGCTCGAGGCGTAAGACTCCACTTGCGGCTCAGCATCGGCAAGCGCTGCTGTGTTATTGGAATTAAATTGTTTCGTTGTGTTCCTCGTGGCCACCTTGGCGGGTGAGCTGTGCTGCCCCGCTCCTGCTGAGTGATGTCGCCTATGATGCGCATGCGATTTGCTACAGGAATTCTGACGCGCTGTTAGCTCGGCAGCTCGTTGTAATTGCTCGACTGCCAAGTCAGGATGCGCAGAGAATTTCGTAGACATATTTTCGCTCTTTTTTTGGTTCTTGGGTTTTAGTTGTATCTTTGTTTTAGAGGTTATGTGTTCTGTTTTTTTTTTTCTATCTAAATTCAGGTGGTATTAAAGTTTTCCACTTGAATTTACCAAAAGTAGTGTGGTTGTTTTCTGTTTACAGTGACTTATATTGTACATTTTGTAGAGGTTTACTCATCAATTGTTGTCGTTGTTGTTTCAAATGCTTCAAGCTGCAACGAGAAGAGAATGGGAATTTTGAACATTAGTGAGATCATCTATAAGCAAGACCTTAATGATATTTTTAAAAATTTTATAAATTAATTAGTTTTTTTTATACAAAGACGGATAGGACGAATAAACTTAAATAATTTAAAAAAAATCACTCTTCACAAAACTTAAAAATTCTAATTTAAATTTATGGAGCTAATTTTTAGAGACAAAAGTCAAAAAAAAATGTCAAATCAGTTTTTCCATATTTTTATTCTTCTCCTTAAATTTTTTATCTATCTCTCTCTATTTTTTATTATGTCTCTCTCTCTGTTTTTTATTATGTCTCTCTCTCTATTTTTTTATTATATCTCTCTCTTTATTTTTTATTATATCTATTTCTCTATTGTTTATTATATCTCTCTCTATTTTTTTTTTATCTCTCTATATTTTTTATTATACTTCTCTCTATCTTTTATTATATCTCTCTATATTTTTTATTATACTTCTCTCTATTTTTTATTATATCTCTCTCTATTTTTTATTATATCTCTCTCTATTTTGTATTATACTTCTCTCTATTTTTTATTATATCTCTCTCTTTTTTATTATATCTCTCTCTTTTTTCATTATATCTCTCTTTTTTTTCATTATATCACTCTCTTTTTTCATTGTATCTCTCTCTCTCTTTTCATTATATCTCTCTCTCTCTTTTCATTACATCTCTCTCTCTCTTTTCATTACATCTCTCTCTCTCTTTTCATTATATCTCTCTCTCTCTCTTTTCATTATATCTCTCTCTCTTTTCATTATATCTCTCTCTCTCTTTTCATTATATATCTCTCTCTCTCTTTTCATTATATATCTCTCTCTCTTTTCAATATATCTCTCTCTCTTTTCATTATATCTCTCTCTCTCTCTTTTCAATATATCTCTCTATCTCTTTTCATTATATCTCTCTCTCTCTTTTCATTATATCTCTCTCTCTCTTTTCATTATATCTCTCTCTCTCTTTTCATTATATCTCTCTCTCTCTCTTTTCATTATATCTCTCTCTCTCTCTTTTCATTATATCTCTCTCTCTCTTTTCATTATATCTCTCTCTCTCTCTTTTCATTATATCTCTCTCTCTCTCTTTTCATTATCTCTCTCTCTCTCTCTTTTCATTATATCTCTCTCTATTTTCATTATATTTCTCTATTTGTTATTCTTTTTATTACAATTTATTTACTATTTTGAATTTTTTCTCTTTATTTACTATTCTGTCACTCTATTATTTTTATTTTTTTCATTTTCTTTTTTTTCAATTTCCCATATATTTTATTCTCTCACGTTTTCTCTTTCTATTACTGTACCTCTCTGTTCCTCTCAGCTTTGTCCTTATCTTACTCAAATTGTCCTTAACTTTTTATGTCTCTTATCAAATTTATATCTCTATTTTCCAAATCTAATTTTGTATCGCTGATTTTTTCCCGAGTTACATATATTTTGCCATCCATATCTTTCTCTACACTCTTTTATTGATCTCTATTTTTCTTTTCTATACATCCTTCTCTTCTATTCTCTTTATCTATTATTTCCGGATAGCTAATAGTAGGTTAGAAGTTCTACAATTTAACTGAGGCATACATGTCATGAGGCGTTTAATTTTAAGAGATTCTCTGATAGTTGAGTCTATATACCGGATCGAGCCGAATTTTTATCCGGTCAAAAGCTATCACTCTCGAAATATTTAAAAAAAAAATTGGTTAATATTTCTGCAGTTGAAACAAAATTAAGATGCTCTTGTCTCGTGCCTGCGAATTTCTTAAACCAAATTTGATTTTGTCTTAATTCCACAATATAAACTGTAGGCAAAACCAGAGAAACAGAGGAGGAAAAGTGCAATGAACCCAAAAGCAGACAGTACTGTACCACAACCACTGCTTTGAGGGACAAGAAAGGATGCCTGCGTAGCTGCGCAATAAGGACTACAGCTTGCATCTTCCATGCTCCCTCAAAGTAAATTAGTGTGGTTACCAAGCAAATTTGCCAAGGCACTAGAGCACCAGCCGCCAACTGCCGCTAAACAATGCAATGTGATTCGTAACCGAAAAAAATAATGGATATTTTTTCAATTCCTCAAATTTTTCAAAAACATGGAAGTGCATATGAAACTGTATGGAATGCAGAGGAAGAGAGGAAAAGGGCTGAATAGCATAAGGTACGATGAATGGTAAGAGGCAGTGAGAGCAGAAAAAAAAATTAAATATTTTTCAAGTCCCACCTGTCAAAATCACTCAACGAGACATACAAATGCAAACACATGACGCGCTTTAAAGTGGAAATATGAAGACCATAAAGAGACTAAAAACCAAATGGAAGCAAAGAGTGTGTGGAAAAATACCAAAAAAAAAAAATTAAAAAAAAACATTGAAATTTTGAAAAAGCAACAACAACGAAAACAAAAAACATGTGCGGCATTTTGAACTAATTTAAAAAGGCAATGAAATACTCGCGCTGGACTTCCACTGACGGAAAGGAAAATAGAAAAAAATAATAAAAATAAAAATAAAAATTGGTGGTGCAATAAAGTACTAAAATACCTTCAAAATTAAATGTGTACATACAAACATTTGTTCGTATAGTTATTTTTAGTGTGTGGAACCAACCAACAAGGTACTCGTGTAAGTGTGCGCCTGCGCAACAGTCGCCTGAGCGAGCTAACCTAATGAAGTGGGCTCAGCTCAGCTGCAGACAAGAAGAGGCAGAGGCAACAGGCAGGCAGTGTGCAACAACATGAACTGACAACAACAACAAACATGTATAAATAATAAAAATTAAAAACAAGCGCAAGTGAGGAGTTTGCTCACAAACGAAAATTAAAAAGCAACAACAATAATAACAACCACTACAAGAGTACAGCGTACTTGTAAAACATAAACAACAAAAATATCATAAACAACAACAGCAACAACAACGAAGAAGAACAGCAGATGTTTTTCCAAGCAGCCGTCCATCATTCGCCACACCGCTTCTTCAGCAGCAGCAGCGACAGCAGCAACAGTCATTGGAGCAGCAAGTAAAGGCCGCCACCGCCAAAGCCAAAGTCCTCATAGCCAACATATTCTTAGTATGAGCATTGCAGTCGGAAATTTATGAACCATAACGTGCAAACGTCCGTCTGTCTGTCCGTCCGTCCGCCTCATCGACCATTCATTCAAGAGTCCATTCTTCGCTGGTTGAACTCTTTATCATTAGCGAGCCATGGCGGGGACAGGGCAACGAGTTGCTGACATGTGAATGTGGTAGACGTTCAAATTGCACGCAAATAATCGAAGAGCAAGAGGAGCCAACAGGGAGACGGGTGCAAATGAGGTAAGGAAGAGTTTTGCAAAGGCATTACCTGAGTAATGGGCGGTAGGAGGCAGTTGGGTGATGGTGTGAGAGGGTAGGGCGTTGGCAAATTTTTAATCCATTAACTTGATTGGATTCTTCGATTCTTGTTCAGACATTTTTTATAGCATTCTTCTTTTTTTTTTTTTTTTTTTTTTTTTTGAATGGAATTTCGTTTTCGAATTTGATTTAAATTAGATGTTGGCAAAAAAAAAGAGTATGTTGAATGAATAATTAAGGAAAATGGTGCGCTGAGTGAAGAATTTATGATAATTGATGAATTTATGGCGAAAGTAAAATAAACAATATGAAATAGAAATTATAAGGTAAATAATAACCTAAGCGAAATTAATATAAGAAAAGCAAATAAATAATGGAAAACAAAAAGAAAAATTTAATAAACCATAGTAAGCTTAACTAAACTAAATTAAAATGAAAGTAATTTAAATTAAAAAATTTTAAATTTTAAAGTAAAGTAAAATAAATAAAAATAAAAAATAAATAACAACAAAAAATAAATAAAAATAAAAAATAAATAACAACAAAAAATAAATAAAAATAAATAAAAATAAAAAAATTAATAAAAAAGAATAGAAAATAAACTTAAAAAATAACTAAAATAAAAATAATATATAAGACTAGAAAATGATAGAAACTAAATGAAATAAAACAAATATTAATATAAATATAACAAAATTAAATTAAAAAAAGAAAAATTTTATAAAATACCAAAATAAAAAATGTAAAAAATATAATGAATCAAAACAAAAATAATACTAAAATTTAAATAAATTAAAAAAACTATAATAAAGTAAAATAAACAAAATTAAATTAAATAGAATGATTTTAAAAAATAAAATAAAATAAAATAAAATACAATAAAATTAGCTAAAAATTAATAAACAAAATCAAATAGCTCGAAAAATAATAAAAAATAAATTACTAAAAAAATTAATAAAAGAAATTGTTTCAATTAAAATAAAATTAAGGATATAAAATAAAATAATAAGGTAAAAAGAAAATACAATAAAGCTTGTAAAACCTAAATAAAATATAAAAATTTAGATTAAAAAACTTAAAAAAAAATTAAATGAAATAAAATACGTCAAAAAACTAAAAAAAAGAATTAAAATTAAAAAACGTAATAAAGTAAAATAAATAAATAAAGGAAAATATAAAGCAAAACTTAACTTCGATTTTATGAAAGCCAAAATTTTTTTGTTAAAAAGAACTAAAAGCAATTAAATAAAAACTCCATTCACCAAAATAATTATGCCAACTGATTAAATGCATACGAGTATAGGAAAATAAAAAAAAAACGTTAACATGCAATATTGAAATGAACTCACAGTCAGACATATCGACCAGCACACGTCAATAAACAAAAATTAATTCAAAGCATTTCACTTTCAATTAAGAAGGTGCAAAGAAATTATTAAATAAATATGAGTGTGAGAAAAACTGCATAAAAGGGAAAAATGCCAGACAAAAACAAAAAAAAAAAAAAACAAAAAAAAAATAGAAATATGCAATGAAAGTGCCATGAGGTGCCAATCGTGATCAAAACTGAATAATTTAATAAATTCCACACTTTTCTTATTTTTCATTTTTTGATGCAAAAAAAAAAAAAGGAAAATTCAACTAAATTTCGGTTAACCAAAAATAAAATTACAATAAATAAAGAAGCAAATAAATTAGCATAAATGCACTTTGAAGTTATCGAGGCGGCATTTGGCTCCACTCGAGTGAGGAGAAATGAACACCACGTCTCATGTGGTGCAGCTTTACTTGAGTGCAAATTAAATCGCCGCAGGGTGTCATATCAAAAGGAGTGCACGCTAGCCGTGACTGCCTTGGACTGCTGCAAGTGGCTGAAAAAAAAATCAAAGAGTTGGCGCATAGAGTTTAGGATGGTCAAAGTACACAGTACTACACGTACATACGTCCTCTATGTATATTTTTGAAGCATGGGAAAATACAATTTAAGGAAAGTAATAAATTTCACTGCGCACTAAGGCAATAAATGTCAGTGGAGTTAGAAAAAGATATAAATACAAATAGAGAAAAGAATAAAACAAGCAGAGTGACTGCGATTTTATTGCCAGCGTAAACAAGGCGTACAAATTTAACTGCATAATCCAGACGCTTTTATGTGCCGCCGATATGCTCAGCAAACGTTTGGGCATATCCTTGAAACGGATTGGAAATGCCTTTGGAGAGTTGGAAATAGAAAAAAGTTTGAGAAAATGCAGATAACTAATAATATATGTATAAATAAAAGTATTAACTGAATTTTTATAATATAATAAATTATACTAAAAAAAAAATAAAGCAAAAAATCAATAAATAAAATAAAAATAAAAGAAAACAAAAAAATTAAAATTTAAAAAATAATAATAATAAAGTTCAACAAAAAGAATAATATAATATAAAATGAAATACCGTAAAATAAAACACAGAATAATTTAAAATAAAATATTAATTTGATTATAGAGTTAAATTAAAATAAAAAAAATTCAATTACATAAATCAAATTCAATTATATAAATAAAATTCAATTATATAAATTAAATTAAATTACAAAAAAAAAATAATATTAATATAAAAAAATAATATAAACAAAAAAATAATATAAAAAACATAAATTAATAAAAATAAAACTATCATTATTAATAAAAAAAAAGTAAATGAAATTCAACAAAATAAACACAATTAATATAAATTAAATTAAAAAAATATGTAAATTTAATATATAATAAGCTGAAGAAAAATAAAGAAAAAAAAATATAATTAAAAAAAAAAATTAAATAAAAACAAAAGAATAAAAATAAAATTAAATAAAAACAAATAAAATAACCAAATTAAGTTAAAAACATAAAACAAAGTCAAATTAAAAAAAACAAAACAAAATTAAAAAAATATAAAACAAATTTAAATTAAAAAAAAATTAAACAAAATAAAATTAAATTAAAAAAGTAAAATAAATTAAAATAAGAAAAAAAACCTAAATTAAATTAAGTGTTGTAAAATAGTTATTTTTAAATCATCAGTTCTTTATTCAGCTATAATAAAATATATATGTTTATATTTATTATATATAGGTACATATAAGATTTTTCGTGTTAGCATTTTGAAGGCATTTTATTTAAACTTCAAAAACTTTTTAATTTAAAAAAAAATCATGCATAACTACATGTTCACATGTTTTTAAAATTTTATTTTACGCCGAAATATTTTTTAATTAGCTTAGTTTTAATTAGTTCAGTTTTCCTTCATTTTAAAGTTCATCTAATCGACGTAAAATATGTACATCGAATCGATGAAAACCTTATTTTTTGATAATTTATAAAAAAATATAACTGTTTCAGCGAATATTATATTCATCAAATCGATGAAAATACGAACAAATATTCATCCAATCGATGAAAACTACAAATTACACCTGCTAAGCTATTTTTCGTTTTAAATTCGTTTGTCTATTGCCAATAGTTTGCACAATTAATATGTTATTATTATTATTATTCTTTTTTAAACCAAATATCTGAAATATTTTTAGAACAACAGCTTGCCTGTCAGCCTACCTGCTTATTTAACTGGTCACTCAATGAAGAATCTGCTAGTACGTATAAATGTATGCATGTAATTGTACTTAGATACTAAACCTAATTAGTTAACAAAGGCCAGTTCGACTACATTTGTACATATGTATGCAGTTACGTATGCCCCTCACAGTAACGCAGTTAAAACAAATGTAACGAATAAATATAAGCAAATAACAGCGAGTTCAGTGGCGAGTTGAAAGAATGTTGCTACTAATGGCCACGAAGAAGCCACTGGAGCATGGCGACAACAACGTATAAGTACTACATAGTACTATACCTATACAAGCAGTAAGACTAGTCAGTCAAGCCCAGCCAAGTCAAGCCAAACGAATCCAAGCCAATGGTCACTAGCTGGGCAGCAGCAGGTTAACGCGAAACAGCAGCGCACAGTTGCTGCTCGAACAAATATGGTATGTACACAACTAAAACAAGTAAACTATAAAAATGTGAGCGCTATACAAATCCGTCCGTCCGTCCATCCTTCTACCCATATGGCGTCATTATTCCAACAACTGACTGCGTTTTGACCGTCTGCAGTGCAATAATAAGAAAAATATACGAGTATGTAGAATATTCATCGAAGTAGCGATAACTAGAATGCAATTGCTTCTTGACCAACGCTCAAGAATGTCGCTCCTCATGGTAAGGCTAATAAATATGTCTGCTTCCTTGAACAAATAAAAAAAAAAAACCAAAGAAAAACAATTAAAAATGTAAAATGCAAAAACTTGTTGGCAAAATGCCAAATAAAAAAGGTCGGGGCACGAAAATTAAAAAAAAAAAAAATAATAACAATTTTACCGCAAGGTCTATTTATTTCGTTAAGGAAATGTGGCAAGTGTGTGGCAAGCCTAAAACAAACCTCCCTGCTGTAGCTATAAGAAGCGCATAGGATATAAAAAAGAAATACAAAAAAAAAACTCAAGTCCTTTATCACTAACGCTATCTGCAGCAACGAAGCATTCAGTCTACCGCCTGACGCTTTTCTTTCACTCACGTTCTAAGCGCAAAAGAAGAAGGACGCCACCAACGCAGCGGAACGCATACGTCTTATTGCAACTTTTTCTAGTTAATTTCGAAGATATCCTTTTTTTTTTTTTGTTCTCAGCCAAAATATTTTTTCACATTTTTTTCTCGTTTTCAACTCACTCTTCTTCTTTGCCACTTCGTTCGAAAAGTGGAACGTGCTTAATGTCTGAAACGTGAAATTTATGTGCTCACACTGTGAATGTGACTGCGACTGTGACTGTGACCGTCTACCGCCGACTACTCTCATGACCAGCAATAACTAATAGGAATAACGCCGGTAATCACACGCACACATCTATACATAGACACTTACAAAAAAATATATATATATACTGCTACCTTAAGGCTCAAGAAACTGGTTCAGTAAGCATCCATATGTTACGCCTAAATTTTTTAATTCAAATTAAGAAGCATAAATTTATGTAGGAGAAAGACAGAAATGTATGTATATACGTACATACATATTAAAATTAAAAAAAAAAAATGTTTAAGATAAGCAACTGTTAGCGCCTGTTGTTGTCCTGCTGCCATGCTGTTTTCTTATTATATGTACACATATCCTTTTTATTGCTCTTTACTTATATGTATATACATATGTAAGCGTCTGTGTGTGGTCATTGTGCCTCACATGCGGATCAAAACTACCTTTTGAGTTTTTATTTAAGTTTTTTTTTTGTTTTGCAAAAATTCCACTGCTTTTTTATTTTGGGCTGATAAAAATTTATAGTAAATATTTTACTTCGAATAAGGACCTCACGTTGAGGTTAAGAAAATTTTGTTTAATTATTTTTAGTTTAGAAAAATTTTATTCCAATTTCGAAAAAAGGAATTTTGGCACGTTTTCAGGGAACGAAGCTCAATAAAATAAATACTTTTACTTTTAGATTGTCCAAAGTGTGATTTCCTTTTGCGAAAATTTTCATGGAAGCAGGTTGGGAACACCAACTAAAGAATATCTGCAGTTTGATCCCTAATTAACTGACTTTCATTCTCTATATGTATATCTCTTTTTTTAATGATCTGTTAAGTCTTTTGGTGGAGGGGAAGATGAAATAGTTGTCATGAGAAAACAAGATGTTTCGATAAGATTGAATCAGGCAGAAAAGTCTTCCAGATCTAGTGATTATATAGAGGTTGAACAAATATGGAAAGATGAAACACTGGAACAACACCTTTGGCATTATTCGGCCATGTTTCGTGTCGGGGTTGATTAGGGGCCGGAATACCTCGTGAAGGGATAGAATCCGCCCAAAAACAATTTCTTCTTTTTGCCAGGAGAAATTTGCATTGGTACTCTCATTTTTAAAGTTATAGAGACTTCATTGGTCTTTGTCACATAGAACGCCTCGAAGAAGAGGTAGAGATTTCCTTTAGATTCTTGCAAGAATAATAAGAAAAAATAAGGGAATTCACATTACCCGTACGATTGCCTTTTACTAAGTGACAGAAGTTTATAAATCGCTTTAATGGATGGATGACTTATGTAAAAAGCGGAGGCCATTCGATAGAGAATCAAAATGGATGAATGACAAGTCATGAAGATCAGAATAATGTTACCGCATTTGAGTTGAAGGCGTCGTTATTGGTGGACCTCACCTCTTTCTAGCCGCTCGAAAAAGAATTAAGAACTCAAATACCAAATAAAACCATTGCATATTTTCTTTCTATTCTTAATCATATTAATTGGTTGGTTGATTGAAAGGGGAGATTGGTAAACTCATTTATGGCATTTATTAAAATGAGTTTACATTCTAATCATCTAAGCACCCTAAAAGACTGCATAAGAAAATATATCTCATTGACAATAGAGTATACAGATTTTTTATGGATATTACTAAACTGATAACCTGCACCTCTAACTGTAAATAAGGGTGTTTTCAAACGACTTGTTAAGCAAACACCTTCACAAACAGTGCAATCTCGATCATTCTCGTCTATTTGTCTCTCTAACAATAAACAGAAATTTTCCATTCGGAATTCCTTCCGTTTCTTCTTGTTTGTTTTCGCACAAACTTCCTACTCTCAACCCTCTACAAATATACGCATTTCCCAATGTATGTTCTAGGCTTTTCTTTCATTTCTCGTTCTACCACTTCAGCAAATAATCTCAATTTTCATTTCACCAGAATAAGAAAAAAAGCAAACAATAATTGTTTTTGTACTCTGTCACCTGAAACTCACCAACAAGAGCAGCTGTCGCATCAGGAACCTGACGCTCTAGCAAATAAGACTGTTCCTATTGACTTTTCTAACAAAACTGAAAACTCGCATTTCAGTTGCATTTCCGTGGCAACCGACCGGATGCAACGATATTTGGAAGCAATGCAGGAGAGACACCACCACCAATATGAGATCAACCACCAACACTATATTTTTATGGAAATTTAACTATGTATGTACATATGTGTTTTGAAAAATACAAAAAAAAATCGGAAAAAGGTGCAATTTGTGCAACAACAACGCGTAGACTATCCTTTGTTTTTACATACAAACACAGTAAGAAAAACAAGAAGAAAAAAGGCCACACTTGGCATGGCGGCAAGTAAATGCTCAAACAAATCAACAAATCTCGTCAGCATCTTTTTAGGTTCCTCATTCATCTTCTTCAACTCAAAAAAAGGTACCATCATTAAATGCTTGGGCGGCGGCAGATGAAGCCACAAAACAAACGTCGTGTTTGCTGCAAGGAAAATGATAATTGTTTCATCTTCGAATTCCGATTAAGTAAATTGTTATGCTGGACCGAAATTTTGAGCATTCCTTTGGTGAGATTAGCTTTGGCGGATCAGGCGCAGACTAAGCCAACTAACTGACCATATGTCGTCGTCGTTGTCGTCGTAGCCGCCGCCATCGTCAAACACCTTGTGTGCGTGTCTATATGCACAGGTTTTGACTCTCCGTTGCAAAGTCTGTTGCTGAGTGCCTTTCTTTTACCTCCCGCCTGTCATTTGGGGTAATGAAGTATTTCATTTTTTTTTTTGTTTTTTTTTTTCATTTTCTACTTTCCTTTGATTTGTTTCACATTCTCTTGTTGCATCTGTTGCGCGGTTTGTTATTAGTGAAATGATCGAGTTGTTATTTTACTGTTGAGTACTTTTGTTGTTCTGTTCGTTTTGCCGCGTTAATCACTAATCACTTTGCTTGTTGGAATGGCTTGGTGCTGCGCATGCGCAACGGTCCACAATATGCATAGCTGCTATACCACTACTTTAAATGTATATATGTATGTATGTGTGTGTACATTCATTTTTAGATACATATAAATTACTGTGCGGTATTATTAAGAAGTCCACTCTCTGCTCAACACTAATCAGCTGCCCATAATTGTTTTGTTTCTTGTTTTGTTATTTTGTTTTGTTGCTGCTGATACTGTTGCATTTCGTTTTTTCTTTGCCTTGTTATTGGTTCGATTGTTGGCTGATTATTGTTTGAGTTGAGACATTTATTCCCTTTTGGGGTTAAGATTTTTTGCTTTTAAAGTGCTTTAACTACTTATTTTTGAAATTTTAAAAGTCAAATATGTTAATTTGTGAATTTTTGTACAAAATGTATTAATATGTAATGTAAAATATGTAGGAAAGAACTCCAAAGCTTTATCTTAATTGGTCGGTCTAGGTAGCGTGATCTCGCCTTAAACTCTAGATCCCTGCTCTCCTTAGAACTCGAGTTCTTGAGAGCAAAGTTCCGTACACTTATGTATATCTCGTCTTCATCATCCTTTTCGTTCAGTTCAAAACAATTTTCCGGTTTTAAAAAATATCAGTAAATTTTGCTCTAAAAAGTTCTTCAGTTTCAAAAACAAAATCGTCGTTGGTCTTCGGTAATAGAGAGTATTTGAAATTTTAATAGATTGGGCTTCACTGTAAACCTGGAAAAATCTGAGGACCGCCTTTGGAGGAAGACGCAAATTCAGCAAGTTAGCCCACCATTCTTAAGGGGTAATATTATAATGATCTCTTATTAGTCAAATGGTTCTGTGCAACTCTTGTTAAAAACAAAAAAAACTGACTGTAGAGAACTCTTTGAAAACAGCGTCAGTAAAGTCTCCCAGACTCGGAACACCTGCAAAAGAGACATTGTGCCAAAACAAAAAAGGAGCTTGGACTCAAAATGGTCATCCTCCATATCAAGTAAGTTAATATACAATTGAAATCATTCACCTAATAGAGAAGAACATGCCAGCATGTAAAAACTTTTAACAGAACTCAGGCTAAACATACAATCGGAAAAGTCGCAAACCACTTGCTTCTTCCCGAACAGTACAGAATGGGCCGAAGGAAAGGTATATAATATATTCTTCTTTTCTTTGAATAAAGTTTGGTCTTGGGAACCACCTAAAAATTAAAGCGAAACTAAAGCCTAAGATGAGAGGCTCCCAATTAAAGAGTATACACTTGAAATTTCCAGTCTCTAAGTTATTGAGAAGGAGCACCTGATCAAAGCATCTTTTGACTAAAAGCTGGCATCACAACTGCTCAAGTATTGTGATGAATGGAACAAAGAAGGAAACGAGTCCGTGCTGGTGACATATATTACGACGCCTAATAAAGAAGTCCAAATTTGATCTCGAATTGGTCGTGTGAAAGAGACACAGTCTAATGCAATCCGCATTAAAGCAAAATGCTTCAACATATGTATCTCCCCGACGAAAGAGAAGGTCGATGTGAGCAAAGATGCCTTTTATTAGCACCCGAAAAAAATTTTGGGAATAAAAATGATTTCATTTGGAATTAGTCTTTTAACAAAATATTATGTAGCAATATTGTAGCCAAGAGTCGCTCTGCATCAAATCCCAACCAAACACCAATAAGTAGCGTACAACCAGAGGTCTAACGAACGAAGGTTGAAACGAGAAATTCAATATGGTTCAAGTTTGGCACACGACTTGTTAACACATATGTATATACACAAGTGTATATGTAAATCTCTTTGCAGCTGCTAGATTAGTTCGTGCCCATCATTATGGGGTTTAGGCCAACTACAGCATTTTTATAACTATTATTATTGTTCTAATTTCTACCCCTCTCACAACGAAACGATTCGTAACGCTTCAGTTAACGGCAGGTAGAAACGTTGAAAGCAGCTAAACAATATATGGTAAAGCTGCCTGAACAACGAAGCGTCTAGCTCCAACAGCAGGGTATTGTACAGAAAGAAACAAGTCGGAATTCATTTGAACCACAAAACATAGTTTTAACCAGCGTACAAACTGATAATGATTATTGCCACGTATGCACACACAACACATCTCTCCGGCACAATGTTGCAACATTTCACCGCTGAAGAGTGAAAATTATGAGTGTGAGTGCAGAGTAGTTGTTGTTGAAGTCGGGCAAATAGACGCTTTTCATGCTTTGTTGGTCGGGGCATCAAAGAATGTGGCGAGTGAAGCGCAGTAGAATGCCAAAGAACTTCAATAACAGAAAATATGTATGGTTAAGAAGAAATGAAAAGAAAACAAAGAAAAGACGAAAGAAAAATCATAGTTATTAACCAGTGGGGTAGACGGCGGCGGTCTTCGTGGACGACAGGCAGTTGCGGTTGGGACGCTTCTACCGCACACTACCACCTGGAAAGCGGAATGTTTGGACCAAGAGTGAAAAAAAAATATTTATGTTTAGCCCATGCTCTTATACAAGCGGCGACAAATATCTTAACAAACAACAAGTTACATTTCATTCAACGAAAGCGCGCAAGTATACATACATACATACATAGGTATGTACATATATACATTTGTATACCCGCCGTTAGATGGAGAAGGCTGAAAAGCAGGCTTTTTAAATGAAAAATGTTGAAAGAATAAAATAATCAAGTTGGACTTGAAAGACATATTATACAAGATGCTCGAAATGCCAGCGCCCATATATGGTTTAAGCCAAGTCAAGGTAAGTACGAGTGAGTGCGCGTAGCACAGCTGGCAGAGGAAACAGAAAAAAAAAAACAAAGACCTATCGAGTGGCACAAAGTTTCAGTCAAGAACTTGGCTTGTGTGTTGCGGCACAATACATGCACATACGTGTATGTATGTATGTGTGCAGCAGGAACGAGTTGATGTAGCTAGCAAGCCATAAAAATAAATGAGGAATATAGGAAAAGTGGAGTTATGAATGTTATTCTTTAAGTATTTGCTTGTTGTTCTTGTTGTTCCTTGTATTTTTAATCGGTACCTTACTTGCTATACGCTTGCGTGTGTTTGTTACCATTCGTTCTTACTGTCTGTTTGGGTTTGACTGTTTCCCTCGCAGCTTGTTTGTCGATTCAAATTGTAGCAGGAATAATAAAGACTGCATATATATACATAAATACATAAGCGCACATATTAATAAAAAATAGTTATGCACACACATACTAACGTTGGGTATGTATGTATATCGAATCGCTTGCATTCATCATTCATAAGAAATACTTTTATATACAATACTATTTCCACTTAATTTTCTGTCACCTTCTCCCTCTCCACTCCAACTCGTTGGGTTGCTGCTAGTAGTTTTTCTTTACGCTTTCAGACGCAACAATATTTTACCTTTACATTTATTTACTGCAATTTGAAGTTTTGTCTTACACACAGACAATGGAATAAGCAATCATTTGTGCATACACATATGTAAATGTATACATGTGCAATAATATTATTTTTCAGAAACAAATAGAGCTATTTAGAGTATGATAGCCGCTAGAGGGCATTAAAAATATTATTTTTATTTTCTTTTTAATTTTAATTTATTTCATTTTATTTTATTTTATTTTACTTTAGATTATTTTATTTTACTTTATTTCATTTTATTTTATTTTATTTTATTTTATTTTATTTTATTTTATTTTATTTTATTTTATTTTATTTTATTTTATTTTATTTTATTTTATTTTATTTTATTTTACTTTATTTTATTTTACTTTATTTTATTTTACTTTATTTTATTTTATTTTATATTACTTTATATTATTTTATTTTATTTTATTTTATTTTATTTTATTTTATTTTATTTTATTTTATTTTATTTTATTTTATTTTATTTTATTTTATTTTATTTTATTTTATTTTATTTTATTTTATTTTATTTTATTTTATTTTATTTTATTTTATTTTATTTTATTTTATTTTATTTTATTTTATTTTATTTTATTTTATTTTATTTTATTTTATTTTATTTTATTTATTTATTTATTATTATTATATTTTCGTTTATTTATTATTTATTTATTTATTTTTATTTATATATTTTAATTTTATTTATCTTTTTCATCTTTATTTATATTTTTTATTTATAATTTTTATTTTTAATTATAATTTTTATTTTTATTTATAATTTTTATTTATAATTATTATTTATAATTTTTATTTATAATTTTTATTTATAATTTGTATTTATAATTTTTATTTATAATTCTTATTTATAATTTTTATTTATAATTTTTATTTATAATTTCTATTTATAAATTTTATTTATAATTCTAATTTATTTTTTTTATTTATAATTTGTATTTATAGTTTTTATCTTGAAATTTGATCATCACAACTTTTTTATTTTTTTAATTTCGATTTCTTTTTAATTTCTTTTCGAGTACTTTGGTTTTATGTTTTTTTTGTTTGTTAATTTTTTTTTAATTTTCAATATTTTTTTATTAACTTTCTAAAATTTTTAATTTTTTTTTTAATTTTTTTTATTTTACTATTTTTTATATTTTTGTTTTTATATTCTTTATTTTTATTTTATTTTTTTATTGTTTTATTTTTATTAATTACTAGCTGTACCCTGCAACGCATCGCTGTCGCATATACTCATTGATGGTATGAAAAATGAATCGTGGGATATGTTTTTATCATAACTTAATTAACTCAATACTTGTGGGAATACAACATTTTTGGTTTACCCATTAACTTTGGTGCTGGAGAGAGGAATAGTCCGACTATTTGAATATGACAGATCGCGTTCCATATCTCGAAGAGAAGAAAAGTTTTCCTGCTCATCTAAGCAAGAACCCACCTGTTCGCCGAATTTCAAGTAAATAAAATTTGTTTGAATAAATCAGTCCATCTTGGTCCCCTTCCCGGAGAGAAGTGTAGTCTTCCTGTTAATCTCAGCAAAAAGACACCTATGTACCGAGTTTCGAGAAATGCGATCCATAAATATATATATTTTTTTTTGAATAAGTCAGTCCCCGGTCCACTTCCGGGAGAGAAGTATGGTCTCCCTGTTAATCTAAGCAAGAAGCGACCTAGGTATGTACCAAATTTCAAGTTAATCCAGCCATAAATAAAATTTGTTTGAATAAATCAGTCCCTCCTGATCCACTTACCGAAGAGAAGAAGAGTCTTCCTGTTAATCTTGGCAAAAAGCCACCTATGTACCGAATTTCAATAATTAATTTAAATCGCACCTTAAATAACATTTTTTTTGTATAGGTCAGTCCCCGGTCCACTTCACGAAATTTTATTTCTTGTAATTTCAAGTCATTCGGTCGGTATCTTTTGGAGATTTTTTGGAAGGAGGCATATCAAATATAAATTATTTTTTCACTAATCACGAACTAAACAAACACTAACTAAGTAAACACTCTGCACAAAACACGATATACGAATTTGTTTCGTGTATCAGTTGTCAAAAGCAAACTCAGTAGATTAGGTAACAGACAATTTTTTTTTTAAATTAGATATGACTTGAAGTCGAATCCTTTTAAGCCGTACTTAAAATTTGGATATTAAAAATAATAAAACACTGTTGGTAACGCAATTTTTGTTTGACTGATGTAATGACGTGGAAACTGATGCATTTTATCTCGCGTGCCGAAACTAATACAAAAGAAACGCGAGTTTCGGAACGCGACATTAAACTCCTCCAACTATGTATTCTGTGCTCCAACGCACACACGCACACACGCACATTGTTTTGATAGATATGATCTATTACTTTAGGAACACACCTACATTGCTTAGACAACAGTGAGTGCTTGTAATTTAATATGAACTTTATACCATAGCAATAAAGCTCAAATTGACTACGTTTTAGTTACAAATCATTTGTATGGGAAAAAGAAAAGGGCTATTTTTAGGGTTTTTCCAGCAATAATTCTAATTTTTCTCGCCGTAAAAACCATCCTTGAACTTCAACGAACATTTTAAAAAAAGATTTGGCCAAATTGGTCCAGGCGTTGTTGAGTTATGCGCTTACCAACACATTTTGCGATTCATTTTTATATTATAGATCTTATTTGTATTGTTTTATTCTTGTAAGTTCTTTATTTTGATTTTTTAAACTGTTTTATTTTTTAACTTGCGTTATATTATTTTTTCATTTATAGTTTTTATATTTTTTTTTCTTTTCAAGTCTTTTCTTTCTCTTTTTTTGAAATTTTTTAGCTTTTCTAATTTCGAAAAAGTTTAATTTTCTTATTACCTTTTTATTTTTTTTTAAGTTTCTTATTTAATTTTTTTATTTATTTATTTATTTATTTTTTTATTATTTATATTTATTTATTTATTATTTATTTTTTTATTATTTATATTTATTTATTATTATTTATATTTATTTATTATTATTTATATTTATTTATTATTTATTTTATTATTATTATCTATATTTATTTATAATTATTTATATCTATTTATTTTTAATTATTTTTGTTTGTTTATTATTATTTAGTTTTACTTATTTATTTAAATTTTTGTTGTTTTTTTTTTTTAATTTCTAGTTTATATTTTATTTTTTATTCAATGGTTATGTTCTTTCTTAATTTTTTTTTTTGATATTTTTTATACTTTTTACACGCTTTATATTAGCTTCACTTGTATGTCAGTATGTCTGTCAGTATGTCTGTCAGTATGTCTGTCTGTCAGTTTGTAACTTTTTAGCGGTGACGCGATCCCAATATGAAATATTTGAAATGCGAATCGTTGCATACATCGTAGCGTTGACAGAATTAATCAGAGAACGTATAATAATCCATACTAATAATTATTATACGTTCTCTGATTAATTCAGAGAAAAAAAATCAAAATAGAGTTAATTAGAAAAATATATAAAATAAATATAGTTTAAAAAAAACTAAAAAAAACACGCTTTTAAAGAATATTAAACTAAAAAGTTGAAAATAATTTTGGAAATAAACTTAAGACAATAGTATATAATAAATATAGTTTAAAAAAACTAAAAAAAACCCGCTTTTAAAGAATATTAAACTAAAAAGTTTAAAATAAATATAGTTTAAAAAACTAAAAAACACGCTTTTAAAGAATATTGTACTAAAAAGTTGAAAATAATTTTGAAAATAAACTTAAGACAATAGTATATAAAAAATACTTGTATAATTAAGAGAAAAGCGTGGGGCGCTCGATATATGGAAATTATGGTACAAAGCGCCCCACGCTTTTCTCTTAATTATACAAGTATTTTTTATATACTATTGTCTTAAGTTTATTTTCAAAATTATTTTCAACTTTTTAGTACAATATTCTTTAAAAGCGTGTTTTTTAGTTTTTTAAACTATATTTATTTATAAGTTACGAAATTTTTCCCACGTCACAAAACATATGTACACCTTAATTATTGTGCAACGGTTTTCAATTAATTAAAACTAAATTCAATAAAATTCCAAGAAAACCAAAAAGCCCCATCAATTTAAAATAGTATAATCAAAAACGTCGAACATCATTAGGAAAAAATCATTGCAATTAAGTTAAAATCAAAAATTTTCCCAACCCATCAAAGGGCACCCAAGGGAGTAGAAAATTAATTGTTTTTTTTTTTGTTGTTACAATCTCATAAATGAGAAATCTTAATGTTATTTGTGTATTTTGCTTTGAAAAGCGGAAAGAGCAAAAATGTTTAACAAATTGCTACTGAGCTTTTTTCGTCATTCTTCAAATATTCACAACAAGAGAAGATTCACTCTTCACTGCCACATTCTGGTGAAGAATTTAGGACAACATTTATAAGGAATTCCATTGCATGGAAGATGTATGTCGTTACATATACATTTACGTAAGCGTTGCCATCCAATTCAAGGCGGTGTAATTAAAAATTTACATAAAACTTTTAAAAGTTTACTTTACCAAAGTGTGTTTTCTTGGAAAATTTCATTTTAATATTACTATTGTTAATGTTGAAAATGTCGAAGACAAACATTAAACAGCAAAATATTTCCCCATTTATGCCACTGCCACTCTTATTATGCTCCCAATAACAATTCTTGTTTCTATTATTAAAATTCACACATTCGTTTATTCGCTGTCATGGCAATGTTTATATAGAAAATATGTATAAATATTCACTTTTGTTGTAGTTTTACAATTAATTTATATATAAAACAAGCAAATAGTTAAACTCAAACAAAAACTATTGATATTTTCAAAAGCAAACAAATGACACAATGCAGTCCTGTCCTCAACGTATAATGCCATACAGAGTTGCATGGGGAACGAAGGAGTGAGAAATTGTTGCAGAAGCGCATTGGGAATAATATGAGCAAATATTAAGATACATACACATACATATATTGTAGCATATATATGTATATGTAAATACGTATGGATGTCCGCATTTGAGACATCAATAAATGTCAATACGAACAAATGCAAGCGATAAATCGAAAATGAACGCAATAAACGAAATTGAAATTGACGGGGTTAAATGTAGCACAGGCAAGCAAGTCGTTTGTCGGTTCAAAAGCTGCAGATAGGGGGACAGGACAGACAAATGCCAATTGCCGCATAACGAAACGAGCAAATGTCATGCCGCTTGATGGCCATAAAGTGGCAACGAGCACTAGCAGCAGCAACGCCAAAGGCAGCAAAAGGAAAATCACCAAGAACAAGCTGCCAACCGAATGGCCGCATCAAATAGCCACCAGTCCTCAGGCAGGCAGGCAGGCAGGCAAGCAATCAAGCCAACCAACCAACAGTCATCAGCGCTTTGATCGCTACTCTGCTTTTATTATTGACTGCTATTGGCAGGCAGCAACGGATTTACGCGCTTGGTAATTGACTTTAAAAAGAAACGGTTGTTAGTAAAAGTGGTAGTGGAAGCACGAAGAAGTCGAAGAAGAAGAAGAACAAGTAGCAACAATAACAATGTATGCAGTGCAAGGGTTAAACACCTGCCATTAAAGTTGCCACAATTTGTGTGGCATATGCAGCATATAAAGCAACACTCAAACATACTTATACATATACATACTCGTATATATGTATATGTACAAGTATTAAATGGCATTGCGTAATGCGTACAATGCAATCACTAATCGAATGAGGGAATCTTGAATTCGAAATATAAAGCAGACTTCAGCAAAAGTTTGTGTAAGTAGCAGCCCTCTCTCACTCGGTTAATGATTGCAACTTGATTGTGTTACATGTAGTATTTCTTCTTTCCCTTCTCTCTACCCCCTCTCTTTGAGCAACGATTGCTTTTTTATAACTTTATCACGGTTGTACATCAATGGCATGCTTTATAGGCCAACGTTCGATTTGGATTAACGTGCGGTGTTAAATCTGCGGCACAAAAAAAAAATCGCAGTAAAAATGAGGAAGAATTCAAAGCATTTTGAAATGTAGGGAAGTTGTGTTTGAACCGTAAAAAAATGTGGAGGGATAATACTCGGCACGCGACAAAGGTGTCACGTAAGCATTTGTGTTGAGTAAATAAATTTCTTACGGCTTTAATGTATGCATTTTTGCTTTGTACGAGTACTTACTTCGGTTTATTGTTAACCCGAGTATGAGGAAGTGAAAAATGCAAGGAGTTTAGGGATTAATGAAATGAAATAAAATGAAATATTAAGTTAAATGAAAATGAAATATATCAAAATTAAATTTATCACAGTTAAATGAACTAAACAAATAGAATGAAATTAAAAAAAAAAAACAATAAAATAAATCAGGCTAAAATTTTATGTAAACAAAATTAAAAAAAAAACCAAAAAAAAAATTCAAATATAAAAAAGAAAGAGAAAGAGAAAAAAACTAAAAAAAAAGAAAAAATTAAAAAAATAAAAAATAATGAAAAAAATTAAAAAAAAATTAAAACAATTTAAAAAAATTAAAAACAAAAATGCAAAAAAAATAAAAAAAATATAAAATATAAAAATTAAATACAAAAATATAAAAAATAAAAATAAAAATAAAATATAAAAAAATAAAAATAAAATATAAAAAATAAAAATGAAATATAAAAAAATAAAAATAAAATATAAAAAAATAAAAAATAAAAATAAAATATAAAAAAAAGAAAAATAAAAGTAAAAAGAATTGTAACTAATAACAAAAGAATAAAATAAAATAATTTAAACCGAAATAACATAAAATAAAATGTTATAAAATCAAATAAAATAATATAAAGCTTAATTAATAATAAAAAATAAAATAATAAAATAAAATAAAATAAAAAAAAAAATTAAAAATAAAGTAAAAAATAAAATAAAGCACAATTCATTAGAGAAAGAGAAATGAAATCTGGAGTTATATTATCATTAACTTCTAATATCCCTAAAGAGGTTGCAAATAACTTCGTTGATTTTTTTTCTTCAAACTTCGTTTCAGACTCAGACGCTATGCCGTACTGCTGCTTTATCTTCGGATCCAACTAGCTTCTGGGTCGCCCGTTTTAACTGGAGGTGATGCACTGAGAGGTATCGAAGGTTTTAAGTGCTCTACAGAAGTGGATATATGGTAGATGGACTTCAGGCTATTTTTTTTTTTTTTTTTTTTTTTTTGTCAAAAAATATTCATCTCTTCAGGTGTTTTCATATTTGATTGGAAAAAGGCTCTATAATAACCCCCCAATATTTCATAATGCAAAAACCAAAGCAAAAAATATTTGAAATTATTGTTAAGGCAAAAATGCTGTTCCGACTGGGTAATCTGATATGCACCAAAGGTAGATCCACAGTATCAAAGACCGACTGTGTTTTACTGCATTCAAAGAAGGATATCAAGTCAATACAATTTATAAAGACTTATCAAAGTATCCGACAGTTCTAGTTTCCAAATTATCTAGTTTGGGTTTCGCTCTGTGAATAACATCTAACCTATATAACAGACATTTGATAACCTCTCGACCTTTTAAAGCAACATTGGGAGTACATCAAGGGAGCATTTTGGGCTGTTTGCTGATATCAGTTCCTATTTCCTTGTAACTAAGTTTCTTCGCTATACTGATGACTTCAAGATGTATTCAGTGATCAAAAATTTGAATGATTCCATTGTCCTTCAAACGGAAGTACAATCTTGTTTCGTCTGGAAGCATCTACATACGTTCATACTTTTTCTACGCGTCACTACATTTCCTAGTTGCTTCTGAATTCGGTTTCTACTTCGGTTTGTGAACTTAATAGTCTTTTCGATAAGAAACTGAGTTGCTCTGCCTATATTAACCTCACTATTTCAAAATCTTAAGCAATAGCAATGCTGGCCTCTATTTACCATAGCCGCGCATCGTATACAAATGCCCACATACTGAAGATTATAAAAGAATAAAATTAAATAAAAAAAATAAAAAGAAAATAAGAAATATATTAAAAAAATAACGAAAAAAAAATTAAAAGAAATATAAAAATAAAAACAAAAAAATATAAAAATAAATTAAAAAATAGATAAAAATTAAAAAAAAAAATAAAAAATAATTTATAATAAATTACAATTAAATTAAATGAAAAAAATATGGCAAATAATAATAAAAAATATTTAAAATGGAGTAAAAAGTAAACAAATAGAACGGGAAACTAAAATAAAATAAATAAATAAAATTAAAAAAAAAAAAAACAAAGTCGAATGAAACAAAATTAAAATAAAGAAATATAAAATTAGACAAATTAAATGAAAAATAATCAAACAGCGATATCCCTCAAATCTCTTAAGGGGTAGTCAGAAGTTTCAAAAAAAAAAACAATTTTGCTCTTTTTATACTTTTTTTACGAAATTGATGAAGGATTCTTGCGCTCTTCAGTAATTAATATTAAAAGAAATTACTAATTTCAAAACCGACCAAACCTCAATAAATTCCTCATTTGTGAAATACAAAAGCACGAAATGTTTGCTTTATGCTACATATTCATATAAAACGAATCACAAACTAAAATCATAAACAGGAAGAGGTACCCAAAAGGTGTTTGACCTTTTCTGCCAAACAAAAATTCACGAAATGGTAAACGTCAATAAAAAATAAGAACAACAATTTCGCAAATGACAAAAAATAAGCAATGAAATAAATAAGCCAAATAAATATAATTTACATACATACAAAAGTAAAAATAATGGATAAGGATAATCATGCAATGTTTCGCAAGTATAAAAACAATATAAAAAAGAAAAAAGGAGTTTTGACTTAACTTTGTGCCGGCACGAAGGTCTACAATTGGCAGAAAGGTTTTTTTTTGTTTCAAGTTAAATTTTTGTTAATATTTTCCTTATTATTATTTTTTATTTTGGAAAGAGTAATGGCTTGCAATAATAAATGTTTGCATGCAATGATTAAATTTAGCTGCTTTTATTCTATTTTTTTTATTTTGTTTATAAATATGTTGGTTGTAATGATTTTAGTACAATTACTAGAGAAAAATAAAGTTTCTTGGCGAAACTTTTGACGAGAGGCTATGAAAGTGACTCCACAAAGTGGTATATCGCACCAAAAAGGAAAAAAAAAGCGAAAATTTTTATAGGTGTTTGGTGGGTGAGTATCTGTAGACACCTTGGAGAGTTTTTTTTACCGTTGGAAAGTAAAATATTTATGTTGGGAAAATGACATTCTGAGCTCATTCATATTTCATAAAGAATACTAGTGGGTATGAGTACCGAAAAAAATGAGTCACGGGCTCAGTAAAGACCACTTACTGATAAAAGCAAGCTGAAAAGCATTTGTGAAATCTTTGTTCAGTTACGAATAGAAAGACTTATGGCAAGAGAGATTTGTCAATCCATTATTTTTGCATTAAATTGAAGGTTTTATTTACCGTTGTTAGAATTATCCGAATTATGTCGTTTTGCTGGATAACTTTTTGTTAGTTTGTAGGTAATGTCATTATGCGTCTCTCATAAAAAATAACCCTTGTCCATATTGGCAAAAAATTGGGATAATCGATTCTCATAGGTTTCTCTTGAGGTCAATTCTTCATTAGCCATAAACGGGGTAGATGCTTAAGCGCCTCCCAACCAAGCTCTCAGCGAGAGCATCTGGCGAGCCACTATCAATGTGTGCGGTCTGTCGTTGTCCATATGAAATATAATTCTCCTTCTGTTGGCCAAATCTAGTCGCTTTTATGCGATTGCTTTCTTTAGACTGCTGAATTGCTGACAGTACAAGTTTGAATACAGAGTTTTTCTGTACGGGAACAATTCTTATTGGATGATTCCTTGCCAATCCTACCAAACACCAAACAAAACCTTCCTGGTCGTCCAATACTGGCTTAGATACCGCTGGAGTCGGTTGGCTACCCTTCGACCACAACCCTCTTCGTTTACTTTTCATTACATGCCAACAGCGACTTCAGTAATGGGTCGATTTTGTTATGATTCAGCAGTGATTCGCAGATGTATGTTTCCTCTGCCATCCATTCATCAAGCCTCTTTGAGTATCCGGCCTTTTTCAGGTGGTTTCCTTGACAATCAGAACAGTGCTCGCATGACAGTCTGACTGGAAGATTTTCGACGGTTGGTTTTCCAGATCGTGGAGCATTCATATTTTCTCTTCACTGGTTTTTGGAGATCGTCAATACCTCCAGAAGACCGTACGAAACTTTTCCATCAAATATCAAACATGATTCTGCAAGTATTTAACAAGGAAAAATCTATTTCCTACCAGCCAGCACACCTGTTACCCATACTAAAATCTACAGCTCATTCTGAGTGTGACAGAATATTCTAATAGCACAAGTAGCAAAAACAAAACTTTAAAATTTGAAACTAAAAATCAAAAATGATTTATTATACCAAAAAACATACCTTTACCTATATGTAAAAACAATTAAAACAAAAAAAAACAACAAATATGCAAACATGACAGTCGAAAACTCAACGAACCGCAGAGAAATGTGCGTGTGAATGCAATTCGCCCTGACCGCCGCCACGCAAAGGGGTGACCTAACCGCAGCGGCATGTGGACAGTGAGTGGCTTGAGAATGTAGCGGTATGATGAGGCAATATGCAGACGGCAGCAGACAGCAGACAGGTAGGCACGCAACAAATAAGACCACAAAATTAACCAAAAAAAAAAGAGGAAAAAATATTTAAAAAAATCAAAATAAAAAAATTTATAATTTGAAAACAAAATTTGATTGAAGCAGGAAAAAAGCAGAATTTCAAAAAACGAACCGAACAGAGCAAGAATGCGTCCAAAAAAAAAGCACGCACGTGTTAACTGCAATTGCATTACGAACAAAGATTCACGCTTTGACACGCACAAAAAGTAAGTACATATGTACATACATACATATGTGTGGGTTTGCACGCATGCAACAAACGACGTGCAGTGCAACATGTACATATGTACATACATATATGTCGGACGCACCATGTGCCATTTAAGGTGTTTTAATACCGACTGCTCTGAAGCGCCTTTGTGAGAGGTGCTGCTGCTGTTGCTGCTACTCACTTAACGGGTCGGCAGTTAGCCCGCACTGGGCTATGGATGAAACAGTCACACGTGTGTTGACACATTTTTCCACCATTCTGTCAGCCATGCATAGACCAACCAACAAACTAACAAACTGGCGTTGAAAGAATATAGAACATGAGTGCAGTAGCAGTAAGTAGTAAGTGACGAAGCTGAGCTGAGCGTCTACATATAAGCCAAAATGTTGTAAAGTAAGCCAAACTAAGAATGTGCTTTTGTAGCGTAGCTAATTTTCTATAGTAAAAGTATTTATACAAAATGGCGTCTGAAAATTTCCCGCGTGGTAACAGCAGAACAGACCACCGGCTGACTACTGGTCACCAAGCTTCATCCATTGAGTTAGTGAGTGAGTGAGTGAGTGAGTGAGTGTATGGCGCCTGCTGGTCGCTCGTCATTTACTTTAGTATTTTTTATTTTTTGATGTACTTCATGCTAATACACAGTTCCCTAAGGTTTTCTTTTACGTTAAGTATTCGCGCTGTTACTTGTTGTCCGGGGTAATGTAGATTCCTCATTTCACATTATGCCACCTCTTTCGACACATTCCCAGTCTTCGCAGTTTATTAATTATGGTCTTGTAAGCACACCTGTTTTACTTTGCGTTTATGCGTGCCTTTGGTTAAGCTAAAAACTAATGAAGTAGTACAAAAAATGTTTGGCATAGGAAGCGGGTACGTACTGATTATTGGTTAATACGTGGGTAGCTTGGAAAATATTTTGTTTATCATCGGTCTTCGCTTCTTCTACCCTCATGGCTGCTGTGTTAGCTTAGCGAGAGATGGGAGACATCAGTTATCGTAGCCAGCGATGTCTCTTTCTGAATTTTGCGAACGGAAGCTTCTGAAACTTGAAAAATCTAAACTAACTAGGAATACCGAGATTAAAAACAACGGAGTTCTGTTAAATAATGCAGTTTCCGAGATATACTCTTTGACCTACAAGTAGGTTATACCAAGCCTGCGCTAAAATCCCCTTCTCATATTTTTTTCCTTTACTGTGTTCGTTCCTAACAAATAAAATTTCGGTTTAATTTACTGAATTATAGCGATTTTCGTATATTCCAGAATTACCGTTATATGGGGGGTAAGCGAACTTGTTTAAATTTCATCCAAAGAAAGTGTGAAATAAGTTTCATCAAAATCATCATCAAAACATCAGATCCCAATCGGAGATATCATGTACACGGACAGACAAACTCATAGACGTGGCTAAATCGATTTAGCTCTTCATTCTATGAAGTTTGATATACATACATATTTCCATATCTACCTCTTCAGGTTAAGGTTTAGTTAAAACAGTTTGCTGATTGGATCCTTGAAATTCATGAAAATGTCCGGAATTTCATTGAAATATCATCTTGACAGGTTAGGTCCATTTCCACCAAGACGGCTACGTCAATAAGCAAAACCGAGGCATCTGGAGCTCGGATAACCCAAGATTTATTGTTGAAAAACCTCTAAATTTAGTCATTGGGCTATACTTCTTCGAAAATGATGTGGGAGCAACAGTTAGGGTGAATGGATTGCAACATCGTGAGATGAATTATGATTTTTTATTGCCGGAATAAGATGATATTGATCTGGACAACGTTTACTTTCCACGAGACGGCGCGACGTGCCATACAAGCAACGAAACCAACGATCTTTTAAGGGAATTGTTTCCAGACCGTGTTATTTCTCGAAGAGGTGATCGCAAGTGGCCACTAGATGATGGAATCCGTGAAGCTAAAAAAACCTTGATTATTTTTTAGCAGTACTATTGTATATATAAATATTCGGGAAAAAATGCCACCAACTTCTTCTTAATCAAAAAATAGCACGCCAAGAAGAGATCTTTCTTCGTGAGCTACCGAGGTCTCGAAATTGTGTTATTTTGGAAAATAACTGACATGAGGATATAGGTTTTTAAGAGGTTTCTAGCTGCTTCCATTCAAAATAGGCGTGAATTTCAAAAAGCTCCCAAAGTGCCTGTAAAAGCTGCCGTGCCTAGAATTCTGGTTCAGTATAAGGTAAAAGAAAATAATTTTTAGCTCCAGAATTGCCCTTTTTTCATGTTTCGTCAGCTAAATTTTCGAACGTGAATACCGTATCGTCTTTTTGGAATACTGAGTTTTGTACAAAATCAAAACTAAAACATCGTCGGCATACATGTGACTAGGAAAAACAGAAAAACGCTTTGGGCTTCTGACTCACATGCTACCGTTGCTTTGTTGCAGTATAACCAAATATGTGACTTGTCGCAGGTGTTCACACTTAAAATACACAACGCGACTGTCATTTGTCATCCAAATTTAGTATATGTACATAACAATTTCCCACCTTATATACCAATATGTAGATTTCCAAATTTTTTCTTTTAAATTTTTTAATTTTTATTTGCTCCTCCACACCCCATACTCTACACCATTTCTCCATAGATACCTTTTGTTTCACATTTGTAAATTTTTTGTTTTTTATTTTATTTTCCACCAAGTTAAAGTTTAGTTGTTTTCTTCAAAGTCATTCACTTGTAATTTTCTTGCATTACCTGACAACTTTTCCTGTCACCATTTTAAGAAACTATTTGCGCTTACCTCAATAGCTTTGCTTTCGGGTTATTCATTAGAAAGTGTTGAAAATTTGTTTTGTATAGCGAAAAACTTGATTTTATTTTTTTTATTTACCTTTTTTGAGGTCTTCACCCTTTTCTTTCCTAAATCTACAACAAACAAACAGAAATTTATTTGCTACATTGTCAACAAAAGTGGTTTAACTACACTACAATGAGTGAGCAATGTGTATAAACAACTACTGGTACTGTAATTACCCCTTTGTGTTGTTGCTGTTGACAAGTTTTTTTGTTGTCATTTTATGTGAATTGTTTTATTTTTGTGGTTTTTAGAAACTTTAACCACAATTGTCTGCCCCGCAAATCAATGTGGTCGCATTTGGTATTGTTGTTAGGTTATATGTGTTTTTCTGTTTTACTGCAATATGCAAGCTGTATACCACAATGCGTAGGGAGATTTATATTACTAGAATTACGTGCAAAGTAGCGACGCAGGTAGGGCAAGAAACTATACACTGAATATAGTAAAATTTTTTTACCCTTTCAAGAATATAAAATTATGTTATTATTATTTTTATTTTATCTTGCTTTTCTTTATTTTAGTTAATTTTTTTATTTACTTTGCTTTATTTTATTTTAACTAATTTACCTAGTTTTATTTAATATTTTTAGTTTATTTAATTTAATTTTATTTTATTTCATTTTAATTTCTTTTATTTTTTATTTAATTTAATTATTTTCTTTTATTTTATTTGTGTTTCATTTTATTTTTTTAGCTTTTAATTTATTTTTAATTTTTTTTTTTTATTTTATCTTATGTTTTTTAATTATCCTATTTTATTAATTTTTTATTATCCTATTTTATTTATTTTTTATTATCCCATTTCTTTTTTTACTTTTTTTTATCTTTATTCATTGCAATTTTTTTACATATATTTTTTGCTTGTTTTTATTTAGCTTTATTTTTTAGTTTATTTACTTTTTCATTAATTAATTTTATTTAGATTTTTATTTTGTATTTCATTTCATTTCTTATCCTTTTTATTTAATTTTTTATCCCTTGTTATTAATTTTTCTGTACATTTTTTTTTATAAAATTGTTATTATTTTTCATTTACTTTTCTTTATTCTTTTTTTTAAATAGTTTTTAACTAGCTCTTATTTTTTTTGTATTTTAATATCTTTTTAACTAATTTTTTTTATGTATGTGTTTTTTATCAATCTTTTTCTATTTTCCTTCTTTTGTAGATTCTAAATATTTTATTCTTTTTCATTTTTTTTTATTTTCAAAGTTATATTTATTTGATTTTATCTTTAAAAGTTTTATTTATTTCATTTTATTTTTAAAAGTTTATTTAAATTTTTTTTATTAATTTTGTTTTTATTTACTGATATTTTTTAATTTTTTTATTTATTTTTATTTTTTCTATTTACTTCTTTTTATTTGTTTATTTTCTTTTTTACTTTGTTGTTTTTTTATTAAATTTTATTTAATTTTATTGATTTAATTTAATTTATTTTTATTTATTGGTTTTTATATATTTATTTTTATATATTTATTTTTATATATTTATTTTTTTGTATTAATTTTTTTGTATTTAATTTTATGTATTTATTTTTATGTATTTATTTTTATGTATTTATTTTTATGTATTTATTTTTATTATGTATTTATTTTTGTGTATTTAGTTTTAATTTACATATTTTCATTTATTTATTTTTATTTATTTATTTATTTATTTATTTATTTATTTATTTATTTATTTATTTATTTATTTATTTATTTATTTATTTATTTATTTATTTATTTATTTATTTATTTATTTATTTATTTATTTATTTATTTATTTATTTATTTATTTATTTATTTATTTATTTATTTATTTATTTATTTATTTATTTATTTATTTATTTATTTATTTATTTATTTATTTATTTATTTATTTATTTATTTATTTATTTATTTATTTATTTATTTATTTATTTATTTATTTATTTATTTATTTATTTATTTATTTATTTATTTATTTATTTATTTATTTATTTATTTATTTATTTATTTATTTAGTTAATTTTATTTATTTATTTCATTTAATTTTTTATTTTTATGTATTTATTTTTATTCTATTTACTTATTTATTTATTTTCTGTAAGTTCAATTATTTAATTTATTTTATTTATTTTTATGTATTTATTTATTTATTGTTATGGATTTATTTATTTATTTTTATGTATTTATTTATTTTTTTATTTTTAATATTTTGATTTTGTGTTTTAAAGCTAACATAACTTTTCTCTTTAATAAAACCTTTTTATGATTTGTATAGGGCAGGGGTGGAGAGTTTCATGTTTTACTGCCCTTTATATGTCGGTTAAGAATTATACGAGCTTTAGTCAAATGTATGAAAAATTTAATCCACAAAAAATCTTCATCCCGTTGTTTGCACTGAATTTTCTATAAATTTTCTTTCACTGAATGAATTTCATTATTGCCTATTATTTTATAGAATTTATAACTACAAGTAAATCAGTGAGATTTATTACAGGCTTTTATGTAAATGCAGTCGGCCATGCACTTGCAGTATTTTTGTTATAATAACTTTTTTCACATTTCACAAATCCATATGCCCACCACGCCATACTCAATCCCCATCTCCTGCGTCTCCACTTGGGTCAAGTTCAAAGTTATAATGGACGGAGGCAAAAACAAAAACAATCAATTGAAAAAAAAATCAGCAATTTTATGAACTCTTCAGCGCTTCCGCAGCTCTTCAACATTCTGACATTCATATTTTCACAGCTACTAAATACTTTGACTCAGTACATTTGCAAAGCAATATTTTCAAGATCATTCATCAATGAGCCGCGCCGCTGTTCGCTATCCGTTGTCTGTGCCCGTTGCCTTGTTGCTATTCATGCCTTTAGCTCAAACACACATAATAATCTAAATAAACAATTGGTCACTCATGGGAAGCTGTAGTCCGCCATTATATACATACATACATACATATAAACATATATAAATATACATCATATATATTTCAACGATATGGCTAATGGATGCATTGCAGACACACCATCCAAAATTTAAAGTGGGTAAAATAAACTGAAGGAAAAAGCAGCAACAAAACAAAAAATAAATAAATATTTTTGCCAAAAATCATCAAAATTGTTTATTTATCAAGAAGATTTATTAATAAGTACTGTGAAAAATGGTAGGTGCAAACAAAAAAGAGTACTAAATCTGGTCGAACAAATTCGATTGGCAATTAAAGTCAAGTGAATTCGGTCACAGTGTTGCTAACATACATACATATATATATACCATATATATATGTACATGTGTGTACGTGTACGTTTGTGCCAATAATATATATTTAGAAACTAAAGTAATTATGCGGCAATAATGGGACTCCCTTTGATGACGATGTTTTGTTGTTGTTTACCAATATTGATAATAATATATTTTAATCTTATCAGCGAGTCAGCGAGTATTTCGCAGTGAACCAAGGTAAGACTGGAGATATGAAATGGAAGCAAGACGCATTCGCAGACAAAAAAGAAAAAGATGTAATCTGGAGACCAATGAGTTTATGAAGTGAACAGTTCTTAAGTCATGATAATCGCTTGGAACACGTCTTCTTGAACCCTAACTGTTGCTAACTGTCCTGGTATAAATGTTCTTAATAACGAATTTAAAGTCTTATCTAACGTCCTGTGTGAATAATTCAAGGTTTTTTACAACGAAATGATCGAACCTAATCAGTATGGCTGTAGGCCTGGTAGACTCAACATTCAGAAGTTTCGGAAAGACTCATATCACCTCTTCGTCGATTTAAAAACCACCTTCTCTCGCCCAAAAAATAGGCCTTGAGAATCGGACAAGAACTCTCGAATCTCTTCGGAGAGGAAAAGGCTTTAATCTGTTGGATAGATCAGGTGAGGCACTGACCGCAAGTCTTCAACTGTGCCAAACTGAGAAAAAACGAAATGAAATAAGAGCTGTACAGCTCATCAAACCAAACCCATAATATTACCAAGCATTTTTCGTCATAACCCAAAAAAAGCCCAAGAAAAAAACAAAATTACGAAGGAAGAATTTTTTTTTTTTAAATAAAAATAGTCGTAAATATCGATTCATCAGAGTGTATAAATAAAAGCACCAAAGTGGCGAAGAACAGCGAAGTGTCAATAAAAGCACATAAAAACATACATACATTTATCGTATTTAAAGGTAAATAATTAAGTGTCATACAAATATTCATACGCAATGTAAATATTGAATGAAAAGAAAAATAAAAATAAAAATAAATATTGAAGCAAAAATAGGTTCGTCAACACCGATTCTTACTAGAATATTAATGTATATATATATATATATGTTTGTCAGTATTTACATAGTTGCCTTATAACAATGGACATTTTCAACTACTTTAATGAAGTGCTAATAATGGGTTAACAAGCAATACTCTTTATCTGTCTTTAACATTAAGCAAATACAATATAGGTACATATATACTCGTATACTATGTTTAAATAGACATTCATGGAAAAGTACGCAGAACAATGATATCTTAAGAATTTACAATAACAAAAAGGACAACAAAAATAACGAGAAATGTAAGCAATAAGTTAAATAACTCAACAATTTTCACATTAAATCGTTAAATTGGTCAATAGACTTCCGAGTTTACCTGTGCGCTAAGTGATTCATCCAACAACAGCAACACAATGAGGAAGAAAAAGAAGAAGACGACGAAAAGGAAGGATTACAAATCATAGTATGTACATATATTGTATATAGATATATGTATGTACTTTAGATATCGCTAAGGGAATAATTTGTATGCACATTTATAAGAAATTAAAAAAAAAAAAATTTTTTTTAAATTCATTTTTTTCTTCACTGAGTATTTACATAGAACCAATAAAACGAATTATGAGTTATAATTGAAATTGGGAAGTAGTTAAATGTGCAACTAACACATGCACGCAGACAGGTAAACAAATGTGTTTTTCTTACCGAGCACCCTTGGTGGGTGTGTGCAGAGTGAATGGGAAAACACATATGTACATATATCAATGAAAATTTCTTATTGCTTTTCACTGTTAAAATACTATAGAAATTAATATACTGAGCATGTAGTGATAAACAAGTTTTACGAACGTCATACCAATCAATTAAAAGAAATGCTGGAATATATACTCACATGTACATAGGTGTGTAAGCATAATAAAATGTAAATTAGCGCTGTGGATATTATAATACACTAGCGGAAATGTAATTGCAACATTAGCAACAAAGAATAACAAAAAAAATTTAATTTAATTATTTCATTTTTTTATTTTATTTTATTTTTTTTATTTTATTTTATTTTATTTTATTTTATTTTATTTTATTTTATTTTATTTTATTTTATTTTATTTTATTTTATTTTATTTTATTTTATTTTATTTTATTTTATTTTATTTTATTTTATTTTATTTTATTTTATTTTATTTTATTTTATTTTATTTTATTTTATTTTATTTTATTTTATTTTATTTTATTTTATTTTATTTTATTTTATTTTATTTTATTTTATTTTATTTTATTTTATTTTATTTTATTTTATTTTATTTTATTTTATTTTATTTTATTTTATTTTATTTTATTTTATTTTATTTTATTTTATTTTATTTTATTTTATTTTATTTTATTTTATTTTATTTTATTTTATTTTATTTTATTTTATATTTTATATTTTATATTTTATATTTTATATTTTATTTTATTTTATTTTATTTTATTTTATTTTATTTTATTTTATTTTATTTTATTTTATTTTATTTTATTTTATTTTATTTTATTTTATTTTATTTTATTTTATTTTATTTTTTATTTTATTTTTTTTTTTTAATTTCATTTTATTTTATTTTATTTTATTTTATTTTATTTTATTTTATTTTATTTTATTTTATTTTATTTTATTTTATTTTATTTTATTTTATTTTATTTTATTTTATTTTATTTTATTTTATTTTATTTTATTTTATTTTATTTTATTTTATTTTATTTTATTTTATTTTATTTTATTTTATTTTATTTTATTTTATTTTATTTTATTTTATTTTATTTTATTTTATTTTATTTTATTTTATTTTATTTTATTTTATTTTATTTTATTTTATTTTATTTTATTTTATTTTATTTTATTTTATTTTATTTTATTTTATTTTATTTTATTTTATTTTATTTTATTTTATTTTATTTTATTTTATTTTATTTTATTTTATTTTATTTTATTTTATTTTATTTTATTTTATTTTATTTTATTTTATTTTATTTTATTTTATTTTATTTTATTTTATTCTATTTTATTTTATTTTATTTTATTTTATTTTATTTTATTTTATTTTATTTTATTTTATTTTATTTTATTTTATTTTATTTTATTTTATTTTATTTTATTTTATTTTATTTTATTTTTTTAAATTTTATTTTATTTTATTTTATTTTAATTATGGCCACCACTATTCACTGTAAGAAGCACGCAGCAGAAAGGCTCAGCAGTAAATAATTTATCAAAATATTTTCCTACATCTCCACATGATCTAAACACTATTGGCCGGAAATTAATAAAATTAAAATCATAGATACATACGTGTATGTATTTTTATTATGCACTATACATACATATGCATGTAAAAATACATTTTAATTACGTCATTTAAGTTATAAATATCTAATATGTATGTATGTGTGTAAATTTATAGTAAACAATACCGTTTTATAAGATTAATAAGTGCATGAACATATACATATACATATGGGTAGAGCAATAAGTAATTAAGTGTGTTATTTGGTAAGTAAGTCATCTTTAGCGAACATTAAACGAAATTAATGAAGCGAGGAGTAGAAAAATGGTACTATAATTTTAATGCCATGAAGCTGTACGCGGAAAAATACATGTGTGTGTGTGTGTGTGTGTATGTATGAAGCTTTGCATAAAATTACTTATATTTATGAATACAATTACATATTTTTACCACTTTCGCATTGAGCTTACATTTTTTTTACATTAAATGCAATGCAACTGTTAAAGTTCTTTTTGTTTTTGTATAATTAATTGGAGCGTGGCGTATTTACGTTTATGTGTACGTTGTTTGATAGTAAGCACTGTAAATTGTTACAGAAACTTCGGAGGTAGAGTTTGCAAATTAAACAATTTTTGAGATTATTAAATAATTATAATTTTTATGATTTCTGCTCAAGAATTATTCACTAACTGACGTAATTAAACGTAAAGTTACAAAAAAAATTAAGAGTAAACATTAAAATTTTACAACATTTTTTTATAACTCTTTGCAGATAATGTAATCGAGTGGCCCACATTTTCTCTTGCCCATAAACAGTTGAGAAAACCTTGAAAATACGGTTTTTGGAAGGTGTTGTCGAGATCATATTTCAAAAATGACTAGTAAAAAAATAGCAAGAAAAAACAAAATGTAAAAAAGAAAAAATAAAAAATAGATTAATTTCAATTGGACTTTGAAAATAAAAATTTACTTGTCTATATTTGAAATATTAAGGAAACACAAAGAAAAATATTCATAAACAAATATTAAAAAAAAATATTACCTAAAAAATAAATAAAATAAATAAAAATAAATCAATTCCAAATTGATTAGAGATACGCAAATCATATGCTTAAAAAATTTACTTTGTATTTTTGATATGTTTTTTTATGATTTCATTATTTCACTCTCACAGCCTTTCGATTTTTGATTCAGTAAACGTTTTAACTAAATCGACCAATACCGACACGTAATCAATAAACAAATACTCTGTGCTACGCCAACAGCAAACAAGTAAAGTAATTTATTAACCACCACTCCGCTCCCCTCCGCTTTCAATCAAAGACCCACACACACACGTGCACTTAAGTTATAGCACTTAAAGTAAGCATGTGTGCTTTAATAAAATACAAAAATGAAAACAAAAAAAAAATATATATAAATAAATTCTTTATAAAACCAAAAAAAAAAAAACATTATGGTAAATGCATGGGAAAAGATGTTAGCAACAACAAGGAAGACAGCCAGACTGGCAAGCTGTACATATGTAGGTATGTATGTATGCAGATAGGCAAGTTTCCATTGCAGCCATTGCAGTGGGGCAACACATAAAAGTAGAAGCAAGGAAAGGTAAATAACAAATGAATTACACAGCCAACAACAAAGCGCGATAAACTTTAAAACTAAAAATAACACCAAGACAAGTTCCGCTGGAGTAAACTTTCGGTAAGATTCTTATACCAAAAAAAAAGCAGCAATAAATACCATCAAAAGGTAAAAGAAGCAGAGGAAATGCAAGCAAATGGTAAAGTAAGAAAATGCTGTCAGAAAATAGAAAACAAAAATAAAATGTAATAACGTTGTTGGGAAAACTTAGAAAAAAAAAGATCTAAGGAAATTAAGTGAGCCACCGCTGGTGAGCTGGTTTTGGGCGAGGTAAAGACCTACATAAATAAATACAAATATACCTACAAACATATGTATGTATGTATGAACATACAAAGACGTATTCCCATGCTGCGAGTGCAGTGGAGACTTTGATTGATACATTAAGAACAAATAAAAATAATTAAACTTTATAAAAGAATATTAAATAAACTTAAAAGTAAATAATAAAAAAATGCATTAAAAATAAAGAATTAAAAATATATAAAAAAGACAAAGTAAAAAAAATATATATATAAATAAAAAAATAAAAATATTAAAAATATTAAAAAAAAAAAGAAAAAAAAAATTGAAAAAAAAAAAAACATTTTAAAAAAAGTTAAAAATTAAAAAAAAAAAAAACATTTTAAAAAAAGTTAAAAATTAAAAAAAAAAAACATTTTAAAAAAAGTTAAAAATTAAAAAAAAAAACATTTTAAAAAAAGTTAAAAATAAAAAAAAATTAAAAAAAAAAGAATTAAAAAATAAAACAATTTAAAAAAAAACTATTTAAAAAAAATTAAAAATTAAAAATTAAAAAAAAATTAAAAATTAAAAAAAATAAACATATATTAAAAGAAAAATACATATACCAACAAAAAATTACATATAAAAATTAATAAAATTAATTTAGATCAAATTATTTATGTGAAAAAAAAAAATAAATTAAAATAATATAATGGAAAATCAAGTAAATGAAATGAAATAAAACTAAAAAATAAAGTAATTAAATTAATAAATAAAACAGAGGAAAATAAATTAAAATAAAGGAAAATAAATTAAAATAAAATAATATAAATTAAGATATAATAAAATAAACAAAAAATACAGTTAAACACAAATTATATTAAATAATTTAAAATAAAATTAGATTAAATAAAGTAAAATAAAATTAAATAAAAGTTAAAATAAATAAATTCAAGTAAAATACAATGAATTAAAATGAAAAAAATGCAATAAATTAATATGTTTTGAAAACGACTAAAATAAAAGGTTTGACTAAAATTGAATAAAATAAATTAAAATAATTTAATTTAAATTAAGCCAATTAAATTATTATATTAAAATATTATAAAACAAAATTAATTAAACAAAAATAATATTGATTACTTAAATATAAAACAAAATCGCATTTGAAATAAAAAACTAAACTGCAACTAAAATTTCATAAAACCAAGTCTCTTCAACTCTCCCACCATATTCAGAGCCTATAAAGCACACGGCACATAAAATAAAAAACAGTAATCAAATAGGTACACGAAGGCTGGATATGTTGTACGTACATAAGTACGAATCAATATCTTTGCCTTATTTCAAAACTAATTTCTAATTTGCAACTCAACTAATTTCACATTGAAAAAATTGTAGGCGAATGCAAATTGCCTGTGAAGGTGCCTCGACGACCTGCCACCACAAATTTATTGATGGCCATGCATTTCACAATATGTATCATATGTACGTGCAGCAGGCTAAGCTATGAGGAGGGTAGAAAATTAAAAAAAAAAAAAACAATAAATCGAAAAAGTAGGGGAAAAAATAGAGAAATGAACTCACTCACAATGCATAAAATAAGTTCAAGTAAAAACTTGTTACCGGCTAATTAGTCATTAGCGCCTCCGAAATGCGATTTTTCACTTAGCAAACGAGCGAAAGAAACACCCACACAAAATAAACACACCCAAACACATGAATAAACATAAATACATTGACCGCCGGATATTTATGTATGTGCGCTAGAAAAAAAAATATTGCTATAGAAACAAAAACAAAGCAAACATCATATTTTTAGTTAGTGTATTTTGTTTGTACAATCATAAGTAGTATAACTCTGTAGTGGCATACCGCCCCGACATTGGCCACCACGATCACCACTAAGTGGATATTACCGCCGCCACCACCAATGAGTCAATAAATCCATCAACATGTCTACAATGTGCGCGAATTCGGCCAAAATAGCCACTAAAAATGGTGAATGTTTGATTTTGTGAGTGGCGTGATAAGACGGGATGAAGAATGGAGGTGAAAAATTAGAAAAATACAATAAAAAGTTGTACGTACACAGCTATGTGCGGCACAAAACAAAAGCCGGAAACTTCTTGCACGGGAAGTATTGTGTTGACCATAAAAGTCCAGTTGGAGTAAGAATTAATGCCATTGTATGTAAAAATATGCGTCAATAAGACACAATGGCAGCCTACGCTATCCGCAATTTACGGTAAGATTTGTAATGAGGTGTAAAACAAATTGGTAAAAAATTAGTGAAAAAAATGTACAAAAAAATGTAAAAAAAATGTTAAAGAATTACGCAAGATGTATCAATAAATTATATGAAAAAATAAATAAATAAATAAGTAAGAATAAATTAAAACAAAATATGATTAAAAAAATTAAATAAACCGAAAAAAACTAAAAAAAAAAATTAAAATTAAATAGAATAAACAAAAATTGAAATAAAATAAACTAAAATTAAAATAAAAGAAACAAAAGTTAAAACAAAATAAACAAAAATTAAAACTAAATAAACAAAAGTTAAATATAATGAAATAAAATAAATAAAATAAAACAAAACGAAAAAAGGAATCAATTAATTAAACACCAAAAATTGAAGATAAATAAAAAAAACTTTAAATGAATAAAAAAATTTAGAATAATTTAAAAGAAATATAGAAAAAGATACATAAAACAATTTAAAAAAATATATAAAACAATTTAAAAAATATAAAAGACAATTTATGAGATTATTTAAAATAATATATAAAACAATTTAAAAATATATATAAAATTTAGGGAAAATATAATATTAATCTCATTATTATAAGTGTATTAAAATAAAAAATAAAAAAATGTATATATAAAAATTAGGTAAAATAAAATAGAAACATATTATGAAATAAAAAAAATTAAAAAGATAAAATAAAACAAAACTAAAAATAAATTAAAATTTTTAAAAAAAGAAACAAAATAAAGCCAGAGATTTTCATGAATGAATCTCTCATTCAAATGCAGTTACAATTGGTTGATTTGAAAATACATAAATGTAAAAGAACAGGTTTTGCTTACGAGCATTAAGCAAAAATTTTGATATTGGACAGCAAAAAAATTATTAAAAAAAAAAATTTAAGCACACTAAATATAAAAACAGGATACTCAAAAGCGTAAAATAAAGAAAAAACCCAAAATTTGCGCTCAGCTTCCCCAATAGCTTACGTCATTAACAAACGTGCGTTTCTGGTAAAAAAAAGTATGCAAAATACACATATATTTGTATAAATTTAGTAAATGAGCTTGTAACACAATTAGCTTAGCTACACAATCGTAAAAACTTGTTTAAAAAAAATATATAAAAACATTTTGAAAAATAAAAAAAATGTTAAAAAAAATATCTTAAGACCGTGGTCAGCTAATTCTTCAAGTCCCACTACCGTCTATTACTTACTGCCTACTTGTTGTCTTTTTTTTTTTTAACTCTATCTCGTCTTTTGAAGCGGAAAAATGTCTAGTAATTCGCAACTTGCCGGCTGCTGTTTGCTGTTTGGCTTCGCATTTGTTTGCTCGGCGTCACGTCAGCGTCGTTTTTGTCATGTTGACAGTCAGAAGTCAAAATCTCCATGTCTCCTGACCGCTGCTGCTGCTGCTGGTCTTAGCAAACACAATACCAATATTTATTAGCAAATGTTTTGTTGACTAATGTTTTTGGTTTCTTGTTTGTCCATTCATGGCAATGTGTTGTGAGGCGTTTGTTGTTGTCTCATTCCTCAGATATACATACCTATGTAGTATGTACATATGCGCATACGAGTACATAAATTTTTATTTATATTCTCAGCTAATTTTGTAACAATTTATTAGCACAACTTCATTTCAGTTTTATTTTTATTCAACTTCGCCTACTCATTTTTCATTTCATCATTTTTTTTTTTCAATATTTATTCACCGTCTTCTCTGCTTCTCCAACTTCGACATTTCAATATTATTAGCTGTTAAATGTGTTAAAATGTAACGGTTAAGTGGCACTAAAATATTTTAACAGCATACTTGCTTGTGGTTGTGGTGATACTCGCACACATTCCTTAGAGATGATTAGTTTGGTAGCCAGACAAGTGGTCGGAAAGCCACAAAATACCAATGTGTGACTGGGTTGGGTACAAAGTTTACAAATACCAGTTTTCATTAGTGTTCATAGTTTTACACATTTTGTTACTAATAAATAAGTAATTTTAATTAATTTTGATATTAACTTCCAAATGGAAAGGCGAATAAAATTCAATCGCCAGCGAGCTTGTTTTACCGTCGAAATGTTGATAAACAAAGCAATTTTATTATTTTTTATTTAAAACATTTATAAAATTATCAATTCGAAAACAATCACAAAATTTTAAAATAGGACAGAAAGACGATAAAAAGATTTAAATAACTAAAAATTCATTCATTCATTTTTTTATTACTCATCTTTTTTTTTATCCGATTTTTTTTTATTTTATCCATTTTATATTTTATATACATTTTTTTATTTTTTATTCATTTTTTTATTTTTTATTCATTTTTTTATTTTCTATTCATTTTTTTATTTTTAATCCATTTTTTTATTTTTAATCCATTTGTTTATTTTTAAACTATTTGTTTATCTTTTATCCATTTCTTTATTTTTATCTATTTTTTCATTTTATCTCCATTTTTTATTTTTTATTAATTTTTTTTTATTTCTTATCCAACTCCATTTTTTAGTTTTTATCCCTTTTTTTTAATTTTTTATTAATCTTTTTCTTTCTTATGCAATTTTTTTTTATTTTTTATCCATTTCTTTATTTCTTATCCTATTTTTTTAATATTTATAAATTTTTTTATTATTTATCAATTTTTTTATTATTTATCTATTTTTTATTTTTTATGCATTTTTTATTAATTTGTTTATTCTTTATTTATTTTTTTATTTTTTTATCCACTCTGGATTTTTTTATCTATTTTTTGGATTTTTTATTCATTTATCCATTTTTTAGTTTTTATCTATTTTTTTTTTTGTTTTTATCTACTTATTTTTTAGTTTTTATCTATTTATTTTTAATTTCATCTATTTATTTTTTATCCGTATAAATATTAAATTTTATCCGTTTATTTTTATTTTATATTTTATCCATTTATTTTTTTCATATTTTTTTTGGTTTTAATTTTTTATATTTTTATTTTTATTTTATTTTTTATCCATTTATTTTTTTCATCTTTTTTTTGGTTTTAATTTTTTATCCTTTTATTTTTATTTTATTTTTTATCAAGTTATTTTTTTTTTATCCGTATAAATATTTATATCCGTTTATTTTTATTTTTTTATTATAATTTATCCGTTTATTTTTATTTTATTTTTTATCCGTTTATTTTTATTTTATTTTTTATCCATTTATTTTTATTTTTCATCTATTTTTTTGGGTTTTAGTTTTTATCCTGTTATTTTTATTTTCTTTTTTATTCAGGTGTTTTTTTTTTTAATATTTTATCCGTTTATTCTTTTTTTTAATTTTTGATCAATGATTAAAAAAAAATTAAATCTTTACTCTTTCAATTTTTTAGTTTTTAATTTTAATTTTATATTTTTTATTTTAATTATAATGTTTTTAAATTATTTTCTAATTTTTTTAATTTTCTTTCTGGATTTTTCCTATTTTTCGATTTTTATTTATTTTTTAATACTGTATTTCATCTCTTGTTTTATTACTGTTTTTATTAATTTTTGTTTTTTTTTTAATTTTTTTACATTTATATTATTTTTTTACTAGTTTTAATTTCTAATTTTAATACATATTTATTAATATTTTATTTTATTATATTTTATGTATTCTTTTGCTTTAATTTGAATTTTTTTTTAATTTTTTAAGCGCAGGTAGGGTGTATGAATTTTTAATGTCTTTTATTGTTTTTTTTTTTTTTGATTTTGCTGTTTTTATTTATACCTTTGCTTTCATCTCTTATTTTTTGGTATTTAATGTTTCTATGAAAATCGATTCAGCGGTTACAAAGCGCCAATTATTGATATTATTATTTATTTATTTATTTATTTATTTATTTATTTATTTATTTATTTATTTATTTATTTATTTATTTATTTATTTATTTATTTATTTATTTATTTATTTATTTATTTATTTATTTATTTATTTATTTATTTATTTATTTATTTATTTATTTATTTATTTATTTATTTATTTATTTATTTATTTATTTATTTATTTATTTATTTATTTATTTATTTATTTATTTATTTATTTATTTATTTATTTATTTATTTATTTATTTATTTATTTATTCATTTAATATGTTATTATTTATTTATTTATTTAATATTTTATTATTTATTTATTTATTTATTTAACATTTTATTATTTATTTATATATTTAATATTTTATTATTTTTTGTTTCTTTTTAATTTGTACTAGTTTTTCTATCTAAGTTTAATTTAGATATTATATTTTTTTATATTATATTTTTTAATCTATATTTTTCATAGTAATTTTTATTAATATTTTATTTTTCCCTTCATTTCAAATTTTAAACCCTAATGTGTATGTATGTATGTATTTTTTGTGCATTTCAAAATTTGTGAAATCGTACGCTCTTGTATGTAATATATTTATTGTCAAGTACTCTTTTGTTGGCTGATGAAAGCTTAGTTTAGCGTAACTTGCGGAAATCGCTTAATTTGTACGCTGACTAATGCGCATACTAACGCCGATCTAACTAACGATCTTCCACAATTAAACCATATTGAACCGAAGTGAGCGCGACATCATCAGCAGCAGCGAACACAGTGTCAAACGGAAACGCTAAATATCTTTCTTGAACTCTTCTCCATGTCTAACTCGAATGAGTATTTATTTTTACTTATTTTTTCTACTCTCTGTATTAGTACATATAATTATTTCAGTCTCTTGTGCAATTATTCAATTGTGTCTAATGATAAAATGTGCAAAATTTACATTTGAATTAAACAAAAGTGTGTATGTGTATATCTTTGTGTTTATTTTATGCCGAGATTTATTAAAATTGTCAAGTAGTCAGTTGCAGTTGTATTATTCCTCCAAACATATGTAACGTTGTAATATACATATGTTTAGTACAGAAATCACACAGCGTATATCGAAAGCGGTTCCAAGCAGTTACAACCGCTGTAAGATTTTTAGATTTTTATGAATGATCCCTCTATACCCTTACTCTTAATATGTATACAAACACACATGCGTATATATATTTAAACTATATATTGTAAAGGCGGCTAGTCTGGGTTAATTCATATGCCGAGTGGACTGCCCACATCATGACGTCGTCCTACTTGATTTCAAACTCATTGCAAAAAAAAAACAAGTAAAAATGTTAGAAAAACTGTCCAGCCAGTTCTAGTTAAATTAATTCATTCATTTGTTCATTCATAAGCAAATGTCGCTTTCAAATTTTGTAACACAGAATTAATGTTTTAGTCCCGTACCAATCATGTCTAGATACTAAAAGTAAATGTCTTTTAATTGAATGTGATTCATCGTTGGCGGGTAGCAAGTATCGGAAGTGTTTTAATATTTAAAGGCCGAACAGTAAAGCCCTAAATGTGATGGCTAACGGGAAAATCTGGGAAAAAGTGCAACGGAAGCAATAAAAATTTGCTCCTGAACCTCCCTTTAATAAGGTGATTATAAATATAGATAAAACTGAAATGAAGTATATTAGAACGTTGCATATAGTCAGGCGCAAATATGTTAAAAAAAATATTATAAATTTCTCACCACTTCTACTAATTTTTATTTAATAATATTTAATTGGACTTGTTCCGATAAATTATTCACATTTTATAAATATACTTAAACTGTAATCAATGCAAAAATAATTAGAAAATATAATTTAAATGCACCTTAAATGTAGGCAACACTTATTTATGTTTGGAAATTTTGAAAAATAAATTTTATTTTACTTTTTACTGAATTAATTTATGCTGTTTTGGTCTAACAATAAAGCGCAATAATTATTTTGGAAATACAAAAAAATAACTGAAACAACTACTGACCATTGCCTATAATTAGGCGCTTATTATACTAAAAAATTAAATTCTTAACGATTTTATATGCAATTTCGGAAAATAATATTGCCATTATTTTCTTTTAAAATTAAAAGTATTTTTTAGCAACTAAAAACAGACATCACGAGTGGAAAGTCGAGTAATGAGCTAAGTAAATTAATATACATATAGTACAATTTTTTTTCGAACAATTCGAAATTAAAACAAGTAGAAATATCAGGAAATCAATATTAAAATTATTAACTAACGAAAAATAATTAAATTTATTTGAATTTTCCAATTAAAATAAAGTCATATTTATTTAACAGGTTGGTTGAAAGATGGGAGTGGACGATCTGACCACAAGCGACTGCACCAAAGCCATATAATAAACTTATTGTGCTCCCCAGCATAACCTTACTATACTTTTGCGAACATTTTGCTCGATTTAATAATCTTATTTAATTTTTTCCAACCATGTAAGCTTTCGTAAGGGTGAATCAGGGGACACCGTGAAAGATGTGACTTCTAAATGGGCAGAAGGCGGGACACTCGCAAACGTAGTGCTCCAGTTTTTTGTCATCTTCTGAGTATGCTCTACCATCAGCTGATTCCACTTTAGCTAGCTTATGGAGATGATATCTCTGGAGAAAACACCCCATCAATACACCCGCTTTGCTTAAATTTAGTAAAAATTTGGTGTGTCTACAATCCAGACAAAGAAAATATTTGCTGTCAAAATATTTTACAAGACGAGAGTAAATTCTTTCTTTTTTACTGTATTCACCGTTTTAATAGGAGCAAAAGCCAAAATGTACATTTCAAATTTTATATACAATATTTGAAAATAATACTGCGAAAATTTATGCTTTAAATGGTGTTTAAATATTTTCAAAAATCGATATTCAAAGCATAACATAAATTCAAAATTTCTCACAAATTTCTCAAAAAAAAAAAAAAACAAAAAAAAAAAAAACATACCAGCAAGCGTAAATTTGAGATCCCAACAAAAAAGTACAAATTTCTTCATTTTTAAATAACCAAAAATACCAAAAAACACCCTTAGCAAAAATACAAAAATATAAAACACGGAAATGAGGCACGATCATCTATCAATAAGGCAGCTAGCTTCTTAATAAGACTCTGCAGAGGCACCTGAAAAAAATTAAAAAATACTTATACCTACATATACATACGTGTATGTGTACAATATATGTATGCCCCACTTTCCACTAACACACCGCGTACAGGATGAAAGGAAGTGAATAAGGAAATATAAAGCAACTACCAAAGATGCAATGTATACATCTGTACATGGCATACATATAAACAGGCTTCCTTTTTCTATTCTAAATACTGTCTGGAAGAACGAAACGCGTGCTCCCTAATAAAAATAAAAATAAAAAAAGAATTTAGACATATTTCAGTTTATGCATACGTGTACATACATACATATGAGTACATAGTATATTTAAAAATATATATGTATGTAAGTACTTGCAATAAACTTCTTAAATAAATGCATGCATAGTTCCCCAAAAGTATCAGATGACAGTACAGCAAAGAACAACTGCCATCGTCTGGAGTATGGATAGGGATCAGTGATCTCAAGCAACCAGATCATCAAACTAGACAGAGAAAACGGAAGAAAAACAATGCGAAAGCGGTGTTGTGGAGGAGGGTTCCCAATACAAGGAGTAAGAGTGAAAAAGAGCGCAAGCTATGACAAGGTAAACTGAAGGAATGTGAACTAGAGGTAAGTATGTACAACAATATACAGGTAGACGGTAAGCAGGGGAAAAGGGCGTAGGAAACGAAATTACACAAAAACTGCGTTTGAATAGGGCTTGAGAAAAAAAAAGTTGAAAAAAAAAAAATATTTTAAAAAAAGTTCAAGAAATAAAAATAATAAAATTAAGAAAACGCTTAAAAAGAAACGAGAAAACAGCAATAACAATAACAAAAACTGTCATCTGTCAGTTTGGATTTTCATATGCGTGCGAAGAAGTGGGAAAAATAAATTTTTATTTATTCTTCTGCTCTTTATGACTAAACACAGCTTGGCAGTTTTGTATGGAGAAATTCTTGAGATTTGAAGATCGCTTTATGAGCACAGACATACATACATACATACATACATAATAAATATATACGAATATACAAAAGTACATATGTACCTATGTATGTATGTATGTATGCACGTACTTATGCCTACCGCATATTTTTGGGCTCAGCTGCTGTTACTGCTGCTCATGTTAATGAGAAAAATCACAAAAAAAAACACTAAGCGATGAGAAAAAAATTTTTTTTTGTAGATAAAAAAAACTCGAGCTGATCTTGAAGCCAAAACAGCAAATCAAGAATGGACACGGAGTGGAGTATTATTAAAGCGAGATGTGTACATACATATGACGTATGTACATATGTCTGAATTTTAGTTTTTATGCGCATAGGGATGAATGAATACCAGGAGGCGTCAGCAGACGTCTGCGTCGGTTTACAGCATCTGTGCACTGGCGGGCCACGACTGAGTGACGCACTGACAAGTAGTAATGCTTAGTTGTTATTGTTATTGTCATTGTTATGTTGCTGTTGTTGCTGCTGGTTGTGTAGTGTCTCGAAACGTGTTTGCCAACGCGTCAACGATACCTTTAACTATGTACGTTGTACTTGCCAGTTGCACAGGCTCCTCAACCACTGGTTAGCTGGTTGATTACTGAGCTGAGCTGAGCTGTGCAGTGCAGTGTTGGTAATGTTTGGGCAGTGACTGTAAGATTGTTTAGCAAAAGCAGAGCAAATATGCAATGCAGCCATTGAGCTATGAGCTCTTAGTACGCATACAAACATACAAACATACATACATAAATACATATATACCTTTTGCTTTGGCTTTTTGTTTGCTTCTGTTTGTGTATGCTGTTGTTGTTGTTATTGTTGGTATTTTTATTAGAGTTACTGTTGTCTGTTACATCTGTATGGTTTTGGTTTTTACCATTTACAGCTGTCGTTCAAACAACAACAACAACAACCAAGTAAGACAGGTGTGTTTGTGTGTACTTTAGTTTTACATTTATAGTTGCTGTAGTTGTAGTTATTGTTGCCGCTGTAATGGCAAAGTGGAATTCCAAAGAACTATTCAACAGCACAAATTATGTGTTGTTTAAGAAAATGAGTAAATTTGTAAATCATGAAACATTTTGTTGTTGCTGGAAATCAACTCCAATGTCTTATGTGAAAGTCTATAGGGTCCGGTACTCGCTGGGAGAGTATTACGTGTGGGCTCTAAGCTACAGAACATTCAGCAGAGAGTTCTGGTGTACAAGTATGAAATGTCGTTTTTTTTTTTAAATCAAAAAACACGTTAAATTTTGTGGAAAAAGAAAAAATCATTTATTCAAAGTATTTGCCGTCGCTAGCTACACATTTTTCCCATCTCTCGGGCAATTTGTGGATTCCACGCCAGTAGAACTCATCGTCTTTTGCGGCGAACCATTCATCGAGCCATTTTTTCACACTTTCGTAAGAATCGAAGCGCTGCTCAGCGAGTGCGTGTCCCATCGAAGCGAATAGGTGGTAATCGGATGGGGCCAGGTCTGGTGAGTAAGCCGCATGCGGAAGCACTTCCCAATTGAGTGTTTCCAACGTGTCGCGAACCGCTCTTGCCGTATGTGATGGAGCGTTGTCATGGAGAAAAATGACCTTGTGTTGTCTTTTTTGATATTCCGGTCGTTTTCTCTGAAGCGCACGGTTCAAATTGATCAATTGTTGTTGGTAGCTTGCCGTATTTGCGTTTGAGCATCGTCTTCATCCAATAATGCTTGCAGTTCGGCGTCTTCGAACCTTTTTGGTGGTTTTCCGTGCTCTTTGTCGTCGACGTCAAAATCACCACTTTTGAAGCGTTGAAACCACCGTTCACACGTTTTCACAGTTGGTACTTGTTCGCCAAAGGCTTCAACAAGCATTCGGTGCGATTCCGCAGCTGTTTTCTTCAAATGAAAACAGAAAATTAACACTGTCCGCGTTTGCTCTTTATTCGGCACGAAACTCGACATGTTGACTGCACTGAGAGTAAACGATAATGACGCTCGATTCGCGCAAAACTATGGTGGTTCGACAGTCAAGGTTGACACTTCACAAGGTCAAAGTTTTATGACAATCGATAAATATTTACGTTTGCGAGACATGTATATGTTCGAACCGACATTTCATACTTGTACACCGGTAATGTCACACAGGGTGATCTAATCGCAAACAAATTGTTTTGGAATGCCGACACAGAGCAATCTTTGTAGACCCAAAAGAAGTATTTGAAAAGAATACTACTAATTAACTCAATGTCTTATTTGGCTTCGAAAGAAACTTGTCCCAGAGCACCTAAATATTTTCAAATAACGGTAATATTATATAAACATCTTCAATTTATCATGGGGATTATAATTTAAGTTAATGACGTACATATGTACATAAATAAATGCAATGCATCACTGATTGTTACAAGGCCGTTATGAAGTCAGTACCATATTTACGACAGACGATTCTATGTCCTGAAACACAGCTCATTTTTTTATTTCAAGTGCTTGCCATCGTTTTAGATCTAATCAATTTTAGTAATAATGAGTGGGAACAAGGGATCTTATAAAATATATAAGTTTTAGGAAAATAATGTTACTAAAATAAGAAAATAAAAATATTAAAGCTAAAATAGATTTAAAAAAAAAAGAAAAATATATAAAAGAAAATATATAAAAAAATATATATAAAAAAATATATATAAAAAAATATATAAAAAAATATATGGTAAAAAAATAATAATAAATAAATATTAATAAAAAGTATTTAATAAAATAAATTTAATAAAAAAAATTGAATAAAAAAAAATTGAATAAAAAAATTGAATATAAAAACTAAGAAAAATTTAATGTTTTGAAATTTTAAACATATTATAATTTTTTTAATTTTATCTTTTTTATTTTTAATTAACTTATTTTTTTGTATTATTTTAATTCTTTTCTTTTTGTTTATTCATTTTTATTGTATTATTTTATTTTATTCTCTTTTTATTTTCAATATTTTATTCTCTTTTTATTTTTATTTATATTTTATTTTACCCCTTAATTTCAGTTATTTAATATTTTTTTAATATTTTTTTTTTAATTTTCCTAAATTCGTAAATTATTTTTTTATTTTCCCATAATCTAACTATTGTATTTTTTTCAATATTTGTATTACTTTTTAAAATTTTTTCTTAACTTGTCGGAGAACAAACAAAAAAGAATATATCTTAAAAATAATTATAAATAAAAATATTTAAAAAGTCAGATCTGAATGATAGAAAGAAATTAATTCAAACTTTTCGAAAAATAAAAAAGTACAAATATTCCGAAGAAATTTAATTTTTTAAAGTTATTTCCCAGAGAATTACTACAACTCTTGGAAAAATAAACAATTTAAAATATAAAACATTAGTATTTAATATTGAGAAGTAAAATTATTAAAAAAAAATAATAATAATAAAAAACTAAAACTAAAAAATTTGAAATAAACGTGATTATAGCCGAAATAAATAGGTACAAATTAAAAATCTATTATAAACATACATATTTCTAATATTTAAACGAAAAAAAAAAAAATTAGAAATAAAATATTACTATTATTAAAAATTAAAAAAAAAATACGGAAATGTAGAAATGCGAATTAATTAATAAGTAGAATTATTTTTAATATTTAAAAGAAATTCTAAAAAAAAAAATAAATAAATAAGTAAAAGAATCAAAGTATACTTGAAAAATAATTTTAAATATTAAAGATTCAATATAAAAAATATTTTTCTACTTTTTCGAAACACTTAATAGTTTTAAAATTAATCTATACATTAAATCATTTGCGGCATTTAACAAAGAACAGCTTAAAGCTAATTTCCAATGCAACTGCTCGATATCGCAATAGATTTTTTTTTTTTTTTCGAAAAACTCTAAGCAAAGGGAAAAAAATTCTATTAATATTTGTAACTGTCTCATTAACATTTAGAATATTTTTATTTCATTATATTCGCTTATTTTTTTGGAGAAAATTGGAAATTGCGTAACTATTTTTGGTATCCAAACAAGAAAAATTGTAGGTTTCTTTTACCTAAAAATAGGTACTTTCTATTCTGTAATGGTAAACAGGAAGAAATTTTTATTTTACTAAAACAAAGCAACAAAATGTCTAGATTAATCTAAAGAGAAGTGAAATACTAAAAAAAACATTTGCTTTCGAAAGCAAATTACATATTACTAAAAGTGCAGGTCTATTTGAGGCACCTGTCCAAATCTTATTGATTTTTCAGCTTCATACACATAACTGTAGGTATGTCATGTATGTGTATATGTAGATGTATGTATATATGCAAACATGAAATTAAATATACATAACTATTTATATTTAACCTCCAGAAATAATCCGACTTTTTTTGTTGTACTTTTGAATGAACTTAATTTAGATGGAATTTAAGCACATTAAAATTCTCCACAAAAAAATCGAAATTAAATAAAACATAAATAATATACTCACATGCACGCATTTTGTTTAATAAGAAACATAAACAAAATTGCAGCTTCGAGGCATAAAAAGAATAAAAAAATTGATTTTGACGTAAGCAAAAAATGGAAATTGAAAAAAAAATATATAAGTTATAGCCAAATAATTGATAAAAAAATGTGAAAATCCTATATTTCGTAAAAAATCGATTCAAACAAGGATATACCTATATTGTAGAACAAAGTTCAATATAAAAAGTGAATTACAGAAGAAGAAAAAAAATGATAAAATATATATTTGAATTGTAAAATGTGTGGAAGAACATCTGCATAATAAAATGTGCCAAAAAAAATCCACTAAATGTGCACCCAATAGTTATGTGCATAGCTTAGATATATGTATGTATGTGCAATCTAATAAAAGTAAAATAAATAATGCAGAAAAAGTGTCAATTGTTTGGAGCAAATTTCGTGAAAAGGCGCCAGGCACAACAAATTCCAGTGAACTTTTGTCCTCAATTTCCTGCAAAAAAAAAACAGTGTTGGGCGCTCAACCAGAACTTTCTGCATTGTTACCCACAAGCAATTTAGCGGGTTTAACTTGGCAAGTGTGGCATCATTATTTGAAGAAAACAAAATTTATAACTTGCTAAAGAAATTGAGGAATATACATACGTGTATGTGCATTGAAATGGTTGATGATTGTGAATGAAATTCCTGAAAGGATTATCTGCATATAGAAATCAATGATCGAAATTGAAGGGGATTATGTTTGATTATTCGTGGCATAATTATCTGCAGATGAGTACCAATTTTGGGAGCTCATCTACTACAAAATTTCCAAGTATTCTCAAAATCTATTTAATATTGCTAGCCTCCTCCTAAATGAACTACAACGGCTAAGAAGATACTATAAAAACACATTCTAGCTAGCCTAAGAAGTTTAATTATGGCAGTAGTATGCTTTGGAGACTTCAAAAAGTGCATTTTTTTCTTAAACTTATTCTAAAACTGGCCAAGAATATGTCTGCTAAAATTCAGTGGCCAATTCGACATATTTCGACATAACCCCTGCGGGTTAGGGGTTCAAGAATTTACCCGCGGTAAGGCATGCCTGTCGTAAGAGGCGACTAAAATCCCATAGGTTCCCTCGACAGTCGAGTCTTTGTACCGGAACCACCCGAACATTTTTATCCGGCCAAGGACTGTCACTCCCGCAGCATTCTCCAAAAACTTCCTTGGGGAATATTTTTGCTGTTATAACAACAACAACAACAACATATTTAGAACCAAGAGCAGTTTTAGTGGCCAAGAGTCGAGCAGGTTCGAATGCTAGGGCAGAATTTTGAAGGGCGTTTTCTCTAGTTTTAATTTTTACAAGTCTTAGAAGAAGTTGTCGGTGATAGCAAAAAGAATATACATATGTTCGACCGAAACAAGAAAACAAAATAATCTAATTATCTTTTATTTGAACTTTTTTTTTAACTAGAAGTGGTTTTTTCCCCCAATTTCGGATAAATTTGGAATTTTATTAACTTCTTCCCCATTTTTTAGTTCACATAGAATATACACTCATAAACATTTAAAAAAAATTGGTTCGACCATTTCACGAGCTCAGATTGCAGCCGCTTCAGAAAATTCATCACAACTTTGGAAAATTCCCATATTTTTTGATACTAAAAATTGTTTTTTTTTTTTTGAAGCTTAAATATAGTACATTTTTTTCTGAAAATTTCGTTTACCGCAAAAATTTCCTTCCCTTTCAAAAACACATTTTTTGGGGTTCTAAAGGAGACTTGCAGCTTTTTGAAAAATATACCCAAATTTCATTCCAAAAAAAAAAAAAAATATTTTACAGAAAATATTGGAACTGCTTGCTACAAGACTTCATGGGAATCATTAGCATCATTAGAAATGAAATTGAAAATATATGCAATAATTTGCTTTTCTGAGAATAAGGAATAATTTTTGAGTGATATTTTGTAAATAAAATTTAATTTTCCCACATCATTTTAATTTTTGTTATTAATTCTTATATGCTTCTTTTTTATTTACTTTTTTTTTGGCAATTTTCCCCTATTCAATGGAAATTATAGCAATTTTCTGCACACTTAATAGTACTATAAATTACATGTACCAATTTTCTTGAAATTTTCATAATTCACTTGAAAAAAAAAATATATGAATGATTGTTGCGCTGCTGATTAGAATTTGCGGGTGGTTAATTTGTACATTTATGTTCATGAAATAATAAATGTTTTCTGCTCTTTTGAAGTAAACACGTTCTTCACCGTTGGCTAACCACCTACTGTGGCATTCAACTACGGTAAATTCCTACGAGTTTAGGGATACAAATGACTTGTAAATCTGTGGCCTTCAGCAATTCTACGAATTTAATTGTCAATATTTTGTCACACTGCAAAATGTGTTGTAAAAGCATGTCTTCTGGATTAGCTTCAAATGAGAAATGCTAGTAGTAATGGGGATCTACAAATGTACATATGTGTATCCGTGGGAAAGAGAATTTAGTATGATTTTCAAGAACACGATGAAACCTAGATGGGCTACACGCTGCTGGGAAATTTCCGATGTTTAGAAGTCATGGAAAAATTAAGTTTATTTTTTTCACGCAAAAGAGAAGAATATATACTTTGAAAAAAAGTACTAGAATACCGAAATTTTTGGATTTTATGAGGTAGTTTTTGAAAATACATACAACTTTGACATTTTTCCAATCTATCTTTCTCGGTTTTGACCAATTATATGGTTGTTTTTTGCTCTTAAGTACACAAAAAATAGTTTTTCGTGTTTTAGTACATTTTTTTCAACTATTTTTTTAATAACACAACTATTTTTAGAAAATTATTATTTTGCTAAAATACTTTTTCACACTACAAGAAAAATTTTCAAAAATGTACCTATGTATGTAGGTACTGACAAACGATTTTATTTCAATTCTTTCCCATGTCTTCGAAATACACAAAATATCTTTTTTATGTAGGTGTAACTTTAATTCCGATTTTTCTACTTTATTAATATTCTGCTAGTTATCTACTTCTACATTTTCCTCAATTTTTAAAAATTTACTTAATATGGCAAATGAAGAAAACAACTCACCTTCACTGCTTTCTGGCATTTTATTTCAATAATCCACAAAAAAAAAATGCAGTTTTACCCCAAAAATTCACTAGTTTTTCTAATAATTTTTTCCTTTGTTTATTGGAGTTGTCACTAAATGCACTTTAAATCGCTGTCAAAGCAAATATTACTAATATTAATTCCAATTAGGCCACCGGCAACAGCGAATGCTGAGAAATAATCCTTTTCAACACCTGACCGGTTCACTTGACCTGACGGCTTGACACTATGCACTGGAACTGCACGAGCAATGCTCAGCAAAAACTCTGTGACCGCAGGAATGTGGCAATGCGTCAAATCGGCAAATGTCAAATGCGCGACGAAATGTTTGCGTTAGGCAATGAAATCTCACAAGCACGCTACGCGACGACGAATAATAGAAATAATTTAGCGGAAAGGGTTTTTTTTTTTGTTTTTTTGTTTAACGTAATACAGACGAATGCAAAAATCGGAAGAAAATTGCACGGCTATTGCTGGCTTGCCGGCGATTTTGTTGGCAATACTTTACGAAGGCTGTTAGTGCTAGTATGTATGGTCTTCTCTCGTTTTGTCGAATAGAAACTCATTTGTTCGTTAGCTTTTGACGGCGCAATTGCCAAAACATGCCAATAACACTTTCCACTAGAATCAGCGAAAATCTGCTTTGGAAAATCTGTTTAAATTATAGCCACAATAACAACGAAATCGGCAAAACACCCGCAGCGACGACGAGAATCACAACCACGATGGAGACGACGACGATGACGACCACGGCAACGATGGATAAAACACTACGAACACCACGATTCAGATGAGCGAATGTGAATGCGATTATAAAGAGTTCGCGTTTGCCTTTGATTATTTTGTTTTCTTTTTTCCTTTTTTTTTTGGATCTTGAGGTTTATGTTACTTTTTTTTACGAATTTTCAGCAAATGTGTGTATTTTAATTGTTGCTCCCGTTGGCACTGTTACTTTTGTTATTGTTGCAATCGTTTGACAGATGCGATGAGGTGATTTTTTCTGCGCTCACTATTTTTCTTTTCTTCACTGATTTATACCAAAAATTTGTTATATACACAAATGGGAACGAAAAATTTTCATGATTTTCCTTTCAGATTTTTTGCAAAATTCGACAAAGAAATTTTTTATAAAGTTGTATGCTTTATTTGCGTTACGTTGCGTTTTTCTTATACACTTGCATTTACTTGTTTCCTTGCAATTATTGGCAGTTTTTTACTACTCTGTATGCACTCCCGAGTCCGGTATGCACTAATGTTTGTATGTACGTATGTATGTATGTATTTTTGTATGAATGATTTCATATAGTATGTAGGTGTATTCGAAGATACCGAGTGCGGTCAATGCTTCGGCGCCACACTACTGCACTATACTTTTACATATAAATACATATGTAGACACAGAAACCGCACGAAGTTTCAACAGTAGAAGTAAGAAGCCAAGAAGCAGGCAATAATCAACAATAACAAAAACCAATAGCACATACGTACACACACTATGCTGGTTACAATAGGAAAGATGGCCAAAAGCAATACACTACTTGTCTTAAAGCGATTTCAACTTTTTTCGTAATGTTTGCTGTCTCGGTTGCTCCAGTGCCGCTAGCTGTTTGTGTACTATTGGTGGTGGTTATGTGCGTTTACTTGCTGCTGCTGCCGCTGCTGCTGCGCCCATTAAAGAAAAACAATACAAAGCATAGGCAAGAGAATTTCTTTCTGTTTCTGTTTTTCTTTTATACCAATTTTTTAATCTTTTATTCTTCACTTAATATTACTTCTATTTTTCTGACTTTTCTTTCATTTTTTTACCAAATTCTCTGTCTGCAAAAATGAATGAACGTCACAAGAAAGAGACGCACACAAAATAGTTCACAGTAACAAAGACAGCGAAGTCAGCGTCTACAAACGCTTCGACGAATTGTAGAAATATGAAACAATTATGTTTAAAATTCCAAAAAATTAAGATTTGTTCCAAAAATTACTCCACGAAAATGTTTAGAAGAGAACATGGAAAGTAATTAAGTTAAGCATGAAACTATATGCGACAAAAACTGTTTATTTTTTATTTCTTTTGTCAAATTATTAGAAAACCACTTTAGCACTCACTGTTTTATTTGGATTTATTTATCTGCTCATAATTAGTATTACATGTTTGCCATTTCCGATTGGTGTTTCAATAAATAAGCACCCAACTTGCATGTTACAATTATTTTCGTACCTTCAATATTTATTTGCACCATTTACCTCTTTTCAATACGTTTTTTGTTTCTTTATTTCTGCTCACTTCCACCAGCAACGATCCATTATACGTTGGTTGCGCACACATAAATAAAGGCACTTTTTCAACAATTCCAACAATTTTTACTGCTGCGAGGATATTTTGCGATTATTCTACACTTTTCCTTTTAATTTTACATTAATCCAATTCGTTTTCATTAACTTTTTGTGAAATTTATTATTGTAATTATGCGGAATTGGTAGTATTAATTTTTTTGTATTGCTAGAAAGCGTCAAAAAGCAATGGATAAAGCGCTTAAACGAAAATACGTGCACACTTTTCTATATTCTAAAACACACTGCGAGGAAAGATGAAAATAGGAAACATCCACCGTGCACTTGTACATCAAACAACTTCATACGGTCTTCTTCTTCACTCATGTCATATTTCAGTAGCATAATGGAATGCCAGTTGGAAAATATTCCAAATGCAGATTTCGTGCGTATTTGAATGGTATATTTGAGAAGGTTTAATGCAATTGTTTTTTGTTAATGATTGATTTAAAGGCGTGCTCCGAAACTCGACTTTGATCGCAATTGAAATTTCATAATCTGAAATGTTCTGAAATCCAATCAGATTATGTTTATCGTAATTCAAATTCGAATCAGAAAAATTCGATCGAGAGAAGTTTAAATTGGCTGATTAAATTCCTTTTTGAAGGTTTTCTTTAAACAAGAGGTTATTATTGAGTGAAGGTATCAACAATCCTTACATCCAATTCGTCAATAAAGACTGTTTGGTAAACGGGCGATGAATGCATTTCATTGCAACCATATTTTCGTTTAATGACCATCTTTGTTGTTTGGTTTAACCGTTGATACATATGATTAAAAAATTTTAAAAATGAGTTTGGTTATTCCTTTTGATATTACATCATTAATATTACAATACTTCCGTTATTTTAATTTTAAGTAAGTTTTCTTTCTTTGGCAAAAATGCAAATCATTACTATTCTTGCTAGCTCAGTCTCTAGATGACTTTGTAACTAGCCAGTAGCCCGCCGAACAGAACTATTGCAACAAAACAGTTGAATAATAATCGAATTCACTTTTTGTTCGAATTCCTAAGTTTCGATGGGATTACAGAACGACTTTTCGATAACAGTCGGAAATCCAAATCGATACAGAATCAATGCCGATCGGAATTCGGAACAGTCCGATAGCATTCTAACCATTTTCGTTAATTCGAACTCGATTTTTTATATTAACTATTGTACTTTCTTATAGTGAAAACGCTGCGGCTCAAGATTTTGTTACACCATACTCATTGATCAAGGTCGAGCTCTAGTTCAAGTATTTTGAATAAATTTTTCTCTTGGTAATTTGTAATTTTTTTAGTAATTTGTTAGTTTAAATTCTATGATAACTGCCAGAGGAGGTGGAAGCAAATTTTTATACATAGGAAAAGGGCTAACTGTAAGGTGGGAGGGATCCCCAAGGTTCATGTTAGTGAGTTAGTGGAGAAAATTAAATCATTGTTGCATTTTAACAACAATAATGAAATGAATGACAATAAACTTTCATTCAATAAAAACTAACAATATTTTTTCAAATTTTTCATCTCATAACAGCCTACATTAAGAATATGTTATATAACAAAAATATGTTGGTGGAAAAGAAGTCATGCTACAAAGGGTTTAATGAGAAATCTGATTACCCTAATACTTCCGTTAGAATAGTTTTTCGTTCATTGTCTTTACCTAGTGGCATTCCAGTCTGCTATTTTCTTTTTAGCAATTTCAATAAACAAACCGAATCTACCGTGAATGACACCAATTAGTTGAAAACACATGGCCAGTGCCGAACTAATCAAAACAAATCATATATTTACAAAGGAGGTGAAATAAATACTCCTGAATTAAAATCTATTGGCTAAAAATTGCAATGGGTGTGCGTGGTCTCACAAGTTATATCGCACGGCATGCAGAACAATATTTGTTGCCTTACGAGTTGCATGACTGTAATTTGGTCATCGATGGCGATAGTTTGTCCTGCAATTTGTTCAGAGACGTTTCCGGCAATTGTTCAGCCTTTGGTGGAGACTATGATGATTTCTATCGTGCTGTTGTGGAGTTCTTTCAAGTGCTTGCTGAATGTAATATTGAACCTTATGTGTTAATGGATGGTGGATATGAGCATCGAAAATTGCGTACAGTTGGCAAGCGCTTAAGAGGCAAAATAGCTGTTATCAAACGTATTAATCCTTGTGGTTCAAATACCATCTTTCCTTTGTTAATGAAGGAAGTCTTCGTAGATGCAGCGCGTGATTGTGGTGTTTCTGTAATGCGTTGCGTTTTTGAAGCTGATGATGAATTAGCGACATTAAGTCGGAAGTTGGGTTGTCCAGTGCTCACTTACGATTCTGATTTTTATATATACAATGTGCAATATATACCACTGGTCACTTTAACTGTTAAAGCACACACTAAACGGGTTGGTGAGGACGACGAATCAAAAGAAGATGATTTACCAGAACGTCGATTGCGCAAAAATGAAGCTAAACGTGTAGAGAAATTGACAAAAGCAAATCGCATAATGGGCGACATACAGGTGAACAATGTAGAGAAACGCGCACCAAAAAAGGGTAAAACCTACAAGTTTCTGGATTGTTGCATTTACCGCATTGAGCATCTGATAGCGCGTCGATCGATTTGCAAGGAGAAATTACCATTATTTGCAGCGCTACTAGGCAATGATTACATCGCGCGTTCGAGTTTTAAAAATTTCTTTGCTGCTGGTATGGGAAAAATCGGACGGAGTCGAAAAGTACAAAGTCAACAAAAACGAATACAAGTTATTTTGCAGTGGTTAAAAGATGAAACCGTGGAGTCAGCTCTCACAAAGATACTTAGCCGCCTGCGTAAGGTGATTATAAGTTAGTTTTTTCTTGAAATTTATATAATTAAAATTCGCTATTAACAGGTACAAAGAGAATCGCTGTTGGAGCAGGTGGATGCAGCTATAAGTGGTTATTCCAACGAAAAATGCCATTCTTATGACTTTTTCATGACATATTATGAAAATGCGTTTCAAAGATACCCACCAAAACCGCTAGAAGCAGCGGAGAATGGTTTTGAAATAGAAGAAAATTACGATGAATCTGAAGAAGAGGAGGACAATAGTGAGGAGGATGAAGACAATATTATGGAAAATAACGAGGACAATAGTGATGAAGAAAACATTATTATAGAAAGTGACGAGTTATGCAAAAAGGAAGATAGTGGTGAAGTTACCGATAGTGAAGAGGAGTCAGAACTTGAGGAAGAAGGCGGTAAAGAGAAGAAAGACAAAACTGCAAGTGAGACAGAAAATGAGGATGCTGAAAGTGATGAGGTTGAGTGTGTAGATAAGACTTCAAATTTTCCCACTTGGTTTTTAGACAAATTATATCCTGCCCATTTACCACGTTACTTTGTGGATCTCGTGCATTTGCGTAAATATATAAATAGCCCACAAATTGAACATTTTCCGTACAGCGATTGTAATGAAATTGCACTGCCAATATTGACATATATCTTTACATTACTGAATAGCGCCAAAGGTGAAGAAACGAGACCACAGCTAGATGAGAACGGTGAACCATTGCCCATCACATTTACTTACATGGCACGTAGACCGAGGGTAACAAACATACATTATACACGTTATGAAATGGAGACTGAAAACAAACACGAATTCATACCTACACAGCCTGATCCACTACTCTTCCGAAATGTTTTTACGAATAAGATGCCTCACTTAGATAGTGAAAGGCTATTTCAAAAAGTAGCTGAACTACCAAAAGATTTACAAATGTACTTCCTCGCCATTGTTTATTGGCTGCATAAATGTCAAAATTGTGATCTAATTCATTTACATGCACTCATCATATGTGTGGTAGTCTTACGCACAATAGATTCAAAAATACCTGTCGAGCGAGATTTACGTGATTTTCAAAAACGTTTTGGTAAAATTATCAAGAAGGAAAGAGTCGTTCGTGACACGGAAACTCAAAAAGGCAACCCGCGCTCAATTAAGGAGGACCTACTCTTGCTACCCGTACCGGATCGCATGGAACATATACCGAAGTCCGATTGCTATCTCGTAATGGATAGTCTGCTTAAACATTTTCACATGCAGGAACTTTTTAAAAAGAAATACGATGCCTATTCCACAGTTGTCTTACATGCTTTTGCAGAATTTCAATCGGTTGTTTTTCAATTGTATGGTCTCAACGGCTTGCTCGATATGCCCTTCGAGCAAGCTAAAATGGGTCAACTATTTTGTGGTGTCTTCATATACAATTTATATGATTTACTAAAATCACGTGCCGATGTTACATATCATGTCCGAAACTTTATATTCCGTGATTCGCAAATGATGTTTGATTTCTATGAATACTTATGGCAATGGTGTGATGAATTTGTGCCTACATGGAAACGTCCTGCTTTAGAAAAAGTAGCGCAGGTAGTTAATAAGAAAGCTTTGAAGAAGAAACGACAAGCTGCACGTAAACTGGCAGCTGCTCAGGAGAATGCCGATCCTAATGCTGATATGGTGGATCGCAGCGGCAGTGAAAAAGACGCTGGTTCAGGAGAAGAGGCTATATTCGAGGATTTGAATAACAAATTTACCACATTTCTTACAGTGAGATAAGCCCCACAGTAAATTTGGAATGCGGAACAAGTGTAGGACAAAAAATTAAAAAATGATGCATTGAATACTGTATAGATACCTTAAATATTTATAAAAAGATATATCAGTGTTTCGGTTGATATTTTAAACAATTTATATTATGATTCTGATTTATGTTTAAAATAAATAATATTTTAAAGATTTCAAACAAATTCCAATGCAATGCTTACTTGTTGTTCACAATGAAATAACAGGTATTACAAGACATCTAGATCTAAGAGTTTCATAAAAAAATTTTCTGTTTAGGTATTAAATTTTTGTTTATAGCGCGATTTTCTATTCTTTAAGTAGAAAACGGCATTTTGCCCCACTGTGTTCATTGAGTTAATAATTGTCCCCATCCATCATTGTGAATGGCATTTTGTGCTTCTGTCATAAGAGGAAACAAATTGTCTTTGTTTTGAAGTTTTTATTTTTATCGCGTAATGAGCACATAAAATTGAGAAAAAGGATAAAAACTCAGGAAAAACACTGCCTATGTTTGAAGCATTTTGTGTGGGTGTCCAAAGCAAGGATTATTTGGAAAAACATTCGTAGATAGAACGCAAGCGTTGCTATAGCAAGTGAATATCTGTGCCAAATCATTATAGCGAGTTGTATGTAGCAACAAAAACTGGAAAAAATAAAAACAACTCAAGGGCATACATAGGAACGCGGAGTGGGTGACGCAAAGGTAAAACGCTTTTATCAACAGTTTTGTCATTGTTTTCATTTACGATGTAGCTGTGATTATGTGTCCAATTAGAAAAAAATTTTGATAAGTTGTAACAAAATCTCCATCTAGTGGTCTATTAATAAATACAACTGTATCTTCGTTTATAGATTTCCAAAATTTTACGCTCTTTCATTGAACTCAGCTGCTCCAGCAGCTGGTGGCCAACAATAATCACATTCACACTAATTGCCTGCGTCATCTTAAGTTTCATTGTGCTGGTGATTGAGTTTAGTTGGCTGCGTGTGCATCCCGACGAATTGTTTCGACAAAGTCAGAGTGCGTACTATTTGCGTTTGCAGTGCATCGCAAAAATTGATCGTCTAATTTCATTGTACGCACATGTAACACGTAAAATGGATAGTGTATTCGAAGCATACTTAGGTCCTGATGGCATGCTAGCTGGAGCTGTTGCAGGTGCAGTTGGTGAACCAGATGATATACCTAAAGTAAACACCGATGTTTGGGTGCTGGGCAAACGTTATAATGCCATACAAGGTGAGGGTACTTGAATACAATTTGGATTATAATAAACTTTAACTCATGTCAACAGAATTGGATTTAATACGCCGCGACATACAATCACGCCTCTGGTGCACTTATCGTCGCGGTTTCGTGCCCTTGGGGGCACCACAATTGACTACCGACAAAGGTTGGGGCTGTATGCTGCGTTGTGGTCAAATGGTGTTGGCACAAGCTTTGATAGATCTGCATTTGGGACGGGAATGGTTTTGGACACCGGAGATACGTGATGGGACATATTTAAAAATAGTTAACCGTTTCGAAGATTCACGTAAAAGTTACTTCTCAATACACCAGATCGCTTTGATGGGTGATTCGGAAGATAAAAAAGTAGGCCAATGGTTCGGGCCAAACACAGTGGCGCAGGTGTTGAAGTGAGTACATAAAAATACACGTAACTATGTACATACATATGTATATCAAAGTTAATGTTTGTTGGCCTCTTCAGGAAACTTGTGCGTTACGATGACTGGTGCTCGTTAGTTATACATGTAGCCATGGATAACACAATAGTGACAGATGATATATGTATGTATAATGGGTTTACTTAATATTGTTATTCAAGCACAAGAACACTTTTTCGTAACCATAGATTCACTATGCCTTGAAAATCCGAGTAATGATGATACTTGGAAACCACTCTTACTCATAATTCCATTGCGTTTGGGTCTCAGTGATATAAATCCCATTTACATACCAGCACTGAAAATCTGTTTTGAGCTCGCTGGCAGTTGTGGCATGATTGGTGGCCGTCCAAATCAAGCACTATATTTTGTGGGTTATATAGATGATGAAGTTTTGTATCTCGATCCACATACCACGCAGCGTTCAGGTTCGGTAGGGCAAAAAACGTCACAGGATGAGGTGGATTTCGATGCAACGTTTCATCAAAGATACGCAGGGCGCATAGGTTTTCAACAAATGGATCCATCAATGGCGATGGTAGGTTTGGTTCCGATTAGAAGAAAAACAAATTAAAAAATTTAAATTTTTTGTTTAAATATGTATTTTTAATTATACCCTACAGTGCTTCCTCTGCAAGTCACGTTTGAGTTTCGAAGTCTTACTTGATAATCTGCGCACACAAGTTTTGCCCGCTTGCAAACAACCACTGTTCGAAATTACAAAATCCCGCTCAGCAGAATGGGTTTCAACATCGTCAGGTATTGAGTCAAATTTTACTACACTTAACACAGCGGGTTTGGTAAATTATAATGGCGCAGCTACTACAACGTCAACAACAGCGTCAAACGCCGCTTCCAGTGATGCCACAAATAGTAACACGCCGCGTACAACTATAGCAAAAACAATAGCTACGTCTGCACGTGCTACTGGCGCAACAGCAGGAGCGGTGGCGGCCATAGAAATTTATAAGAATCGTTTTAATCGAACTATAAGTTCTTGTGATTCTGAAGGTCTTTAAATGAGATAAGCTTTTATCATGTTTTCTTACTAATTTTCCTTTTTTACTAACCTTTTTTGTTGGTAGTTTGCTTGGAAATTTGTTTTTTTTTTGTGAAAAATATTAAATTTTTTTTTAATTTTTCTTACAGATTTTGAAAATGTAAATCACCTACATACAAGTAGCTTGACGCGCAATGGTTGCGATGCTGATTCAGAGGCAGACTCAGATGATGATTTTGAAATAATTTCATAGTTAAAGGAAAATTGTTCAACTAAAAGAAAGTAAAACGAATCTTGAAAGTGTCTTTTTTCGCAAAAAAAAAAAAAATTTAATGATGTAGAGAGAAAGACAGCATTTTAATTTATGTAATTTTTTTATATATAATTTGCAATTACAGTTAGTTATATACTTTTTATACATAATATGACATATAAAAGCACACCTAACAATGTAAATATAAAGATTCTTATATGTAAATGCTAACAGTAAATTTAAGTATGCGCTTTTCTTTTCATTACAAAAAAAAAAGAAAAAAAAAATCGCTATGTAACAATGCGTGTTAAGTACGGAGGCGAAGCGAGATACAATACATATGTAGACAAATTTGAATTATGTTAAGCAGGCTTTTCTTAATTTTCTTAGTCAATAAATATACATATATATATGTATGTTACTTGAATTCTGCAAACACACACATAAACACACAATAAAACTTACGCGTTGATGAGTAGAGTTAGTGCAAAGTGTACGAGAAGCAGAGGAGCGCATAGCTGCTAGACACTATCTACATATGTACATATGTATGTATGAATTAACCTAAAATCATACTGTGTCTAAAAACAAAAAAATGAAAAAAGTAAAATTGAAAAGAAAACGCATAAATATACAATATAAAAACTTTAATGTAAACAATTTTTAAATGCTATTTAATGTAATTAAATGATTAAACGTACGACAAAACGCTTGTGCACACATGCAAAAATAAAGCGAAAAATAGAAAGAAAATGTAAGTAAATAAATAGTATAAAATCAAAAAGGAAACACTCGCTTTTATTTACATATTAATGCCACGGCACCAGTTTATAGGCGGAAAATCGTATGCTAATGTTAATATATATTATTTTAAATCCAATTTATGGCGCTTAATTGATTTTTAATCAAAATATGCGCGGAGCTTGTTAAAAAAAAAATGGTAACAAGTATTTTAAAACGCTATTGGTACATATGTTTGGTGAATTTAATTAGCATAAACTCGCATGTGGTGTTAAATAATGTTGAAATTTGACAAGCTATCGATGGCGAGACAGGAAAATTAACTCGATAAATGCATAAGTGATAAATAAAATTATATTTATGTATGTTTTTTATTGTCTTTAGCAATATTTATGTTTAAAGAAAACTGTATTGGCATTCTTAATTCATGGCACCTCTTTGTCACTCTCAAGCAAGCCTTTAAATCAAATATGTATATATTTACATATATACGAGGAGATTAACAAAAGTTCGGTAAGTTGACCAAAAGAAAAAAAAATATTTTTTGCATTTTTTTTTCTAATCTTTATCCTTTTTTATCTTCTTTACATAATCGCCATTGATTTCAATGCATTTCTTAAGCTTATAGATCCACTTCTGAAAACAGTCTTCAAAATTTTGCCTTTTATGCTTATCAAGTTCAGCATTAACCGCATTAGTTATCTCCTCGTTGCTATTAAAGACCTTTCCTTTTAATTTTTTTCTAATTTTTGGTAACAACCTGAAATCGCAAAGTGCTATACCCGGGGAATATCACAGTATGGGATGGCGCGTTGTCATGATGTAAAAAGTAGCCCCAAAGTCCTTTTACTTCCTGTTTTCCAACAAATTTTTGAAAACTTTTGGTAAGCACACTTCGGTGTACTATTTTGCAGTTACAGGCTGACCTTTTTCCAGTGGAATGAACAGCTACGATCTTAAACTGACATCTTTACTTTTGCTGCTGATTTTTGTTGCTTAGATTTTATGGGTGGGTTTGCTTCTGTTCGGCTCCATACCATGGACTGCTGTTTGGTTTCTGTATTGTACTTATAGAACCAAGATTCGCCCCCAGTAACGACTTTACTAAAGTTGCTAGACGGACCATTTTAGAATTTGTTTAGGAAAATTTTACCAAAATGCACTCGAGCCTCTTTTTGGGCCCTTAAAATTCGTGGTATCCATCGAGCAGATTTCTTCGTCTATCCCAGATAATTACTTAATATTCGCGATACAGCCATGGCGTGCAAGCCCAATTCATTAGCAATAATTTCTTGTGTCAATCATGGATCTTCGTCAATTTTGGATTTCACCAGAGCTACAGTGACGTCACCAGAGGAAGATTTTGATCGACCTTTTCGTGGCTCGTCCTCTACGGAAAAATGTCTGGTGTGGAATCTTCGGAATCACTTAGAAATAGTCTTTAAAGACGGTGCAATCGTTCCATATGCAATTTGGCATTCACTGAATAATTATATCGGCTGTAAATTACGCCGAAACCCGAAGAGAATCACATGGCGAATTTCTGATGGTGTTGGTGATGGAAGTTCGTCTAACCTATCCTCAGCTATTTTACGTTTTCTCGCCTTCATTTTAGCCGACCGTTCTAAATTTGAGATGACGACTAATAAATTAATTGCAAAGGATTTGGTAATTAATTAAACAAAAATTAATTGAAAGTCACCAACTGATTGAACTTTTGTTAATCCCCTCGTATATGTATGAAGTTATATAATAAATAACCTATGAAACACTTCACATTTAGCCACACCCCTTTTCGTGTACCAACAGAATTTATATCTTTTTGCATTTAAAGTAGCGTTAAATAAATTTAAAAAATTTATATATATATTGTACATATGTATTACATAGCAACTCAATTCCTGTAGCCAAGAATAGTTTAAGAAAACATTACAGCCTTTGTTTGGTAAGACGTACACATTTTATACGGTAAGTACATACCAACATATTCAACTTATAAATAGCATACAAAGACTTTCTGACGGACATTAACCACATCACAGAACTTTCTTTAAACCGAACCTGTCGAAGCAGCTAGAGGGCTTTCCGTTCGATGATCGCGCTGCGTGAAACAGCGAAAGCATGGAAACCTAACTGCTACAACAACAACAATCGATTCTCATTTGCTTAGGTTAGCTTATGGTATTCCATAATCTGCTCCTTTTGAAGTGTGATGATAATTTTAGGTTAGCTTGACAAAATGTTATTTTTCCTATAAACCAATTACTTCGCATTATATAATTGGCCCTTTGTAACCGTTGAAGCGATTTTCGGCCGAGTTCCTCCTCCAATTTGTTTTTTGCGTCTTAATGTTTTTCCAACAAATGGAGGGACCTACAGTTTATACTAAGCCGCCTCCGAACGGCTGATGGTTTTTTTACGAGGAGCCTTTATTTCATGTCCGAAATGCACTCGGAGGGGTAGACATTCCCTGCCGAAGAGATTTAATTTTTAAATTAATTTTCCATAACTTTTGGATGTTGGTGGCACCGGGAATTGAGCCCGAGCCATCCGAATGTTAGTACCCAATTATAACCACTCGGCTACCGCAGGTAGACTGTCGCGGGAACTATTGGATTTTAGTCGCCTCTTAGGGCAGGCATGCCATACCGCGGATAAATTCTTGAACTCCTACCCCGCAGGATCTTAGATGTTTTTAGATCTGCTCTGCTGCTTTAGTACTCGTTAATAAAGTACGTCACGATATTTCGAACCTTTTTTTGCCAAACTTGACCCTCCAGTCTCTACTTGTGGTCTTCTCCTGGACAGATCAATCAAACGTTAGCACTACAAACGCTGGGCTAATATCAGAATGTGGTTTCTAGGAATTTCAAGGGAGAATATCTGAGACCGGAAAGAAATCCTGATCATGGTCGCCTTTTACGACAAGCATGCTCTAACGCGGGTCAGTACTTACACTCCTTATCCAAACCACGAAACTCATCAAGTCACAACACTTATCACTTTCGGTGTGGGCTCTGATTGGTTGTTGTCCGTTTGATAGTCATGCAGTCTGGTTGGTACCTTGTCTATTATGTTTTTAACATATCCAGTGCACTGGGAATTGAAGTACGCCATCTGCACTAGCTCGGCTGGTAAGTTTTTTGTAAAGTTGTAAGCTTGGTCGTTCAGAAAGCGGCTTTACAAGCAGACAAATCATACAATTGTATATGTAAGAATCTAGTACTGTGTAGAATCTAGTACTGAGTCAGTCATTTACAACATAAGCTTGCCATAAATTGTTCAACTTGCCTGCTTTACTTCCAAGGGTACTTCCGAGGTAAGGAACCTCCTGTTCCCGCTAGTTCAATGCATACCAAGGATACTCCCATCCGTTTCTGCTCTGAAGGATCACATCACCGCAAGCTATGTGGCTGCACAATCCGTCATTCGCTAAATGTAATCGACTAAAAACCTCACAGTCGCCTTTTGAATCTCATGTTTTCCCAAATATGAAGCTTTACGTAAGATACGTAATCGATATTAGTGGTCTCATTAGTATTTAAAATGTAGTGCTTACCTGAGGCTTCACTGAAAAATAAAGAAAAATTAGTGAGAAGCCATACAGACTGCAGTTCTCTATTGCTTTACCTCTCCTTACGCGTATTGAAGCATATTCGTTTTAGAAGCTGGGGTTATGTAAGACACGATATTTGAAACTTCAGTTTTCCGGACCTCAAGAGGAGATAAAGTTGTTGTTAAAATTCCTTTTCACACATCCTCAGATTACGGCAGGGGTCATACAGGAAACTTGTCAGACATCAGTCACATTCATGGGCTTCAAACCGCATACATTCTGTGAGATCCCAGCAGTACTGGCATACCAAAATTCTGGATATTATAGGGCACATCACTTCTATTCACCCCCGACTCATGCCTGCCCGACACTAACCAACTCATCTCACCTTCTACCCCTGCAGTACGAACCGATGCAAAATAGCTTGTGTCTTGGTCCTTCCGTTAGATGACTTCGATGACGTCGACTAGCCGCTAAAAAGCCATGACAACCTCTCGTATATACGAGCGGATTAACAAAAGTACGGTCAGTTGGTGACTTTCAATTTGTTTTTGTTAAAACTAAAAATACCAAATCTTTTGCAGTTACTTTATTAGTCTTTCTTTAAGATTTTTGGATGATCGGCTAAAATGGAGACGAGAAAACGCAAAATAGCTGAGGATAGATCAGACGAAATTCCATCACCAACGCAAACAGAAATTCGTCATGTGATTCTCTTCGCGTTTCGGCGTAATTTACAGCCAATACAAATATTTAGTGAATACCAATTTGCATATGGAACGATTGCACCGTCTTTAAAGACTATTTCTAAGTGGTTCCGAAAGTTACAGACCAGACAATTTTTCCGTAGAGGACGAGCGCCGAGAAGGTCGACCAAAATCTTTCACTGTTGACGTCACTGTAGCTCTGGTGAAGTCCGAAATTGGCGAAGACACACAATTGACACAAGAAATGATTGCTAATGAATTGGGCTTGAATACCATGGCTGTATTGCGAATATTAAGTAATCATCTGGGATACACGAAGAAATCTGTCCCAAAAAGAGGCTCGAGTTCATTTTGCTCAAGTTTTCCTAAACAACTTCGAAAATCTTAGACTAGCAACTTTAGTAAAGTCGTTACTGGTGACGAATCTTGTTACTGTAAGTACGATCTGGAAACCAAACAGCAGTCCATGGTATGGAGCCCAACAGGAGCAAACCCACTCGTAAAATCTAAGCAACAAAAATCAACAGCAAAAGTAATTATGTCAGTTTACGTCACCCGACCTTAAATTCTTACTATTCTACTGGAAAAGGTCAGACGGTAACTATAAAATGGCACATCGAAGAGTGCTTATTTCTTAGAAAATAGGAAGAAAGATGATTTGCGGCGCTACTTTTTACATCATGACAATGCGCCATCACACACTGCTGAAAAAACGAGTAATTTTATTGCGATCTCTGAGATCGAAGAAATACGTCCAGCACCATATTTCCCGGATATAGCACCTTGAGATTTCTGGTTATTTCCAAAAATTAAAGAATATTTTAAAAGAAAGGTCTTTAATAGCAACGAGGAGATAATTAATGCGGTTAATGCTGAACTTGATAAGCTTAAAAAGCAAGATTTTGAAGACTGTTTTCAGAAGTGGATCTATAGGCTTAAGAAATGCATTGAATTCAATGGCGATTATGTAGAGAAGGTAAAAAAGGACGAATAAATACAACAACAATTTTTATTTTTATTTTTTCAGATCAACTGACCGAAATTTTGTTAATCCCCTCTTATACTCTCTTCCTGTAAGTGGAATCTGTTATAAAGTCTTAGCTACCTAGATTCAGCTTGTTGCTAAATGTAGAACACATAAAATAGTTAACACGAAAGGGTTTTGAATCACCTGCATGTTAGTCAATAAGGAAATAAATTATTTTAATCTAAATTTGATTATTACGCAATATATTTAACTATGCAAACATGGAATTCCAAAAAATGAAGATAATTATATTAATTGATCTCATTTTAATGATACTTTTTCTGTTGTTATAAATTTCGGTTCTGAAGCTTTTTCACCATTCTTTTTCATCTACATATTTGTTTAGGTGACAAACGTTTATTTATGATAATAAGCGCCGCCGCATTCCAACGTCATCGCGTTACGTTGACTTAAGCATTGAGTTAAAGAATAAATTTAATAACAACAACACCAACAATTATAATGAAATCGCTTAAAAACCATTGGCCAAAACAGGTTAACATGGCAAAAGTGATTTAAATGCTTCGAAATCATTAGGTGAATTAAGAGCACTTTTCAGTACATTTTTTGCGAATTAAAAACCGAAAAATAAAAACCAAAAAATAAAAATATAAGAAAAAAATATAAAGAAAATAAAATTAAAATAAAAAATAAAAAAAAAATATAAAGAAAATAAATAATGCAGATTGCTTTAGGCGAAGTGTGAGCAAAATTAACAAATAATAGAGTTCAATTTATCATGTCTAAAATATATGTATATATTGGCGAATTGGTATTGAAGCCTGTTGGAAAATATTTTTAGAGATTATATTATTTACTTAGGTTTAGCCGACTGATCGCTTGATAAAAATTAATAAATAAAATGTTTTTATTTAAAATCTTAAGTTAAATTATAAAAACTTGTGGCTTCCAGTTGAGCTTTTCTTTGTAAGTGAATGTTTTTTTTATTCGAAATCTCTGGATGTTGTGGTCTCCAGATCCAGAAATACACTTGAAGGGGTTGACTTTAACTGCCGAGGAGCAACCGCAGTTAGATAAATCGATTTGAAATTAATTTTCTGCAAATTTTGGAAGTTGGTCTGGCTGGAAATCAAACTCTTAAACATTTGCATGGTTGTTCACAGTGCTAACTAATCAGCTAATTTGGCCACCAGTCCCAGTTTAGGACCAAGTAAGCTGAATCGAGTTTTCGGTGGGGTCACAATGGATGGTATAAGGGCCAACCGGGCATATGTCGGTGTATAGTAGGGTTAGGTACAAGCTTAGTCTCACGAAGCAGGTCTATAGCAAGTCATGCTCACTGGTTCTGAGGTGCTCGTGATATGCCCAGGGGTCGTATCTATTTTCTTTTATATTATGAATATACTACTTAACGACGAGCATGATCTCTCGCTGTGAAGGTGATGTACTGGCATCAGCTGCATTTTTCCCAAACCTGGCTCATTCTTCTTAATTTGTGGCAAACTATTCTCCTGTATTCTGAGAGGCGTAGCGTAGTTGAAAGTGGAAAGGGATAGTTTTTTATGCTACCTATTACGTTCTACATATTTGTTTTAGGCGCTGCTCGGTAGCATCCGTACTCTGGTTACACTCGCGATCTTAAGAGAAGTGCTCCATCCTACAAATGATAGAACGGCGCGGATTTTGAGGGAAATAGTGTTGGGCTTCTGGTTTTTAAGGAGTGGGAAACATTTGAAAAGTAGTAGCTCTTCCCCTTCGAGCATAGGTCAGAGGATGCTTTCAGTAGATCCCAACGCCTCATCGTCTAAACTTCGAAACTACTTACGAGCCATCTGAACGAGTGTTTAAAATATGGTCATCAATTCTGGTTCTTTCGATCTGTCTTGTGGAGTCCTCCGGAAGAGTATAAGTTATAATCACATAGGTCGCTCTCCACCTAATCCTACCAATGGACTCGACTCGAACTGGTTGAATCACACACTAAAACTATGTTAGTTTAGGTAAAATCGCTTAATAGTTTCCACAGAGCTTAGGTGGAGGAGAATATCCTTCATTAGGAAACCTACAACTCTATATCTCTTTTAATATTCACGAAGAGGCATAAAGACTTGCTATCATTTCTTATTTCGAGGCGAAAAGTATGACTTTGGATAAAGAAGTCTGTGCTTTTAAAATTGAAGATCATTTTGAAGCTTTCTTACTAAAATTGCACAGACGATCTTACATAATCCAACTTAACCTCTTGAAGCTTAGGAAAAGCATGCACAATATAGACTTAACTACAATCCCCACAAGTTAAAGCTTTTCGCGCCAACCACCTCAACATTCAAGCAACCAATTTAATTAAAAACCAATTTAGACCCAATTAATCAAAAAATATTGTTAACAAATTTTATTCTGTAGATAATAAAAATAGCAATAAAAAGTTCTCTAACAAGTTCTCTAGCAGACATTGAAAGATAGTGAAAAGGTGTGGAAAAAAATAAAATGTTTTCATAAATTTGCTACACTTTGGAATAATTATGCGCAAATGTATATTAAAAAAAAGTAAAAAAAAGAAATAAAATTAAAAGTTAAGAATTATATAAGTCCGAAAGATATTGACAGTCGTTGGTACACGGAGTGACAGTACTAATTGTTGTTGCTTCCGTTTTTTTTAATGAAAATTAATCGGGTAATCAAGCGGTGGCGTTGATTTTTTATGAGTTTCTGTGATTATTTGCATATATGTATGTGTGTATATGTACATATGTACAGATATTTTTTGCTTCGCTGACAAGGAGGGTATTGCCTTACACTAAGCTGTTCAGAATTGTGCAGATATACCTATACCAAATATATGAACATATATATATATACATACATATGGATAATATAAAATAATAAAAAATTTCGAAACATAAGTTAACCAAATACACGTGTACATCAAAATTTTTATATATATATGTGCAGTTAGCGCGCAAATTTTATTGTGCTGACATTTTTAATTTAAAACTCGATTTTTATTGTTATTATTGTTATATAGCGCCGAGATTTTTATGTTTCGCATGTGATACGCATGAACAAGTCAAAATGGATTAGTATTTATAGCATAATAAAAGATACTGCGAAATGAACTAATATAAACTAAAAAACAATTTAATAAAACATTAAATTAATAAAAAAAAAATAATAAAATGAAAAATTAGAATAAAAGGAAATATATTAATAGATATAACAAATTAAGAAAAATAAAGTAAAATATAATAAAATAAAAAATAAATAACATAAAATAAAATAAAATAAAATAAAATAAAATAAAATAAAATAAAATAAAATAAAATAAAATAAAATAAAATAAAATAAAATAAAATAAAATAAAATAAAATAAAATAAAATAAAATAAAATAAAATAAAATAAAATAAAATAAAATAAAATAAAATAAAATAAAATAAAATAAAATAAAATAAAATAAAATAAAATAAAATAAAATAAAATAAAATAAAATAAAATAAAATAAGCTAAAATAAAATAAAATGAAATAAAAAACAAACTAAATAAAATAAAATAAAATAAAAAAAATAAACTAAATAAAATAAAATAAAATAAAATGAAATAAAAAAATTAAATAATAAAATTAAATAAAATAAAAAAAAAATAAAATAAAAAAAATAAAAGCAAATAAATTAAAATAAAACAAAATAAAATAAAACGAAAAAAAATAAAATAAAACAAAAAATATATAAAAATAAACAATAAATGAACAAAATAAAATAAAATACAATAAAATGAAATGAAATAAAATAAAATAAAATAAAGTAAAATAAAATAAAATAAAATAAAATAAAATAAAATAAAATATATAAAATAATATAAAATAAAATAAAATAAAATAATATAAATTAAAATTAAATAAAATTAAACACATTTGTGAATTTAGATAATTTTAGTTTTAATAATTCAGACCTAAATAAAAATTGCTCCACTTCCGCCGAAATGCATAGGATTTTATTTGTAAAAGAGCTTAAGTCTTAAGTCTAAAGTAACCTTTATGACCTTCTGGTAAGAACTTTTGGCTCATAATGCCAGGTCTTTTATAGGAAATAATGTGTAATATTACGGATCTGGTCAAACTTGGCTACCCTGGTGTCTTTTCTTGGATCGATTGAGCTTTGTTCTCAAAGTTAAAGATAAAATTTTGCTGCAGGTATCACATATATATATATTTATAGTTCATCTATCGGAAAAAGTGCATGGCATATACCATATGAAGATATACTCAGCAACTTTTTTGATAATGATTCGACGATTCTCCAACAACAATTGTTTTTCATTTTTCCAGCAAGTTTATCTCTTAATTCAACTTAAGTCGCCTACTAGTTCACTACTAATCTAAAATCCGCTCATTTTAATGGAAACTTCCCAAAATTTAAATAAAAAAATAATTAAAATTTATTAAACTATATTGATTTTATGTTTTTTTTCATTTATTATTTATTTTAATTTTGCATTAAATTTTCTAGAATTTACTTTTAAAATAGTATACAATTTATGAAATCATTAATAATTTGCTATCTGACAATTACTACTGATAATAGTACTTTAATTAAGATGTAAATATATTTAGATAAAATTTATTAATAAATTTCTTAAATATATATACAAAAACAATTAAATCGAGAGTTGAAAACTGCATTTCATACAAATCTGCGTACAAAACATATTTTACGGTGAATGTCTGCCGCGGGTAGCATGCTTAATTAATAATTAATTGATGTATGAATTACGCGTCGACACACATATCTAAACATACATACACGTATATAAAAATATGGATGCAAGCAACTCGATGTGAACATAAACTTCAACATAAATTGACAAAATGACAGTGTACGCTGAAGCTGGCCACCGATCAACCGATTACTGACACAAAATATGAGTGCGCATTAATGCAAAAATATATAATTTTGTTTTCACATAACTCACATATACTTTGGGTTAACACACACATACACATATGTACATATATACTCATATGAATGCATATTTCATATAATTTGCCACAGCTACTTTACGAAATGACTGATCGTCGACCAGTTTTATGGAGTTATTTGTTTAATTGCAATTTATTGATAGGCCTGCGCGTGTGTTAATTTTTACCTTTTTTCTGGCAAAAATATTGTTGAAAAAACTTATGTTGACAACATTCAATTGTACGTATTGTTGGAGTTGACAATAAAGCTTACCGCTTGTAAGTAAGCATAATATAGTGAAGATTTGTTACATGAGATGAGATGAGCTGAGGATACCCAAAATAAAGTATATTTTTTATTGCTGATTTTTATAAAAAATCATACTAATTCAAGGTGAATAATTTTTTGTTGTTAATTTAGTTGTAAACATATTTTTTAATATTCGTTATATAATATTTTGCCCTATCTTTCTTATCCTCACTTACATAAATGGTAGCATTAATTGCATACAAAAGACTTAAGCGACAAACCTCGTCGAGCAAGACATTTTTTATGTTGTCAACAATAAACGTCCCAGCATTTCTGCCTGAATGTATCAATTTGTATGTATATATGTATATAAATAGGTACACATTAACATGTACTAATATAATTTTTTATTTAATTATATACAATACCTAAAGTTCTACCCCTGTAATTTAAAAGAGAAGGCGGAAAATAAGGTGCGAATATTCACATTAGAGAAATAGTGCAATTATTCATTCCGTTTTACAGGCATAAACTTATTTAAATTAGAGCATAAAAGCACCGTGTTTATACACATTAAAGCTTACACACCCATTGTTATAAAATAATCCATTTTAAAAAATAATAAATTAAAAATATTGCGTATATATGTATGTAAAAGTTTAGTACAAATATTCAAATGGAGTGAAAAAGTTAAAAGTTGTTCTGAGGGTGGGCACCAATTTTCATTTGCATATTTACAGAGCCTTTAAAGCGCTTGTGAGTATGATTTGAAGCATAAGAAATCAGTGTTCTTCTCCTATATCTTTTGTTTTGTGTACACAAGGACTTTTATGGCAATACTAAGCGCCAAACATATATGACAATTTTCTTTTCTGTAACATTTTATTTTATTTTATTGTGTTTTATTGTTTTTCATGTTATTTTATTCCTTTTTTATTTGACTTTATTTTTATTTTTTATTTAATTTAATGTAATTTAATTTTAATTTTATTTACATTAATTTATTTCACTTTCTTTTATTTCATTTAATACTATTTTATTTAATTTTAATTAACTTCATAAATATTTTTTTTATTTTATTCTATTTTAATTTATTCTAGGCAATTTTAATTTTATTTAATTTTGTTTCCTTTCATTATATTTTATTTGATTTAATTTAGCGTAATTTAATTTTTTTCTTAATATTTTAATTTCATTGCATTTTATTTTATTTTATATTATACGACTTAATTTAATTTAATTTTATTTCATTTTATGTTTATTTAATTTAATTTTATTTTAATTCTATATACATATTTAATTTATTCTTTTATTTGAATTAATTTAATTTAATTTTTATTAATTTAATTTATTTTTATTGCATTTTATTTTATTTTATCTTATATGATTTAATTTAATTTAATTTTAATTCATTTTATTTTATTTTTGTATATTATTTTAATTCTATATGCATATTTATTTTATTATTTTATTTGATTTAATTTAATTTAATTTTTATTAATTTAATTTAACTTAATTTCATTTTATTTTGTTGTATATTACTTAATTTTATTTTTTACTTTTATTTTATTTGATTTAATTATTTTAATTTTATTTTATTTTATTGCATTTTATTTAATTTTATTTTTTATTTTATTATATTTTCTTTTACTTCTTTTTAATTTATTTTTTTTTTATTTATTTTAATTTATTACATTTTACTTGATTTTATTTGTCTTTTTTATATTATTTTCATTATTTATTTTATTTGACTTTATTTTCTTTTACTTTTTTTATTTAAATTTATTTTATTTAATTTTAATTTCCTTAATTTAATTAATTTAAATTTGTTTAATTTAATTTAATTTAATTTATTTCATTTCATTTTCTTTTCACATCATTTTATTTTGTATTTCTTTTCTCTGCCTACTTTAATTGGTTGATAGTCATTCGATAAGCCGCTGGTAAAAATTATTGACAGTTAACCTTGAGTGGATAGAAAAAAAATTATTTTTATTAAATCATCACATGGCTTTGTTTATTTTGTAACTACAAAAGTAAAATTGGTTCAATTTGATATTTTTTTACTCGTTTTTTTAAAGATGAGTACTTATTTGAGTGGTATGAGAAATGATATACAAACAAGCAAAGAGATATACATACATATGTACGAGTATGTATGGTATGTGTGTTTTGTTGAAATGAAAGTGAATTTGTAATTAGTGTTGAAATTGTGGTTTAACTCAGTTTTCCATTGTATAGAGATTTTTTAGAAAAACTCTACTTTTTTATTTGTCATGTGATGAATTTTTTTATATAAACAAACGTTTAAATATCCCCACTTTGCAATTGGCGCAAGGTTAATGCTCTTGAAAACTTGACATTTTGCTAATGTTATCTTTATACAGTCATAATTAATTATACACTTTTAATTATGTAATGAAAGTAATGTGAAATTGTAGCAATTTTTAAAGCGTGGGTGCCTAAAGATGCTATTAAAGGCTTCAAATTTGTTTCGACTCTTGTTTGGGAGAAAGGAAAAAATTCCATAAAAATGTTTAGTTGTTGACATTATTATTTGTTATAAGTTATGAGTAGTAAGCGTAGGCATCTCCAATCCAATGTTGAGCCTGATACCAAATGTTTGATATTTTTTTGGATTAAAAAACAAACTCTTAAACTTTCTTCGTCAAAATATAAGAAAAATTCAGAAATAAAGCTCATAAAGTACTTTTACAGTCTAATTACTTATTTCATTTTAACTAAATTTTATTTAATATATATTTTAATTCAATTTACTTTTTTATATAACTTTTTGATCCTTATTTTATTATATTATATTTTAGTTTATTTTATCGCCATCGATTGGGGAATCGGGAGCACCATCTTCAGACGTTACACTTTCACTGTCATTCAGCAGGCTGGAGAAGTGTTCTCTCCATGAATTTATTCTACTCAATTTTATTTTATTTTAAGCTCTTTTATTTTTTTATTTTATATTATTTTTATATTTTTATGTTTTCATATTTTTATATATTTTTATTTTATTTTATTTTATTTTATTTAAGTTTTTTACTTACTTTATTTTGATTTTATTTATTTTTTGATATATTTTTTTTAAATTTATTTTTTATGTTTCAAGGTAAATAATACCCTACACACGTTAATTTCCGGCCATAATCGAAAAATATCTGCAAAAAAATGTATACCCAAAATTGGTTAATAGCATTAGGCGTTAAATTGTTCACGTGGCAGAGTGAAGCAAGACTTAATATCATTAAGTCCCTGATTTTTTTTGCAAAAAAATGTCCAAAAAGCTTTACATTGTTAGTATAATTGTATATGTATGTATGTATGTATGTATGTATCTACGATGACATGAAAAAAGTAAATTTTTATAATATATATAAATTATGCTTGACAGTTGCCACTACGAAAATTACAACAACAACAACTACGACACAGTATAATATTACACACTCTATGGCCGGCCACACACATAGTGGCGACCCACAATCCGCCAACAACCATACAGTCACCCACATAATTCAGAACGTGAACCAGAACATGCCACAAAACGTCACTATGTGAATAATAAAAGTTTTAAAAATATTTTTAGGCAATTCACAAGCTTTGTCTTATGTCCTATGTCATATATATTTCAATAGTCTTATAAAATGCCACACTTGAGAGCACCCCTTAATCGGTGTATGTCATATTGTACAATATTTCTACTGCTACACGACGTTTTTGTTTACACTCTAATAAAATCATTCGTAATAAAATCACATAAAAAACAAAAACTTTTCATACATATTTATCTTTTATTCAACTTAATTTACCTGAATATCGTGGCTTCGTTCAATATTATTAAAGAAATTGATGAAATTTATTTTATTTATTTATTTTAGACACTTAAACGTCAACAATAAAAAAGCTTATAGAATAGCACACTCAAAAAACATACCTCGCTATCATGATTCAATAATTAAAGGTTGGATAAGTAGACAGATTTCTCACACCCTCAAGGCAGGTCGGGTCCCTTACTAGAAAACCATGATGCTTCAAAATATATCTTAAATAGCAGTAAAAAGTTTTGACTTTGATTGACTGGATAATTTTTTCGGATTACTTAAATTTATATTTTTTTTATAATTGGTATTTTTTTTTGGTAAATTTATATTCATTTGCATTTATTATATGAATAATTATTAATTGTTTCAGATGATTTAAGTGTTTTTTTTTTTTTGTAGGTGATCTAGTGGAAGCTTTTGCATTTCATATAAACATACATGCATACATCCTTTGGAGTGAAAATAAACGATAAATAGGTCCTTCAGTCGGGTGTTAATTCATGTTATCTTGCTGGATCGACTAACGGATCTTAAGTAAGAATTCGGTTATAAAGGACAAGATTTTGATGAATAGAAAATCGATCATTATTTGCTTCCTTAAAGCCAAAGGTGAAGACCAAAATGGCAGAGAAATGGATATATGTAAGTAAATCTGAAGAAAGTAACAGTCAACTGTTACTTTAAGTTTCGACATATAATCTACCAACAAAAATTAGCTAAATAATAACTGGTCAAATGCAAATCTTCTTTCAAGTGAAGTCAGTTTTCTCTGATTCCACTAGCGTAGCCGCATTCTTTGGAATTATCTGTGAAATAATTACCATTACAGTAATCATTGTAAGTCATAAAATATGAATCAAAAGTAAATGATTATTTTTTCGTTTTTATATAGTTTGTTTAATTGGTAATAATTATATTAGGTAAAGTAAAAAGTTCGTTCGGTTTTTATCTAAGATATGGGGTTATTGTCCATAGTACTAGTGTTACGTGTCGCATCATGTCATACTATACGGCGCTGAAGACGTGTTTATTCGCGCTAAAAGTATGTCTTTGACAGTTTTTCAAATTGATTGACTCAGTACGTTGTGAACGCTCGTCAAAGATGGACACCACCAAAGAGAAAATTCGCTATATTTTACAATTTTTCTTCAATCAAGGCGAAAAAGCAGCCATATTGTAAACGAACGTGTAGCACAAAAGTGGTTTGCTAGGTTCCGTTCCGGTAATTTCGATGTCAAAGATGCACCACGCGTCGGGAGGTGTGTCGTCGAAAATTGCGATAAAATCATGGAAATAGTGGAAACAGACCATCACGTGGGTACTTATTTAATTGCTAAGGAACTAAAGATAAGCCAGAAAACCGTTTGGAACCATTTGCATACAAAAACCGAGCGAACTTTTTAGTTTACCTAATATTTCGTGTTTTACTTAAAGAATATTTATTAATATAGCAAGAAATTATTGCCTAGAGTCGAATCTCTTCAGAGAGATAAAATAAGGAGTCTAATAATAAGTAGAAAAAAATCCCATATTGCATCGATGGGTATTAAATTATTTTTAGTTTTTAATTATACATACACGAAAGATGTAAACATTTGAAAATGTTTTTAATATTTTTTTACCACCTTTTGCGAAAAACTTTCTGACTTCTTTTATATATTCCAACAATGAATACAGCTAGTTTTGATTTAATAAATCCTTTTTGATCTACTGGTATATAATATTTGTTTAAAATCTCTGATATGTAATGATAATCGATTAAATGAAATTACTTATCTTCCTACTTTCCCCCCCTCCCCATTTTGGTTATACCTAATTTAACTGCCTTTTTACAAATCGGAAAATAGCTTATCCCTCTTTCTACTACAGCGCAAAATGCAACCGTTTGTAAGGAAGTGTCAACACTCCCTTTTCATTACTTGTCCAACCTTTAATTATTGTATGTATGCTTCGCTATGTTGTATTTGTCGTATTTCAATTTTCTATGGGAAACAACAACAGTGTTTACACGTATATCATAGTCATAAAAAATAAAGACAATATGACGATATGACACAATATGACAACTTGTGAATACCCTATTTGTAAAATTTATTACAATTTTTTTTATTAAAATATATTTTATTTTATTTTCAATTTTTTCACTTTTTAATTTTTTTTTGGTTTTTTTTTATATTTTATTTTTACTTTTTTATTTTTGTTGTCACTGACGCCGTTTGTCACGTTTCAGTTCGCGCGTCAAATACATTTTAGCTGCTGTCAAGTTGTCAATTCAAATTCCTTCTAAGCAGCATAAATATTAGTGATATATATGTTTGTGTGTATTTACACTCATATATGTATGTATGTGTTTGTGCACAATTTATGAACATGCAGAATATAAAAATAAATATATGTAAACTACAAAATTTTTTCAAAAATTAATTGAATAGAAACTGTTCATTGAAATGGCGCTATAACTGTAGCATGCTGCTGCCGCCACTGTCACTGTCATTGTCACTGGCCACGGCAGAAGTTGAGGTGGGAGCAACAAAGCAACAAAGTCGAAGTGAGCGTTGGAGTTGAACCTTATCGGAAACTAATTTACATGTATATAAAATTAAAAGTTTTTCGCTTTGTAAACAAAAAAAAAAACTCTTTGTTTATCTACCTTTATATGCATGTACATATGTAAGTATGTTTTTAGCTTAGGCGCTTACCAACTATGGCATTGGCGCTCTAATCCACGGTTATTAAGTAGTTTTAGTCATTTATTTCGATTGCTGTGTTTTGTTTTTTTTTTACATTTTAATCTCTGGTCTTAGCTGTTGATTACCAAAAGCGGCTACTTTACACCAGTAAACAAATAAACTTACATACATATATACATAGGTATGTACAGCGCTAACAGTATGCAGCGTTTTTTTTGGTTAGTTTGGTGTGTGAGTTTCTTAAATTATACCTTTGTGAGCAGCAGCAGCTGTCAGGAGTTGGCGTTTTGCCGCACTTTTTGTTTTTTTCTTCTTAATTTTTGAGTTATAGATTTCAATCAATATTCTAAGGAGCTCGCTTAATGCGCTGGCTTTCAAAATCTAATAACTGGGTGTGTATTCATATTTATTACAGTTATTTATTATTTTTTTTAATTTTAGTTTTAAAAAATTTATGCACATACCTACATGTACATATACATATATACATGTCTTAAGACCATATAGCGCTGTAAGAATTTCAGCTCTTTTAGCATTCAGTCATGACTAATATATCAATATGTCAGCTGCTAATGCATTCAGTAGCACAAGTGGGCTGAACGTAAAATAAATATATAAATATATACGTACGAGTTTTCAAAAAATCATAAAAGAGATCGCTTAATAAAATTGTAAGTTGCCCGTGCTTTGATGAAGGAATTCCATTTTGGTTGCTAAAATCGCATTCGATGATTCATTTTCATTGACTGAAGGAAAACTCGCTTTGAGTGACTAAGCAATTTTTTCATCAGGTTAAGAACATGCTGATTAATTCAAGCCTTTTATATTAATTAAAAGAAAATATTTTTGTTGAAATTAAATGTTTAATTTCCCGATTAGTTATGATTGGTTAATGTGAACGTAATTAACTCGATTAATTACACCAAGGGTGTACAGTTACAGTCACTAGGCTAAACTCAATTCCTACCTAGCACCTACGTCGCGCATTCTGGAAGCGTTAGCAACTCTTGCGGAGCCTTGGGTCTTGGCTAAAAGAGAGAAAGCTTCAGTGGAGCCATTCCGACTAACCCGCTTTAAGAGTTCGCTGAAGTCTAACTGCAGAGCCTGTTCACCAGAGTGCGGCGGTGAGCGAGTGTTGGTCTTGTACGCTGGGTTTGGGATCCGCCACGTAGAAACCAACCCCAATAACAGTTTCTACAATACCTCGAATGAGATATACCCCCTTCGGATGACGACCGCTTCAAACTTTTTAAGGATCACGATTTGAAAGCATGCACTTGGTATGTCCGGTCCCTTCATTGGGAAGGACATCACTGACGTCCAAGAAGTGCGATGGCCGAAGCAAGGACCAAAACGCGTAGGACCTTGTGACATTCACTACAACGATCATGTATAAGGGCGCATATTTGCTATCGCAGCCGGGATGGGAGAGATACTTCGAAGTCGAATACTGGCATTCACCCCGGTGGATGAACGTCTCTCCACAATACGCTTCACAGCGGTATTTTTCAACACGTCGCTGATTTACGTCTACGCCTCGATGGCAGAGAAGGACGATGTGATCAAGGATGCGTTTTATGAGCGTCTAGAGCGTATTCATGGACACTATTACCGCCACGATGTAAAAATCGTGCTTAGCGACTTAGGGCTATCTTCGGCACAACTGTTCGAAAATTCAGCCTTCACAACGCAAGATCCCCAAATGGGCTGATCGACTTTGTTGCCGCCCCATGATGGTTTGTAGTACTAAATTCCAGCACAATAAAATCCACCAACCCACTTGGCTGTCCCCTGATCGAAAAAACTCAAATAGACGGACGAAATGTAGCCAGGGTTCTTTACATGCGTATACGCCAAGGACTTAACATAGACTCGGAATACTATCTGGTAGCAGCAAGGTATACGCATCCGTCTCTGTGCAGAGTAGACCCCCCGTCAAGAAACACAAGGAAAGTTTGACGTCGAAAAGCTGCAATCACAACAGACTGTCAAAAAGTTTTCTACGTGACTTGCACTCCTGCCCTCTGAGAGCATTGATCACCAATCCGGTATAAGGGAACCGTGCATGCATCAGATCTTTGCAAAACATGATCGGATGAAAGCATGATCGAAGATTGGAACCTAAGTGTGCGAAGGCGATCCCACAATACGCGCCAATTACCGTAGGGAGTATTGTGAGAAAGACCCCACCACCTTTTCATCGATTTTAAAGCAGCCTTCGATAGCACGAATAGGAGCTGTCTATACGCCGCTATATTTGAATTCGTTATCCCGCTGTGTAAACTGACGGTAGACAACACTAGAAACGCAGTCCAAATTTGGAAGGACCTCTCCGAGCCGTTCGGTACCAAACGAGGTCGTGTGACTTCTTCAATTTATCGCTGGAGAAAATAATATGAGCAGCAGAGCTGAATAAAAAAGTGACAAACTTCTATAAAAGTATATAGCAACTGGCGAGTACCCTCCTCCCGGCCGCCTGGATATCCTCAATCGACTCAAAATGGGTTCCTTTGACCACCGATTTTGTTCTAGGGAACAAAAAAAGTCACAGGGTGGCATATCGGGCGAATAAAGCGGATGTTGCAACACGGCGATCCCTTTGGAGACCAAATAGTGGGACACGCTGAATGCATGGCGCGTTGTCGTGATGAAGGATCCAGTTACGAGCGATTTCCGGGCGCACACTGTTGACTCGTTTTCGCTTAATTTAATTTTACCTATTGACCTAACGGGGTTAGATCGCCGAAAGGGTGACAGTCCTTGGCCGGATAAAATCCGGATTACCTCCGGTGAGTAGAACCGGCTGTTTCAAAGACTCCCTTCCCGTGAATGGCGTACTCGGAGTTAAACCACCACCAACGAGCTCGAGCTGCCTCGAAAGACCCGCGTGACCCTGGCACAACTTAGAGCTGGATATTGTAGCAGGTTAAACTCCTACTTATCCAGACTCGACCCCAGCATACCCAACGTATGCCCTGCATGTGGAGAGTCTCCGCATGACACTAACCACCTCTTCACATGCCCCCTTAAACCGACTCATCTAACCCCCTTCTCCCTTTGGTCCAATCCCGTCGAAACAGCACGTTTCCTGGACCTCCCTTTAGATGGCCTCGGCGACTTAGATTGATTAAGCCTGTCTTAAGCGGGGTTAAGGAACCGCTACAACAACAACACAATTTAAGCGTACATTTTCGAAGCTATTTCGCCCAATGTGGCGCAAAATTTTATCGCGACGAGTTGCTCTTGATTTCGTTTTTCCATTTTCACACCTCTTATTCCATGAAGAGTAGAGATAAATAGATATAGGGAATCTCAACTCAGATCTTTGCCAAGAGTAAGGAGGAAATCCCGATACTAAAATTAGTTGAAATGTTAAGCTTATGATACTAATTGAATAAGTTTAAATATACTAGTCGGGGGTGTATTGCATATCTCATTGCTCTAACACGGCGAATAACTTTATAAATGTTAAAAGAATTCTGTTGCAACAACAGAATTGATACAAGCAAAGGTATTTATTTAAAAAACTCTTGTTTTCATATCCTCATAAGACACTTCGCAACTTAAATTGCACATAAGAAATAAGCTCATTTATCAGTTCATTGTTTATCCATCCATCAAATTCATGTTTCGCTACCGGACCTGCTACCGTCACCCTCGCTGTTCTTCACATTTTTACCAGCTGACTTTTCGGAGCTTAGACCACATAATCATGCATTTAACAGAAACACATTGAGACATTGGCTCATTCCAGCTCAGTGGCGGCTAAGTACGGCTGAACTGAGCTTAATGCAGTATTGGCAAAATACACACGCTCATTAAAGTGGCGGAACCCTTTTTGTCATGATCTGACGATTAATTAAACAATAAATATATATTTACGTACGTGTGTATGTACATACTTCCAATTAAACCAATACAAAATGCCATAATTAATAAAAATTTATAAAAAGTGTCACATTCATGTTTGTGAAGTTAAATACGAACCCGAGAGCTGGTTTTGTGGTGCCCCGGCAGAGGTGAGCGGACTATATTCTAATTGATATTATGGCGACAGTATGCAAATTGGCGTGCGAACCGCAATGACAAAGACTGTTTTGGTTGGCCAGCGCTGCTAATGAGTAAGCAGAACGAATGAATGGCGATTTTCAATTTCGCTTGATTGTCAAAGTAAATAAAAACCAAGCAAGTAATATCTTGAAACAGACATTCTTAAAGATCTGATCAGTAGATCGAATTGACGATCAACAACGCCCACGAAAATAGAGCAGAGAGAAGAAAACAACTGCAATCCGATTTGCTAATGTGGTGGCTTAGGGTTTTCCCTCATTATCAAATACTAGTTTCGACTAGAGGAACAGAATTCGGAGTATAATTTGTCACAGTTGCGTATACAATTGGCATGTTTATGGAGAGACTGAAGGAAGCTTTGAAACATGAATAAATAATTTCATCATTATAACTGTGTGAGTTTTTTTCTTAGCAGGAGTTTGATTTTTATAAACGTAAGGAGACGCTCAAAGATTAGCAGCGCTTCCATCTGAAGATATACTTGGAGGAAAGAATACAAAAAGTTGGTATGAAGAAATTTAAAAGCTCACGTAGAATAAGGATATGAATTTTACCCTAGTAAATTGAAGTGACAATATGTCGCGATAAGCTAGATGGATACATTCATCTCATCAGTAGACTGTACTTTTTATTTCATTATTTTCAGATCCGATTTGACGACAGAAGGATTTATAATTATCTTGTTATTTTTTGGAGGTCTCTCGTCTCAAAATGCTTGTCTTTACGAGGATAGCAGAACATATTGTATGAAAAAAATATGCCTCAGAAACCCACTTTTCGTGCTCGATGGGAGCTTTCTGAACATTTTCAAGTAGGCGGCAACATTATCGTATGAAATTGGCTCTTATATGTGAGAAGGGGCTTTATATTGTAGTTTGTAGGAATATTCTGCCCGACCATAATAAACTTCTCTGTGCTTTAAGGACCCAACTTTATCGGAAGCTCCATGAAATAATGAGCTTTTAAATTGATTTTCATGACATCGTCCCAGTGATTGAGTTGTATGCTAGAAATAACGTCAATCGGGATTGCCTTTCGAGGGCTCGGAACTCAAACTGCAAAAGTAGGTTGGTGTATATTGTCTTACTCAACATTGCAACACGGACAGAGGAAGCAGTTTATTATAAAGATTTTTCTCTGGTGACTTTTACCGGCATTGAAAGGCATTTAATAATGTTCTCCCGGGTGCAATCAAATGTGAATTCTAACCCAAGATTTTTTATCTCAAATATTTTACATGACAGAACTGCCGAGGCTGTAAGGGAAAATTCACACATATCGAGCAAGGTTAATAAGAGCACTCCTGCAAGGGGGTAAAAACAACAGGCTCGGTAGCTTTATATTGCTACAGAGCCACCATACGGAAGGGACGACGAGTCCTTTCCTTTGGGTAGTGTCTTAGATCTACTAAACAATCCTACCTTTTTTTATAGAGTTTTCGTATGAAGAAAGCCCCTGGAAAGATATACTTTTGGTGCGCAGCTAAAAGAGGATCAACGCGCAGCTCTAATTAGTATCTGTTTTGCAGTACGAACTAGGTTAACCTTGGCTCTAACGCAATGTGTTCTATTGCGCGTATAGGTATTCGTATTGTAGGTAGGTTTTTTCCGCTGTTTTAGAGATACCCGATTTCATTCCCAGCGGCATGCTATCTCTGAGCTGGCAGCAGTGACTCCTTCTCCACTATAATCCCGTTACGGGAGGACTGTACAAAGTTACTGGAAGCACTTATGTCGAGAATTATACATCGGCGGGGGATTCTGGAAGCCCACAGTGTTATTAGGGTGATAGCAAATCGACTTGTCGGCCTTGAACTTACTCATGGTAAGAATTACTCCCCATAACTTTTTGTGGCGTTGGCTTATTTCAGAATTAAAATCTTATGGGAGCTGCTGTGAACTGCAATGTTGATAAGCTTGCACGTACGGATACTATCGCTACGTTAGCATCTGCTGCTGTTGTCGATTTAATAGCTATCAAACTCCACCAAGGACCAACCTAGGCTAGTCCAAGTCATCGAGTTCATCTAACGGAAGATCCAGGAAGGGAACTGTTTGAAGGAGTACGGATCAGAGGGAAAGGGTAGTTAGGTAAGTAAATAGGTTTGTTGGGATCAAGTATTCATAAGTAGGATCTAAGTCGACTATAATATTCAGATCTTAATTGTGTCAGTAATTCTCGGGTCTCTTGAGTTAGCTCGAGCACTTCGCTTACAGTATATGGTGCTTCGATTTCGAAAACGTCGTTCCCTGGAAGAAAGTGCTGTCACGGGGTTCGTGTATTTGATACTAAATGGAGTCTGTGTAGTATAGTACCTTCTCGACGGTAGCGTCTCACGGTCCTGAGTACAGTGCTCTGAGATGCTTGTTGCCTCTTCATCTGCGTCTCGATAGTCCCCGGAGTCCAAATCGGAGTAGCGTAAATTACGACCAGCCGGGCTGTCGAATGTGACTCCTGGTATTTTTGGGTTGATAGTTGTCGGGGGGCGCGGTAGCCGAGTGGTTAGCACTGCGTACTTCCATTCGGTTGGCTCAGGTTCAAATCCTGGTATCGTATTAACATCCCAACAGTTATAGAAAATTAAACTAAATTTTCTAATTGTGGTCGCCCCTCGGCAGGGAATGTCCACCCCTCCGAGTGTATTTCTGACATGAAATAAAGCTCCTCATAAAAAACCATCAGTCGTTTGGGGGCGGCTTAGTATAAACTGTAGGTCCCTCCATTTGTTGAAAAAATATCAAGACCCAAAGGTCGTAAAGGTCGGTGAGATATCATTTTACTTTCATATATAAGTTATCAATATTCTGGAAGCTCTTTCACAACTCAAGATCAAAATTCCTACACATAATGTGGTTTCTGACCAAACCTTGTGTGTATTATGAAAGATCGGGACTATTCCTTGCACCTCCAGGATCTAATAAACGGATCTGGCAGTTTCTGTTGTTTATTGCGCCCAATGACGCAGGTTTTAGCCATGATAAGAAAGAATCGAATTTCAGCAAATAACTCAGCTAATACTCAGCCATTACGAACAGAATGTTGTGCATATGGACAGATGTACATATATGTATGTGAATGTTCACTTACGTAATTGAATATTTGCTGATTAAGTGAAATCTAATTAAACTGTGAAATTCCAGTGAATGCCTCAAGGTTACTCGAATATTATCTACAGAAAGACAGAAAGTTGCGTAAATGTTTTTTTTTTTTCTAAAAGAATGCGAAAAAATAAGGAAAAAAAGTACAACAAAAGCTGACAATTCACTTTAGAGCCTCATATTGACTTCCTTAAAGTGGTTAGAACAGTTGTTGTTGTTGTTGTAAGTGTAAAAAAATAGAGCAAAACACACGTACATACATATACCATATATATATATATATATATAATACCTGACATTAATAGTCTCTAATTATTTTTCTTTCTTTCATAATTGTTTGTTATCTCAGCAAATGGGCGTGACAGCGGCTTAGCGGGCGAATAATGACACGTAATACATGGAATAATAGCAAAAACAAAAAAAAAATAATAATAATAAATTCAATAAAAGAAGTAAAAAAAAAAAATCGTGCTAAAATATTTCCGAATTCTTTTTTGTTACATTTTTACACAATGAATTTTAAAAATCATATCAAATCAGCGCAAACTCATTTTCAAACAATCTAATTTTTGAAGATAAATGATAAATATTTTTTTTCCTCTATTAAACATAATACAATGAAAAAAGAACGAATGGTGTGAAAAGAAATCAAGCAAAAGGGTTTGTTAATTAATTAAAATCATTTTTGAGCAAGAAAAAAAGAATACTTTTTATTGTTTAGTTATGCATGCATATGGCAACGCATATGCTTGTTTGTGTGTGTGTGTGTGTGTGCTTGAGTCTTATTTGAGTAGTTTCAAATCCGCTTTGAATACAATTAAAACTAGTTCACCACACTTTGTGTTTGACTTTGTGATTGCGGCGCGAATAGTTGATACTGAAGCATAATGGAGTTTTTTTCCTCACTTTATGTGTTTGTATGTATGTGTTTACTAGCTTATGCTAAAAAGAAATATGTATGAAGCAAAAGAACATAGAATATTTTGAAATGGCTTTTGAGTCTTACTGCAAGTGCCAAATGGCTATTCGAGGAAGAGATCTATTAGGATTCAAGCAGACAACTAAACAACACAAAGTGCAAATGAGGGAGAGCCCTGCAGGACGACTATTAACAGGTGCCGTGCCATAGGCATGCAGAGGACAACGAAGAGAGGCGGACGAGTTGATTCATGCTGGCGATGCTGACACCCTGGACCACCTCAGACCATTCAACGTCTAAAAATGTTATCTAAAGTAGTAGGACCCATAGGGGTGATCTAACAACTGATGCCCTGAGTCTACAGAATTTATAGAGGGAACACTTCTGATGGCAAACCAGATTCTCCAAAAGATGACAATGGAACAGATTTTCCACAAGAAGAATTTTGAATCAATCAACCGCTTGGGAATCAATAAAGCGGCGGGGATCGATAGACTGCCAGGCGTAATATTATTGTAAAATACGGCTTGGAAAAACTTATAAAGTACATGCTGCATGATCTTTGTAGAACATGATTGGATGAAAGCATGCCCGAAACTTGGAAGCTAAGTGTACTCTGCGTAATCCACAAACAAATAGACCACACAATCTGCGCCATTTACCGTGGTCCAATGGACCGTATTATGTGAAAGACTTAAGCCCATCGTCAGCAAACTGAACTAGACTTTATCAGTATGGAAAATCCACCATTGTTCAGATATTCACCTTCGAAAGACTTCTTCAATAGAGTAGGCACAATCTTCTAAAGGAGTATACAACTACTGGCGTAACCCGATGATATTGACATGATTGGCTTCAAATAACCGCGCAGTGAGTTCTGCTCACTTCATACTGGGTAAGGAAGCGGAGCGTATGGGTCTGGTAGTGAACGAAGACAAGACGAATTATCTCCTGTCATCGAACGAACTGTCATCGTATTCACGACACGGATCCCACGTCACTGTTGACAGTCATTAAAGTCAGCCAGCGCAAAACCACTCTTGCTAACCGGTGCTACTTTGGACTGAGTTGGGAATTGAAAAGTAAAGTCATCTCTCGACGAACGAAGACCAAACTTTACAAGCCGCTTATCACTGCCGTATGGTGTGGAGGCATGGACGTTGATGAAGAACTCCACTCCGTTGGAAAGATCAGATGAAGAAGGACCTGGGTGTACTTGGTATTTCCAATTGGCATCAAACAGGGCAAAAAACGAAGGAAGGGACGCGCTGTACTTAACTTGGCTACTAGCGGAGTCTACGCTTATAAACAAGATGAAAGCAATGGGGCTTGGAAGCACACCTAGGCCTTTCCAAAGTGAGACGTATTACTACCTTACTATGGCAAAGTTAATTCGATAGAATGCAGAGTAGCAAAGGAAGAAATTTTGAGGATTACTGTTGCGAGTAGCCAGTTCTCGGCTTACTGAGACTTCATATCTTTCACACCACACCAGCTAAACGAAAATGGGAACGCATGAGTGGGAGAAAAAATTAAGTTTTTGCTAACGTATAATTGGGATACGTAGGGATACGTAGGCGAAAAATGAAATGGTTTAAATATCTTCGCGCGTGGTCCTCAATCTTCTCTTTCAATAACCAACTGTTGGTAGTCCAAATGATCGTTGGTTTTAGACTACAGATATCTAAATATAGATTTCAAACCTGACTAAATCCTCTATTTTGTTGTTACTTTACTCAAACTCTTGCTCTCTAAGGACTCTCGTCAACAATTATACTCGGGAGAACTAAGGGACGGTGTACAGACTCTCTTCTATCTCTATTTCTCTTTCTCTCTCGCATTGTTTCGAGAAAGTCTTCTCTTCGTTACACAATATTGGCTCTTATTTATTATATGCTGTTTGAGAAGGATGCACAGACTCTATAACTGAACGTACTGTTATCAGTGCAGTTTGGGACTGAGTAAAAACCAGAAGAGCAATTCAAAATACACATACACAAAATACATGCTAATATCCATTCAAATTGGGATCCAAGAGAATGGATTTATTCTATTTTTTTATCTAGAAATCCGTGCTACCGATATCATGCTGAGTTGATATCGAAATAAAGTAAGATTATTTTTCATCTTTTTCATTCACATCGTCAATCTTTGACAGTTAATTCATAATTACGCATTTAACTGGAGTATAATTGCGATTGGCAGGCAACAGCTGCCGTTTTGAACGTGCTACAAGCGAATATAGGTATAATCAATATGTATGCAAATATATATTTAAATATATGTATGTGTGCACATCAAAACTACTGTATCCAGCTGAGATATGAAAATTTAATTGTGTGGCAAAATTAGCATTCACAATGTTTAGATTCTAAATAAAGGAGTCAGCAGCTGGGCACGCGCATATGGCACACATACAAACATATGTAGGTATGTATGTCTTTAGATGAAAAAAACTATAATTTAAATAAAAATATTTTGATAAATATAAATTAAAGCTTGTGCATGAATACTTAATAGCTAAGCACGCTTTATGACCAGACAAAGTCGTGACGGATATTGTACGGAGCAGGAATCAAAGTAGTAGAGCACTAAATACGATATGTGTATGTACGTATGTGAGTTGGGTGGAAAAATTTCAAAAGGAATGAATTGCTAAAATTGCAATTGTTAAACTCAACTTCTATCTTCATTTGCTTGTGCCTGCATTCGACTGCCCAAAGGTGTTTAGCATAATTTAATTGAAAACATTAAATATTCAAAACATGAAAAATAATATTAAAATTAGGAAAATAATTAATTTGAAAACCACCAACGTTACCCAACATTTGCACAATATTTAGCAAAATTAATGACTTTAGAATGAGTAGGTGGGCTTGGTGGTTTTTTGTTTTGAACTTCAATTTGCGGTTAAACTTAAATTGGCTGCTTTCAGCTTATGAGAAAACAAAGTTTTACTGAAATAGTTTAATGGGACTGTGATTTAAACCAAATTAAATGAAATGAAATAAAAAATATATATTTTCATTTAATATAATAAAATAAAGTAAATGAAACAAAATAAAATAAAATAAAATAAAATAAAATAAAATAAAATAAAATAAAATAAAATAAAATAAAATAAAATAAAATAAAATAAAATAAAATAAAATAAAATAAAATAAAATAAAATAAAATAAAATAAAATAAAATAAAATATATTAAAATAAAATAAAACAAAATAAAATAAAATAAAATAAAATAAAATAAAATAAAATAAAATAAAATAAAATAAAATAAAATAAAATAAAATAAAATAAAATAAAATAAAATAAAATAAAATAAAATAAAATAAAATAAAATAAAATAAAATAAAATAAAATAAAATAACATAAAATAAAATAAAATAAAATAAAATAAAATAAAATAAAATAAAATAAAATAAAATAAAATAAAATAAAGTAAAATAAAATAAAATAAAATAAAATAAAATAAAATAAAATAAAATAAAATAATATAAAATAAAATAAAATAAAATAAAATAAAATAAAATAAAATAAAATAAAATAAAATAAAATAAAATAAAATAAAATAAAATAAAATAAAATAAAATAAAATAAAATAAAATAAAATAAAATAAAATAAAATAAAATAAAATAAAATAAAATAAAATAAAATAAAATAAAATAATAAAATAATACAATAAAATAAAATAAAATAAAATAAAAAACAGTTAATAAAATTGAAAAAAAAATAAAATAAACTAATTAATTTAATATAAAATAAAATGAAATAAAAAAAATATTTAATTAATGTGCAAAATAAGATAATTAAAAATACCCCCCAAAAAAATTTTAAATGAAAATACATTTGGAAAAAAGAATTAAAGTTAATTAAAAAAATTAAATATAATTGAATTTTGTCAAATCATTGTTTAATGAATTTCATTCAATAGTGAGTCAGACAAAAAAATTCGTCACCTCTTAAAATGTTTATTCAAAATTAAATTTGCTTTAATTCATATGAGCGGTCATTTCGGATAATTAAGACATTATTTAAGAGTTTCCATAGAATGGTGATAAAAAAAGTGACGGACTTCCTGATTGTGTATGAGTAAGAGTTTTTTGTGTTAATTAAAGACACTGTGTATATAAATTATAATTGTGATGCTCATCTTATTATTTAATTTACTTACTTAATAAAACAGAAAAATAATGATTTTAGACATAAATGCTATGCAACTATATATAATATTTTACTTTAACTACAATATAACTGCGTGTGCCTAAATGTAGGCTATTGAAAAAATCATGAAAAAACGTAGCCTACTTTTAAGATAGCGTTCAATTAACTTATTGAGTAGCAACGTAGAATAAAAAATTGAAATATATAATTAAAAAATAAATTAAAATATAAGAAGTTTGTTAAATTTTGATTTAGTTTTCGGCAAAACTTTTGAAAATTAAATTTTGGATCAACAACGAAGTCTCTTCTCCGTACTTCGTACTTATACAAACAACTCCGCGCTTTGTCATGTCTTAAGGTGTGCACAGAAATTCATTAAAAAATCAATTAACTATTTAAATGATTTTCATTGGAATTGAAGCGTATCACACGAAAAATAGTAGAAGTAGTTCAAAAATAAAAAGAAGAAAAAAGAACCGAAAACTGCGGGTGTAATTCACTCATGAGTGACTAGTGGCTCAACTACCAAAAACAATTCAATACAAATTAAATGTCTTAAATTTCAAAGCTTTGTGTTTTTATTTTAAAAACAACATTAAGCTAGAATGGCATTTCCTTTTTGCTTTGTAGGCAAAAAAATCAATTTTTAAATAATCCAACTATAGCAATAATGTATATTTTAAAAATAGAACTAAAATTTGAAAGAGACCCTTGCTTTTGTTATATTTTCATTTTGGGTTTTTTTTTTTACCTGTCAAACTGTGCACACCACCAGCGCTGATAACCTTGTAGGTGCATTTTATTTTTAAACTAATGTATTTTGTTTATTAATAGTTTAAAAAGACATTTACTCCGGTTTTTTTTTGCTCACAAATATTTAAAACAGAGTTGAAGGAGTGTAATTCACTTTGTTGTTATTTTTATTATTATTCATTTTAATTTGTTGCTAATGTCTGTATTATTGTTACTGTAGTTCATTTGCCTACAAGCCGTTCGGCTACTCGCTTAATTCCCGTATTGTTTTTGCTGCTGTCAACGAACCCATTCCAACACAATCCGTTTGCTTTACTTGTGTTCTGTGACATATTGGGTATGACGGTATTTTACTTTTGTTGTTGTTGTGTAATTTTTTGAAATGTGTAATGGACTTGTCGATTTGTGTTGCGACTATTGTCATTGCCATTGACTTTTACTTTGTTGGAAGTGTCAATTTGCCACGGCAAGGCGAAGCCAAAGGCAACGAAATGCCACCAAAGAATGAAGGCTTCGAAATGTCAGTGCTGGCGTAGAGATATAATATTAGTAGCATTGTAGAAACTATTTACGGTGGAGCCAAGTGGGAATGCAGCCACTAAAGTTGGAAAAAAATCAACATGGAATGCATATATATATATATACATATAGTGGGTGTAAAAATGATTTTTGTGTTCAAAAAACTTTTCTTTTTAATAAAATAGACATCATTTGGAGTATTTTCCGTCGGAAGCAAATTTTCATAAATAATCTCTAAAAATGAGTCCATTCTGTTCTTGATCCAATCATTGAACCATTTTTCGATTTCTATCAAAGACCCGACCTGATGACCCATCACCGGCCATGTATAGCTGAGGATTGTCATATTTCCAAGCAAAGCGCCGCTCAAACGCATTAGTTTTAGTCGGCAACACACCTGATTGACACGGATCTTGATCCAGTAAAGCCTCCAAACCCTCATTTTCATACTTTTTGGGCTGCCCAGGACGATCTCTCGACAATTCTTTCAAGAAAAAAAAATTGAAAAAAACTTCCTGCAGGTACTGTTTATTTTACACAAATACCGACACTTTCGAAGTGGTAAAAAATAATGTTGTTGTCAGAAACAGACGCTGATGCACTCTAGTTAATGTTGACAGATGTGATTATCGCTTTCAAGATCGGCCACAACTTGCAGGTGTCAGATATTCACTCGAGGAACTAGACATTTCCTGCTAAAAGGTGATTGCAATTGGAAAAAAAATTCTGTAATTTTGGATGTTGCTCGGATCAGTACCCGAACTCTGACCACTTTCGGGCATAGTTTGGAACCATAACAGCACAATGTACGCTTATGTTAGTTTAAGATTGCCTAACCTGGTCTGTTCGGGTAATGAAGAGCCACCTTTTATGGCTGATCTCAACTGCATTACTAAATGAGCAAATCTTCGAAGTAGCATCCAGTCTTTTATTAGCAGACATCATTTCTAGATCAATTGAGGAGTTTGTGGTCTGCTGAGGAAGAGGGCATTGAATTTCTTCTCGAATAGGTAGTCAGACTGGTATACTACACTTCAGGACGAAGTAAATAGCAATAGAGAGAATACTTCCTTGAAACTCTTCTTATTAATCGGTGTGAACGATGAAGAGCCAGGAGAGCTTCTAGCACTCAATGTTAGTTTCGGTGGAAGTTCTAAGTGAATATTGTCCGAGGCTTTAGATCTTGATGGATCTTCATATATCATCGATTGAAATGTGACCCAGCCTTATGAAGCGAAATTAGAATCATCTTACGATCGTGTATAATCTCGGAGTAATAGAGGTCTTCTTTAGAGCTAAGTAGACACAATTAGAAACTATGTTTCCCCACAGTTCTGATGCTATGTAAGATCATTTCAAGAGTTTGGCTGGTTGTTGGAAAGACGAATGTTAAGGACCTGATCGCAAGCGAACGCACCAAAGCCATTGAGAGGCTCCTTGTGAACTAGGCTAGTTGGTACCTTATTCCAGTTCAAAATCAGTTAAGATCAATACTGAGCTTGATATAAGTGAATTTGAAGACTTTGGGAATAAATCTTAAATATTTCACGAAAGAATAGGAGTTTGGGATTAGCTTAAAATAAGTTCTTTGGAGAACTTGGGATTTATTTTAGCATCATCTTAGCAAGCTCAGGATCAAACAGAAGCTAGTAAATAGCAAGCCAAGCCGAAAAATTGTGGGAACTAATCCAATTATAGGATGTTGCAGCTTACTTCGGGACAAGTACGAAAGCACAACGAAAAGTAGTCTGTAATAACTACTGCCGCTTCTGAACCTGTGCGAACTTAATTCAGTATCGTTTCGAGACAGAATTTGTTAATTTCAAGGCTAAGGACAAAACTGAAATGAGTTGATTACTATGGAAATAACTACGAATCAGTTCAGGAATAGTCAGAAATGACTACGAAGGCTGGGACCAAAATAAAATTTGGTACAACAGATTACTACGGAATTAGTCCAAGGTAAGTTAATAAAAAGTCTGAAACAAATCACTTTAGGACTTCTTCAGAACCTGCTTGAAACAGTTAGGATTCAATTCAGTATCGATTCCAAACTAGTCTAAGGTCAGGTCGAGCGGAAAAAATCATCACGGTCTGTGAAATTAGTCCGGAATCATTATCATATCAGTTTGAAACCAGTTTGGGAGCAGCTCTGAGCAAGTTAGAATTAATCTAATAGTTAGATGTAGCATTTTAATTTGTAGTGAGTCTGAGTTGAGCTAATAGTTAGAAACATTTATTGCCTTTACGAAAAATTTCGTATTAAATTCAGTGTCGCCCTCGAATATCGGTTAAAGAGCAGGTTCGTTAACGCTTTAAAACTAGTTCAGGTTCAACTAGAAGTAGGATGGCTAGCAAGCCAAAAACTAGTTCACTTCAATCAAAGTTTGGAATCATTGCAGAGCCACCTTGAATACATTTTAGACTAGCTAGGGTGATTGGATAAACAAGAATAATTGTTTATTTTGAGACCAGTCCATGCTGAGTTAATAACTAGTCCGTAAATATTGTGCGTCTAGCTCCAGACTTACTCAGGACTATTTTACAATCGGCGAGAGGTTATACCGCTAAGGAGCCTGTACTAGTCGACAACTACTACCGAGCTAGGCCCCTACCAGAGGCGTTTGGGTGAAAATTATTATGAAATATTATTCTACAACCTTTTCGTGTACGAACTTGTAAAACCCTCTGCAAAAATGTGCGCTCGGTTATAATAATAATAATACCAACAACAGTAATATGCAACAATAATATTTATCTACTTGTTGGTATTGTAAACAAATTTGTCATACAATCGCCTTAGAGCCTTACAAAAACACTTATTTACACACATATTGTCTTATACATATATTTTCATATTAACAGGTATCGGATGTATGTATGTATATGTAACACTGAAAAGGCTTATTTACTTCAAAAGTTGCCTGCAGTCATAAAATTTACAGGCAAATGAACGCTTTATTGACCATCGAGACTGACCATTGAGCATTGCTGTTGTAAGTTAATTGGTAGGGTTGATCAGCACGGGACCGACTTTGAATTGCTTTCCTCTATGTAGCATGTGTGTGGAACATTTAGCTCCATTGCTGACCAATATATATTAACATATTATTATTAACAATTAAATTTTTATCTCAACACTGCTCAAAAGTGGCTTAATCAAAGCGCCATTGCAGCTTTACTTTCGCGTTACTAACAGCCGACGGAGACCATGTCAGCCAAACTACCCATTCACCCATTCTAACAAGCTCTCCTCGTGGTACATGCATTTAGTAGGTGGGCATTTCCAATGCGGTACTTGGCAGCCACTCCCTGTCGTAAAATGGTCAACCATTTTATGTGGTCACATTTTTTTGTTTTTGTTACAATTTTATTATTTTTATTTTTATTTTTATTTTATTTGATTTTTGCATTTTATAATATTCATTGTTGTTGTTGTTTTTATTATTTTTACACACATTTTGTCATGCATCAATGCGCTGGATTTTATTGCCATTCCATAAGGTGTAACATAAATATTGGCTACCGTCCGCCGTCGGCTTGACTGACCACTGTTAATATGTAGATACATACATACATACATATATACGTGGTGGTGCGCGAAAGAATTTCATCTCAAAGACTCATAAAATCATTGTTTTGCTTTAGTTTCTAGTTTAGTGTCCGTTTAATTGCTGATTTTTATTGTTTCGTGTCATGCAATGGTCTCATAGTAAATTACGGTTGCTACGCACATACATAAATAATGTTGTGTCCATAAATGCCCTGGGCATTACAAATGGGTGTTTAATAACTTAATTTGAGCAGTGAAAATGTTACAAAATGACGCATTTCCATTGAAGGCGATTTAAATGGGCAGTTTTATGAGATATCCATGGACCTCGGTGACTCAAGCATTTCATAAATATTTTTTTCTTCTAAACGTAGTACAGAATTCGCCAGAGTTTATCTGGAGAAAGCTAATGAAAAGAAGAAAGCTTTTTTTTATATTGAATATTTTATTATTAAATATAATATTAAATTAATCACATAAATGAACAAAGAGTATTAATAAAAAGTGGTACAATGTTTCCAAGGCTCTAGTCGAGCTCTCAAGAATCTTTAATATAATGTGAAATTCCTTTTAAGAATACTGAATTATATTTAATTATATTTGAAAATATATGTACATGAGTTTGCAATGAAAAATATATATATAAAAAACATTGCTTATTGACTTAAATCTAAGCTTTATACAGAAATAAAATGAACTGGGAAATCTGGATAATAGGAAGGTGGGGAAAGTAGGGTTAAGATATTATTGTGATAACCACCAAAATTGTTTTTTTTTGCATCTGTCAAATTCGAATTTGTCTTTTTGTGATAATGAATTATCAAACCTATTATCAAATTCTGTTAGAATAGATTCACTAATTCTTTTTTCGTTCGTTCTTCTATATATATGACATATAATTGGCACATCTTCATTATTTTGAATGAATTTTTGCCTATCTAGGTATACAAATATTTTGGTTGGAATAAAACCATTGTTGATTGCCATTTCAGCACATCTATCATCACAATAGAAATGTGCTTTTATAAACATTTTTGTTTCTTCTTCCAAGCAACGGGTAATGTGGTTCCTAATCAGGGATATCATTCTTATGTCAATCCTCATTATTTGACCTGAAGCATATAGTCTTTTATTTGACATAAATTTTAAGTAGTTACTGGTTGGTGTTCTGTAAAGAAGAGACGTATAAGCTCTGAGTACTCTTCGCTCAAATTTTCTGTTGCGTTCCATATAATAAGGAGATATGTTAAACCATATAGAGCACCCATAACTTATTATTGGTTGTATTAGTGATTGGTACATATTAATATTAACTCTTTTGTTTACTTTTTTTGAAGAGAGCAATGTTTTGTATTTAAAAAATGCGCCCTTCTAGTAATATCAAATGCAGTGTTTATAAACATATTCAAAGAGTTTTGAGAATTGCAGGTAAGTAAGAAAAGAAAAATTAAATTTTAACTTTTGCGTTCCATTTCCAGTTTTAGGTTAGGTTGGGGTCAGAAATTCTACATACGACCAAAACCATGCTCTTGCTGTGTCTCGAATTTTGAAGAAAATTGAGGTTCTCTTAGTCAGTAAGGGCTAGGGTTCTTTGTCTCTTTGGGATTGAAACTCATCAGCTTCTCCTCGCCAAGTTAGATCCAACCAAATTGAGTGCTGGGCACTCTATAAGTTCTATGTGCTTTATGAGTGAGACGTCCTTAATTGCATTTCCTGCATTTATTGTCATGAACCTAACGCCGAACAGACAATGTCGCATTTAGGAGTACTACTAGCAGTATGGAGTCTGATTTCCTGACGTTAGCAAAAAACTGGTAGACTTTTTGCGAAACATTCTTGCTATCCGGCGTTCCCTTGTACGTTCCTAAAGTCTATTAGCTTGGCGATACAAGAGTGTTTGATAATTCATGGCTAAGTCGTGTTCCGAAGGGACTCCAACTTTAGCCAATTTGTCGGCTATCTCATTGTCTTTGGTGCCCTGGTGGAATTTTCTAACCCACAATGGGCACTTTAAATGTGAATGTGAATTTTTTCTGACTTTATTGTAGGTGCCAGAAGGAATCACGAAACATCTTTCCAGCCTCTTTAGAAATGTGGTCTATTCATTATACTAGATTACCATATGATCCAATGTGAAATGGTTGATAGAAGGTCGCAGGCGCAACCTTATGTCCTTTTACATGTATACCTAAAAAGCTATTGATGCCTGATAGATAACATTTCTACAGTCTAAGTTGGATTCTTTAAGGTTGCGGTATATCAGCGTACTACAATTCTGAAAGTCAGGGTTCGAGTCCTGGTTCGACCAATAACCAATATTATTGAAAAAAAAATTTTCTAGTAGCGGCCGCTCCTCGGCAGGGAATGTCAAGCCAGCCATCCGAGTGTATTTTCGCCATGAAATAACTTCTCCTAAAAATCCATCAGCCGTTCGGAGGTGGCTTAGATTCAACTGTAGGTGCTTTCGTTTGTTGAAAAAGCCTCAAGACAAGGAAGAGCTCGGCCGAAAGTCACATCGGCAGGCCAGTAGCAATATTTAATAAAACTTCTGGCACGTGATTTTCAAAATTTTAGTTGAAGAAGGGAGTAGCAGATCTTGCCAGCTTAAGGCGGATGTGAGTACGATCTAATTTTCCCATAATCAAATTAAAACTATTCCATGAAATCGTGATGCACTACATTGCCAAGATGACACATTCCAATCTGCTCACATGAAACTTTATATCACTTGAATATGCGTGGGTTGTCTGAAAATTTCCCTAGAATTTCCCCAAACCTATGTACACATAGTACAACCTGCCAGTGAAACGGACAACAAATCTTTTAAGGGAATTCCATGCGGAATTTAGTAGTTCAGGTGACAAATGAGAGCACCCAGCCATAAAGCAATTAACACTTTCCTAATGTAAATATTTATGAAATTAATATTCAAATATGCATATATATGTATATATGTGCAATATATATTTACACATGTTTACGTACAAGGAAACATAGTAACGATATAATTAGTAATTCAAATGAGATCACGGTAATAAATCAAAAATAAATGTGTGTGTGTGTGTGTGTGTAAGAGTGAGTGCAGTAATTGAAGTGAAAAATCAATCTACGTATAATGTATATGTGTGTGTTTGTATATACTTATTTGTCATAAAATTTTAAATGGAGATTCCAACTAAAAATTAAAATATAAAAAAAAATTAAAATAGAAATAAAATATATAAAAATATAATATATAAAATTAAAAATTAAAAAAATAAAAAAAATTTAATAAAAACAAAAAATATAAAATAAACAGAAATTATGAAAACAACAATAAAAACAATGACTGTTCCCTCAAATTATTCAATGAATTTAGTGACGTACATATTTGCAATATAAATGTCTGTATGTAATAATTTTTTCACGCTTACACTTCCAACATTCGACTACAACAATCGATTGACAGCTATCGTACATACATACAAACATGTGTATTTAACTGATTTTGCAAATTTTCTAGTGATTTACAGCGAATGCCTTCAACATTGCCGCATTATCTAAAGATAGTCGCGCTGACAAGCATCACTCCAGCCCAAAGCATGCACAGCGCGTAGTGATGAGCATGTTCACACACTCATACATACATACATATACATACATTGCGGCGACAAATCAGGCATTAGTCAGAGGGCATTGTAAGTGAAGGCCTGTCAGTTGAGTTGGCATGCTTGAAAGCTGCCTGTCTGACTGTGTGTCTGTCTGTCTGTATGCTTGTCTATTTCCCGCGCCTAAATCAGCTGTGTGTTTGCCGGTGCTGAAAGTTGAGAGTGCAATAGTTGTTGTTGTTGTTGTTGTTGTATGTATAAAATTGCCATTTAATTGCTGACATCTCTTGACCACACCGACACATGATTTCTCCAACTCAACAACACTCAACTCATTTGACATATTAGTTCGTCGCGCTATTTCCTCGTTATGTCGTTATGGCAAGCGTGTGAGCATTGATAATTGCAGTACTCGTAATTGCTGTGACTTAATATTGTTTATAATAAATTGAAATTTTTTTTAATTCAATAATCGCGTCTGCTTACGCACCCGTGGGCTGCTATGTAGTTGTGTAAATTAAGTTGTTGACTGAAATAACAACAATTTGGGTTGGAAATTATAGAATTTTTATTTTTATTTATTTTTATTTATTAGAATTTTTTATTTGTGTATGTAAACAATTTAATTTATTTACTCATTGCAAACAAAAATTACTTTCTTACTTACATACAAACATATGTATCACGTGCAATGCTACTGTAAATGTCAAGTTCGTTGCTTAAGTCTTTTGTTTTCTTTTCCAACATCACGAAAGTGGTGAATGATTAGTAAGTGCCCAAGTATGTACATTGTTCACGTGACAAAATTTGCTTCTTAGTGACGTATAGTTGTGTGGAATTGTTGAGCTCACATATTTACATTTATTTTTATATTAATTTCTAAGGAATGAGAATATTTTTCAAGCTCAGTTAGTGTTTGGTGAACATCCGGAACTCTTTCGCACTGTTAAGTTAAGCTCAGTTTTCGTGGCTGCTGATAGACAACGTTTTCACTAAGAATAGAATGCGGTCTACCACACTTTCTTGACTACTGTGCTGCGCCGTCAATAAATTTTAAAAAGTCTTTTACCTGTAATCTTGTACAGATCATGAAGACAGTTTAAGCAGGTTACTCCGTTCAGCTAATGTGCCTTACATAGACCCGTTTGGCCTTTGTAGTGTCGGTGGTCCTTTTTATTGCAATCTAAAATAGAAGCCGTATAGAACATTAACGCTAATTGCGAAGCTCAAGAGAGCTTTAATAACCAATTTTGAAGCCTCCGCTAGTCCTTTGAACTGTGAAGCTTCGAGATGTTTAAGACAAGTTCTGTATAATATACATATAATGACTCACTACCGTATAAGCAAGATATGGGTATTTCCTTTGCTGCTTTGCATTTAATTTTGGTGGTCTTGCATCTCACTAATGAACTCCATACTACTCTGCTTCGGCACCTCAAAATTTTTTTATTCAAAGTATTGACCATTGGTTTCTACATATTTCGCCCATCTCTCAGCCAAATTATGGATACCATTCCAAAAAAACTTTTTCTCTTTCGAGGCAAACCATTCGTCGAGCCATTTTTCGACTTCTTCAAAATTAGCGAAGCACTGCTCTGCAAGGGAGTGTCCCATCGATGCGTGATAGTTAGACGGGGCGGGGTCTGGAGAGTACGGCGGGTGCAATAATATTTCCCAATTAAGTATTTTTAATGTGTCTTTCACCATTTTAGCGGTATGAGACGGCGCGTTGTCATGTTGCAAGATAACTTTGCCATGTCTTTGGGCCCATTCCGACCGTTTTTCGATCAACGCATGATTCAAATTGATCATTTGTTGTCAGTAGCGATCCGTGTTCACCGTTTCACCAGGTTTTAACAACTCGTAGTACACCACACCACACTGGTTCCACCAAACACAGAGCATTGTCTTACGGCCAAAGCGATTTGGCCTTGCAGTCGATGGGCCAGCTTCACCAGGGGAAAGCCATGATTTTTTTCGCTTCGGGTTCTCAAAATAAACCCATTTTTCATCCCCCGTGATAATTCGATGCAGAAAAGATTTTCTTTCGATTCGTTGAAGCAGCATTTCACAAACGGTTTTTCGATTTTCCTTTGTCTATCGTTCAGCTGGTGTGGCACCCATTTTCCATACTTCTGGATCTTTCTCACTGAGGTAAACAAATACGACGCTATTATTTTGGCGGAATGTGGCTTGCGTATTTTTGTAGGTTAATGTCAATAGAAAAAAATTACATACATGCCAAATCTTAGAAATTTATACATATTGCTAGCGACATCTACTAGTAAAACCGGCAAACTTCAACTAACACCCCTGGTAAATCGATAATAATCGTCTTAATGTGCTCGATAAATTTCTTTGCACTCAATATATTTATTTTTCGATTTCAGAGAGTTGAAAACGAAATCAAAATTCTTTTGGAAATAGATTTGCTCTAAGAAATGTTGCTGCCCTATCCCCCCTTGTATGTCCTACTATGGCGGAAACCTTGACATTTCCGATTATAATGATCTGGATAAAATTAGATGTTTTGAATAGAGTTCGTATATTTCCTTTCGCTTAAAATACATTATTAATTTTTCGCTGTCTATCTACCCATTATTGAAGCCTGCTAACAAAACTGATTTTAGAAATTATAGTTCTTTATCCAAATAATCGATTTGCTCGAAACTTCTTGAGAAGGTAGACAAGAATTAAATTTAATCTGTTAAGGTTCCTTTAAAAAATTTTCAAAAAAACGATTTTTGCTAGAAAATACTGTTAGAAATAATATAAAATTAGTCCCGAAGGTCTGCAAGACCAAGAAGTAAGTATAGAAGAGCGGAAAGCAGGGCGTGCCAAGCGGTAAATCCTCACGAACAAAAACTTGAATCGCCTTTTTCTCGAAATCACGTTTTTTTTTTTACTCGAGGGCACTCTCTCAATGAGAAATTATCAACTTGAAAACGACATTTTACTCCTAAAATGTCTCTCTATGGCCGGTACTACAACCAAAAATATTCATTGTTATTCAAAAAATTATAAACAATTGAATCAATTTCAAAAAATTAAAAGGTTCGCCTTTTTATTTTTTTGTTGGTGAAATTGTTTCATTGTAATTAGTTCCGGCCGTAGGCAATGTGATACAAAATAAGAAACTGTTTTGATTTTTGCTTTCAGATGATTCGTTTTACAGTTAGAGTGTCACTCACCCACAAAAGGAACACATTTCAGCAGCAATTTCTAGAGCCACCAATTAAAAAAAAATTTTTTTTCAATTGACATTTTTACACGTCTACTTTTCTACATAAACCTTGATTTATAAATGACTTTGGAACTTGCTTTAAATATTTGAACTTCCTGTTCTATGCAGACGGTTTAAAACTATTTAAATGTATTAGTTGTTATACTTTTACAGGAGGATCTGAACAATTTAGATAATTGTTGTATTAGGAATAATTTTCCCCTGATTATTAAAAAAATTTTAACACTACCTCAATGTGCTCAAATGTGCTCAGAACGACTTGCCTCTTTGATAAAAGGCTTCCTTCTGTTGCCAAATTTTTGGATCTTGGTTTATTGTTTGATGCTAATCGCATCAACTCTATTATTCCTAAAGCTTATTCTAACCTTGCTTTTTCGAAGATATCGTGGTAATTTCAGAGATACCTACGCACGTAAATTTCTATATATTTCCTTGGTAGGTTCAAATCTGAAGTATGATAGCTTAATTTGAAATCCAATTTATTCTACACATTATTCTAGACTTCAAACCGTCCAAAGTAGATTTATTCGTCAGGCTCTCGCTCGGCTACATTTCTCTGATCCCCTACGCTTTTATAATTCCCTCAGTATGCTGCTTAAGCAAATCAACTTTAATGTTCCTCATAGAAATTTGTGCTTTAATTTCTTCTAAATAAATCGGATAATGAGGATTTATTTAGAAGGAATTAAAGCAAATTATCGAGTGCATTTTGCTAATTTTTTCCTAAACAAATTCGAAATGGTGACGAATCTTGTTTCTATAAGTACGATCCAAAAACCAAACAGCAGTCCATGGTATGGAGCCCAACAGGAGCAAACCCACCCTAAAAATCTAAGCAACAAAAATCAGCAGCAAAAGTGTTAATGTCAGTTTACTTCATCCGATCTAAAATCGTAGCTGCTATTTCACTGGAAAAGGGTCAGACGGTAACTGCGAAATGGTACACCGAAGAGTACTTACCAAACGTTTTGAAAAATTTGTTGGAAAAGAGGATTTGTGACGCTACTAAAGGACAAAGATTACGAATAAATACAAAAATATTTTTTTTTCTTCTGATCAACTTACCGAACTTGTGTTAATCCCCTCGTATATTGATTTTTTATATGGTCTCCTGCAATGCAGCATTTCCTGTAGCGAAGGTTTTCAACAGTAAAATACTGTAGTCCTTTGGAACCTTTCAGGGTTGCCTGAAATCTAGTTCAGCGCAGTAGAATGTTGCGTATTTCTTGCTTTTTACTGGTGTCTGTCTTTGGGATGCGCTCAAACACTACAGAGTTAAGTGATCAACATTTATCCCGTTATCTTTCTTAGTACCAAATATCATTTTGTAACGTAATCGGACTTATAGAACGCGGGATACAGATCACTAAAGGCATCTGCTGCAAAAATAATTTACCAGACCAAATGTTTTACAACACAAAAAATTAAGAGAAAAAAATATTTTTTAAGAGATTCTCAAAAGAGTATAGAAAGATACGTAAAATCATGCTCACACAAATACAAACGTATGTGTATATCGTCATGCGCTTAACACCTCAACAATAGGATCGCAGCGAATCGAAATTGAAAACCAAAATCGAACTGTTGAAAAATCACTTTTGCTTTCAGTGCGGCTATTGTTGTGGCTGTTGTTTTTGTTGTTGTTGTTGTTGTTGTTGATCTTACACACACATTTATTATTATTGTTATTACGTGCTTTTCTGAGCTTAACCATTGTTTATTTGCAGAGTTTTGATATTTTCATTGTTATTATCGCATTTTGTGCGCTTGCCTTGCGGGTGAAACGAGAGCGTGTTGCTGGCTTGTGCTGGCGTTGTGAACTTCACAGTTGGGCAAGTGTTGAGCGTGAATAATCGAGTGTTGAGTTTTGTTTTTGCATTTGTTATTATTGTAATCGCTATGGGCGATCGAGGGTGCTGTAATGGCAATAGCTCAACTCAGCTCAGCTCAGCTGGCGCAGGCGCACAGAGTAAATCTTATTTTAATATTTAACCCCTCACTATTTGTGGAAGTACAACTGTATGCTCGTTATGCTCGTGTGCCTTAAACGCTTGTCTGTCTCATTACATTTTTCTTGTGGCTTGAAGTTTTAACGGGTTAACGCAACAACGCAGAATTGTCAGTCGTTTGCGATTACTCGCCGTGAACGGTTCGGTTACTCGCTTGGTGCTCAGTTTTGGGCAGGAAATTTCAAAACAAAAAAAAAAAAACAACAAAATCATTTAACACAATCGATTCGGCATTGATTGGTTTGCGTGCAGCTTAAGAAACAAATTGGAAAAAAGAATTATTTATTTGAAAAATATAAAATTAAATACAAATTTAAATAAACATTTTGTTTTTTGTTGAAAGTAGCTAAAAAAGCTTCTTTCTGTATGTGCTTGTGTTTGTGTTTAAATATTTTTCAGCACTTTGCATATATTTTATTTTTTTTTTGTTCGAGGGCGCGCAAATTTTGAGTGAACGTGTGTTTATATACATACATATTTATACATAACATATGTACATATATAATATATTGTGTTTAGCATTTATGTCGCGAATTGTTTGTTTGTTAAAATAATTAGAATTTTTGTGTTTATGTGCAAATTGTTAAGAATTCACTAACAAAACGTTGACGCGGTGAACGCTGGTTAGTTAATTTAATTGCGTATGCGAGTGAATGCAATAAAATAAAAATTATAAAGAAACAAGACGAAGCTATTGATGTGAGTGGTGAATATATGATGAGCATGCGTGTGTATAAAATAACAAAAAAAAAATGCAGTAAAATGAAATAATACATAAATTAATTTAATATAATTTATTTGCCTAAAATTTTATAATTTAATAATTAAAATAAGTTGAGAACGTAAAAGAAATTTAAAACTCTAAAAAATAGCAAAAAAAATAGAATATTTGTGTGAAACAAATTTTGAACGCGAAATCATACATAAATAGTTCAATGCATTAATTCGAGTTTCTCGCTTAAGTCTTTCGTAAATAAATTAAAGTAGAGTATACGCACTGCACTTTTATAGTTGTATACTAACTGTTTTCTAGAGTTTACCGTTCTTAATTTAAACATCACGAACAATGAATTTAATAAAAAAATATTCAGGAAATAAATTTTTTGTAACTCTTTGTAATTGATATTATTTCTGGTTCCACTCCCCTATTCTAGTTTGAACGCTAATTAAATTTAAATGGAAATAACTTTTTTTTATAAATAGTAGAAAAGAATATTATTTAATAAAGTGTTTTTTTTTTCAAAAAGCTGTCGGCTAACGGCAGAGAATGTTAACCTTTTCGAAAGTATTTCTGAAATGAATTAAAGAGATCATAAGAAACCCTTCAGTATTTTTTGGAAAAACACAACGACGCACAGTAAAAATATAAAGTTTATTGTTTAAAATTTTTGCTTTAATGTATTTTATAAAGTGTAGTTCTTGCGGAAGTAATTATGATAAAAACGCAACTTAAGTTTCAAAATTGTTTTTGCCCCGTAAAAACTTTTAAATGAACATTTTTAAAGAAATTCCAAATTAAATATTAAATAAATTTATATTACAAGCAGATATAATAACAATAATATTAGATAAAAAGTTCGTTCGGTTTTTTATTCATTTTTCAAAATATGATAATTTTGTGTACATTTGTCCGTTTTGTTCGTAAACTTGTTGCAAACGAGATGTAACTTCACTATACCCTTCTCGTAGAAGGCTGCATCCCTATTGGCAAAAAACTCGGAGAGCCAATTTTCACAGGCCTCTCTAGAGGCCAACTTCTCATCATTAAGCGCGTTCGCCGTGGACAGGAAAAGATGGTAATCACTTGGTGCCAGGTCCGGACTGTAAGGTGGGTGCATTAGGACCTCCCATAAGAGCTCCTGGAGCTTCTGGTGCGTCACCAAAGTCGTGTGTGGCCTGGCGTTGTCCTGATGATTCCTTGCCAAATGGTTCCAAACGGTTTTCTGTCTCAGCTTTAGTTCCTCAGCAATTAAACAAGTGCTCACGTGTCGGTCTGTTTCCACTATTTCCATGATTTAATCGCAATTTTCGACGACAGGCCTACCGACGCGTGGTGCATTTTTGACATCGAAATTACCGGAACGGAACCTAGCAAACCACTTTTGTGCTACATGTTCGTTTACAGTATCGGGCCCATAAACTAAATTAATTTTTTCAGCCGCTTTGGCTGCTTTTTCGCCTTGATTAAAGAAAAATTGTAAAATTTAGCGAATTTTCTCTTTGCTGGTGTCCATCTTTGAGGAGCGCTCACAACGTACTGAGTCAATCAATCGAAAAACTGCCAAAGGCCAACTTTTAGCGCGAATAAACACGTTTTCAGTGCCGTGTAGTATGACATGATGCAACTCGTAACACAAATGCTATGGACAATAACGCCATCTCTTAGATAAAAACCGAACGAACTTTTTACTGGACTTAATTTATAAGCAGATATAATAACAATAATATATATGATTGATGCTTTGTAACCGCTGAAGTGATTTTCGACAGAGCTCCTCCTTCAATTTGTGGTTTTGCGCCTTGATGTTTTTCCAACATATGGAGGGACCTACAGTTTATACTAACCAGCCTCCGAATGGCCAATCGTTGAGGAGTTTTTTTATTTCATATCAGAAATGCGCTCGGAGGGATAGGAATTCCCTGCCGAGGGGCCACGACAAATAGAAAAATAAATTTCGTATAATTTTTGATGCTGGTCGAACCAAGACTTGAACTCTGGCTATACGCATGCAGTAGGCAATACTAACCACTCGTCTCTTGTGGCCACCAATGACAGATATTAAAATTCTTAATTTAAATTTATATTCAGTATCTTCTGAAATTATTCACTTTTCAGTCGTGCTCTAGAGATGATCAAACAGAAGCAGTGTAGGTACTACAAAGTCTTATGCCACGTCTGCTTCAGCCTTTCTATAAGTGTCATATAAGTGCTGCTAATACCTATTCCACACGCATGTGATGCCAATTCGTTGTACTTGTCATTAGTTAGGTCCACAACTATTCTACAGTTATTTCAAGACTGCTTGAACAAAAATTTGGTGTGTTTCCATCAGTGCTATTGCACATAATCTTGGTGGTCTTGTAGGCCTTTGAGGTTTCCCAACTCATTCGGATTCGTCTTACAGCTCTCTCGCTAAGAATCTTTGGTGTCTGTTGTATTTTATATACTGATTTGTTCTCCTCATTGCCTTTTTTATCAGGAACTCAGTAGATATACAGTTGCTTATATGCAGCCACCTTATCCACTGCCACCATGATTCTTAGAAGATTTTCTGATGTGTGACGATGCCTGATTATTGCTTTAATTGCCACCTGCTTCTATAGTTTTTCTTATATTATATATTATTCAAGAAAAATGCAAGGAATCTGACTTTATTTCAATGGTTAATCAATATTTGACTTCAAAGTCCTGATCCGTTGTGTTGGAAACGGCAAAGCAAATGTCATCTCACTACTATTGGTTTGGGATCGTGAGTGAAATCCTTTAAATTTATTTCTCAGTGGAGCACAGAAAGATATTAATTATTTTATATTTTTTTCGAAACCATTTCTTTATATAAACCACCCTTTCATTGGCAATAGTTTAATAATCCCCAAGAATTACTCGAATTTCTTCACAGAAGTACCATGGCTACTACCTATGCAATGTACTTGTTCGGTGCCTCATTGCTTCATTGAGCCAGAGTTTTTCTTTTTTAATAAAATACTAAAATCAAATACTACTTTTAAGCAGAAAACTAAAAAAAAAAAAATAGTGTAGAAAATTTTCAGTATCAAGAGCTCTCATTTGATGAGTTGCCTGAGTGCTCAAAAATCATGATTCCAGTTGATAAATGCGATCTAGATAATAGTAAAAAAAATAATTTTCCTTATTATTCATTTGTATAAAATTAATAAACAAAAAAAATATTATGGAAAAGCGCCAAAATGTTTTATACTAAGACAAAGAAAATTTTTTAGTTTCAAAGTTTAATATTTCGACTAAATTCAAATCGTTTTGGCAACCTTTTTAGAAAAGAAAAATGCTTCTCTTCTCTAAATTTTAAAATTATAATGAGAGCTAAAGCGCGAATTTCGTGGTATTTTTCTGACTCCAAAATAAGTCGTATTATTTACTAGAATTGCACGTATGTACAATATGTATGTGCATATATTTTGGGCTTCAAGTGTTTTTTTTTATCAAAGAAAGCAGAAAAGCACAAAAAAATTAATCAAACAAAATAATTTTTTTTTTAATTTCTAAGTAAGATTTTCAATTATTTATTTTATTTTTATTTATCAAATTTTTGTTATTTTATAATTCCTAAAGTCTTAACAGAGATTTTTAAAAATAATAATTAACATAAAAAAATTATAAAAATTGAAGCAAAAATTGAATTTATTCGGCACACGCTCATTTGAATTAAATGAAACTCTAGAAACTAGAGAAAATAGTGAAAAATAAGAAAACATAAAAATATTTTAAATTATTAATTTTCTTTCCCCAAAATTAGTATTGACTTCATTTGGCTGCCGTCAAAAATAGTTACACCCTAAAAATACATTTTTTTTTCCACATAAAAGCTCAAAACATTTGCATAAAAATGCTTTACCGTGCGTTACACTGCTGACAAAGCCTAAAAAGCAACAACAACAACCAAAACAACTACAAGTGACTAACAAATAACAATAATAGCAAAACTAAACCAATAAATAAAATAAATAAATGGCGTTAACAAATTTCTCACTGCCCTTTGGCGCTTTGACGCAACCAGTGCCCACGTGGAGTGCCACCCTACCGCCGCTGCATCCCGCCCATCAATTGGCGGCGAACACAAACAATTTACTCTACTCGCCGGCCGATCATCAGCAGCAGCAGGGCGATGATGCGCCGCCGCCGCCTGAGTCAGATTTCTACAAAAACAATCCGTATGCGCCGCCGCAATTGCATCAACAACAGCAGCAGCAACAACAGCCGATACGTCAGTCATATCAATATAATAGCAACAATAACAACAATAAAAACAACAATAATAATAATAATAGCAATAATAATCGGCTGAAAGGTGGCAACACCTACTTGCCGCCTATACCGCCGCCTGGTGCGCGCAATACACAATTTAATAACCAAAAACAACAACAACAGCCACAGCAACAAGCACAAAAGCAGCAACAACATTTTAGTCATTTCAGCATAAATCAACAACAGCAACATCAGCAGCAGCAGCAACATCAACTACAACAACAGCATCATCAACTGCAGCAACAACAACAAATCAATGGCAATAATTTCGCTTTCAAGGCAGCCACTTCCGCCTCGACCGTTGCCTCAGCCGCCTCTGCGGCCACCTCTTCGTCAACTAGAACCTATGGTGAGGGTTCTTATAATCGTTTTGGTTCTTCAGCAGGCACTGCCACACCACCACAACAGCAACAACAACAGCATCAACAAAAACAATATTATAATTCCTATAGTCATAGTACTTCCTCATTTGTTGCACAATCCCAATTAAAGACTCAAACTCAAACAAACCAACAGGGTTACGGCGCTGCGTTGTCCACCGAAGCGCCTCAACCGGCTGCGGTGTACGGTGCAGTTCCAGCGCCAGCGGTTGGCGCAGATGATGATTTAAATGGCGGTGAAGAGAATTTGGGTGGCGCTGCTGCTGGTGCTGCTGATGGTGGCTCTGGCGGTAATGAGGCATATCCTCATCGGCCACCGGGTTTTACACGTGTTCAAGCCGGTGTTGGTACACGTACGCAAGTGCATGCTGTGTTGGATTATGATGCAGAGGAGGGAGAAGAGGAAGAGTACTACGATGATGGGGAGAAAGGTGAGTACAAAAAAGAATAAAATTAATTTTATATTGAATATGATACTGTTCTGCATTCATATAAAAGCATGCTGAAGCAGTGTTAACACCAAAAATAATACTCCTTCTACAGAGTTGCCACCTATTCGAAGTTATTAGCAATTTAAGGAAAATAATGGAATATGGTTAACAAGTAAATACTGTTTTAGTTATCCAAAATTTAAAAATATTTTTTTTTAAAGGGTTGTCATGTATTTTCAATAATATATTTTTATCTCAAAGCGTATGAAATTTATACAGTTTAACATTTAACAACGACAAGCTCTTAGGTAATAAATGTGTCACTCTTTTAAAATCTTTTTATATCCATATAGGGTTGCCATATATTTTAGATATAAAGTTGAGTTTTTTACAGTTTTTTACAGTTTTTATTCAGAAATATTTTTGTTGAGGGTTGCCACATGTTTGCTATTTAAATTAGTAACTTGTTTGGTCTAAGCACTCTTCATTCCCAAAAATAAAAATATTGTTCTAACTATTTACTTTGCCGGGCGCTGTAGACGAGTAGGTAGCAGTGCGTGCTGCTATGCGGCGGATATTTCTTTGAGTCCTGCCCAGACCAACTTCCGAAACTATATGGCAGGTTTTTCTAAATGTGGTCAACGCATCTCACCGAATATCCGCACCTCCGTGTACACTTTTGAAGAGTAAAAATAAACTTTGAATAAATTCAGTTGTTCGAGGGCAGCTTAAGTTTCTACTTCCTACTTTTGGTTGAAAGGAGATGGAGCTCGGTCGAAAACCGCTTCAGTCATTAACTAAATATACATATATTGTCAGCTCAGTTGTTATTGGTAAGGGTTATTATGGGTTGGCACGAGGTATTGTCCTTGCTTCTTTTTTGTGCACTCTTGAGAGGATTGAAATATTATATGATATCAATATTTTCAATTTTACGGCAAGGTTCACTGTTTACTATATCTCATTACCTTTATCCGATAGGAAGGAGGGTTTTGGAAAGGTTTAATTGTACCTTGTGCTCTCGTTTCTTGGCTCGTTATGCCAATGAAGATGATCAAGTGCTCTCGTAAGAAATATTCAACAACAAAGATTTAATTCAGGAGCTAAGATCCAACAGCTAGACTATATTAATACAATATAACCGTCACTCACGAAAGGTTTTCATACATACTCTGAAATGACAGTGTACAAGTTCTTATCCCTGTGAAAAATCTCCACTGTAGTGTGGAAATACTCTGGCTTATGGGTGAAGAGCTTGGCCAGCGGCTCTTCGGTTGGCCAATTTTCTACCATCAAGAGAGTTTTACACATAACGAAACAAATAGTAATCAGATGATGCAAGAGCCGGCTATATGGTAATGCGTACATCAAAGCTTTCCAGCTGCTTAAATTTTTTTTTTGGTCGACAAAATATACCATATATTGTCTGCTGTTGTCATGATGAAATGCAAGACCATTTCTATTGATCTATTCTGGACACTTTTGTTGTACTTGCTGAGAGTAGAGCTCAGAATTGATCGTTTTGCTAGATTTTAGGAGCTCATAGTAAACAATCTCACAATACGTTACGTCAATTGAATCTCTGAAGTTGTTTGTGTGGGGTCTTTGAAGAAGCTTTTTTTTATACACCAGCCGTGTTGAGTCGTTTCATAAAAGATTCGTTTTTAACGGGTTTCAAACTGTCGCATCTGGGGCCCGGAAAACACAAGATTTGATTAAGGAAATTTTACGGGAAAATTTTTCGGATTATTTCTCGAAGAGGTGATCGAAATCGTTTTATCGGTTACAAAGTGCCAATTTTATATGTATATACATTTATATATATTTTTTTTAAGCAACTGCCTTCAAAATCATCTTTAAACAAATACATGCTTATTTAATTTAGAGCAGAATACTCCGGTTTATTTTTTCATCTACAAATGTCGGTACAAATATATCTTCTACATATTTTCTAAATAAATTCAGAGAGAATATTAATGAAGGTCAATGTGCTTTAACTTTTTAAATAAGATAAAAAAAAATTGTGTTATACATTAAATGTTATTAATTCCAGTCGTATTAAATAAATTCCTGGTAAATTCTACAAATCTCATGCCAAAGTCTTCAGCTTAAATAGCAGACGTGATTCATGCATAACAACACGAGTTTGGAAAAAAAATTAAATAAAAATTTATAGACACGAATTTAAATAAATTTGCTTATCTTATATTTGCCTAAAAACTCGGAAGTAAAGTTGTTTGACATCTTATCGAAACGAATCGGACTGAAATTTGCATTTTTTGATACAAAAAAAAAAAAAAAAATAAAAAAAAAAAAATTATAATAAAAATAAAAAATATGTATATACTATGTATATAATTAAAGACAAATATTTGTTGAAATGCAAACTTTTGTTGGTTTTTTAGTTAAATATTATAACTATGTGACGCGTGTTGTGTGACTTCGGCTCGTATTGAGTTACTGTTACTTACTTTGTTGCTATTTGTTTTATATTGTTTTATTAGCTTTATCTGTTAATATGTACATTTTTTGAGCTGTTTTATTAATATTTCGTGCTTATTGCTATTGTTGTTTTTGTTATTGTTATTGTCTATGCTAATATTATTGCTTTTTTCTTACATTTTCTTTGCCATTCGTGCGCTCTTTTGTGATAAATGACAACGCATAAACGTCTTTTGTTGTTTTTATTGTATTTATTTGTTGAATCTTAAGCAATGTTAGTTGAATGAGCTGTGGATGGATGGAAGTGATACTCATATTCGTTCTAGAATGAAAGAAACAATTTTTTAATTTTTTTATTGATTGTCTTAAATTACCCAGCAAACCATTTTTGTCCTCTCCATTGGCAAAGAGTTGTTGTTGTTGTTGTTAAAACAATTTTAAACTGTAGCTTGTTCCTTTGCAACTTTTGCCTCCTTTTGGGTTTAACAAGTATATCAAAGCGCAAGCTGAAGAAAATTCAGCAGACAGCCTCTATACTCATTCAAGGAGCGCTGCCTTCAACTTCTACGAAAGTACTCGAAATTCTCCTCAAATCGCTCAGAGAAGACCTGAATATTGGGTTCTACAGCATTCTTGGAAGAGACTTTCTCAATAAAAATCCCAGAGAGGAGTGAATGAGAAAACGTAATAGTTCTGGATCGAAAATCCGTAGCCATCTTCACTGACGGCTCAAAACTCGATGGCACGCGGGGGTGCTGAGTTCACTCTGAACCACTTGCAATCGACATGAGCAAGAGACTTCCCGAACACCGCAAGGTCTTTCAAACTGAATTAACTGCAATAAGAGAAGTCCCTTCATGGTTATTCCACTCAGGTGAAGTAGCTAAACCTATCACAATATATTCTGACAGCCAAGCTGCCATTAAGTGGCGAAACGACTGTGGTTTATGTTACCGGACATAGAGACATCCCAGAAAACTGCACTCGATAAGAGAACAAACCAAACCATGGTAAACTCAGCACACAATGCGGCCATAAACTTTTATCTCGCAAAATACCTGCTAGGATCGGTAGCAAAAATAAATAAGTCTCTAATCCTTCTAAACAGAACCTTGACGACCGTAGAAACCGGCGTAATAACCCGACGCTGTTTGAGGAGACTCGTGATAAAAGGATGGGCTACTTCTCTAATGACTTCTGTCATGGCTGTAGATATATAGACCAGTAAGAGCCGATAGAGCATTAACTCCGCCACTGACCCGTCTTAAGTGCGGTCCGAGATAATTTCCTCGGTAATTTCTTGGTAATTTCCTCGAGTATTTCAACAATAATCTTGCGTGTTTCATAAAACAAACAGACCTCAGCATCTAGGAAAGTGAAAGGAATCTCTTTCATAGGTCCCGTCCCATAGATATCACAACGGATCAACCGTCCTAAATACGCTCGATCGAGGGATGTCGTGATTGACCACACTTTTGATGCCGAGATTCAGCGTGTTAAATTTTTCTACATTAATTTAGCTTGTATTCCAATTGACTAAAGTGAAAACAGTTCTTTATTTTCTAATAACCATTTCATATATTTAATGACCTAACATCGCAACTAAGAGGTTTAGATTCCAGAGTTAAATATTTGACAAGCTAAAAATAAATACAAAGAATGATGAGTTATCCTTATATCTGAATCATGAAAGAGCGCATATGCCCAAGGAAATACGTGATGTGACAGCCCATGTTGGTTGAATGAAGAACAGAAAACGAACATCCATACTTTATGTGACTGTTCTGCTAATCTTCGAAGCGTTGATATCATATTGCTGAATAGCTTACGAGAAAGTTATGAATATAAATGAGGTTAATCCGTACATCAAAGTGGTTGCAAGCCTTACGTTCGGGAATTTGTGACCGCAAATTGTGTCTTAATCAAGCCTAGATGTAGTCGGTATGATACATCTGTAGCCTACAAAACCGAACCCAACTTAGTGTATAGGTTTTTCTGAAACCCGAGTGTTCGGCATATACACGGATGAGTAGGTGTTTTTCCACCTGGCTCTAGTTTCGATATGGACGAACTCATTTAAGCTTCGGAGTTATGACTGCCAGCAGTAAAGTCTGAGACGAGTAGCGAAGGCGATGACAGGAGATACTTCGTCTTGACCTCGTTCATTACCAGACTCATATCGTTCGCTTCCTTATCCAGTCTGTAGAAAGCAAGACTCACCGCTGCCAATGATATCAATATGATCGGCGTACGTCAGCAGTTGTATACTCTTATATCTACTCTACTTAGTTCTGCGGCTCATATTATTTTCTTCAGCAATAAATTAAAGAAACCGCAGGACAAGAAGACACCCTGTCTGATACCTCGTTTGGTGGCGAAGGGTTCGGAGCGGTCTTTCTGAATACTGACGGAGCTTTTGGTGTTGCTTGAAGTCAGTTTACATAGCCATATAAGTTTTGCGGAGATACCAAGTCATATTGGGGTAAAAGTAGCGCCTTTTCGTGTTGTCGCAGGCTGCTTTAAAATCGAGAAAGGAGCTAATGAGTGTCAATACTCTTGTCAAGTGTCTTTTTCAAGATTTGGCGCAGGGTGAATATCTGTTTAGCGGTGGTCTTAAGCCACACTGATCCAATTGTTGACCACAAAAGGTATCACCGTGTTCAAAAATGCGCCGCTAAGTAAAAATTATGGAAATCCTAAACTCTAAAACTGCAAACTAGTATCAGTCTAGTTCACAATTAGTACTCTTCCATGTAAGGGTGGCGCTTATGTCTATGGCTTTGTATGTTTATAATCGTATTTATATTTATAATTTTCATTTATAAAGGGGTTAGGGGTAGTCAGGATTTTCAAAAAAAAAAATTTTTTTTTCGCATTTTCGTTAAGTATAATATCTTAAAAATAATCTCTGAAAATTTCAAGTTAATCCGATAATTCGTTTTTAAGTTATTCGACAAATAACAAAGAGAGCTCGGGCCTTTCAAAGCGCTGTGTGAAACTTTAAACGCGTTTTTCTCAAAACTATGTTTTTTGAACTGGTGACAACTGTAACTCGAAAACCGCTTAGTTGATTTTAATGAAATTTATGCAGCTTGTAGAATACATAATAAACTCGGGCCTGATCGAAGGATTTTTATTTTTTGAGAAATTTCGATTTTTTAAGACCAATTAACTGTTGATTTTTTCCCAAAAATCTAGAAAAAAATTTCCTGAGGCCGCCATTTTGTTAATTTTTGAAAAAAAAATAAAATCCTTCGATCAGGCCCAGGATTATTTATTTATAAAACTATTTTTTTTTATCCGATTGATTTCAGATGAATCTCCAAGGACTTATGATTGTCACCGCAAGGACCTTTTTTTGGAACTGGGTTAACATAGACAGCTGTAACTTCGGAAAAATTTTTTTTTTTTTCGAAATTTTCGTGACTTCAAGTCAAAATATTGTTTAATAATACCATATCACTACTTTTGTAAAATAAAATTATTTAATAGCAAAAAAAAAATACTGAAAATTCTCATTTTTTCGTGCCTCTGACTACCCCTAACCCCTTAAGTAAAAAAATGCTGCTTGTGAATCTGCTTGTGACGGCATTTTTATTGTACAGGTAGACATTTGATTTTAAGATTTTCCTTATTGCCTTTGCTGCCATGCGAGTGCCTATTGCGCGTATCTCTCAATATTATCACAATACTCGTACATATATATTTTTTATTGCTCATTTTAACTGCACACTGCAGACAATAATGCTTTGTGTGTTGCTTTGTGTGTGAAGAAGCTGTGTCTTTTTGTTTCTTTTTTTTTTTTTGTTTTTTTTTTTTTTGTTTTTTTTTTTTGCTTCATACTTGTCACCATTGATTGTTAGATTCTACTTTGAAAAATCTTCATTTTTATGAGCTTCGACTCACATAACATTTGACAAAAGTTCAACTGAACGAAGAATTCCCCTCCGCGCTGATTTGCTGTCAAGCGAGTTTCGATACTTTTAAGACTTATTTGCGTTGAGCGTGATGCTAACTTGGCTAAATTAAGTTGGTCTAAATCGAAATTTAATTTCCACACAATCATATATGGGCTTTTGTATGTATATGTGTATTGCTTTTAATGTATTTACATATATAGGTATGCGAGTATTGTGCATGACAACAAACACACGTGTGTGTGTTCCAGTGACAGTTATTGTTGTTGGTATTTTAGTTTACCGCAAACCGCGACCTTGCCATTTACTTTTATAGGCCTTTAACCTTGCACAGCTGTTTGGTGTTGGAAGATATCATCAACTGTTTTCGTTTTTTTTTTTCGTTGTGGTGAATGTAGAATGATGTTGTTGTTGTTGTTATTTTGTTTTTATTTCTATATTTCTTTATATATGATTTTTGTTTATTGTTTTTATTGTTATTGATTTGTTAACTGCATTCTTTTGCTCGAATATCTCGACGGCTACTGACTGCCAGTTGCTTCTGACGTAATGTAATTAACGTTGCTTCTTCTTCTTCTACTACTCTTTCACCTTCTTCTTAGATTGGTGTTGTTTTTCCGATATTTGAACTTGCCTTTTTAGCCTATTTAATTATTATTATTAATTTTTTTTATTTTATTTTTTTTTTTATTTTATTTTGTTTTTATTTATTTTTTTTTTTGAGAATTTTTTATTTTGCCGCCGCGTGTATAGGTGGCTTTACCCCTTTTTGGTTGGCATGAATTTAACGGGTTTCATTGAAGTTTATTTTTGACATATTTTTTGTTGTTTTTTTTTTACTTCTGCAATCTATTTCCCGTTTTCTCACCCACTAACTGGTCTTCGCAATTTATTTATTACGTTCTAATGCAGATTTATAGCTACATATATGTATGTATGTATGTATGTATGTCATTTATCTGCAGCTTCATCTATTCATTATGCTCGCATGCATTGCACTGACATTCGTTTTTCGACTTTTTTTCCACCCAACAAGTTTTATTAATTAAACCTGCAAGCGTGCTAGTCGCTTATGCTGCTCATATATAGTCTATATACATATATATATATATTAATTATTGTGCTTGTGAACTATTTCGTATTGACTATTAACTATTTCACAGTTTTCAAATAGATTTCAAAGAAAAAAACCTGTTTTATGCTTCCCCATATACTACGTACATAGTATATTAGTTTGTATGTATGCATGTATGTAGCATTATATTTCTAGGTGGGGTATTTAACTTAATTCTGATACAATACGACTTCTTTGTATAAATACTTAAAGAGCGGAGTAGAAGTTCATAGAAATAGTAGCAGCAACATTTTTTTGTTTTTGTTGGCTAGTATTGGTATTCATTAGCAGCTCATATACATATGTATATACAATATACCTATATATATAATATAAAAGATAAATATGACGATTAAGGAAGCATACTAGTTTAGTTAAAGTTTCATAGTAACAGTGTATAAAAAAAGTGAGTACAACAACAAAATTAATTTGGCAACAACAACTAGAGTACGCTATACACGAGAAGTGGTATGCTCGTATTAGTGATGTTAGTAAGCCGCCGGGGTTTCGGGATTAGTAAATGTATAAAGTTTATTTAAAAGCAATTTAAATTATTTTTAAAAATAAATGTTTTTTAATATGTATGTAAATGTTCAAATTCGTTACATTAAATATTAAGTAATTGTTTGTTATTTAAATGATTTTCTAACCATTTTCCAATTTTCGTATGCAGCGGTAGAATATTTTTTGTTTTACTCGTATATACATACATATAATATATATAAAGGCAATTTCTATTTTTAAAATTAGATAAATTATTGGAAAATTTCAGTATTTGTCTCTAGAGAAAATTTAATAAAAAAATCGCACAAATTTCATAATAATAAATCCAGTAAAGGCAAACTATTATATTTAAATAAATAACAACACTATTCTGAGTACAACATACCTCGGAAGTATGTTTTTTCATATTTATTGTCCCAGTTAGAAGAAAAAATAAATATTTCTAAAACAAATAATAAATAATAAATAAACAATAAAAGTCACACAAACAAAATTAATGGAAGCCACAACTCCAAAAATTTCTAAAATTTTTGAATGCCCATCACTAACATCGGGATTTCCATCACTAACAAAATCTGATAACTGCATCCAATAAAATGGCAGTTTATTTTTTTGTTCTTCTCTTTGTTTAACCTTTAGGATGTGATTTTTTTACTGCTACGCACGCCTTAAAAATAGTAGTATTTTAAAGGAAAAAAAGTAAATTAAGCGAAAAATGATATAACTTTAAATAAATGAAATAAGTTAACTAAAATAAAATCAAATAAAATAAATAAAATAAAACATAATAATCTAAAATAAAAAGTAAATAAAATAAAAATAATACATTAAAATAAAATAAAATAAAATAAATTAAAATAAAATAAAATAAAATAAAATAAAATAAAATAAAATAAAATACAATAAAATAAAATAAAATACAATAAAATAAAATAAAATAAAATAAAATAAAATAAAATGAAACAAAAAAATAAAATAAAATAAAATAAAATAAAATAAAATAAAATAATATAAAGTAATATAAAATAAAATAAAAGAAAATAAGAAAATAAAATAAAATAAATAAAAAAAATAAAATAAAATGAAATTAATATATATTAATATAAATTAAATTAAATTAATAAATGAAATAAAAAAAATAATTGAAAAAAAAACAGAATTAAATTCAGTTTATTAAAGTAAAAATAATTTTTTTTTTAATTTAAATAAATTTGAATAAAATGAAAAAATTAAATAATATAAAATAAAGTAGAATAAAAAACAAAATTAAATTAAAAAAACGAGTAGAATAAAATCAAAGATAAAAAACTGAATTAAAGCAATCTAAAATCTGGAATAAACCAAAATTCAAATAAAATAATTGAAAGTAAATTAAACTAAAATAATAGGAAATAGTATAAAATAAAGTAAAATTATGTACACATACATATAAAGTGAATAAAAAATAGGTTTATAGTATAATTTTTCTAAAACGGCATATGTCCAAAATTAACAAAATACATAATTAAATCTCCCAAAAAAGTGACTTATTTTCAACTCGTGTCATATGCGGAAATAACAATTGAAGGAGAAAATTAATTACTCCAATTCGCATTAGCCACCGCCCACTAAGATGTCATTTAGTCAAACTGGCTCATTGTATTTCTCCCCAAAAAGAGTTGAATAACTTAAAATGCCATTAAGTAAATCCACAGAGTTTTGAGCACATTTTAAAGGGAAACTTTAAATAATGAATGAATTTTAAAATGATGAAGTGACTTTTTTATGACAAACGATTGCTTTAAGACAAAATCAAAGGGAATGAGGTAGTTGAAAAACGTAAAGAATGAATTAAAAAACATTAAAAAAAAATTTAAAACATTTGTATGTACTTTTTGCTATACACATTTACGTAAATATATAAAATCCTATATCTGCGTACAAAAAATATCGAAAAAGTGCACGCATAACGAAGCTGTCACAAGTCCTTAGAAATATGAAACACAAGAGATGTTATGCAACAAACTGACTGCACGACTCAGCGTGTGCTTAACTACATATATATATGTGTATATATATATTAAGCCCACACAAATGCGTATAAAATAATAAAAAATGCGTTCACTATTGTTATTGTTGCAGCTCATCTTTGTTACTCTCAAAACAATTGTTCCTTTAACTTCACTATGGATGTCTCATAAGTATGCATGTGCGGGGCTGCGTGTGTGCGTGTGTACGGCAGATGTTGTAATTCGAACTTTTACGCACTCCAAAGCAATTAACCTCATAAACCATTTTCAGCGTTTTTTTTTTACTATTATAACTACCATACGTACATATGTAGGTACATATTAACTCAAATACATCACATATGCAGTAATTTATGGACATTTCTATGTATGTATAGGTATATGCCTGTTTAGGTATTTCCAAGAAACGTGCGGACAAGTGTTTACAGTTTGTAATTATGAAATTTTGTAACCATTTTTACACTTCAAAAATTTTTCGTTAACACTTATTGGTAAATCGGCGTTTTATGAGCTTCGTCTATCACCAAATAAATGCACAAAGCTTCATACATACGTACAAATTGTTAATGTTAATTTTTGTTTTATTTTTTTTTCCGCTTTATTTATTTATGGCTTTTGATTTCTTTCTCCCAAACACTCGCGATTTGAGTGATTACTATTTTGTTTTTGTTGTTTAGCAGGCAATAGATGTGGAGTTGAATTAAATTGACTCTGTTGACTCGGAATGTCCCCTAAAAAACCAAAATTTTTTTTTTCAAATAATAAACTGAAATAATAAAAAAAAAAATTTGATTTTTATTCATTATTGATCTATTGTATTATTTTTGCATTATATTAAAAGCCTTACTTACAATATTTAGAATTATCGGATTTATGTCAAAAATGCACTGTTTTGCTCGATAACTCTTTAGCACTTTGAAGGTAATGTCATTATGCCACACTCATGGGAACCCTTGTCCCTATTCGCAAAAACACTGGGACATTCAATTTTCACAGGCTTCTCTTTAGGCCAATTCTTCACCAGCCAAATCATTCGTCATACACAAGAACAAATGGTAATCTCTTGGAGCGCTCGGAGTTTCTGACGAGTCTAGCGTTGTCCTCATCAAACATAATTTCCCTCTTCTGGGTTATTGCTTCCTTTAGATGGTCGAATTGCTGACAGCAGAGACCCGAGTGAAGTGTTCCTAGCGTATCCCTCCAAACACGCAACAAAACCGTCCTGGCCATCCATTCTGGCTTGGAGGCTGTTTGTGTCCACTTATTGTTCTTCGACCACGACTGTTTTAATTTGACGTTGCTGTAAGTGATCCACTTTTCATCCCCGGTTCACATTCGCTTCATATGTAAATGGGTAGGTTCTGTTACGATTCAGTAGCAATTCGCAGATATAAATTCGGTCCGTGGTACCTGTGGTTCTATCTAGCGTAATCCAATCACACTTATAGAACTCAAGATACAGATCACTAAAGTGATTCATTACAAAAATAATGAATTAATGTTTACTAGATTTTTCGAAAATGGCTAAATAAATTTAAATGTGAAATTTCAATGAAGTGAACATTTTCCTAGAATGCTTAATATCGAATATGCGCATGAGAAATATTATCTAAGGCCTATGGTGAGTTTGGTTTGAATAGAGTCCAAGAAAGCCATAAAAGCGCTTGAACAGAATTACCAAAAGTTAAAGAAATTTGAACCAAATGAACTCAACGATGATGTAGATTTACTGAAAGGTATTATAACATTTGATGAGACATGTGTTAACGTCATGTGATGTCGAATCTAATGCTCAATCATTACAATGGAGACTTGCTGGCTCGACAAGTGCTCTTGAACGTGAGAGCCACTTTGTACTCCGATTTTAGTGGTACAGTCAATTCCTGACGTCATTCCAAACTGTCAAGAAGAAGAGAAGAATATTACCTACAAAATCAACTCATTTTGTATAAAGTAATTTGAAGAAAACGGCTTTGAGCTCATGGCTTTTGAATCACGATTGCATTTGCTCAGACTTCATCTTTTTATGCAGACCAATGAGTAATGATGCATCGCACTCTATAATCACAAGACATGGCTATGTCATGTTTCCAAAAATAAATATATTCGTAGGGCGTCGTTTTACAGCCATAATGCATCTATCAGGTATCATTGAAAGAAATAAAGACTATGTCAACGATAGAGTTCGGGAAATGTTTCGAGGATTTGAAGAAGTTCTGAAGCATGTGTAGAACCTCTAATGGAAACTATTTTCTAGGCGACAATATCGATGTAGATGAATAAAGAAATATTTTGTTCAATAAATTATAGTTTCAGTCATTTTTTTACATGCCTCATTAATTTTTAAAGTTAAAAAAAATTTCAATAATTTTATAAATTAAACTAAAACCTAGTATTGTTTTCAATCAACAATATAATTGAAAAACAAATTGAATAAAAAAATAATTGTTTTGTTCATTTCATATATTGTTGATGTCTCTTTTGTTCACACTTTGTAAACTTTTGTGGGAAACTATGTTTGACAACAGATAGTACATAATACGCGAACATGAAAAACATGAAAAAAAAACATGAAAAACAACAAATGGCTCGAGGGCTTAAATGGCGTTACAAAAACCGCACTTTAACAAGCAACAAAAAAATAAAATAAGATAACAAACTCTTAGCAATTGCTTGTCTGGAAATTACAATTAACAAGAGTATAAATCACTATCCCTTAGACCATGGTTGTTTATAGTTCGAAACTTCTCGTACTCGTGTTTGCGAAGCCTAAACACATACAGTTTGGAAGCTTCTCCTGAGTCTCTGCGACAGGTTCTAGATTAGACTGAACAGAAACAGATGAGGTATTCCAATGTGTCACTCATGCCAGGCTCTCTACATTTCCTTCATGTGGAACTGCTTGTAATACCCATCCTGCTCTCGAGAGATGCCAGTAGGTTGTGACCAGTTATTATACCTACAACTGTCCTGTAGTCCTTTCGATACCCCGCAAGCAAAGCTACCATTACATATGATTTTGACGGCCTTGCAGGCTATTAAGGCCTTATATCTCACCCTGAACCGTCTTCCAATTACCTCAAAAATTTCAAAGTTCCACAGAGACTTTATTGTCTTTGGTATTTTATGTACTGGCTTGATTGACAGATAGCAATTTTGGTAATCTCACTAACTATTTTTCCATCACTATGTCCGTTTGTCCTGGAATCCTTTAGATATCCAGTTGATTTACTACAATCACCATAACGACTGCTACCCTGCTTCTAAGGACAGAAACAGTTAAATGTTTTAAACGTCTGACTTTCAATTGTGATTTTTATGTAGTTTTCTACGGCGTTAGCTAGCTCAGCAGCTTTACTTACCACGAAGACGTCATCCTGGAAATTACTGGCCTATGGCGGAAGCTTGAAGGTTTGGTAGAGATCTAGCTCAGCGCAATAGATTCGGATGCCCAATCCATCAGCCATTTTTGAACAATTGCTATACTTGACGGTACACAGAGCTTTGCTCAACTAATGTCCGTCCATGTACACTATAACTCAAGTAAGTATTGAGATACTTCTAGAAATAGTTCTACAATACATCCATATAAGGAATCTTCCATTTTGGATCGATCTGTGGATTTAAGAAATTCATCAAGAAAATTTTATTTTACAAGTTTGATGATACAAAAAATAAAGGGTGGTTAAATTGTAAGGGCCGATGTTGAATGTGAACCACACCTAAACGCCAAGTTTTTTTCCGAATTTAATTTGACATTTCTCTATTTCAGACTTACTCAATTTGAACCATGGAGAGATACACAATCCAACAACGTGTTAAAGTTATCCAGACTTTTATGAAAATTTTCGAAGAAAATCATCTTCAGTGATGAGGCACATTTTCACCTCAGTGGATTCGTCAATAAACAGAATTGCCGCATTTGGGCGAATGAGAATCCAAGAGTGATTGTCGAAAAACCAATGCACCCACAAAGAGTGACTGTTTGGTGCGGTTTATGGGCTGGCGGCATCATCGGGCCGTATTTTTTCCAAAATGAGACCGGTCAGGCAGTTACTGTGAATGGTGTTCGCTATCGTGAGATGATAACGAATTTTTTATGGCCACAATTGGAAGATATGGATGTGGACGATATGTGGTTTCAGCAGGACGGTGCCACTTGCCACACAGCTAACGAAACAATGGCTCTTTTGCGCAACAAATTCAATGGCCGTGTTATCTCACGTAATGGCGATGTCAATTGGCCCCCAAGATCATGTGATTTGACACCGTTGGACTTTTTTCTCTGGGGTTATTTGAAAGAAAAGGTGTACGTCGTTAAGCCAGCAACAATTCAAGAGCTAAAGGATGAGATAATTCGGCACATTAACGGCATAGAAACTCCGAAAATTTGGACCATCGTATGGAGGTGTGCCGCCGAGGTCGCGGCGCTCATTTGGCCGATATTTTGTTACATACATAATTGAGTAATACCAATATATCATAATAAAATAAAATTTCAATAATTTCCTAAATAGTTTGTGTTTTATTCAAAATCAACATCGGCCCTTGAAAATTTAACCACCCTTTATTTATATGGGTTCACAAATAAGCATATCTCCCGTAAACTAGGCTTTAGTCCTTCTTTGAAAGTTAAATAAGCCTGGCGGTTATTGTTAATATTCGCCGGTTATCCAATGTAGGGTTCCAATCGAACTTCGTCTTCTTTACTTGCTTTGTTTTTCTTATTATTCAAAATATTTGGTTTTATTTAGAAAACCCACACGAAAGCATTATAGTTTTCTCTTATAAGGTTTTTCTCTCACTCGATTGTTAGATTGGGTTTCGGAGCAATTTGTTCTGCGGTGCTAACGTCTGTATAAAAACGAAGGAAGAGGTGTGGGAGTATTACGGTGACCTTCATGTTTATATACAGGAAAATATATGCTGAACCACCCATGGTTAATATAATTATTTTATTTAGACTAAAGTAACAAAAACTCACTGAGTTCATACAGTCCAGCGTGCAGACTGATTTTAGGTTTTTCAAATTTGTAATTTGTTTTTGTATACAAGTTTAAACTCTTATTTATAAATTCGATTGAATTCCCAAAATGAAATCACAATCCCTGACAGAAACTTTTTTTTTCAATTATTATTTAATTTTATTTTATTTTTTCACTTAAAGTAAGAACACAAAACACCAAACACCCGCAAAGTGAAGTCGGAATTGATTTCAGTGTACAAATGATTATTTTTACCTGCACATTAATACCTTAATGTTAAAGAAATTCCGGAAAATCCCCACTGAATCACGTTGGGTCTTTTCGAATTTATTCTATTTTTACTTTCGATTAGGCAAATTAAGGTAAAAATAAATAATTCTATTAGAAAAAGCATTTTAAATGAGCCCAAAAGTCCAAGCGGGGTATGTGAAGTGGAAGTGAGGAGAGTGTGAATTGCAAAAAAAAAGTAAAAAAGCGTGAAAAAAATTATATAAAAAGTATACATATTGCGAGCACGCTCAGACAGTTGCTGTCAATAGTTCAATCACACAATGGACAAATGAACGGACGCTTTGAATAATTCAAGTGCGGGCGTGTTGGGTTTTTGTGGCGGCAAAATAAAAATAAAAAATAAAAAATAAAAAATAAATAAATAAATAAAAAATAATAGCCACTGACAGCTGTGGCGTTGAAATGGGCGAGAACTTGTTCAAAGTGGCGGCGCTTGGCTTTGCCTGATTACTTCTTTCAATTCATTTTGATTTTTTTCTCAGGCAGATACTTGACGCTGTCACTCAAAAACGCTCTAAAAAGTTCTAAATAAGCAAGCTTCATTACAAAAGAGAAGTGTGTATAAATTAAGTGTAAGTGTTGGTTTATTTTGTCTTCTGCTTAAAGGCTTGACCAGCTCAAGACGTCTAAACTTTCATATTTATCGGCCACACACCTGCAGCACTTCGCTCAGATTCTGGATTTGTCGTACTTTTGCATAATTGAATTTCAATTTTATTTAGTTGATTTTTTTCTTTGCTCAACATTTTTTTTACTAATAAAAATTTTTTCTTTTTTTCTGTTGCTGACTAAAATCAGCGTTTTTTTTATGTCTCTAGCATTCTTAATGAGTCTATTCACTGTATTATTCTTATTTTCATGGTTTGAATTAATGAATCTTCCCAATGTAATTTTTTTGCCTCGATTTTGCTTGGTGTTTTTGCAAAACGTGATCTTGTGTGTGTGTGTGTGTGTGTGTGTGTGTGTGTGTTTTGTATTTTTTTCACCAAATGGAAGAAATTATTGATTGTTGACAATAAAATTGTTGGCGTTAAATGATTTGAAATTGATTCAAGTTGTTGTTGCTGTTGATATACCATAATTTTATTATTTAGAATAATTAAAAAGAAATAAATTATTTGGCTTATGGAGGGTTTTTTATTCAAATAAATATTAGCCGTATTGAGTCAAAAAAAAAAAAAAATCAGGGACTGAAATGACTGTTTTCTTTAATGAGAAACACATCATCCACTTAGAATAACAGCATAAACAAAAGGACTCCACCAGAAGGCGACCTTTGCGGTCTTTTTTTTAGTTCTGAAGTGATTTATCATTTCATGGCTTTTATAATTTTGATTCGGTTTTTAATTGATTTTTCAAAATATGATAACTTTGTGTACATTTGTCCGCTTTAAGTCAAACGAGATGCTAACTTTATTATATCCCTATCGTAGAAGGCTGCGTCCTTATTGGCATAAAGCTCGGTGAGCCAATTTTCACAGCCCTTTTTTGAGGCCAACTTCTCACCATTAAGCGCGTCCGCCATGGACTATAAGGTGGGTGCATTAGGACCTCCCATCCGAGCTCCTGGAGCTTCTGGCGCATCACCAAAGACGTGTGTGGCGTTGTCCTGCTGGAACACAATTCGGCCTCTGTTGATCAAAGATGGACTCTTCTGGATGAGTGCTGCCTTCAAGCGGTCCAGCTGTTGGCAGTAGAGGGCCATATTGAGCGTTTGACCATAGGGGAGCAGCTCGTAGTAGATTATTCCTTGCCAATCCCACCAAACACACAGCAAAACCTTCCTGGCCGTCAATCCTGGCTTGGCCACCGTTTCCGCCGGCTCACCGCGTTTCGACCATGACCGATTTTGCTTGACGTTGTCGTAAGTGATCCACTTTTCATCGGCAGTCACCAAACGCTTCAGAAATGGGTCGAGTTTGTTGCGATCAGCAGCGATTCGCAGATGGAAATTCGGTCCATCATGTTTTTTTGCGTTAGTTCGTGTGGCACCCAAACATCGAGCTTCTTTTCATATCCAAAGTTATGCAAATGGTTCCAAACGGGTTTCTGTCTTATCTTTAGTTCCTCAGCAATTAAATAAGTGCTCACGTGACGGTCTGTTTCCACTATTTCCATGATTTTATCGCAATTTTCGACGACAGGCCTCCCGACGCGTGGTGCATTTTTGAAATCGAACGGAACCTAGCAAACCACTTTTGTGCTACACGTTCGTTTACAGTATCGGGCCCATAAACTAAATTAATTTTGTCAGCCACTTTGGCTGCTTTTTCGCCTTGATTGAAGAAGAATTGTAAAAAATAGCGAAATATCTCTTTGCTGGTGTCCATCTTTGACGAGCGCCCACAACTTACTGAGTCAATCAATCGGAAAACTGTCAAAGGCAAACTTTTAGCGCGAATAAACACTTTTTCGTATGGCATGATGCGACACGTAACACTAGTAGTATGAAAAATAACGCCATTTCTTAGATAAAAACCGAACGAACTTTTTACTTGACCTAATATAATATATTGTCCTATATATTTTCTATGAGGTTTGTAGCAAGCAGGTGCATTTCTCGATACCTTTTTATATTCATATGCTGTAATGGCCTTCCGTTTTCTTCAATGATTCTCATTGAATCTCATCAATGGACTCAAAGCTGCTTCGCCGTAGCTATCTTTTCAGCTTCTTGAAGAGCCAGAAGTCAAACAGCGCCCGATCAGATGGTTGGGTAGCAACCTGAATGACCGTGGCCGAGGCCGCTTCGACTGAATCGACTTCCATAACTGTGCACAAAAAAGCTTAATATGTTTCCCAAAATATTCTAACTTTAAAAGCTCTAACCGTGTAGGTTATTTCGGATTACATTTTAGAAAATAGCAAAAATTAAAAATAAAATAAATATGAAATGAAAAAAAAAAGGATTGATTAAATGAGTTTTTAAATTTCAGCTTAAGAGCAGAAAATTATTTTTGATTTTCTAGGGTTAATACGCCATTCATATATACACAATTTTTTAATAAATATTAACGTAATAATGATGTAAAAATTATGTAAAATAAAAAATTTCGTTAAATAAAAAATGCAATCGGCATTCAAGGTGTTCAAAAAAAAAAAAAAATGTTTACTGTTTACTACCATTTTACGATGTGTTTTACTGCAAAAATTATTATGAAATTTATTTTTATTGCATTTCATATGACTTTATTATACAAAAAAAAAATAATAAAAATCAGAAATACACGTATATATATATGGTATACAGTTGTATGTGCTTATTTTGAATCTTCACGTGCAACCTACTGCCTTTTCGGCAATTCAATACTAAAGAGTCTTACGAAGTGAAAAAGGTATTCGGACATTAAAAATTCGCTAAAATATCAATACTGTCGGTGGCGAACGACTGAATCGTCGTGCAAATTTTTGGATTTCCGCTGTGATTTCGATTTCAACGCTGAATGCGAGCAATTGCCTTTTTCTGATTTTTTTTGTTTTGGCATTTATGACATTGGCACCGAAGTAACAAAAATCAGAAAGATGACAAAAATTCACAAAATTGACGAACAACACTCTAAAGCGCGAGTAAAAACTTTTTCTTATTTTGTTTGACAAAAAACGCCTACGCTACGAAGCGTGTATGCTTCGCGCTTAGTACGCCCCACCTGCTGACTCGCTCATTTTTCGCACACGCTTGACTGTTTTTGACTGCTCGACGGTATTAAGTGTCTTCACGCTTGGCACTGCCTAGAACGCTTCTGCTTGTGGAAAACATGCTTGTGGTTTGTATTTGATTTTATGTTTCTTTTTACTCAATCGTTATTGTGCATTTTTTTTTTTTTTTTTGTTATTAAAAAATTATGTTGAGTGTCAAACCTGTATTGGCGCAAATGATTTTATTTATTTATTATTATTATTATTATTATTTCTTATTGTTTTAATTAATTTCTTAGATATGAGCAGCGGCAAGTCAATGGCAAGTCTATTGAGCGTATTGACATTTTTCATTCATCAGTTCGATTTGGCGCTCATCTAATGTGGTTGGTTGTCTTAGCGTGAAACGAGAGTGAAAACGAGTGTGAGAATCTGTGAATTTATTCGACAAAAAGAATCGTTAAGTATGTGAATAATGAAAATGGCGATGGAAGTTTATTAAAAAGAATAAAAAAATAAAAATAAAATTACTTTCAATGTTAAAAATATTTAAAAAACTAATTAAAGTAAAAATAGTTAAAAAAAGTTAAAATTATAAAAGAATTAAAATATTTTTTTTAGATAAAAAATTATCAGTGCATAATTTACTATGACAAAAATAAAATTATATAATAAATATATTAAATAAAAAAATTAAAATTAAAAAAATTAACTAATAAATTTAAATAAATATTTTTCCATATCATAAATAAATAAAATAGAATGTATATATATTTATATTAAATAATACAATAAATAAATAATACTAAAAAAATTAAATATGTTTCTTATCCAAAAGTTATGGATACACAATTCGTACAAAATATGTAAAAATAATTTAACAAAAATAATATAATAAAAAAATATTGAATATTAAAAATAATAAATCTTCTTCTCCTTTAATTGGCGTTGGCACCGCTTACGCGATTATAGCCGAATCAATAATTGCGCGCCATTCATCCCTTCTTCTCACTGTTTGGCACCAGTTGGAAATAAAAAGTAAAGCCAGGTCGCTCTCTACCTGATCCTTCCAACGTAGCGGAGATCTTACTCCTCCTCTGCCATAAATCGTTCGCAAAACTTTCCACGCTTATGCGCTATATAGTAGGACGGGTATGATGAGCGACTTGTAGAGTTTGGTTTTCGTTCGCCGGGGGAGTACTTCACCTTTCAATTGCTTACTCAGTCCAAAGTAGCAGCTGTTGGCAAGAATCATTCTGCGTTGGACATTGTTGTTGATGTTAATACTGATTCCGAGACAAAGTTATCTACGACTTCAAAGTGTGACTGTCCACAGTGACGTGGGAGCAGAGTTGCGGATGCGAGATAAGGAGTTACCCTGTCGGAAGCCACGTTTGGTATCGAACAGCTCGGGGATGTCTTTCCGGATTCTGACGGAGGTTTTAGTGTTGCTTAACGACAGTTTACTTAGCCGTACAAGTTTTACGTGGATACCAAATTCATACATAGTGGCGTAGAGGCAGCTCCTATTCATGCAAGGAGAATACCTGATCAATGATGAATTTACCAGGTCTAAAGCCTCATTGACAAGGTCTAATCAGTTTGTTGAAGGTGATCTTTGGTATTTCACACAATGCGCTCGATAGGACTTTTTATGCGATATTGAGGTGGCTTATCCCACGGTAATTGGCAGTTACTGTGGGGTCTGGAATTAGACAGAGCACACTTAAATCCCAATCGTTGGACATGCTTTCGTCCGACCATATTCTACACAGAAGCTGATCCATGTACTTTTTCAGCTCTTCACCGCCATGTTTGAATAGTTCTGCCGGTAGGCCGTCAGCTCCAGCTGCTTTGTTGTTCTTTAAAATGGCAATCGCTATTCGAACCTGGTCATAGTCAGGTAATGGCCTTTTCGGGTTCGGGTCGGTTTTCGGGTTCACTACCGACGGATGTTCCAAAAAATTAGCGGTGCATAATTCAGAAAAAATATATAAAATAAATGAATAAGGATAAGTTAACGAAAAAATATTAAATATGAAACAAAAGTACAATTAAAATTAAAATTAATAAAATTAAAATTTTAATTAATATAATTTTAATTAATATTAAATAATAAACAATTAATAATATATAATCAATAATAAATAATAAATAATAAATAATAAATAATAAAAATAATAAATAATAAATAATAAATAATAAATATTAATAATAAATAATAAATAAAAAATAATAAATAATAAATAAATATAAAAACTTTCCATATCAAAAATAGTCCAAAAAATATAATTCAAAAATTTAAAAAATTATAGGAATAAAAACATTTCTAGCCAAAAAATTAATAGTGCATATTTCATAAAAAATATAAAAATATCATAAATAAAAATAATAAAAAATAATAAATAATATATATCCATTTATATACTCGTATAAATCTAAGTGTTTGCTGTAATTTTTCACAATTTTCTCGAGTTTTATATTTTTATTTTTCCCCCGTTCAAACCTTGTGTGTAAGTTTATTAATTCACCATTCAACTGTTAATTATTCAATTATCTAGTGCTTATGTTAATTGTTTAATTGACTCTGCAGGTGAAAAGCAAAGCGTTTTGTCTTAATCTCAACAACTTCGTTAGATAATTGTTGTTGCTCGCTCGTTAACTAAACTGTATGGGAAATCATTGAGAATGATTTTATTTATTTATCGCATAATTAAACGCCCCTCGTCGATTTATTCGCTTTAGATTAATTTATAAGCAATTTAAATACTATGTATTTATTATCGGTGTAAATATGTATTTCAGGGAGGTAGATTGTTGTAGTTTTTTTGTTGTTCAACACTGCAGACACCAAATTTTGGGGTTTAAAATATTCAGTTTCATTTTGAAATTTTCCAAAACTGGAATAAACCTAAACTACGTGAAAGCAATTATCTCGTCTCATGTGGTTTTATTCATTGATAAAAAAACTCGTCGCCTGCTCCGGGAGAAGGATAGCTATATAGATATTTTCTGTGAAATTTTTTCTTGGTCACTCCCTCTCTCTCTCCCTCGTATATTGTCTGAATTTTTATATGATTTGCTTATTTTCTTTCTTATATTCCTTTTCATGTCTTGTCAAGTTGCCGCTCCATATAAGTGATAATTTTTCTATTCTGATCTTTTCTATCCAACTATTTCTATCTTCTGGAAGACTTTATTTTGAAATTATTACCTATTATTACCTTAGGTAAGATCGAAGCAGATTGACAGACGTCGAGAAAGCAGGGCTGTCTACTCCAATACAACGTGTGCGTAATCGACATCCACATAGATTCTCCGTCGGGTCAAAATTTTACTACACAAATCGTCATACAGCGGCCGCGGTAGCCGAGCGGTTAGCATTGCGTACTGTCATTCGGAAAGCCAGTGTTCAAATTCTGGTACGACCAACAACCAAAAGTTATAGAAAATAAATTTAAATAAAAAAATTAAGTTTAATTTTCTAATTGTGGTCGCCCCTCGGCAGGGAATGTTAACCCCTCCGAGTGTAGAAATCCCCATAAGAGGTTAGGTTAGGTGGGACTGGTTGGCTCTAGACTATACCATGTTTATAGTGTTACTTCATACAGTCTATACTCTCAAAGCTGCACTGCTCCACTAGTTGAACACAGGTTTGAAGAATATTGCTTTCTCTTTCTCTTTATACACTGTTGGTAAAAGGTCCGTTAGTTTTATCTCGTCTGCTACACTCTCTCCACACATAACATTATTTCATGCACTTGATGAAGGCATGGGATGCCACCAGGAAATACCGCGTTCATAATCTTACAGGCAGCCTTCGATAACGCACAAAATATGACGAAACTAAATCACTTTTTATACATGCTTCGCTATCTTGAAAGAGACTAGCATGTCTACAGCTGTATCTTGCTCTAAAACTACACCACCTTTAGCCGATGCATCAGTTAATTTATAGCCTTCGATGCTCCAAACTTTTGTTAGCTTCTTTACATAGCGCACCACGACCACTTTCGCCGTGTACTCTCCTTCCGAAGACGTACTCTCTGGGGAAGCTCTGCTGTCATTTTTATGGAAAATTTTCATGTTGGATTGTGATCGTGTTGTTTTGTCAGCTTAAAAGACCTTATTATGTCTGGTTGGGTGCAGTAAGCTCCGGCGCGGTCACTTTTATACTCCTACTGATAGTGTGGACACAAAACGAAGCATGAGGTGGTGATGGTGTCTTCTCACGAAATTCTCATATGAAACTTTTCACGACACTACTTTTAAGACTGAGATCGCTGGAGTCAGCAAAACAGACCCTTGGCGATAAAGACCAAATTTCTTTGGCACGTCAAACTTCTCCTTACAAAATTTGTCTACGAATAGGTGGAATCCCAATGTGGGCTCTCAGAGATCAAGTCAATAAAACAAGCCAAGAAAAAAACGAAATAATCTCGTTGAAAATAGAAACATCTCGTAAGTAATAAGAGTTCCGACAGGCCACCGTCTGATAGGAGGTCAAGCAGAAAGCTTGAATATCTTTCTTGATAGATCGAAATGCTTTAGTAAACACAAGAATGAGGGCCAGGTGACGGTATATGTGTAGAACTTGAGTTGCATTTCCTGATTATGACTAGTCTGGATAAAACGTCCATTCGAAGTTAGTTGGGTTAATACCATCAAAGATTATGCCAGACTAGTGAACCGATTGCGCACTGATTCAAGTTGAAAATAGTGACTGAGTTATTTGGAGTTGGTCATCTCTGATCAAAAATATGCAAATGTGTTTCGCAACTGAGTCTGCTACTAAAACTGAGTGAAACCTGAGAGTTTACGGAATCTAAACAGGGGTTTAAGATTGAATCCAGTGCACTAGAAACAGTTTAGCCCAGAGATTTGGATGTTAGACTTTTATAATTCTCAGAATTATTGTGGATTCTGCGTTGATCGCTGTATGGTGATGCCAAAGATATATGAAATCCAGCGAGAAAATCGTCTTAACTTTTATTGGCTCTCAAACTGTTGATCTGACTCGGCTTCTAATAGTCTTATAGGGTAACCAGATAGAATCAGATGGCTGAGAAATTGCTCTAAAATATTTTCAATTCATTAATATACATATTAAAAGAAAATAATTGAGTATAAATATCAAACAAAAAATGGTAATAATATTTGCTCTTGGAATGACAACCGTAAAAAATTATTTGCCATAAATTAAATAGCAAAACACTGCGTACACACATACTACAGTAAACTAATTTAATGTATATATGTATACCTATGCTCCGTGTATGCGTTTTCTTACAACTGCCCGCATTTCTCATTCTACCATTTATTGTGATCTCGCTGATTTACATATGCAAATAAAACTAAATTTACGACGACAGACTGCTTGCATGGTTTCTAAATGCCAACGGCGATAATTTGTTGCAACAGCAACATAGTTGAGGTAAACACAGCCACAAATTCATGCATATGTATGCATGCACGTGTCAAATGTCAGCGATCTTCCTTGTCCGATGTTGCCTCAGAAAGAGTTGGAGATTTATGATGTTGATTTTTAATGCATTGGAGGACTCTTTGTGGGAAAGTTCACTTCACAGTTTCAAATTATAATAGTAGTCTAACTAGTAAATCTATTAGCGATGATATAAATGCAAACTGCAGTAAACAAATTATGTTTTTTTTTCTTTGTTGGAAAACTAATTTATTTTCTTTCTTTATTTGGTCCAATTTTTGTTCTAATTAACATTGCAAAGAATGATAAGAAACCACTAATTAAGCATCATTTGAGTCCAAATATTAAGGTTTTTTTATTATATTATTGATTTAGGTACTTATATGTAACCTCCTTGACCGACAGAATGCGCTCCTACTGCAAAAAAGGTTATAGTGCCTTGTAAACCGTTCATATTTAGGCAAACATGTCAAATTTCCGTGCGATACTGCCCAGAGAATCTATAATAGGTTTAAGCAAATCTTCTCTGTCTTTGCTCCCACCAGTGAGTATGGCATCGAATTCAGAGTTGCAATACGCCCAACAGAGGACATGACTTCGGTAGGGTAGCCGCTGTATCTTAATTCGCTGAACTCGCCGCATGTTATAGGTATATACGCGGTGTGACAATTAAGTAATGACACTGATTATATTGCCGCGATTGTGGTAACTCTGCGATCTTGAAATTCCCTTTCGCTTTTCTCGGCATCTTTCTCCTCTCCATTGATATATTTGCCATCGCTCTAGCTTGTTTAGTTCGCCTGCTGTGTCGTGTTGAGTAAACGTGTGTTCGTCTTGCTCGTCACGAAAATGGTAGAACTAAATCAAGAGCAACGCGACGCGATAAAATTTTGCACCAAATTAGGCGGAACAGCTTCGGAAACATACGCTAAAATTGTAAAAGTGCATGGTGGTGCTCTTAGTCGTGCCCAGGTTTTTCGATGGCATAAAGAGTTTAAGTTTAAGTAAAGCTCACATGAGCAATTCGAAGGTGAAAACGATGATTATTTCCTTTTTTGATAGCCGTGGAATCGTCCACAAAGAATTTCTTCCGCCGGGGCAACCGGTAAATCAAGTCTACTATCGCCAAGTACTCGAAAGATTGCGAAAACGAGTCAACAGTGTGCGCCCAGAAATCGCTCGTAACTGGATCCTTCTTCACAAAGAGATCGCCGTGTTGCAACAACCGCCTTATTCGCCCGGTATGTCACCCAGTGACTTTTTTTGTTCCCTAGAACAAAATCGGTGGTCAAAGGAACCCATTTTGAGTTGATTGAGGGCCGTGACGAGGGTACTCACGGACATCCAAGTCGAAGCAGTCCAGAAATGTTACGAAGCATGGAAAACGCGCTGGAATCGTTGTATAGCTGCCCAAGAGGACTACTTTGAAGGAATTGGCAGAGTTGTGGAATAATTTTTAAATATACGGGTTTTATGGAATCAGTCTCATTACTTAATTGTCAAACCTCGTAACTTATTGTCGCGCCGTCTGGTGTACATAAATCCTCCGTATAACTTTTTTCTTAACACCTCCAAGTACCAACTCATCAAATGTCGAGACATCGTCCATGCCTCCGCACCATAGAGCAGGACGGGAATATTGAGAGACTTGTAGAGTTTGGTTTATTTATTCCTCGATAACTCTACTTTTCATTTGCTTATGGGTTCAAAGTAGCACCTCTTGGTTATTCTGCATTGGATTATATAGCTGACAATATAGAAGAAATTTTCCAAGGCTTCTTCACTAAGCAGTGACGTGGGAACCGTTTAATAAATGTGTCGACTGTTTTTTTGATGATATGAGACATTTTTCTATTCCTCGTTCACTACCAGACCTATTCCCTTAACTTGAGAGTTCAGTCTAACGGCTCGAAGAGGCCTTTCTCCTCTTATGGATTGAGAAGAGAATACTCAGTTTATCTTGTCAATTTTTCGCTCCTGATAAACGAAACTTTATCCATAACTCGACAAGGACAAGACATATGGCCATACTTTTTTTTGCTTAGGTTGGCAGGACTGTTATATGTTTACATGTCAAATTTGAGCGCGATCTGTCACATAGTTTTTTTTTACGGCACTATAAACAAGTCAACCTCGAGTGTGTTTTTCGAATTTTACTATGGAAATTAACGTTGAGCAAAGAGTTTGTTTGAAATTTTGTTATTCCAATGGAATAAGTGCGACGGACGCAATGAAAATGTTGCAGAAGGCATATGGAGTCTTCCCTATTACGTGAACGTATTTTTGATTGGTATAAGTCGTTCAAGGACGGCCGTACATCGCTGGAGAACTTGCCCCATGATCGTTGTCCAGCAACGTCAATAAACGAAGAAAACGTCGAAAAAGTAAAGAAAATTGTGTTGGAAAATCGTCGTGTGACTGAAAGAGAGATAGCTAGTGAGCTCAACAAATCAAATGGATCCGCTCATAGCATTATTCACGATGTTTTGGGCATGAGACGTGTGTCTGCTCGACTTGTTCCAAAATTGTTGCTCATACGCCTCGTCTTGTACGCGATTATTTGACCAAAAACAACGTAAATTTTATTCCGCAAGCACCGTATTCACCCGACATGGCACCGTGTGACTTTTTTCTTTTCCCTAAGCTCAAATTTCCGCTTCGTGGAAAGCATTTTCAGTCGATTGAAGTCATAAAAGAGAATTCGAAGAAGGAACTGAAAGCCATACCTAAAGCGGCCTACCAGAAGTGTTATGAAGATTGAAAAAAAAGGTGGCATATGTGTATCGCCTCTAATGGTGACTATTTTGAAGGGGATAAAATAAATATTGAAGAATAATTAACCGTTTTTGTTTTATTGAGCCAGTCTCGTTTATATTTGAGCAGAAGGTATTTAAATAGATTAGTCGATCAGCCATCTGTTTCTGTCACTTTGTTATTCTTCAAGGGAGTAATCGCTATTGGACATTGTCACCGATTGGAAGTTCAACTTGGCGGATTTAGGGCATTTCATTTTCCCTACCAGCTGGAAAGGTGTTTGCTCCAAAAACTCAATATGCTCCAGACGTCACTTGTAACCTTCTACTATTCAGAGACAAATCTTTAAGCAAAAAAAAAATTTTTTTTGTAGATGCCAAGGCACGTACGGGTCTCTATGGATGCCAATAATTTGTAAGACTGTGTGAAATATAAAAGAGATCAGCCGCCATTAAAAATATTAATTTGTAGCAAGTGCAGAAAGTAAACACACCAGAACACACATATATATAAACATATATACAAACATCTATGCATACAAAGGCAAATCAGTGGCTTAAAAGCCATTCAATTTGCAATTGACATTAAATAATAATTCCAGTTATGTTATACGTATGTATGTATGTATGTATTTATGTATATCCAAGCATTCTTTTTTTGCATTATGCTATGTGCACCATTGCAACAATTGTGTCTGTAATTTCTAAGCATATTGTTGATATTATTTTTTATTGGCCACCACCATTTGCTGCTGGCGTTTTGTTATATTTTCCATTTGTTCATTTTATTTTCAAAGTACAACAACAACAAACGAGCGATTAGCGTTTACCCGTGGTTGTTGGCCAAAGCAATTGATTGGTCTATTGGCAGTCGACAGTTAATATTGTAGTTGGGCGATTTGCTTGCTATTTGCTGTTGCTGCTGCTGCTGCTGCCGATTGTTGTGGTTGCAACGTGGAGTGCAGTGCAGCACTTCACCAGATTTCAAGGCAAGCGAGGCATTTTATGTTATTTAATTTTTTTTTACAATATTCTTCATTTTAGTTAAACCATATTTGTTCTTTTGTATTGGTAATAAGTGCATTTGTATTATTGTTTACAAATGTATATTATATTATATATGGTATATATTTATTATTATATATTTATTGCATTTTCCGTTACAAACAATTAATTTTCGCACGATTTCTTTAAAAATTATAACTCAGTTGATATTATAAATTATTTATGCTCTATTTTTTCTCATGATTATTTACAATTATTTGTCTTCTTACTGGCAAAATCCACTGCATCGCGTGCGCATGCGCTGATGTCGATCAATTTAATAACTCTCGTGATTGAAAATAAAGTGATTTTTATTTGAAATTAATTGAATTGATGAAATCCGGAGATTGATGAGAAAACGTCATACACAGTTTAAAATATTTATTTAAGGAATGTACAGGGTTATACATTTTGCGGTTTCTAAAATCGATGTAATTAAAATGCATTTAAAAAGAATTATTTAATGAAATTTCTTTTTTTTATAAAGTTTCAACATTGGCCATATTTATTATTATTGAAACCCTACATCATTCAAATGACCGCCTTTGCAAATCTTGAGTTAATTTTCCACCACTTTTTAATACTTATTGGTTGGTATATTTGCTATAATTTGTTGAATGTTAGTTTTCAAGTGTTCAAGAGTAAAAAATTTATCCGCAAAAATACGGTCTTTCGGATGGTCTCGATAACCAATTGACTTCGCCAAAACGAGAAATCACGTGGCCGGAACATTTCGCTCGCAATCAAGCCATATTCGCTCGTGTTGTGTGGCATGTGTGTGTGGCTTGTCGAAATCACATATTGTCCAAGTCGTGTTCTTCAGTCACAGTTCAAAAACAGTCGGTTATCATATGACCACAGCTCTCCGAATTGACAGTGACAGGCTCACCGTTATCGGTTTCTAAGAACTAAAGTCCAATCACACCTTTGCATCAAAGAGCGCATCAGACAGTAAGTTTTTCTTGGGTGTAATGCACTCTCTTCAATTAGTTGAGAACTCTCAGAGCCCTAAACATTTCTGTTCTCCCTGATTGAGAAATGTGACTCATCGCTGAAGAAAATTTTTTTCGAAAAATCGCCGTCCAAGGCTAGTTGTTCAAGCACCCAATCGACTCATGTACGGCGTTGTGAATGGTTAGTTGGTCAGTCGTTATGCAAGCTGGACTTTATATTGATATAGGTATAAGTTCAAGTGGAAAATCGCTGTAATGTAACTTTCGCTTACAGTGGCGATATTTTAGGTACAACGAGCAAAGTGATCATGCACAGACCTTACAATATCTGTAAGAAGCTACAGGCTTGCCAAAACACCGTCTTCAGGACCGCGACAGGAAACTACCTGATGTCGCCGGAGCATCACTTGTACAGTGAAGCATCTATGCTACGAGTTAAGGAGCATAATGCTTTTCTGTGCAAGTAGTTCCTATTGGGATGCTACCGTAGGGAACACCCCAATAGGTACCTGATTGAAGCTGAACCTTCACCTAGGCACATCAGAAAGGGAGTACTTGACATGAAGGACACCACCCAGCAACATGTGCAATAACCGCTGGATAGGACGGCGTGCAGACAAGCACTGAACACTATTCACCAGGAGTCAGTCAGCACCTTCAAAGACTCCCTTCCCTTGAGTGGCGTACTCGGAGCAAAATCACTACCCATTGCAGGCAACGAGCTCGAGCTGCCTCGAGAGACCCGCGTGACTCTGGCACAACTTAGATCTGGGTATTATAACAGGTTAAACTCCTACTTATCCAGACTCGACCCCAGCATACCCAACGTATGCTCTGTATTTGGAGAGTCTCCGCACGACACTAACCACCTCTTCATATGCTCCCATAAGCTGACACATCTAGCCCCCCCCCCCCTCTCCCTCTGGTCCAATTCTGTCGAAACAGCACGTTTCCTGGATCTCCCATTAGATGACCTCGGTGACTTAGAATAATTAAACCTGTCCCTAAGCGGGACTAGTGAACCGCTACAACAACAACAACAATATCTGTAACCGATCCAATCTCTTCAAAATTCTCTCAAATTTTACCAATTGCTTGAGTAGTTGGACGATTATGTGTACCATAATCTGCTCCTAAAGCACGAAACGCGGTCACGTTTCAATCACAATTTTTGCAGTGGGTTTCAACAATTTTAACATTTTAAATTTAATATATATGCCTGACAGATGTCAAAATACAGCCTTGTACTTTTGAAACCATGAAATAGATAACCCTATATTTTATTTTAAAATAACTAATTAGTTTTATATAATTAAATTTGTCTTTACGCAGTTTCACTTAATTTTCATTTTATTTTAATTTTATATTACTATTTTTATGTAATTTAATTTGCTTTATCTAATTTTATTTCTTGTAATTTTATATTACACTATTTTTTTATTTAATATACTAACTTTTTTATCAATTTTAATTTTATATGTTTTAATTTTACTTGATTTAATTCAATTTAATTTTTATATTATTTTAATTTTATATTACTAATTTTATGTAATTTAATTTAACTTTATTAAATTAATTTAATCTTTATTTTATATTATATATTTTTTTTACTTAATTCATTTAATTTTGTTACTTAATTTTATTTTTAATAATTCATTGTATAAATTAAATTTTTCTTTAATTAATTTAATTTATTTTTTATTTGCTATAATATTATTTTTTTATTTAATATATTTAATTTTTTTAAATTAATTTTAATTTTATGTATTATAATTTTACTTGATTTAATTCAATTTAATTAAATTTTATATTACTAATTTTATATAATTTAATTTTACTTTATTTAATTTAATTTCATTTTTATTTTATATTATATAATCTTTTTTATAAAATTTATAAACATTTTTTAAGTAATTTTAATTTTATATTATTAATTGTATGTATTTTAATTTTACTTTATTAAATTAATTTTATTTTTTTTTTGCTATTATATTATTTTTTCATTTAATATATTTAATTTTTATAAATTATTTTTTATATTACATATTTTAAGTTTACTTGATTTAATTTAATTAAATTTTTTTATAATTTTTTATTACTAATTTTATGTATATTAATTTTATTGTGTATTATATTTTATTTTAATTTTATATTATTAGTTTTCTTTATTTTAATTTTTCTTTATTTAATTTAATTTAATTTTTAAATTTTTATATTTATTTTAATTTTTTAAATTTTCTTAATTTAATTTTTTTATATTTTATTTTAATTTTATATTATTATATATTTTATTTTTTTTTTATTTTATTTTAATTTAAAGTTATAAGTTTTTTAATTTGATTTGATTTGAGTTTATTTCATTTTTTATTATATTATTTTAATTTTGCTGTTTTTTATATATTTTTGACTTATTCCTGTTATTTTAATTTATATTTTATTTTATTTCTTTTATTTTACTTTGCTTAACTTAATTTAATTTAATTCTATTTTGTTTTAATTTATTTTTTTTTCATATTATTTTTTTTTTATTTGTAATTTATTTTTTATTTAATTTAATTTCTTTTATTTTAAAATTTCATTTAATTTAATTTTTCTTCGAACAAATTTAATTTAGGTATATGTTATCTATAAATTTTACCAAAAGGTTGCAAAATTTATATAATTTAATTAATTAAATTCAAATCATTTAATAATATATTTTTGGCTTAGTAAACTTTGTAAACTCAATCAACTGTAACAGTTATTTACGAAATCATAAAATTCAAACAGCTGCCGAACGCACATTTATCAATGTTCTTACGTACTCAGTTGCTTGCCTAAGTCTTTTATTTACTAACAGTCAATGTGCTAACAAAATCTACAAACAAATTTATGTTCTCTTGGTAATAAATTCGTTTGGGTTGCGCGCTGTATGAGTTACTGTTGTTTCATACAATTGTATGTTTTGTTTTTTTTTGAAATTTTAAATTTCTCACGCTAATAAATAAAAGTCATACAACGCTATGAGTAAACACTAAACCAGCCGCCTCCTCGCTCTCCCTCCAGTTGCTGCTTTAGCTTTGTCCATACAAGGCGAGCTCATAATCGCTGCTCTACATCTCGTTGCTCTCGTGGCACAAGTACAATACTTGAACTGTGTTGTCACAGTGGCTGTGGGGCGGCAGCCTACCTGTTTGAGGGTTTCGTTGTAAACTTATTCAATATGCATGCATATGAGTATGAGTGTGTATGTATGTTTGGCGCATGTTTGTATAAAAAATTTTACACGCATTGCATATTTCCGATATTATGCAACATTTCATGATCAAGTCGGAATATACTTACATACTTATATACTTTAATTGTAAAGGTACATATATTGACTATGTTGGCATATATTAATATATATAATATACCATATAACTATATAATGTTTGAATGTATGCATGTTTATTTAGTTTTTCTTTGTTGCCAGTGCGGTAGTCTGCCTTATACCCATGTATGATTTGACGTTTAGAATAAAAACTTGTAATGAGCAGATTGCAAGTTTTTTATTATTATGTAATAGCAACAACAACGTGTTTAATAAAATTCTGCGGAAATTATTTTTGTGTTTTTTTTATGAGGAAGTTGTCTTGCTTATTATGAAATAAAATGCGAAATTTGTAGTTAAAAAAATAAATTTTTGTACAAAAATAAATTAAATATTCTAAAACTTTTATTTGATTTTTTTAATTTTTTTTTAAATTTATTTTAATATATTGACATATTTTTTCCTTCCTCCGCTTTCAGTTTTATTCAATATCACAATGGCTTATCTGCCTGCCCCACTTCTTGTGTGCAGCATACCAACTTGCCACACGTACTCAACAATTGTTTTTTATGTAGTAACTGTTGCATTAAGTAACAAACAAACAAATACAAACAACAAAAAAAAAACATAAAGCCCGCTTTAGTGCTATCCAACTCGCGTCGTGCTTGCTTAAGATGCACTTGGATTAAAAAGGAGTCGAAATTCAAGTGCACCCTTTTTTTGTTTTATTTTCTTTGTAATTTTGATGGGCTTAAGTGAGAAATTTGAGTGGTAAAAATATGTTCATACAAAATTGTATCATGTACAAGAGTTTAAAGTGCACTGAAGAAGTTGGTTGAAGAGAAAGTCGTTTTGAAAGTATGAAATTTTAAACTAAAAACCTACAGAAGACTGCATTAAAAAAAAAATATCACTTGTAATAAAAACAAACTCAAAAAAAAATGAACGACACCGCTACTTACGTGCAAATACATACGTGTACATGCAAAATCTGCCTTACTTGTCGGCCGGCTGAATTTCTGCACGAATTATGACCGGATTTTCTGCTTTAGTTTTATGTTTCTTTTTCTTCGAAGGGATTTTTAAAAACTAAAAAAAAAATGCATTCATTCGCTGAATGCAAGTTAGTTTGATTGACCCACAAAACGTCCTTATTGTGCATTTTTTACTGTCTTTTAGTACACACGTTACATATGTAGTTTTGCACGCCAGCGAGGAATATGCAATCAGCGATTACACTTGTGCAGGCAATTCGCATTCGTGCCGTCCTAAAGAGTGACACAATTAACGAAATGCAGATAAATATCGCGGCATTGCGAAAATAATTAAAACGAAAATAAAATAAAACAAATAAATACATTTTTGAAAATTCAAATAAATTAAATTAAATGAAATAAATAAAATAAAATGAAATAAAATAAAACAAATTTAAATAAAATTAAAATAAATGAAATAAATAAAATAAAATGAAATAAAATAAAATGAAGTTAAATTAAATAAAATAAAACAAAATAAAATAAAGTAAAATAAAATAAAGTAAAACAAAATAAAATGAAATAAAATAAAATAAAATTAAAATAAAATAAAATAAAACAAATTTAAGTAAAATTAAATTAAATGAAATAAATAAAATAAAATGAAGTAAAATAAAATAAAATAAACTAAAATGAAATGAAATAAAATAAAATAAAATAAAATAAAATAAAATAAAATAAAATAAAATAAAATAAAATAAAATAAAATAAAAAAAATAAAATAAAATAAAATAAAATAACATAAAATAAAATAAAAAATAAAATAAAATAAAATAAAATAAAACAAAATAAAATACAATAAAATAAAATAAAATAACATAAAGTAAAATAAAATACAATAAAATAAAATAAAATAACATAAAGTAAAATAAATTAAAAAAAAAGTAAAATAAAATAAACCAAAAAAAAAATATATTAAAATAAAATTTAAAAAAATTAAATAAAATTGAATTAAATAATATAAAATAAAATAAAATAATATAAAATGAAATAAAATAAAACGTAATAAATTAAAATAAAATAAAATATAATAAAATGTAATAAAATAAAATAAAACAAAATAAAATTTAATAAAATGAAATAAAATAAAATAAACGTAATAAATTAAAATAAAATAAAAGAAAATTAATTTAAATTAAATTAAATAAAATAGAATATAAGGAATTTCTGGAAATGGAAAGGCTTAGATTGACAGGAATAAAACTCATCTATAGAAAGTGGACCATGAAGTGGACATGGGAGCAATCCATCAAATGCGTATAGAATAACCAATCCCACGCTATTAGATGGCCTTTTGAAAAATTTGTGACTCAAAATATCAATTATGATTAGTCTATCGTATATGAATGTATATGCTATAGTAGTCCGATTTGGCCAGCTCTTACAAATGATAGTTCAAAAGCTTAGTGCAGCTATGTATCAGATTTGGTTGATCTTAAAAATTGAGGGACTATTTTGCATACAAATAGACGGACAGACAGACGGTCCGACGGAGATGACTAATTCAACTCAGCTCGTCATACTGACCCGATCGGTAAAAATGTTGATGGATATATCTCTTCCCCTTCTGGTACTTACATTCTACGGACCAAAGTTAATGTACCATTTTATGTACTTGAAATTAAACCAAAAATATTTGCAAAATATATTATTAAATATATATATATTTTTTTTTATTATTATTTCGCAATCCATCTTAAGTCACCAGTTTTTGATACAATTACGAAATTCCACAGTGATAAATACTCAAAACTGACTTCAACAACATTGAAATGAATGCACTTGACCAACAGCAGACCCTGAAAGACAAGTTATATACAATAAATCGAAGATACTTACACAATACGCAGGAATATGCAAATCGGTAGCGAAGTCAATGCGAAATTGCAATTGCAATGCACAATGCACTTATTTTGCATTTTCAATGGGAAAATCCATCATTCTTCGTCCCTCTCTGGATTTGTCTGCTCTGCACTGTGCAAAATCGCATTAAATCACAGCGATAAATTGCAATAAATGGTTTGAAATTTAAAAAAATATGGTAGCAAAGAATGTCAGCGACGGACAAAAGCGTCAACAGAAATCGCAATGAGTCAATCGGCCAATCAGCCAATCAACAGGCGGCATAAAGACAGACAGACAGACAGACAGACAGACAGATAGACAGACAGGTAAACAGAGGCAGAAACTAAACTGCAACTGCAGTATGCAACGCAATTACAATTACAATTAAAAGCAAGAAGTCATACATACATATAAATGTGTGTGTCTGGGTGTTTGCGTTTGCATGTGAATGAGTTTAGGAATTTTTCAAAACTGTCAATTAAAATGCGACATTGTTGCTTTGCATGGCAATATCATTGTTATTATTACTCTCAGTTTCGCTGTTGATGACTACGATTGCGATGTACTTGTGTGTGTGCGTCTATGTGTGTGTGTGTGATTGCTATTGTGCGTGGAATGTTTGTCAAGTAGCTCGATGGCAGCAGTAATTAAAACATTGCAAAAAGAGTACCAGCAATAACAACAAACACACATGCAAGCCAACAACTACAACATTCATGACTTGCAGTCAGATGATTACCGTTTGATGGCTTTGTTCAATTTGATGATGTTTATCGCTTGGTGGCTGACACCGTGTTTGGTGCTAAACAGGTTAGATTATGGTGAACGCAGGTCGCCTCGCTGGCACGCTGATGATGAACATAAGGTGGGCGGCGTATTGTGAGGCAAGATGCTCAAATGAGATAATAAAAAGACATAAAAAATTTCAACATAAAATTAAAAATACTATAAACACTTTGAAATTGCAGCAAATTTAATAAATAAAAAGAATATAAAATTTAAATAAATTTAATATATCAAAAAGTCCCTGAGACAAAAAAAAAAGAAAATAAAAATTAGTTTCCTGAATATATGACATCGTACTCAATTCTATTAGGGCGGTTCTTTTAAAACTTTTTACCATTTTCCTCTTCTTTTCAGAATTGCTCAATATTAGGTTCTCGTATTGACGAAATATTTCGCATTCTTTGAATATTTGCAGAATTACTCCTAAAATATTCTAGAACACATTTTATAAATTTAATAATAATAATAATATTATCTCTCTCCTCAATTGATATATATTTTAGATGCCAATAAAAAGTCTTCAATGCCCACAGTGACGCCAATACAAGGTCCAATATTCCTGAAGAATGGAACAGCGCCAGTAGTACCGTTATTTTCGTATCCCACCCTCAACAATGGATCCTTTGTGCAAATACCGGTAAGTCGAAGAAATATGTGAAAGAAATAGAAAGTTCTAATAAAAAATATACACTCATATATATAAGCGTATGCAGACTAACCAGAAAGTGTATATTAAATACTTATATATGGTACTAGTATTTATTCGTGGGAACCCGTTTGTCATCCAACTCATACACACATACTCGCATGCTTAGTTGCTATGAATATAAAAAATGGGTATTAAGTGTAGAAGGCGTTAGAGCGGTTAAATACTAGTTGATATTCCGCATAATTTGCATTTATGATAAATGTATACATAATTGTCATTAGTTAATGACCAATGAGGTGATCCATTTATACATGAATTACACTGGTCAACAAGTGATTTTCACGTTTATACAAATTTTAAATTTAATTAAACAAAATAAAATAAATATAAATATGAAAAAGTAAAACAATATAAATTATAAATGAGATTATATAAAAAAAAGTAAAATATATTAAAATAATATAATAAAATAAAATGAAAACAAATAAAATGAAATAAAATTAAATAAAATAGGGAAAACTAAACGAAAAAATTTATATAAAGTAAAGTAAAATAGAATAAAATAAAAAACTATAATAATAAAATGAAAAATACGAAAAAGATAAATTAAAAAAAAATTAAAGTAAAATATTATAAAACATAATATAAGAATATAAAATAAAATAACATAAAAAAATAATAACTAATATAAATAAAATTAAACTGAACAAAGGAATATAAAATAAAATTAAATGTAAGGAAATAAAATGAAATAAAATAATATAATACAAAATTAAATAAAATAAAATTTAATAAAAATGAATTAAATAGATTTAAATAAAATAATGAAATGAAAAAAATTAAGAAATAAAATATAATAAATAAAATAAATTAAAATAAGAATATATAATAAAAGAAAATAAAATGAAAAAAACTTATATAAAATTAAATTAAATAAAACTGAAGTAAAATAAAATAAAATAATAAATAATAAATTAATTAATTAAAATAAAAAGTTAAAACTAACATGAAATAAATTTAAACTGAAAAAAATAAAATGAAATAAAAATAAATGAAATGAAGTGAAATAAAATAAAGTGAATTAAAACAAAATAATAAAATGAAATAAAAGAAAAAATAAAATAAAACAAGATAATGAAATGAAATAAAAGAAAAAAATAAAATATAATAAAATAATAAATAAAAAAATTTATATTATT